>JAHREE010000118.1:13727921-13958634 GCA_033628505.1 Tringa tobata
CGGTAAACGTAAGTCTCAAAAATCAATACGAAAAATTCTACTTAATCATAGAAAAATGATAGAATTATAGAAAAACTTATGATGCTAGGGCCTTTGGGGTCCTTGAAGTGGATGGTTCTTTTCCTTTCTGTGGTTTTGATTTTTTTTTTTTGTTTGTTGTTATGAAGCCAAATGGCTTTGGTTGAAACTTGCAATAAGTCTTTCTGAAGCTGGATGTTGATAAAGATTAGAGAATCCCAATGAGTGTGATTAATAAATTAAATCTTTTTCTCATGCTGTAGAGAGGTTATTTCTTTTCGGGCTCCTTATTTTCACAATGCTTTCAGGCAGTTTAAATCTCCTCTGACATGTCTGACCACCGGATCTGTCCTGGTCAACTAGTGGATTGGTGAGTTTTGAGAGGGAAACTGGAGGCAGACAAGGAAACCACATGGACTTTTCTAGGGAGATCAGCCCAAAAATAGAAACCCCTCATAAACATCTCCTTCAAGAGAGAACCGAGAGTATGTTTCTGCTGATGTTTATACCAGCGCTCCAAGGTGAAAATACTTCATTGCATAATTGAAAGCAGTTCTTCTAGGCTGACTGATTCTTCTTCCAGCTTTTAGCTCTCTGGAAGTTAGGTTAGGTAGTGGTTAGCTAGTATAAGCTGATCACATAGGCTTTCTCTTCTTGGAAAAGGAAAGATGCTCCTCAAAGTATAGTTTAAGGTGCCTAGGACACTTGAGATGAATTTCCCTATGTATGTGCCTATTTCCCTCCGTTAATTTAGGAAAAAGCTATGCAAGTTTACCCTATTCAAGTGTGTGGAGTTTTCATTCTCCATGAAGTCCCTTTCTAGTCAGGCAGTTAATACTAATTTAGTTAAACAGAATTAATACTAATGTTGTTTGTATAATTTTTTTTTATAGTCATGAACAAACTTGAAATACATCACATGTGGTCACAAAGGCTTTTAACAGTTTAGCTGGTATTTGAAATATGATACGATTACATTTCTTATGCCTGGACACATGTTGGCTTTTATTGGTGTTTTCCTTTTGAGAAGCATAAATCATTGATTACATGGCTCACTACTTAGATATATGTAGTGTAAGGGCATAATTTTCCTTTTTCACCACATAGGTTCAACTGTGCTTGTTTGTTATGGACTGCAGCTTGCTTCAAGAGTCATCCCATCGGCTTGGATGGGAATATTCAAGAATAAATTGATATACAGTGGAAGAGGTGTCAGAAATCAGCTCTGTGTGATATAGCACAGGCAGCTTAGTGTTAAAGCCCTGAGCCGAAGTCTAATCCTGTGATCCAGATGAAATGAAATGTCAGAAGTATTCTTCCTGCCAAAAATCTGAAAATCTTTTATCATTGAGTCCTATGATTGTGTTGGCTCACAGGCAGAGTTGCACAATGTACTAAGCAGCAGTAAGTATAATCTTAGCAAAAGAGGAGCTTCTGGGCTCTCAAAAAGGAATAAATACTCCAGTGGGGTTCCTTTGAGCCTGAATGCTGACTTATCTTTGTATTTATTTTAACAGTGAAACAAGTTGGAGGTTGGAAAAAAACCCTGCTTTCCCTGCTTTAAAGAGTAGAAAGAAATACAGAACGTGAAGTTAAGTTAAAAAGAACTCCTTGAATGTTGTTAAGGACTCCAAAAGTAGTCTTTAGTTGCTGCCAAAACTAATGCGGCTGGAATTTCCATGGAAAACATCAATGCAGTATCCAGTTAGTATACAAATACCTCCAGTTTGCAATAGATTTTTTTTTTTTTTTTACCCCCTCCTCAAAGATTGTTTGCCCTGTTCTCCATGTTAAAAGAAAGTGTATCCATGTTTAACACTATGTTTAAGATTGAAACCCTCAAGTGTGACTTCTCATAGCAATACTAGGAGTGACGTGGTTGTAGCTACTCGGTGTTGCTCTGAGAACTGACTGTTTATTCTACAGCCATCGTTGTTTGCTATTGTTTTAAATATAAACAAATAATCAAAATCATTGAAACGGTAATTCTCACAGCTGCAAGTCGTTCACAAAATGTTTATAAAGAGGGCTTTCATAGCATTTTTCAGGGTGATTTAGCACCTGAGATGAACATACTTTATGTCTTCATGGCATAAAATATTCACTTCTAAAAAGGTGTGAAACCACAGACAGTAAGTATTACCAGAGAGTTCTAGCACTTTTTGCGTCCTGTAAAGCATGCTGCTTAAATAGGCACAATGTTTCTGGCTTTAGCAGTATGCCATTTGGGACAAATAATATGGTTCATGATAACAGAATTCTCTGATATAATATGTGAGGGGCAGATTTCTAATGAGGAAAGCTTTATTGATGGACTTACTAAAACATGCATTCATGTCATCAGCTTTAGTATTGCAAGTGCAATAGCTTATAAATATTTAAATACTCAGTTACGGAACACAGTTGTACCATACTTTCATGTCAAGTAGGTTTCCTTTGGCCATCCAGCTGATGAGGAAATGCACATTGTACACAAACCAGTCTCTTATGTGCTTTTCTAGTGTAATGTAATTATTATTAATTACACCCTGAACATTACTATCAATTGACACTTCTGTACAAAGTTCAATGTGTGATGTGTTATGTGTTAGGGAAAGGGGAAACACGATGTTGTCATTAAAGCCATTTTTAGCAGAGCTGGAAATAGGAAATAGGACACAGCGTCAAGTGTGGCATCCACAGAGAAGAAGGATCTTGCCAAAAAGATGAGTTTGGTTTTCCTGCCTTGTAACTGCTCCCTTTGGCAGAGGACAGGCCTCTGAATCTGATTTACATACTTTAGCCACCTTTACTCATGTTTTAAGAAAACTGGAAAGCTACCCAAACTAAACTTCAGTTTAAGTAGCCTATTCCTCCTGTAAAACCTGTAAGGTTGGCTAAAACCTTTGATATTCGATCATTTCTAGAAGTCTTGGGCACTTGAGATACTATTTCTTTTGTAAAGCCATTAAGAAAGGATGTAACCCAAACTCATTATGTGTGTTAGTCGTGTATCAGGAATTGGTTGCTGTGTATCAGGACTTCCTTTTTTCCTCCCCCTTAATCCTAGAAAATAATTTAGCCTGATTATTATTTATTTTGCAAACTGAGAAAACATTGCTTTAAAAGAATGTTTTACGGTGGAAAGAACATTATTGCCTCTCAGTAATGACATGATGCCAGAATTGTCACATTTCAATTGTTTGTCACATAGAAGTGGTGGCTTATGTATTGGGTTATTAAATACTAAGTTTTAGTAGCTTTAAAGCAAGAAGTCACCTTTCTTGAATGTAACCTCTTGCTTTGTTTCTGTTAAGACAACTGATTACGCAAGTATCATTCTTACTAGTTCCTCCTTGATGGAAAAGTATTTTCTTGGGTGGGATGAGCATCTTTGGTTCCAGCAGGTAATCTTACCTCTCTGGTTTGGCAATAAGACCTTTGGTGTCCAAGCTAGACTTACATGTAGCACAATGGGATCTTGAGAGGCTTAAGCAGGACATACATACTAAAATCAACTTTTTGAAACAGTGAGTATCGAGGATCGCAGGGAAGGTGTAAAGGGAAGGCTGAAAAATTGGATGATCTTTTGACCCTTTTTTTTTATTTAAAAAAATTGTTTTTATGATTACTGGCAGAATTCATCTAGCTGTTCAGTAAGACTGCTATTTGCTTTATCACATTAGGTACTGGGAAAAAATGTTTGGAAATCAGGCATTTCCAAGCATGTACTTAGTTTAATTCCTAATTTAAGGAACAATACATCTCAGATCGAAGAGAAGGCCCTAGGAAATTTACCTGTTCCTAGAAAAAAATTGTACCATGAGTCACCTAGAAGTATAGCTCACGTACGGAGCAGATATGCCTCAAGCTTTGGAAAAACGAGCACAGTAGTAATGGAATGATATGAAGTTCTGCTCCACTGCTACCGGTTGGATGTTTTGATGTATTAACACATTTAAAATGCATAAGTGCTTTTGTTGTTTCAGTAGCATATATTTTCAAGTAGACCCTAGATCTGTCCTACATTGCCCAATGTTTCAGCAAAGAAAAAGTTCATCCGTCTCTAAACCATGCTTCTTGTTCCCCTTCCTTTAAGTTGCTATTATTTTTCCCTCTTCAAGTACCATTCTACAGAGGCATTCTTCTGGTCGGGTGGCTTTTGCTTGCTACCTCAGCTTCCTGATAGCCTATGTACTGTTGCAGAGCTTTTAGTTTATTCTTGACATCTCTTAGGCATTGCTTTTAGAAAGTCTCTCCTTTTACAAAGAGTTGTGGAGTACAGTGTTGCTGAATTCTGCCAAATATCAGTTTGGGCTTGGGTTTTTTTGGTTGGGGTTTTTTTTTTGTTTGTTAAATTCATTCCATATATAATGCCTGTTAGTTTCCTGAGGTATTTGATGTCTTGAAGCTCAGACCAGCTGCCACTGAGGCAGCCATGGCTTTTTAAAGAATTTTTTTTCTTTTAGCAATGAATAGTGCACTTGTCCTTTGTTTGTAAAGGGAGCAGGGGAAAGGTGATAGTGAGTGAAGGGAGTTTCACAGAGCTGGAGTTCTCCTTTCGTAACTTTGAATTCTGCAAAGAGCTGCCTCTGTTGCACCATTTATTTATGTTGGACCTAAAACTGATAGAAACATGAATCCGAGTACAAATATAAGTCTTTGCACATAACGGTAGCTTGGTTAATGGGGTATGCGACTTCAGAGAGATCTGGCTTATATCTTCATTTCGCAAATGTAAGTTTAGTTTGGTCCGTTTGGAACATTATCAAAGCTCTAGGGAGAGTTTGCACTGAGTTAATCATGCGCTTTGGTTGGTATAAATTAACTTCCCATTTTGGTATGCTATAATCCTGATGCGCTGAACGATAGCCACAACTGTTTAATGCTCGCTGATTGGAACGAGCGCAGGAAATTGGCACAAGGAGGAAACTACTTGCCTTCAGTATGTGAAATGTATTTGCCACTTAGCTGAAAATGCTGACTTTGTTGCCTTCGGTTAGGTTTATTTTGCGTGTCAAATAATTCTCCTCTCCGCCTTCACAAATTTTAGAGTCAACTGTAAAATGCTGACTGAATGGGCTGTGTACATATGGCATCTGAGAGGGTTTTTTATTAGCTTAAACTAGCACATGTGTTTTCCTGTGAGGAGTATTAAGTGCCTGGACTACAGGTTTAGTGTGTGACTGTTTTTGCAGCTGTGTAGAAGAGCATGATGCGCATTCCCTGGAGCAGGCCTGGGAGAGAGCTCAAGTATGTTGAGGCAAAAGCAGGTTGTGTTTATGGGAATGTCAAACAGAAATATGGCACTTGAACTCTTATCAAGGCTGAGTCTGATACTGGTAACTGAGCAGAGGTCGCCCAGGTGTGCGAAAGGAATGCCCCACTTCCAACCACACAGGATTTTGTTTCAGAACTTGATGGCTCTATCCTGCAATGCTGTCCTGCCAGTCTGGAAGAAATGAAAATTTTCTTTTTCCCTTTGTTATCTGGAGGTGGTTGAAACCAGCGTTAGTCCATTTGATATTTAGTTCTTGTTAAACTGCTGTTGAAGGGTCATTGCTCAGGCCAGAAATCTTACTTTTGGACGATAAATTCTGAAAACATGCTGCCTCTAGAAAAAGAGGGTATCGTGACCATATGTAGAAGTAGAGGTAATGTCCTGCTTTTTGTGACCTCTTATTCCTCTAGAAATGTCTTGCTTGCAGAACACATCACATCCCAGAGAGGGTCCCATAAAGCTGAATACCACATAGAGGAAACAGAAGGGTATAGCTGAGAATCCTGAAGCAAGGCTGTCTAGCCTACAGTACAATCTTGTAGCTCCCTTCTTGGAGGGAGGGTGGGGCTGGGGGCTGGAAGTCTTGTCTACACAAGACAGGTATGAAGTTAGAACTTTGTCAGAAAGCATTCCTCTTCAGCGTATCCTGTACCTGCTTTTGCAAGAGCAAGTTATTGAAATAGCTCATAATAACTCATGGGATTTAGATGTGGGGGCCTCATGATGCAGCTGTGCGTGTCCAGCTATACTTCCATCCACCGTGCTACTACCTCATTTTCTTGGAGCATTTGTGTGGGAGAGGATGGTGACAGTCGTGGGTTTCTCTGATTCAGAATGGAGTTAAAGATTGCATGAGGTTTGCTCAAAGCTGGATGAGAAACCTGTAGCTGAATAGCAAACTATGTTCCCCTATCTTTTCAGTCTTTCTGACTCCTGCCTGCCCAGGGAACATAGAGGGGCACTGTTCCAGCTTGTGGGTGCGTTTGGACTCTGGATAGTGCCCTTAAGTTGAGAAATCTTCTTAGATCAGAATGTCTGGTCTGTGGGTAAGGTTGAGATGGTGTACATGCAGTGCTGTCAACTTTGGAGGAGTGAGATGCTCGAAGAAGTAGTTGAACCTAGACAATTTTATGATTCTATGAACTTCAGTCAGGTTTAGTGCAGAGTGTGAATGTAGGTGTCCTTGGTCAATTGGTTACTGTAGGGCAGAGAGAAACAACAAAAAAGGAAAATTAATTTTATTAAAGCTTATTTTCTTACAGTCCTTGTTTTCTAGAGAGAAAAATGTAGTTCCTAATTTTTCTACTTCATAATAAAGAAGCACCCCCTTTCATGTCTTAAATCTACGTGATTCTGCAGACATACATCTTGTTTCCAGAAACTCTATACATTTAAAAAAAAGAAAAGAAAAAGCACTAAAATTTAAATATAAGATGAAACCTGGCTGCAGTTTGTATAAAATATGACACTGATGAATTTTTCAAAAGCAGACGTGGGTTTAATGTAGGAGATAATTGAAAAATAGAGGTTTCTAGCTTCCCATCCCTACCAGTCTTTTCCCTTTTTTCTTCTGCTCTTTTTAATAGAATGAAAAGAGATGAGTAAGGAGGAAAAATGCACAGAAAGCTTAAAGTTATTTTGCCCTTTTCAAAACCAGTGGAACAAAAATATTTTTTCATCAATAATCTTTCTAATTTCTATTTTAAAATGTATTGTTTCTTCTTGGCTGCTATCACAGTGTGACCTCAAACAAAGGAAGTACATTAGTGTGTCTGAAACCACTAGATTTCGGGTGTTGCTGTTACCAAACTGAATAGCAGGTGACTAGAGCTTGGTCATTACATCTTAAAAATGCCATCTACTATTATATTTCCCCTGGAAGTATACGAAGTGAAGCTATTACAGGTTAAACTGGGCTGCTAATGGCCAGAGTCTTCCTTTTGGCTCTGCTTTTAGGTAGGAGATATTGTGCAATATTTATTTTCTCTCAGAACGGAATAGTGCTGTAACAGTGATAGTCTGAGGGGTAAGAGAAACATGGTTGTCTGGAAGACACAATAGCTTTTATTGCCCTGTCATTTATAGCTAGAAAAAATCTGGGACAGCCTTTTCATGAGGTCCCCCAATAAATTCAGTGTTCGCCATAGAGCAAAGGGAAGACTTACGAACTGCTCTGTGTAGGACACGGTGGATTTGAAGTAGCTTTTTGAAAAAATGAGTGAGGAAGGTTATTTAATAGAAAGGATGCAACAAGATAAAAATAATCAGATCAGGGAAAGTAGCCACTGTATAAATAGTGTTAATATGAAAATTTCTCTGTAACATAAAAATATAGACTACTTGGCTTAGACTGATTTATTATTTTTTTTAATAGCCTGTAACAGTTCCTTTCTACTCGTATTAGCATATTGTATGTACTAATGAATGAGTATGCATCTCTGTGAACTGTGTGTATGTGTGCTTTATCTTAAGTAGGTGAATAGTTCTTTTGAATTCAGTGAGATATAAAATTAAGCATATGCTGCACTGGGTAGAAGCCAGAGCACTTTTCACTTTGAAGGAGAGAGTCCTGTTTGAATTCCTTCTAGAGACTTTTATGAACCCCTGAATAAGAGCTTCATGAGATAAACAGAAAGAAGTGGGGTTTTTAATCATTTTTGCGCCAGCGTTAGCATGTTGACACTTGCTTTCTCTTGCCAAATACTTTGAGTTTAAAGCCTAGTTCTTTAGCATACTTTATGATGGAGGAGAGCTCCACACTAAAACAAGTATCATAAACTAAATGTGCAAACCCAGCTTAATTTACCTCTGTAAATTCCTGGGGAATATCATCACCAACGAAGTTCAAAAGCTAAAGACGACTGTGTTATGAAGAGACTTGTGCAGGGGTGACGGTGTGGAAAGTTGTTTTAAGGCAGCCGTGCTCTGACACCATGGCTTCATGTGCAAACTCACACCACTCACATCTGAGGCCTTTTTTAGTTGGTGGAAAAAATTCAACTGCCTGCATTTGGATTTGGCTGAAACCTCAAGCGAGAAGAGAGCTAAGGAAATCAGTTAAAGGCTTTTTAAATGCACCTAAGGGAGTTAGGTGCCCAACTCCAATTGAAATTCAATAGGATTTAGTTTCTTGGAGCCTTTGGAAAAGTCTCAACCTAAAATTGCAGGCCTGCAGTATTCTTTATTGGTCCCAGTGCTATTGTTCTCTGCTCTCGGCACCGATTAAGGGGAAAATAGAAAAGCTTCAGCACAATCAACTGTTCTAACTCTGTCTCCTAGTAAGTGTCCCTTTTTTTTTCAGAACATCAACATTTACGTATATATTATTTCATCTTAATTAAAAACATTAATAAGGGGGCTTTAATGATGTCCAGTAACATCTTAAGATTAATTATGGGCCTCTGAAGATAAAAATGTGATACTGATACCATGGTTTTTGTTTGCCGTTGCCTGTTTGATCATTTGGTGCCAAATATGCTAGATAAAGAATTTTAGCAAATGATACTAGGATTTTTGAAAGGAAGGAACACCAAGTGTTCTGGTATTAAACATTTTTTAAAAACCTATCATTATTGTTTCTCACTTGAGAAGATGCAATTTACAAGATCTTTGGAAGTGAGGAGATTAAGTAGGGGGAGAAAAAAGATGCCCAATCCTAAATAGTACTTTTGGCACTTGCTTGTTGCTGAGTGTTTATATATATATATATGAAAAACTATTTATCTTTTTATTTTAGATCTCTACTTCATCAAGTTGGGATTTTTACTTTATTGTACTTGGTGTCTGTCTGCTTGCCTAGGCCATCTGATTTTGCTGTTCTGTGTGTCTTAAAAAAACACAGTACAGCTTTCAGGAAAAAAATCCTGCCTTTCTCAACAGAACAAAGAGGGGCCTCTCTATACAAAGTGAGTGAGATTAGAAGAAACAGTTGCCTTCGATGCTGTTAATTTGCATACCCTGCTTGGGCTATACACAAGTGCTGTCTGAAGCGTTTTGCAAGCCCTGATGTGTCAGGTGAACAGTGTGTGCTGTGAAGTGGTCTCCAGCTCTCTCTGAAGTAACGTGTAGCCTGCAGTGGTTTGGGTTTTGTGTGCTACCCTTCTCTGAGTGTAAATGCAGCCTATTGCTCTACATGAGATGTGTCCCTCCTTTTTTTGACCTTTCGGTGGCCGTAGAGGCTATGCTGCACCCCTGCTTGTGAAGGTGCTGAGCCTGTTTGTCTGTCATGCAATCCAGCTCCACAGCCCTTGGCTGATGGCAAGTGCCCCATTCATCATTTTGCATTAGCATCAGCAGATCTATTGTCCTCTCTCTTGGCTCCTTCAGAGATCTCCTTGTCAAGTCTTCTGAACAAAACTTTTGGCAATGTCCTCGCTCCACTACTGCTGCCTGAGCTTACGAAGAGGTTACTGTTCCCCTTTACTGTTGGCGTACTAGCTCTGTAGCAGAGCTCTTCCATTGCCTTTCGAATAGGTGTCAGTGCAAGTAGTGTCACAGGAATCTTATAGCCGAGGTATTGCTGGTTGGCATGCAGTCCCTATATAAGCTGTGAGAGAACTTATTTCCTTGTTTAAAGGAAACTGGGAACTTTATCATCCCTGAAGCTAGAATCTGAAAGAACCCAGATTTGAAAGAATCATGAGAATTATGTAGTTGATCCTTTCAATGAGGGTAATATAACACAGCTTGTGATATGGCAGAGATGAGTAGGAGTCGTATTCCCAGTAAAATGTTGGGGTGGGAGGAAATTCTTATATTAAAAGAAGTGTGCACTTACGAGGTTTAATAAAATCAATCCCTCATCATTGCCTCTTGTTTTCCTGCACTTTTTACCTCCCTTTCCTTTTAGGGCAACCACCTCTATGGCACATGGAACAAGCTGTATATTGTCCTTGATTTTCGGTCTTCAGTAGCCAATCAGAATTACATAGTGGTATGCTTTGCCTCCTTGTTCCTAAACCATGTATTTTATCTCTCTTATGTTTATGGAGTTCATTGGGGGGAAAAAAAAGTCTAGACTCAAAGTAAAGGCATTCTTGTTCATAACAAGTTTCGGATGACCTCATCTAGTCCTCCCACATCAAATGGCTGCATGAACATCTGTGATGCTCCATGACCAGTTACAGCTTTGAGGTTTACAGGCGGAGCCTCGGGCAATATATTCTCTATGCAGATGGTTTCTCACTCTCCAGAGACAATTTCTTTATCTGTTAAATAGCTGTTGTTATGGTGTCATGATCCATCCTGTGTCAGGGTTTTGTTGTGGTTTGGTTGTGTGTTTTTTTTTTTCCCCAAGCTATTAATCTAATTGCTTAAAAACATCTCCTTCAGATAAGTTTAGGGACTCTGTCCCTCCTTTTGGAGTTGCTACTGTACTTTTTCCTCACAGTGTGGATGTTGGATGACTCCCAACACTGGACTGTAGCTCTTCCAATCCAGCGTGGGTAGTGTAGTAAAGAAAGGTAGTTTCAAGATGCATTTATTAGCAAAATAAACCAGATATTTATTTTGCTAATATACTTGTGTGTATTTGTTTTCCTAGATCTGACGGGTTCCTTCTTCAATTTGGTCACAGTCCTTTTCACATTCATAAGAAACTTTTCCCTGTTGTCCACTGATGGAAGGGACTTTTTTATTCTTTGGCCTGATGGGATCCCAAAGTCTGTCAAGGCAATAGTTAAAGTGTCCTTACCCATAGCAGGTCCAGTTCTTCAGTGTAGAGTCAAACCTAATACATGGGCTTTTTATCACAGCTATTCTTTGAGCCCTTCCCTGTGTGTTCCCTGTGTGGGTTTATTATGACACTGTGGTTAATCCATGGGAACTGTGGAGATATAAGCTGTAATGACAAAGAGCATGGGGGTGTTTGTCAGGGGACTGTGTTTTTATGGATCCTGCCTAAAGTTCCTTCATCAGGTGATGAGAGTCATGCTTCAGCCAGGTGATTAAGTTATGACATATCTGTCTCGGGCTGAGGATTATCTTAATGTTTTGATTGCTCTTTTATTATACTCAAAGTAATTACCAAAGCTGTTTATGTAGTACCTGATCAACTCAAAGGAACTTCTGTTTCCATGTCAAAACCATGAAAGTAAGTAGTGAGAGGCACTGAAAAAATCTGTTGTGAGACTCCTGAAATGGATCCCACATGCTGACCCCACTCCCGCAGCAATGCACCAGTGAGGACTCAAGCTTCTTTACTGGTCTTTATGAGAAATATTTCATTCTGTGGCATCTGCTGAATGGCTACCTGGAGATCTATTGAAGTTTCACCGAGTGCTGTACCATGATGGAAATGCCCAAGGCTTGTTGCACTAGTCTTGTCTACCTGTTCTTTGAGTTGAAAGTGTTGTGAATTTACATGTGAGAAGCTGCTTGCAGAGTTACCGACACTGATAGAGTTCTTCAAGAAAAGCAATTTACATGTGTATCTCATGTTCATCTTCTCTACCTTTTCATCCAAAATTAATCTGGTACTTGGCTGTGTTGGGATTATGTGCGTGAGAAGTCATGAAGATGGCATTAAGAACATGCCTGGGCTGAATAGGAAGCTGAATATATGATACCATATACAAATCAATAATTAAAAGGAAAAAAAGTCTCTCAAGCAAGAGGGCTTCTGTACGCCCACAGCATGAAGGTACACGACTGTCACATCTGAGGGCTCTCTTTACCCTGTCAGTATTAGTTTTTTATTTCAGTGTTGTATTCCTGTTTTCACCTTTTGAAAAAGAGATCACAGTTAAGCTCTATGGGGTTGAGTGTGTCCTTGCACGGTGCAGTTGTTGTGCGTCTGCAATTTTAACCTCCTCTGCTGAGCTTTAATCCCCACTCCCACTAGTGTTTTGCAGGCAGCTATTTTCTCTGTACTTTAGTTTCTCCCATGTGCTGAATGTTGCTTTGTTTCTTATTTCACTCATTCTTTACATCCTCTCTGTCTTCTCAGCACTTGATCCTTCCATTTTCCTATATCCATTTCTGGAAGCCATGTTTCAGTCTAGCTGATTCATTATGAGAAGCACAAACTTTTACACAGTGCACTTAGTAGGTAGGTGTTAAACAGGCAATTAGGAGGAAGCGTTGAAGAAATACTGGACCAGATTGATCTGTAGTGCAACTCAGATTTGCTGAAATTCTCAGGTGTGAGGCATTGCTGCTCTCTGCCAGGGTAATTCCTATTAAATGGAATCAGCCCTAATTACCATCAGCATAAATGAATTAAAGATCAGGTTGGCATCCTTCTAGTTAATATGAAGTTTCATGTTAAACTGTTAATCGGGGAAAATATAGGCAGTAGTCAGGAAGGCATAATTTTCTAATTTTTTTTTTCCTTGTTGTCTGCAAGTTTCTGGCTGCTAATATAAGTGTGTACTGACAGAAATTCATCAACCTTCCCCACCCCCAGGAGACTACTTCTTAGACTTACGCAACGCAAGATATTAGAAACACTTTTGTCTGTCACACAGCCACGGGCAGGGGAGGGGGAATGTGCCAGTTGCTAATGGATACCTGGAGTTTTTGTGTATGACCATGAAGAACAGCTTGTGCACTTTCACCCCCGATGTTCCCTGAATAACTTGGGTCTCATTTAGGTCAATAAGCCTTTATCAAAACGTCAGGAGTGAAAAATGTGTCTTGGTGTAAGCCGACTGGTCGTTCCCTCCAGTCACCGGAGTCTATAGGACAATCAATGTTCTCTAAGCTTGTCTGCGTGTCATGCAAAGAGCTGGATGACAGTAACCATTGACTGCGTGTCTGTCGCATTGTCTTTGGGACAGCCTCCATTTGCATACTTGCCGGTGTGCCTGTGAGCCAATGAACCATGGAGGGCCTTTAAAAAACGTACGCGCACAACTCCCATGCAAATTTCCTACGCAGAGAATACACGCTTCTTTAAAGCACAATCCAGGCTTTCAGTTCCTACCTTCTTGCTATAAAACTGAAACTGGGATCCTGACAAGGCCACGGGGCCTGCTCAGAGGGCTGCTTCTGGCTTCATTGTGCTAAAACATTAAATTTTCTCTGAGTTTTTATTTGCTTACCAAGTTACATTTTTGTTGTTGTTGTTGTTCTTTTGCTTTTGGAGATATCTGAACAGTACTGTGTGTGCTAACACATATGATGTGAGGCCTCCCTTCCTCAAATTAGTTATTTTGAATGAGGGACAGTTTTTGCTCCCTGTATGGTTGCAATTGTCTTTTGTTAAGGGAGTTGCCTTTGTGGTAGGGATGAAAGGAGGTGTATGAGCCTTCTGCATACGGAAGAGTACTTGGATATTACAGTTTATTGACTATGTCTGTGAAACGAATACAATCACCTGATCAGAAAAAGATGGCCCATGGTGCTTTATTTTGCTGCAACAATTCAATGGCTTGTAATTTTGCCATTCACTGCAGGTTCAGAAATGACATTAGGTGAAATTGGACAAAGGGAGATGTTTATTGTGTTTTGAAACTTCTGTCATAAGACATAGACTTTCCTTAAAGCATCTGCAGCAAATGCTGTTCCTTTAGATTTATGACATTCGTTATGACTTTATTTTATTGAAAAATATTTAATAATAGCCCAATTTAGAAGAAAAAAAGGTGAAGGGTTCTTGTGGATCCTTTCAGAATGAAGCTGTAGAAGAGATTCTTGGCTCGGTCAAAGGGTCTGAGCTTCATGTTTATTACAACTAATGATCTGGACAGTTTCATGATATCTTGAAAATCTAACTGTAATACAAATGAATATAAACAATTGTGATAGCTGTTCTGCTGCATCTTATGTCTTGCACAGGTTATGGGATTGTCAAAACTATGGGGAAGAGTCCTGGCTAATGTTTTCCTAGCTTTTCTAGAAGTGTCATAGAGTTGAACTTCAACACTCTAGTGCCCTGAGATGAGCAGTTTGTTATGGCATCAGGAAACTGGTATTTTAGAGCCACAAAAAGATTATAGCAAAGTCAACTGATGCATAACATTTTTTTATCTCCTCTTTTTGCTGTATACATACCTATTATTTCACTCAGTATGCCCCCTGAATTTTTGAAGCCAATAATATGACATCCATTTGCCTTGACTGGACTAGGGTTGTATCCTTATTATTTCAGTTAATTTAGAAAATAGTCATAGGTACCATCTTGAGTGCCATTTGCCAATCTATGAAAAATAACAGTGAGCCATACAGAAACATAAGGAGGCTGGATAAAATGTTTAGCAGCACATCGTCTTCTCTGCAGTTGCTATTTACATTAAATCACTCTGAAATAAGCAGTTTGTTCTCTTAATCTGCATTATCCTATGTAACTGTGATACCTTATGATTGATTTCTCTGCTTTACTCTTTCCATTAGCCATGTGCTATGTGTTTTCAACTATAAACCACTGTTACCATTCAAATTAGTAGATTTTGCTGTTGGCTCTGACAGAGAATGTGACCAGTTATTGAGTTGGCCAATAAGGAGGTGTTGTGGTTCCCTGATAATTGAGGAAACCGAGTATGCTGTACTCAACCAGTCTGTAGAAGAGCAAGGTTTATCTGCACATTGACTAAGGCATCACATAATTGTACCTCTCTCTAATCCACAAGCCTGTCAGATGTCTTTGACATCTCTGACACTGTATGCATTTCCAAAGTCATACCTTAGTGTAGATTTGTGGTTAACACGTAGCTTGATCCCAGCAGCACTTCAGGACTAGAGCTCTCTTTCTGCTGAGGTCTCTAACTGTTGCCAAGAGGTTGGGAAGAGCACGCTTGTGGTCTCACTATGTTTTCAGTGCACCTGGAGATGGACATATTGGTAACAGGTACTAGACATCTTTCTTCAATCCATATGAGATTAAAGAAAGACTGAAAAAGTAAAAACAAGTGGGAGGTTAAGTTGATATGGTAAATGGAATGTGAAGCACACCTCTTCCTGAAATTAAATACACTAGCAAAATACTCATCTTCTTAATACAGACTGTGCTTATTTTCTTTGGCTCAGTCAGGAAACCTTTTATTTGAATTAGGCCAAATGAATCGCACAGAATGTTTTTCAGTTTTTGTATGTGTAGAGGAGCCAAACTGCATGCAATTAAAGTATTTAAACTTGCTCTTAATCTTTTATTTCATTACTCTTACAGGTTTTTCTGTTACTTTAAATCATTTTAGTGTAGTTGACATATTTTTCACCTTCCAAATTTTACATTTTATCTTAGTGTTTACAAATTCTGAAAAAAATATGGAAGACATATAGTAGAGAATTAACCTAGTTCCCTGTCTGTTTCTTTTAGGAAATTGTATTAGTGGTATTCTTTGGAACAGAATATGTGGTTCGGTTATGGTCAGCAGGATGCCGCAGTAAATATGTTGGAATATGGGGAAGGCTTCGTTTTGCTAGGAAGCCTATTTCAGTCATTGGTGAGTATGCACAACTTGCAAAGTTGACATTAACAACAAGGAAAAGTTGTCCTTGAATGTTTTGAGAAGCGGAATTTCTGCAGCAGTTGTAGCCAAGTTAGAGCAAGAGCTCTTGCCATTTGCGTTAACGTAGATCTGAATTTCCTTACAGGAATCCATGGGACTGTCATGTGAAAACAAATGTATTTTGGGTTGTTTTTCCAGAATAGCAGAGTGTTTTCTTTTCACAAGTGATCTGAAGCTTTGCCAGAAATAAATCTTGGCCATAGTCCTGTCTCCTGTGACCTCAGGATCCCAGATACTGTACAATAGCTACAATGGTATTTTTTTTAAAGATGCTGAACCACCTTTTTCTCTTCCACAGCAGCCATTTGAATAATTTATTATGAGTTTATTTTGCAATCTAATTGAACTATGGTACTACATAGCGGAGCATGGCAGATGCACTGTAGTTACCTTGTGTATCTGTTGGATTAAAATATGGTTTTCAGTGATGCATTTGAAACTGGGCATCCGACTTCCCTTGATACTCATTGTATTTAGTTTCCTAATGTGAGTTATATGTTCTTAGAAATTACATCCATATATTCCATATGTTGCAAACCATTTTTTTTGAATGATTGTTGTGCATTTAACAATTTTACTGAAAGAAACATAATTATCCAAAATCAATCTGTATTTTGTTAGCCAGTATTGAGAGAACTATGTAAAAACCCTGCCCTGACGCACTTAAAATATAAATGGATCAAACAAACCAGATTTTGGAAAAGGAGTATTGTTATAGAAGCATAGTAGTTCTTGTTCTGTGACACAGTTTTTTCCACTACTCAGAAACTGTATTTGTTGTTGAGTAGAGTTTATGATAGTTTTTCATAAACTATCTACAATTTTACTGGATATAAATGACAAAATTTTGTACCTGAGTATTTTTTGCAATGATGAAATATTTTAGTTTAGCTTCTCTCTGATATATATATAAATAACTGTATCTCAGGTGTGACTTCAACTATAAAATGGCTTTGACTTCATCTTTGCACTCTGTCCACAATCCACTTCTCTTGAGACCTAGAACAGTAGGGGTTCTGAAACATCAGCCAATTTATTTCAGCTTGGAAAACAAAACAAATTTCCATTTTCCCAGATTTATATCAAGTACTATTTCATTCTCCAAAATACAGAGTTCCTTTTCAAAATTAACTAGGCCTGAGGCATAGACGTTTAGAATACAGTCCTACGGTAATGACTGACTAAACTGAATTAGACTTATACACTAATTCCACTTTTTCTCTCCCTTTTACACCTGGACAGATGAAATAATAGTAAGGCAATTGTCTTACATATGAAGTAAAACCACAAAACCTCTGAGTAAAATACTGTCTAAAACAGCAGAGAAAATAAGATACATGGAAGAAATAATAGAAATGGCTGAAATTCCTCAGGGATTGTAGCAGGCTGCTGAGGCTGTTTTATGGTAACTCATGCAATTCTCATCATTCATCTAGAATGTGGCCATCTTGGACCTGTAGCAGTAAAACCTATTGTATGACACAATTGTATTTTCTTTATGTGTTACAATAGAGATCTCTTGATATGTAAACAAAAATCTTAATTTGTGGTGACTGTCCAAATTGTTAAAGTAATATTGGCGTTGGTTCTAGTAACAGTCTTGCAGAAGTATTGCAAGATGCTGCTAACTCATTTTTTTCAATTGACTTTGATTTTTCAGATTTGATTGTAGTCATTGCTTCCATGATAGTTCTTTGTGTGGGCTCTAAAGGCCAAGTCTTCGCAACCTCGGCTATCAGGTAATTATAGACAATAAAAGAAAATAATGCTGAGTAAGCTGTTTTGTTGGGTTTTTCGCCTGCTATTTCAGTTCTTGCAGGAGAAAATGTGTCACTGCTCAGAGTCATTTAATAGGCCAGATCACCAGTCATGTATGGGTGTGAAATGGGGATCCCATTAAGAGTAGGGAAACAAAATTTTGCATGTGTTGTCTGGTAATAATACATTTATGTCTGGTGGAGATAGAGGTGCACAGACCCCCAGCCCCTTTCCTCAATTAGGTGAGTTCTACACAAATCCTGTTTTAGTTTCTTAGCTCAGTTTTATAGCAAATCTTTCATGCCTCACGTCTCTGATGTCTTCTGGCTGCTTCTTCATAAAATGCCTGGAGTTAGTGATTGTGAATTCCTAGTGGACTGAATCCACCTTGTGCTCATGAAGGTCACACCACTTGGTTTTCTTGAATGAGTACAGGGCAGTGTACTGTACTCTATGTACTAGCTGCAGTGATGCTCTAGGATTGCAGTGGCTCTCATAAAAATATTTTCAAATAGTATTGGACTGTCTAGTTCAAATTGCTTAAAGGAATTCAGATCTTTACTTAGTTGCCTTCTGTACGTTGGTTCGCATCCTGGCAAGCAAGTCAAATATGAGTGGACGAATGATTTCTAGAGCAAAGTTTGTGTCCAAAATTCCTGAATCCTTGAGTTATCCATACTAGCCATGTGTACAAAGGTCTGTTCTTCTCTTGTGCAATCTTCCTATGCTGTCTTCATAACAAACAAGATGAAAGGTGGGGGAATGGAGTGAAAAGAGATAGGCTGCGAAGTCTAACAAAATATGATGTCTCTCTTGAAATGGCTCTTTGGAAGAGACAGGCTTCACCTCTCCACCTCTATTTCTTCTCTTGTACCTTTAGTCTCTTCGTTAATTTTAAAACTTGTGTTCCAGGGGCATCCGTTTTCTGCAGATTTTACGAATGCTGCATGTTGACCGTCAAGGTGGTACATGGAGGCTGCTGGGATCAGTAGTGTTCATACACAGACAAGTAAGTTTGAGTACTCTGAAGAACAGCATAACAATTGATGCAAAAGTCCTTTTTGGAATTGATTAAAGTGATTAAAAATATTCACCTTCATTTTGGTAAACTTTGGATTTGTTGAATTTAACCACAGAAAATGAAACTTCTGAAAAGTAGTCTGAGTATTTCTAAAAATACATATCTAAATTCCAAAGTTGTTTTGAAAGTGGCACTGTTTGGAAAAAATTACCCAACTACTTTTCGGTGACCAAAAGGTTAATGAGTCACATTTGCACTTGTGGAGGTTTTTGTGTCTGTTTGAAATGTGTGTGTTGGACCAAGTCATCAGCTCTGGTATAAATCCTTTCACCATTGAGCTCAGTGGATTTTTGTTAATTTGCAGAGCCAAAAGTCAATGTCAACGTTCATTAATTGCTGAAATTACATTCTTCTGTTCCAATTATCTTTTAAAAAACATCAGTGATAGAAAATTTAAACATCTTTAAATTTAAGGAAAATTAAGTGTCTCAACAATATCAAAATGCTGTTATTTTGATTCTCCTTGCAGGAACTGATAACTACACTCTACATTGGATTTCTGGGCCTGATTTTTTCCTCTTATTTTGTGTACCTCGCTGAAAAAGATGCTGTAAATGATTCTGGAGAAACAGAGTTTGGCAGCTATGCAGATGCTCTGTGGTGGGGAGTAGTAAGTATAACAATTTCACATGTACTAAAAGTAGTTAACACCTTCAAATGTGGAGTAAAATTCAAGCAAGCATGGACTAAGAACAGCACTTTGAAATGGTCCCTTATTGCTTCAATACACTTTCTGGTTTTATAATCCTATGAAACTAAGAAAATACTATGGATGGTCAGTAGTTTTATTTGGTGTTTATAGTCTTATGTGATCTGAAGAGATCAAATTATGTATACAAGATGTAGAAACATCTGTTCTCATTTCTGTATCCTGTAACAGAAGTCTTCGCTTCTGTTATAGTGATTACATCTTGCTACCTTTCTCATGGCACGGGGTTGAATCGTCTAAGGTGGTGAGAGTCTTGTGAAGTCAGGGCTGGTGTTTTTGGGTTTGGTTGGGGAGGGTAAGAGGTGTCCCTTTTTAAAAAAACCAAACAAACAACAACCAACCAACAGAATAGATATCTATGGTTTGCAATTCGGCCTGGGACAGTAATTCCCTGTTTATTCAGAATGAACTAATTCCAGAACAAGGAGCGTCTGAGGTACTTAAGAATCCAGACATAGGACTGTTTTAAAGTGATTATGTGGTGTTGGAACACATTTAGTGTCCTTATGTGGCATTCGTCTACGTTGACATACTGTCTTCTCAGAGATTTCTCATGTTTCTCTAAGATGTTGCCACACTTTGTGGTGTAGATGTATCTTTAGTTCTGCTTTCTTGCTGTTGCTAGTGACAGTTGTCTCTCTCTTTACATTTATTATATGCACTTGTTTAACAGCTCTATTCTGGGGTTATATTTTAGTAAACAGTTTAATTTTGTTGCTTCTGCTAGTAACAATTCCTTCTTTCTTTTCTCACGGTATGCAAATATTAGGTTGGCTGCTCTGTTCTGGGATTTCCCATTTGTAATTGTTTCCCTTTCCTTTTCCTATTACAGTTCAAAGAAAAGTACTTTTTGGAAGTTGTTTTTTCTTATCATTAGCATTCGAGCAATGACTTGTTTTTGTCTGCTTTAATTGTATGTAGCTTAATAAAATGAACTGTCATCATTAAGTGCTACAGATCTTTAAAATGAGTAGGCATTACTAATGATTCCATGATTGCATTTTTAAAATGTGCTGGTCTTCTAGAGTTTTCTCTTTGCTGTTTTAGATCAAAAGGCATTGTTTCTTTTTTTGTTGTTGTTAAAAATGAGATAACTAGTAAGCCTAGTTGTCTAGATCCCACATGTGTATAACAAACAGCAATTAAGTACAACAGTGATATGACAAACACCTCAATTTCACTAATAAAACAGGTATATTTTTTAAGAAAAATTTTTAATAAACCTCTCTGTGTGTGAGCCTTTATAGTCTTCTCTCTACAAACAGTACCACTTGCTGTTTCAGGAAGGAAAGATCTATTGATGAGCAAATCTATTGCAGGTCTCCTGGTGCTGAAATGAATATGTAGCCTTTTTATAATCAAATGGGTTTTGTTTAGGTTGCTGCTAAGATGTCCTGGAGAATTCCTTCCTCTTGTTGTCTGCCATGGTTAGATACAGCCTCTCTTAGTATCAGAAAACTTGCTATGTAGCATAAGGAAGTGGCTTTCTGGGAAGTAGCTATTTCAATGCTTTCATGTCATCAAGGCGTTTTTATTTTCCAGTACAGTGGCCAGATGACTCGGTAATTAACAGTGGCAGATGTAGCTGCATTTAAAAACACATGCTGGCATTGGCATTGGCATTAAAAATTGAGTATGTGACAGACCAGATTGGCTTACTGAACATACAGTAAGACCTTCCATAGAAGTAATACGATCTGTCAGCAATATGATATTGAAATATTCTCCTTTCAGGGAATTATTGCTCAGTTAAGAAGTATGCCAATTATTCTGTCTTTCTAATGACAATAAACTTATTTAATCAGTAAGTTTAATTATGATAATATTCTTTCTCAGTTATAACTTCTATTGTGTTGCAGCATGCCACTTGAAGTGTGAGGCTGCACTCAATGAACCCATAATGCAATTCCTTAATATTAGAAATAGAACTTAGTGTCCTTAGCATCTGCATTTAAAGCAGAAGATAATTCTGCTAGCTGCTAAAACGATTTAGCAAAACAGTACTGAAATGTATTCAGGTCCATCTATTTCTGGTGTTTTGATACTGTAGTATTCTCCATGTTTTCTGATAGGAAAAAGTTCTGTAGACTTAGGACAGTAACTGTGAGGTCCTTAATTATCAGGATCCTTCCTAATGAAGGTCTCAAACTCATACAAAAGCCTTCTCAAAGTATTAGGTTTCAAAATTTTTGGTTATGTTTTTGTCAGAATTTTCAGAATCACTTGAACACCAGTTTTGAACTGGACATGCAGAAGAGGCTACTTCGCAGCTTCTGTTTCAAACACTGTCACAGATACGTGATGTGTCTGGCAACATAGCTGATCTCACTTCTCCGAAAGTGCACTTAACTTATGTAGTAGAGAATACTTCTAAAACAAAAGTACTGGATAACATTTTCACACTCCCTTTCTCACTCCACAGCATTGCACTTTTTTTGTTTTCTCAGCGTATGTCTACACTGCTAAATGAGTTCTTTGGGCACAAGCAATAAAATATGCAGCATAGCATAAAGTAAACCAAATAAAAGATCTGTGTTACCACAACTAAACTGCATCTGGAATTGGGTACTTTTATATTACTGTGCTTTGCTGACTATAGACATACCCATAGGGTGCATAATTTTTAGTTAAATGTCTTCATTGTCATTGTTGTTATTTATAAACATATATTGCTTTTCCATTTCCATATGTAAATTGGTCTCCTGGGCTTTATTTGAATTTCCTTGAGAACTCTGGCTGTAGCTATTCACCATTCCAGTTTATGGGCTTCTTGAAGAAACCTAAGGTTACCTTGTGACATAGAGTAAAGATTTCTCTGTATTATTGCTGGTTCTGAATGGAGTACATGTTGTATAATTCTGCCAATACCTGCATATCTGTATGTCTTTCAAAAGACAAGCTTTTAACATTTGAAAGTAAAATGCAAGCAGCATGATCCACTGGGTTATGTTGTCCTTCATGCCCGGATTTTAAGTCTTAAAGACCTGATATAGATCCTGGACAATAAAAGCAAGAATTGAAAAAAAAATTAAGATGCTAAACATTCTCACCAAATCTGTCAATGAAGTACCACCCTCTGGGAATATTATCAGCTCACTGTCTCTGTTTTATTTTTTCTTTTTCCTTTTTTTCCCCTCTCTCCTTAAGCATTAAATTAAATCATGCCTCAGGCAGACTGGAGGGGAGCTCTTCTTTTCATATCCACTGAATTGATGCACAATTTCCAACCTTCATATCTGAACAAACATCCTTCAGGAAAACCATTATATGGATTGTGCTAAGGGTCGCTTTGATCATGAACACTATTTGCCACAGGAAATTATTGACTATAGCCATGCATGGATATTACACTGTCCCTCTTCCTTTGAACTGGTTTGAAATGGATCGAGCAATTATCTGCAAGTACCAGCTTTAATTAAGAGTTTCTTGTTCCTTTAATTCATTGATATATGCTTTCTCATCAAGGACTGAATTCAACAAACCATTGATAAGTTTCTTTATTTCTAAGCATACATAAAACCATGTTCCTATTTAGCAAAGCCTATAAGTATGGGCTTAATGTAAACTGAAAATCAAAGTTGTAGGAAAGCTGTCCTGAAAAGTTGCAGGAAATACCACTTGAAACTACACGTGCGCAGAACTTTTGTTAAACTAGAACAAATCTGCTTTTATTTATAAGTAGTTGAACATAAATGTTGAAAAATTTCCACATACAAGGGATTTTGTGTTAGTCAGAACCCTCTCCTAAATTAAAAAAGCTGTTGAGGACTGTACACTTACTTCAATGTTAGACAGAGGGAGACACTTCATTTTTATTCCTTTTGTGGTTTACAAGTCAAGAGTACCAACTATAGGCCTGTTACAATCTTCCCCTCCCCACCCCCTGCCCCCTAATTTTGGGGATGAAGTGTTTGGGGTTTTTTTGGAGGAAGATGGTTATTTTTAGAATTTTTGGAGGTGTGGTCGGAAGACGTAAGGGTTATTATTTTTAAATGCTTTTTGCATGTAATCTCTGCATCTTGCAATGGCCTTCTCATCTCTAAGATTTAACTCCATGAGCAGTTTGAACTATATTTTATTCTCATTTAATAAATGTGGAAAAACCTTTTAAAATTCTTACTTAAAAAGTACAAATGTAGATATTCTTACATCTAGGGAGCATTCTTGGGGCTTGTTTTCTTAATTCCCAAATCTTCAAACCTCTATCAAAAGATAGAGGAGCTAGGGAAAAAAACATATCTAGAAGAATCCACAAATTTTCAACAGCAGTTTTCCGTTTGATGAAACAAAAGTAAAGTATTTCAAAATATAGACAATTTTCTATGTCAGGATCTAGAAAAAAATAATTATAATTATGGAATTTAGCTTTTATTTAAATTCCAGTAGTTAACACAAATTATACTCCTGTTGAAATGAGTCTGTAGGAGGTTGAAGCTTAACTTTTCCTGTCATATGGCTAGAATAACCCTCATAGGAAGATGTTTTAAAACTTCAGTATCAGCACAACTGCCACCATGGACTTCCAGGGGGCAGACTTTGGTCTCTTCAGGAGCTTGCTTGACAGAGTCCCCTGGGAGGCTGTCCGGAAGGGCAAAGGTGCCCAGGAAGGCTGGATGTTTTTCAAGAAGGAAGTGTTAAAGGCGTAGGAACAGGCTGTCCCTTTGTGCTGAAAAATGAGCCGTTGGGGGAAAAAGACTGGCCTGGCTGAACAGAAAGATATGGTTACAACTCAGGGGAAAAATGAGAGTTTATGGCCTTTGGAAGAAGGGACAGGAAGGAAGACTACAAAGATATAGTAAGGCTATGTAGAGAGAAAATTAGAAGGGCCAAAGCCCAACTAGAACTTAATCTGGCTTTGGATGTTAAGAACAATAAAAAGTTTCTATACATATATTAGTAATAAAAGGAGGACTAAGGAGAATCTCCATCCTTTATTAGATGAGGGTGGTAACATGGTGACAAAGGATGAGGAGAAGGCTGAGGTATTTAATGCCTTCTTTGCCTCAGCCTTTAGTAGTAGAATCAGTTGTTCCCCAAGCACCCAGCACCCTGAGCTAGTAGAAAGGGGCAGGGAGCAGAATGAAGCCCCCATAATCCAAAGGGAGATGGTAAGGGACCTGCTTCAGCACTTACATATACAGAAGTGTATGGGGCTGGATGGGGTCCACACAAGGATACTGAGGGAGCTGGTGGAAGTTCTCACCAAGCCGCTTTTCATCATTTATCAGCAGTCCTGGCAAAATGGGGAGGTCCCAGTTGACTGGTGTCTAGCAAATGTGACACCCATCCACAAGAAGGCCTGGAAGGAGGATTGGGGAGCTACAGGCCTGTCAGTCTGACCTCAGTGCCTGGGAAGGTTATGGAACTTGTCATCCTGAGGGCCATTATGTGGCCCGTGAAGGACAGCCAGGAGATGAGGGTCAGTCAGCACAGGTTCGTGAAAGGCAGTTCCTGCTTGACATACTTTATCTTCAATGACAAAACGACCCACTTGGTGGATGAGGGAAAGTCTGTGGATGTTGTTTACCTGGACTTCAGTAAGGTCTTTAATACAGGTTCCCACAGTTTTCTCCTGGAGAAACTGGCTGCCCATGGCTTGGATGGGAGTACTCTTTGCTGATTAAAAAACTGGCTGGAGGCCTGGGCTCAGTGAGTGGTGGTGAATGGAGTTAAATCCAGTTGGGCACCGGTCACAAGTGGTGTCCCACAGGGCTTGGTATTGGGGCCAGTCCTCTTTAATATTTTTATCGATGACCTGGACGAGGGGATTGAGTGCACCCTCACTAAGTTTGCAGATGATACCAAGTTGGGTGGGAGTGTCAACCTGCTGGAGGGTAGAAGGGCTTTGCAGAGAGATCTGGAGAGCTTGGATCAATGGGCCAAGGCCAATGGGATGAGGTTCAACAAGGCCAAGCGCCGGGTCCTGCAGTTGGGTCACAACAACCCCATGCAGTGTTACAAGCTTGGGGAAGAGTGGCTGGAAAGCTGCCTGGAAGAAAAGGACCTGGGGGTGTTGGTCGACTGTTGGCTGAACATGAGCCAGCAGCATGCCCAGCTGGCCATGGCAGCCAACAGCATCCTGGCCTGTATCAGGAACAGTGTGGTGAGTAGGACTAGGGAAGTGTTCATCCCCCTGTACTTGGCACTGGTTGAGGCCTCACCTCAAGTACTGTGTCCAGTTTTGGGCCCCTCACTACAAGAAAGACATTGAGATGCTGGAGCGGGTCCAGAGAAGGCAACAAAGCTGGTGAGGGATCTGGAGCGCAAGTCTTATGAGGAGCAGCTGAGGGAGCTGGGGTTGTTTAACCTAGAGAAAAGGAGACTGAGGGGAGACTTATTGCTCTCTACAACTACCTGAAATGAAGTACCTGAGAGGAGCTTGCAGAGACATGGGGGTCGGTCTCTTCTCCCAAGTCACAGGTGATAGGACAGAGGAAATGGCCTAAAGTTGCACCAGGGGAGGTTTAGACTGGATATTAGGAAAAATTTTTACACTCAAAGGATTATTAAGCGTTGGAATGGGCTGCCCAGGGAAGTGGTTGAGTGACCATCTGTGGAGGTATTTTAAAGACAGGTAGACATAGTGCTTAGAGACATGATTTAGTGATGGTTTTTGCCAGTGTTAGGTGGATGGTTGGCTAGATGATCTGCAAGGTCCCTTCCAAACTAGGCACTTCTGTGATTCCCTCTTATGAAATTTGGCTACCTTCCATATGCTTAAGCATTCTTTTTTCCCCTTGTACCTAGGTAATGCTGTTTCTTCTCAGTATAATTACTGTATTTTGTGAGGTTTAAAAGAGTTTTAATACTGAATGGAAAAAAAATAGCTACAACATTTCCGTGAATAGTTCAGAAATTGCAGTCAAACCATCCACGTATGTTGATAACTTTCCCCAGCAATTAAACTTACGTAAACTGGCTGCTCTTTCTGACATTTGTTGTACAGAAGTGGTCTGTTGAGCAAGGTCTAGATAAGAGAAACCCCTCTGTTATAGATTAAGACCTATATGTGCTTGAGTTAAAAACTGGTGAGATCAAGTCCAATAGGCAGAGCTGCCTTTTGACTTTGCCAGCCATGTGACCGATGGTGGCCAGCAGACCTCCCACCATTTCTCATTCATCTGAAGAGCAAGCCAAGAAGGGCTGGCATACCGCAGCCTGCAGCCTCCCAAAGACTGTGGGTATCGCTGTACAGTAAAATCTAAACAACTGATGATGGATTAGGATACAAAGCTCTGGACCTCCTATGAGGTCCATCTTCCTGGGAGGTTTCAAATCTTTTTGCTGGACTATGTTTTCCTAATTTAGTTACCTTTGGTTTTTGGTAGGGGTACTTCAGGGGGAAGGCAAAAAAAGGAAAAAAGTTCAGATGAACCCTAACGCTTTGCCTATATCTTCACTAATAATGAAAAATTCTCCCCATTTTTATGCAGTAAAGTTTCCGTCCTGTATCTTGTCATCCTTGAGAACTACTGCCAGGATGACCCAGGGGATTAATAGACTATTTTACAAAAACAAGTGAAAACAGCTTTTATTTGTGAGGCTAAACACACTGAGAAAGGGATTCAGCCACCTTTGGAGCATGCTGTCTTGCAGGATTGCGTACTGCAGGAGTGAGGCAACAGAAGGGGGGAGGAGGATAAACTGAGACCGTGAAATGGTGGAACAGGAAAAAAAAAAAAAAACAGGCTGGAAACTTATCTTTCAGAAATGAAGACGGGAGCCTACAAGAATGTCTAGTACCATCAAAAGCATCTGGAATAATCTCTCAACAGGAACAATAAGGGGAAAGCCAATTCCTTTTCAAACAGAGCTGTGTTTTCAAGAGTTAGTAAATGAGATGTCATAATGTGGCTGACTTGCATTTCTGACTAGCCAGAAACTAGGAAGAGCAACCAGAAAACCCCTTCAACCCTTGTATTCTGACTGACTTGGTTAAGCTGCTTGGTTAAGATTTTTTCATTGCACAGAACAGACTTTGCAAATTTAGGTGAACTTAGTTTTCACCATTTGCTTCTTTTAAGGTTCTTCTAGTTCTATCTATGAGATCTCACAAGTGGAGAGGTTTAGTTTGGGCCACCATTTGATTAGGTTTAGAGTGCCCAGTAATTTGGTCAGAACAGATGGCTGAAAATGATACCTTGAGGAGGTATTGAAATTAGATCCAAAAGCCATGGCTCAGCAGCACTGAGGATCTGTTATTTAACAGATATGACACTGAAGTTAATATATTCTCTTTGTAGTTTGTTTTTTTTTATTATTTTATTGGCTGTGTAGTTCCATTTTACTTCATATCCTAAGTTATTAGAAGTGTTTCAGATGTTGCGTCAGTTATGTACTTCAGCTGGCTGAAAAAATGGTGGTGTGAGCCTGCAATGATAACTGTATGAAAACTTAAGAAGAAAAAGAATGCAAACATCCCCTTATATGTTTGTATAATAGTAGTGACCAGAAAGTTCTTTCTTCAATTTTGGATTACACTCTAATTCCAATGTTTCAAAACATTTGCGTCCTGCAGAACATATTCTCTTATCTTGTTCATCTGAAGGATGTAACTTGAATCTTTTCAGAGTTCTGCAAAGTACATAGAGGTGATTGGGAGCAGAAAGTGGAATTTCTGTCATGTAAAAGGGTTCTTATCACTAACATCCTTATATGCTCAAGGAAGAAAAATATTGTCATTTGGAAAATTCAAAATATTGAAAGATTACTAGGGGTTTTTTTAGCTTTATACAGATTGCATACTTCGCAGAGAAATTAGAATATGGGCTTGTGCTTGTGCTGCATCGATTTCAGCAACTTGGAAAGATTTTACTTTGTATTCAACTTGCATGAATGCAGTTGACTGAATAAGATGTGAAGCAGTAGAAAGGCTTCTAGTGTGTTCATTACGCTTAGGCATACAGGAGAGCATTCAAACCGTTTTGCTATTTGCTATTGGAGCTGGGCAATGTTTCTGATATATCACTTGATGTTTTCTGGTATTACTTGCTTTAATCAAGATGGGTATTGTGAGTGGGTCAGAAAATTTTAAGTAGTATTTGGCATGCAAAACAGTACCTAGTGCAATTGATTTTGAAGTTACAGTGTTGCAAATACAGAAAAAAAAAAAAAAAAAAAAAGTAGTTAGGCTGTTTTCCAAGAGGTGACTTTCCCTTATTTGCTTTAATGCTTGGCTTTTAGCTTGTGTTTGCTCCTTCAGCCCTGTGACGTTTGCCTTTTTTATACCTCTGAATCATATGTTATTTTATTTTGTAGCTGTTTATCCAAATTTTTGCAAGGCTCACAGCAAGGTTTTCATCAACAGAACATTGTTACTCACCTGATCAATTTGCTGTGCTCACTTTAGCCTGATAGTCTTGAATAAAATCCCTTCCCTAGTCAGTGCTGGCGAACGTTACTGTTTCTTCTTACTGTGTGGATTTTTGCTTCATATTTCCTCCTTCAGACTAGTGATGCAGATTTAATAGGAACAAGATTAGTCTTAATACCAAAGCCTGTGGTGATGTACATCAGATCAAAGTTCTGAAATAGTCAATGGATGAATATGATTTTTTTTTTTCCCTAATTAAAACAATTAGTTTTCCATGTTGCTTTGCAATGAAAATTTAATGTGTGAGCTCTTGGATCAATTTAATTTCATTATGCCAACATATTTACTATGCTAGAGTAGAAGTTGAGTCAGTATTTCCATTATAAGATCCCATTTTACAGCTGTAAAATTAGTATTGTACTCTTTAGGGGGTTATAATCTGGCTATAAAAATTCATTTAGGGCAGAAACTTGGCATGTAAGGTTTCAACAGCATATATCTTGGGGAAAAAAGAAAATGTAATTTTGGAATACAAAGCGTTTGTAGATGGATTAGAGTTATGAGGGCAGAGAAAAATGTTAACTTAAATACACACTATGATTTACAACCCAACTTCCAAAATGTTTTTTGCTTTTTTTCATGGGTTTTTTTATGTTTGTTTTTTTTTTTTGTTTTTTTTTTTTTTTTATAAAAAGCAAACCTCCCAAACAAACTGCACAGAAAATGCTTTTCTTATGTCACTGATGTTTCATGCAGACCAATTCAGAAGGGATGAGTGGGGTGGTCATGGGAAAGGGAAGAAAAGTCCTTCTTAGTTGTATATGAGCTTTTCCTCAGTTGTATTTCAGTCAGCTCAAAAGCACCTATTTCTTTTCACGTTTCTAGTTAATGTATATGTTTAAACTCAGAGCAGTTAATAAAACTTTTCAATGACAAGGATTTGTAAATCTTGAAAACACCTGAGGCATAAACCACTACCTTCTCTCATAATCTTTTATGTAAGTGTGTATTAGAGACCATCACTTTCTCCATAATTATATTTCCTTTTTTATAGCTTTTTATTTTTAATAGAAACTTTTAATTAGGTTTTGTTTTTTTTAACTGACCCTCTTATGTAGGTAAGGAGATAGGGTCTGATGAGGAACTGAAGGGTTGACTGAATTTAAGGTGGTATTTCACTAACAATTACAGGAATACAGGCAATGGTACTTAACTCACGTTACTAATTCTTAAAATACTTTTGTTGAATAGGAAGCAGTTTTGGAAATAAGCCACATTTTAAAACTTTTATTAAAAAATAAATGCTAATACTTGAATGTTTTTAATACCAGTAACTTGCAAAAAACCCTTGTAACATCACAAGCTCAATCAGCTAGAGCTCTCCCTTTGTCATGTGTTTGACAGACACATAATGGTGTTGCTTAGAAGGTGGACTGTTTGAATACAGATGGATTGCTTCAGGTGTTCCTGAGGTACAGCTGTGATTGGAACTCACATCCACAGGATTTCCCTCATCTTTTAGTAGGAATGGACAATTATTGAAGTGGGAGGCAGCCACACTTTTCCTGAAGTACTTGTCACGACCTTTTATTTCCCCAAACCCAGGTTCTCCATCCCTTCACCCTCTTAACAAACATCCTGCCTCTATGAATCTGCCCTTTCCTTCTCTCCTTCCCTAGAGATGCTGCCCTGGGCATTGTCTGCATTTCTGCAGTCACTGGGTAGTCTGCATTACAGTACACAGGTGCACTAGGAGCAACTGCAGGACAAGATGGGGATGGCCTGTGGATATTATTGTCTAGGGCTAGCATCCTCTGTGTCCTGGGCAGCTGAAGCCCATACTGTCAGAAGAAAATGTGGACAACCAGAAATTGAAGTGTGCTTCAACTGCTTGAGAGCTTCATGTGGTTTCACATGCTCTGATTTGGTCAACCTTCTTCAAAGTCACAGATAAAAATTGCTCAAATTTCCAAATTCAGAAATAGCTTGTGACATAGGTGAATTTAAATTGCTCTCAGATGCCAAATGTATCCTTCTGCTTCAAACAAATCCTTTCTTTCCTTGACCTCATGCAAATAATGACATATTAAGCCTTGTTAAGCTACATCACTGTGGTGGTAATCTTTGCTTCAGTGTTTTGAAACTCAAACTCAACAGATGTTTCCTGTGTGTATGCATTAAATTATCTGTTCTTGCTCTTGATGTATTATATGAATTAGTGATTTGTTAGACTATATTTTCAGGATCTTTACTCCATGGAAATTTTTCAACTTCTCTTGCTATTTATACCAATATTATTCTCTAGAATACTTCATGTCTGTCCCCAGTCATAATCCATGGTTACAGTGTGTGTATATATATATGTATATAGTCTTTTAATGCAACAGCCCTATAATACTTTCAGCAAACATCTCCTGCCCATAAAGAAAAGCAGCAATTCAGAACAGTTGGCAGCCTCTCCCTAAGGAAAGTGTGTGACGTGGGCAGACAGCCCATATCCCAGTAACTTCATATGCTGTAAAGTTGTCTCAGCCATGAAAACTTAAATTAATGTTTTTATTTTACAAGATTTTAAACATTTATTTTATTGTAATTCAATTTCCTGTACCTTTTTCCATCTATTATAGACGGGGAAGCAAACCTGGAGGGGAGAGCTGCCTTCAGTAATGTCATGCAGACTGTCACTGGGAGAGTTAGGAATGCAACTAATGAAAGAAAGAACAACAACCCAAACCTGCCACATTAGTATTTGCTGTAATGCTTTACGTTTTTCTCTTTACAGGTGACTGTTACAACTATTGGCTATGGGGATAAAGTGCCTCAAACCTGGATAGGAAAGACCATTGCGTCTTGTTTTTCAGTATTTGCAATTTCATTTTTTGCACTACCTGCGGTAGGTTATCGCGTCCTTTGTCTGGCAATTTGGTCTTGGCTCATTGGTTGTTACAGAAAACTTTTGTTATTGATTCTTTAACCTTTCATTTAACCTGATATTATGAAAGCTTTGTATCCAACTTTTATATTGTAGTTAAATTACATGTACTTTGTAGAAGGAGAAGAGCTTCTATAGGTAGCTAAAAAAAGTAAATATGCAGTGTTTATTGTATGCAAACTAGAGTTGGCATGTATTTGAGAAAGAGATCTTAATTTCAGAACACTTTTTCTTTCCACCTAAGAAGCGTAAAGGAAATTATTTCTCATGCTAATTATTTCTGGACCCAGGGACTTTGTGATGCTTTGGCTTTTTAAGGTATTCAACTCATAGCTTCCTTAACTGATTAGGTCCAGACTGAACTGTAGAGTTCTCATGCACATCCTTCTTCTAGCAAAGCTGCAGAAAAGGTGTCACTTGCAGAGAGATGGCAATAAGCAGCCAGGGACACTGATTGCAGCTTTTTGCCAAATTAGCATCTGTCCATGACCAAAGTCCCATTTTCAAAAGTGACCCAGGGCTGAGCTCTTAAAGGTGTTGTTGCACTTTGTTTGCACTGAAAGCAGGTTCCCAAGTACTTTCTAACAAGAAACAAGACACTTGAGTACCAAAGGTAAATTCAAAGTCAATGAAACCTGGACTGCGATCTGAAAACCCAAAATGTTCAGTGCCAAGGGTAGTTAAGGGTATTTTTTTTTTTCTTACAAAAGTAGCAATATTCCCGAATTGTGATGTTAAAAAGTTTTTGCAAGCCAAAATGTCCTGTTAAAATGCTTATTTTTCAGCAAGTTTTTCAGTTCTTTGATGCAAGTAGTTGTTTTAGCAGATGTTAGTGTAGTAGGAGTGGGGATAAGAACAGAATGGATGATAAGAATATTTTTATGCTAGTACCATCACAAAAATCCTTCACAACATGAAATAGTAACTATTAAAACTCCAGTAGCTTTTTAAAATTAGTTGCTTACTTTAAAGGTACGCACCCTTTTGCAGAGGAAGGTAATTAAATGTAGATTTGTAGACTCTCCAACATCAGTTCAACTTTAAAGCATGTTTCCCCCCCCTTTCTTATTGTAATCTCTTTTACATTTATTCCTTGTTTAGAAAAGAGATCTGTTAAATTAAATGATCTGTAAGAAAAATGCCAAAATCTACTATTTTTGCTGAAGAGTTGTTTCTTTTCCTGAGACTTGAATACTAGCAATGTTTTATAAACAATTGTGTAGAAGCCCCACCTTCACAGCAATGCTTTTGTGTTTACCTGTCAGATTTCCCTATAGTTGTTTGTAGAAGTAAAACAACAACAAATGCCCCTTTATCGGTGTGTTTTTATTATTGAATTAACTTGTTCTTGTGAGTTGGCCCAAGGGGAAAATTTAGGATTTGAAGCTCTAGCAGCAAATAGCTGGTAGGTAGTAACTATTGCACACTGCCTTGTTGCTGTTTTAAATAAGGGGAGCTGGCTGAGCATTAGTCAGAAATAATTGTTGTGGCTAAACACAACTGGTATGGGTTCTGGATCCTTCATTTCCCAAATAAGCATTGTTTGAGCATCATTAACTCTTTGATCTTTGCTAAATGAACATAATAGAAAGAGCCTTTCCTATTCCTTTCAAAACACTTGATGATTAATACCGTTCTCAGAGGTTGAGCCAAGATCACTGACTGCTCTGACACCATATGTGGAAAATTAATTATGCTTTTGTTGAGTAGGTGTAGTCATGTAAACTAATTTATAGAAGATCTCATTTTTATCTGTGTTACTAAAACCCCTGTTAAATATGTCTATAGCTATGTAAATTACTACATAAATTACTTGCTCTGTACTTAATTTTGGACTTAATAGTTGCACTATGTTTGGATGCTATTTCAGCTTGTACACAAGCCAGTACCGTTAGCCCATGTCCCTTGTCCTGAGAGTGGATTAGATGGCCTTGTGTTGAACTCACTGAAGTCCTGACTATTTTGTAATATTCCTTTTCCTCTTCTTTGTCTTCCCCTCCCAGCATGGCTTAACATATATAAATAGAAATTACCATACTACAGTTAAAAGGGCTTTCTTATGACCTGAATCATGCTATGCCAAAACTTCATCGCTCATAAAAATGAAGTTAAGCACATCAGGTTAATATTTCTCCCTATTCTGTAGTTCCCCTGCACAAGCATTTATGAGGCTTTTAGAGTGCATGAAATACCATTTCTGCTTGCTCTTTAGCATTTGAGTCCAGCTGACTTAAATAGGCTTTGGATAGGGGCATGATAGCATTCATGGTTTGTTGCAACAAGTAATACTGAGCCTAAAACTTAACAGTATTAAGTCATTTCCTCTAAATAATTAGTTGAGTTTTATGATGCTGAATAGAAGTTTATTAATATAATATAATTTGGCAAGCTTATATGTGGTTTTTTTCCCCCTTAAAAAAACAACAACTAAATCTGTGTTTTCTTTCTTCCTATAGGGAATTCTTGGGTCAGGCTTTGCCCTAAAGGTGCAACAGAAACAAAGACAGAAGCATTTCAACCGTCAAATTCCAGCTGCTGCCTCTCTCATACAGGTACTGATTTCCGGCATTTTGCATCCTATCATTCCTTTCCAGATTTTTTTCAAAACTGTTGACAGTATTTCCATGCTGGATTCCCATTAAAAATTGTATAGGAGTTACAAATGCAAGCCTTTTAAATGGTTTTGGAAATCCCACCTTTAAAGTAAACTAATGAGCGGAAAAGTTCACTCCCAGTTCAGTGCAAACTTTAATTCAGCTGGTTAAAGTAAAAATTGAAGGCTGTCCTCTAGTCATTGAACAGTTTACCTGTGGAAAATGTTACGAAATTCTATGCTGGCAGTCGTGAAAAACAGAGAGGGGGTTTCATACAGAATTGTACTTTTGAAAAATACATTGTTGCTTGTGAAGACGAATGTCAGATATGCTGCATTTTCCTTGTGACAAATTAATTCTTAAAAATCTCAAATTTAGAAGATTTAACTCAGAATGTTAAAGTAGGAAAATTTTGTCTGAGCTCTTCACCTCCAGGATAGGTGGCTGGGAACCACTGGGGTTATGAAAAACCTTTTCTGACTTTTTGAAAAGTCTTTTCATGTAGGATAACAGGGAGAAAAATTTTGATCCCCTCTGTTAAAAGTATGGTTGCAGTTCAGTGTCAATAAGGTCAATGAGATTTTATCCTTTACTTAGTGGAGCCAGCATTTCACCTTGGAGAAGTATTAATATTGTTTCATTCTAGGTTTTTGCAGCTTTTCCTCCATCACTCGGTATCTGCATGTAGCTTTAGAAGCACAAGCATGGAATTTGAAAGAAATCTAGATGTATACTGAAGCCGTATCATTTTTACATTCTCATATGACTTATTTCTCTAGCTTCATGAGTGAATGTGGATTTCCAGGTCAGGCTCTTTATGGAAACAGTAGCTAACTGTAAAGTTTATGCTTGAAACTAAACAGTCCCAGAGTTAATGTGAAAAAGGTTTAAATTTAGGGCTCTGGTCCTAGCCAGAGATTAGCCAAAAATCTTCAGACTCAGTGTGTTTCATTTGGATTGCATGGTCAGAAAAAGGTATGGTTTTGCAAAGAATGGATTTTTAGCATTCCCACTGATTCTTTTGGGAAATCAAACCGAAATTATTGAGAAGCCTGTGATTGCAAGTCCAGAATTTTGTACTTGCCTCCATCTGAAATGTTAAGGAGGAATGGAGGATAGAAAATGAGTTCCTGACTACCTATTATTAATAGTGATAATTATGATTTACTAATATTATCAGACTTCTAAAGGCCCCATTTAATAAGTGCTCTGCAAATAACTTGCAAAAGATTATTCTTAAACCAAGCAGTTTATGAAATAAGTACAAGGCAAGACAACAGCTGAAATGAGTGATACTTTTTTCCTGTATTCCTTCTTGTTTTCTTCTAGAGTCCAGTTGTTTCTTCCAGTACATATATTAACCATGATGAGAATTATACTGTGATTGTCTGATCCTTTACTTTCCAACTGCTGTCTGTTTTCCTCTGTCATTATGCCTTGCTTTGTTTCTTTCTTCTAGTGTTTTCTGGCCTTATCCCCTTTAGATTTTGTGGATGTGTATATGTGTGTGTCCTTTTTTCACGTAGTGTGTAAATGAAGTTCTGCCTTTGTAATTTGGAGGCTAATTATTAATAAACTCGGATTTAAGAGAGAATGCAGTAGAGTTTTGTCTCTGCTTCTTATTTCCTAGCCCTCCTTTTCTTCCTTTTTGTCTGAGAACACAGTACTTTAATCGCTGGTTGTTGGCAGGATAGAGGATTGGGTTTGGGTTTTGACTCCTAGTTAACCATTGGTTCTGTTCCCTCATGCTCTCAGTCCTAATTCTTTGTATGAATACTACTGACCACACCAAAATTGCTTTTTTTTCTAGTAGTACTTTTGTGAGGTGGGGAAGAAAAAGTCTTGCTTTCCTAGTAGGAGCCTGAAACACAGGATGCATTAGGTAAAATGTTCAAAGTTAGAGAGGGAAATTGAGACAGAGCAAGAAATCAAATCCCAATCTTTTGAGTCCAGTCTAGATTTCTCTCTTATTATTTGTTTGTTGCTAAAGCAAACATAAGTTGCACTTGAAACGATCTTCCTTTGTGGTTTGCCCAGTTCAAACTAGGTGGTTTCTATTTACTAAATAGGATTCTAAACCATGCAGAGTTTATGATTCCAGGGAGGAAATTCAAGAATACTATTCAATAAAAAATGACTGATGTTCTACTTGGAAATTACTTTGCAGTACAGATAGCTACAAATCTGATTGCATTAATTGTTCTGTTGCTTAAAACATTTGTTCTAGACTGCATGGAGATGCTACGCAGCAGAAAACCCAGACTCCTCTACATGGAAAATATACATTCGAAAACCTGCCAGAAATTATCATTTGCTGTCACCCAGTCCAAAACCGAAGAAATCAGTGATGGTACCAGTAACTAACGTTTCCTAGTTTTATTACTCTCCAGAGGCTATGTGTTGTGTTTGTTTTACAGATTGGTATTTGGTTTCAGAGTTTCGTTTTCAATTCAATTTTGGGATTTTCAGTATGCAAAAATTTTAAACTATAACTTAATTTCCTTCAGTTCCCAAGTTTAGTTTTTTAATGGATCTATGGGTCTGGAAAAAAGCAATAATGAACTAACTCAGGCACATCAATCAGTAACTTACTGCTGTTGTTTGGAAAGCTATAAGCAAAGGAAAAAACAAAATTACTTTTCCAAAACAGTAGCTTTTAATTGGTTTTTAAAACAATATCAAATCCGCTGTTTCTCTTGGCTATTGATTTTTTTGGCTTTCTAAATTTCTATGGTGAAGGCATCTCGTGCCTACATACAGTAGTATTTTCAAATCAACTGATTCCATAAGTTAAGAAGTTTTTTGTTGAAACCCCCTTTCTCAGGGGGTTTGTTGCTGTTATTATGCAATCTTTAGATTACGTAATACTCCATCCTCCCTATTGTAAGAGTATTGCTCAGTAGCCTCAAGTTGGAAGGACAGGTCATTGTGTAAAGTCTTCCCAGGTTCATCTAAGTTCAGTAGCAATGTATCCATTTGCTTTTTGCTGAAAGTATGATTTATTGCATCCACAAAAGGGTAAAGATATTCTAGAATATACAAACTGTTTCAGAGCTAGCACTTTTTTTTTTTTTTTTACTGCAGGTAAGGCATGTGCTAATGACAATGTGCAGAATTCTAGTGATTAGCTAGTTTTGGTGGGATGTCGGGAGACCTTACAGAGAAACGCAAAGTGTATCATCAGGAAAATGTAATTGGTCAGGCACTTTTTTGAGTGGTTATAGCTCATTGGGGACTGCATTATTATTGAAGACATTACTGAAGAGACAACTAAGTATTGCTTGGTTTGAGTAACTTAATGTATGTGCATTTTTAGGTTAAAAAGAAGAAATTTAAGTTAGACAAGGACAATGGGCCTTCTTCTCCAGACAGGATGTTAACTGTTCCGCACATCACTTATGACCACGTGACAGAGGACAGGAAACCTGATTTCAGTTTTGAAGCATATGAAAATTCTGGTAAGAAATTCCATTATAAAATGCCAGTAACCCTAATATCTGTAGGAGAGAGGATGAGGACAGAACAAGCTCTTGTCATTCTAAAGCATGAATACTTTGCTTTTTGACTTTAGTTGCTGGCTTGGCTGGGTGAAATTCAACCATTTCTTTAATGAGCATGCTCCACTGTAGACAAATTAAGATCGTTGTCACTGCTGCCTGCTAGAAGAGCTGTAGTCTCTGAGGCTGGTGCATACATTCCCCAGTTCTGCAATTGATTGAAACTACAGGGATTAGCTGTCAGCTTTTCCATGTGAAAGTTACCCAAGATGTGTTACTATTGTGCTTGTACCTCAACCAAAAAGGTTTGACACATCTTGGCTGCACTAAACAGTAGTCTGCTACATGAAACCATCATGTGCTCCTGCCATCTGCTCAGTGGAGCAGGCTGTGAATCAAATTTTGAAAGCAAAAGTACTTAAGATAAATGTGGATCCATCTATATGAACTGTCACTTTTCAAAATGTTACAGTATGAGGAAAAAGAAAGGACTTTGATAATCACCTTAAAGTTAATAACTTGGTTATAGTTGCTTTAGCTGTAATGAACTTGCAAAATAACTCTGAATTTACAATGTGGCTCTTTTACAAAGGTATTTTTATTAGAAATTTTTAATGTGTATTGCTCAAATTTTGGCAGCAAGAATTAGGTTTAATTTTTACAGTGTGTTTTATTGATTATGGACACCTTAAGTACTCCTCAAAAAATTTGGCTGACCTGATTAAACTTAATAATAAGATAGCAATGTGGGCTGGCACCAGGCATATTTTAATTCAAGAAGAAAGTCCAACCTTCTGTGTACTTTTTGGTACACTTCTGTCTTTGTCTTGCCATGTTCTGTAACATCCATGCTTTTCTACTCTTTCTTGGCCTCTATTAAGGAATGATTGCTAATTGCATTTGGTGGTAGAAATGATATAGCTGTTAAAAGGTGGATGAGTACTAAGTTTAGTCTATGTCTCAGGCTTTGAGTACAGATACCTTTCTTCAAACCAATCCAATGAATGAACTGTACAAATGTTTTGATTTGTAAAGTCCCACCTTTTATCACTAAATTTCTAAGTCAATTAAAGGGCAATATCATTTGCAGGCAGCCTACTACTGCCACTTCAAAAATCAGCTCTATAGCTTTCAATAGAAGATTTTTCTCAAATTTCTTCTGACACTTATCTTTTTTCTTTTTTATCTGTGTTCTGCTCTCTCTAAACTGTTACAAGTATACAGGACAAACAGGAATGTTAAAATTGCTTGGTAAGTTGAGGAAAATAATTCTATCTATGGCATGCCAGCTTATGACAATATAATGTTTGCAGTGCTTTTCATGTGTGTCTAGTGCCATATAGTTTCTAAGAAGCAGCCGAGGAGATCTAGACAAAGTACATTCTCATACTTGTAATCACAATTGCACCCACAGTTTCATTACAAAGAGAAAAGTGAGCACTCATTTATATAAATAGATGATCTCTTCTTTTATACAGATAATAAAGAAAAAATTGCTCATGTACATATAACCAATAGAGAAAGATAATCCACATATAAATAAAATATAAGTTATCTGAGCATATAGCTGAGAATTAATTTCTAAACAAATAGATTGGTATGAAAGAAAAATTTCTGGATTTGACCTCTAATATTGTGCATTCTGAAGTACATGCATCTGTTCCTGTAAAAATGCTCTGTAGATATTTGTGAACAGATGGGGACCCATAAATTAAATAATTTATTTTACTGTTTTCCTGGATTCTGTGATCACTTAAGCAGCCATGTAGCCCTGTGATGTTTCTAATGTGCTTGCTTAGGCACTTTCTTAACAGTTGAGTGTTCCCCAAAGGCTCTAGGATTAGAGCTAGGTCTGGGCAAAAAACCTGTGATTTAGTGAGTGCTGGGAACCACCTGTAAGTTGCCTGCTCTGTGTCCAGGGAAGGCAATAGAGGCTTCTTTTCAGTAATCGAGTGCAAGGATGCTCAGGCTTGGATTAAATTGTCTGAAAATGCAATGTTCAGTTTCTCCTCTGAACGCATATGGAACAAAGGTGCAATTAAGGTGGTAAGATAGCAGAAAACAAACTGTATCCCAAGCAGTGTATCTCTGTTGGGGGTGAGCATGGTGGAACAAGCTCAGGAGAGCAGCAAGAGCCATGAAATCACCCGTTTTACATAAATAAGAAGTTCCATCATCTTGGGGAAAAATCAGAGGACCTTTTGCCCGCTATCATGGGTTCTGTTTCATAGCCAGGCAGCATGAGGCCAGTGAACCCGAGAGGTTACCTAACACTCTTCTCATAGTGACTCAAAGAAATAAGAGGAGAGAGTGTATTTGTACTTACTGTGTATAGGATTACCTATACAGAAAACTGAAGCTGCCAACTCAAAAGCTCAGAAACAAGAAATTAGGAAGTACGAGGAAAAAGGATGCTCATTCAGCTTTAATTTGGTCTTCATAAAGCCTCTAGTCACATATCCATATGCTGCTTTCTTATATTCAGTAAATTCCGGTTCTCTCTTTGGGCCATCTACTAATATTCAAGTATTTGCACTCCTGGATCCTCCATCTGGCTTCCTTGCTAGTATCCTTGTGCAGCCAGAGATTTCTACCTACGTTTCTCCCCTCCTCTGTTCTTCTGGCATCATCAGTCCATGAAAGACCCAAGAGCTGTGGCTGGAGCATGCCTAGCACTGACAGAACACGTGTAAAATGAGGGGTTTTTTCCAATTTTTTTAAACTCAAATACATTTATATGTGGAATGTTTTTTTCTTTATGTAAAAGGAAGACAACACTTCTGAAAAACATCACTCTATTTCAGTGTGTGAGTCTACAGGAATTTCTTAATTAAATCATTATTAAAAGGATAATGCTATTCAAAAGAACTAAACATAGCATAAACATTTGCTGAGCCTCTGTCTCCTCATCAACACCTTGCTTGCCTGAAATTTTTCACAGTGAAATTCAGCTTGAGGCAGGCACTTGGCTTAAATGATTGAAGTGGGCAGCTTCGAATCCTTTTTATTGGATATGTCAGGCAGCTTCAAATATGGCTGGCACTACTGGTCTGTCCGCCTGCTGGCACTGACATCTGACCAGGAGCTACCTACACCCTGAATGGTATGAACCACAGCAAGAGGGGTCTGACCCGTATGGGGTTCTATGCTTTGGAAAGGGAAACACTTGGGGAAACCCTAAAGTCAGGAAGGAAGAGGCAAACATATAGATTACTTTCCTCAAAATGGGACTGGCGTGTAGGGAGGAATATCTTGCAGCAGGTGACACTGTCATGAAGAATGGGTTTGAAGAGACATGATGCCTCCCCTAGTGGTGGTTTAATATTCCGCTAGCATGTAACACACAGAGAGTTCCATACAAATTCTTTTCCACAGTATTTTTTTATGTCGTTTTAAAAGACATCAGGTAGGACAGGTAGGACATACTGTATTTTAGGTATGTCTGCATGTCTGCATCTCCTCAGCTGCTTGTCTGGAGCTTTTTTTTTTCTTTTTTTTTTTTTTTTTTTTTTTTTCCCCTCTTCTATCTCTCTTTGTTTTATGTCTATCTTTACTCTGACTCAGATTGTCAGCGCTCCTGGCCATCCTTTTCCACAGACCAGCAGTCTTCCAGCGCTCCTTCCTCTCCAGGTAAAGCTCATAATATTTCATTGCTCCATCGCCTTCGTTAATTACTAAATCCTTACAATGCTCTGTCTGGAGTTGCCTCCTGTGGCACAGAAAATCATAGTGCTGGTTTTTAAAGAAAGCATAGGCATGTCAGAAGAATTTTGAGTTTGGAAAGGTTTTCAGATTGCAAATGTTTCAATTTTAAAAAAAGAATTTTTCTGCAGAGCAGAGTTATTTTCTAAATGTGTTAATTAAAACTCAGATTTTTCCATGCAAAATGCTTTAAAGTGTTTTAAATTTTTTTGTCTGTGCTTGCAAAAGAGGAAGTGTAAAATATTTTCTGTTTTGCTAGTCAAATACTTCACTATCAGGAAAACATCGGCATACGTGTTGTACTGTATATAAAATTGTTGAGTTGGTAATATAGAAAACCCATCAGTAATTTCTTGCTGTTGTTATAATCCTCGATGGAAAGTTCATAGAATCATAGAACAGTTTGGGTTGGAAGGAACCTTTAAAGTTCATCTAGTATAACCCCTCTGCAATGAACTTGGAGACCCCTGAATTATCATAAATATCCCTTACTGCATCTGCTTCCTGTTTCTTTTCACTCATTATTATCCATTGAAAATGAGTTTTTAAAGCTTCCTTTTTTTTTTTCCCCTTTAGCCTACTTATTTAGAAATTTAGTCTCTTTTTAAACGTACTTTTTTTTAACACTGCTTTGTGAGAAAGACTCGTCCAAAGTCAAATGGCTATGAATCAATCTTTAGAAATAAAAAAAATATGCTGTGGTAGCATATGCTCCCTGGTGCTCTGCTTGAACCTTGTTTCAAGGCACTCTGTGGCAGGAAAGTTTTCATTAATACCATGTGCTTCCCTTGGTCCCTCCTCTCTCTGTGCGAGCAGGTTTCACACTAGTGTTTTGGAGTGGTTCCTCCTTTGTGTTGGAAGGAGGAATGTACATTTAAAAATGAAAGCATAAGGAGCAGAGGGCTGCACTGTTCACCAGAACAGTCTGATCTTGGTTATGATCTTCTTAGAAAATCTTAAAATAAAAAGAGGGAGTGGGATACCATGTTTGCCTCATATTAAGCAGCATTTTATCTCATAAGCACAGTTTAGTGAGTGTTCAGCAAACACTTCACATGGCTTTATGTTTAGCAAGTTTTATCGCTTCTCATCAGGAAACCTAAAAATGCTGTGAGTCATCCTTTCCTAGAAACTGGGGAAGTTTCATATGTATTTTGTAGAAATGAAAACAGTGAAAATTAATTCAGTGGAAGCCAAAGGGACTCTATTTTAATGACCTTTTTCTGCAAATCTGAGCTATTTTGCTTGTTTCACAGCCACTATCTTAGATGATGGTTACAGCAAAGTGATTAAACAATATGATACTAAAAGCAAAAATAGGAAGCTAACATTTGTTAATACTTACTGGAGAATTTTCATTTTTAAGTGCAAGTGGCTCATGCTTTTAATTTGTCTTTAAAATACAGTTTGGTCCCCTAGCAGTTGTCTTTGTTTTTGTTTATTTATTGTGATTTCAGAGGTCTTCCTCTCCTGCTATAATTTCTGGAGAACAGACTTTCCCATTGTAATTTTGAATGACCATGTGCTTGTAAAAGTTCAAATCAATTTCTGCCATATGAAGATCTCTACTTACTGAAGTAAAATGACTGCATTTACAAAAAAATAAAAAAATGTTTCCTGATATCCCCACTTTTATTCTCATTAAATTTCAGCTACATTTAAGTTAGCTGTTTCTGCTGTATTCCTTTAGCTCTTGTGTTGCATTTTGGCAGGGCGTTATTTACAGTCATATTATAAAATATTTTCTTTCACATAGTAGAGACTTCATAAATTAGAACATTGTAATTGTTTTATTTAATGATCCAGCCAGTTGCACAGATAAAGATTTCTATGGTGGCACCACGATCTAGCTATGATTTCTACAGAATTTCACTTGTTTTTATTTTCTATAAGATTAATTTACAGGAATGTATAAATACAATAGTGGTTTTATTCATATGCAAATATTGTGGCTTCTCTAAAAATATTAGGACCGTGCTAGAAAAAGCATTTAGAGTTCTTAATGTTAGAGTCTGGCAGAATTTAGGAGCCTTAGTTTAAAAATGAAATCTGTAGTACTCTACCTAATGTATTGGATGCATGAAAGTTTTGGTTAACAAGTAACTCTGTGACTAAAACCTTTCAGTATCTGAAATTCTCATTTCATCTCATACATTTCAATATCTGAAATGATCTTCCCACTAAGGACCTCACCTCGGATGAACTGAGTATCTTACTATCTGTCTTGTGTCTGGGCTCAAAGATGAGGCTCAGACAGTGCTTGACAAGAGCTGTTTGCTCACTGTGGAAATACCTAGGCTCCTTTGTTGGTCTAGGCCTGCTTTCTTGATCGTAGTCAGTAATTACACCCCAGAAACTGGTATTATAAACTGAAACACAAAGTAGAGACGATATAAAAAGGAACTGATCTTGTAATTGAATGCGCTGTTGCTGTAGAGCGGTGGTCCATGGTATGGCTGAGTATTGCACAGTAAGTTTTATAGTTCGTGAAGCTGCCTGTGATATAGGTACTCTATATTCAAATGTATGAGAAGTATGAACACACAAGAAAAAGAAAAAAATTATTAGCTTTAAGTCTTCAGCAGAAGTTTAAATTCTTTGGGTAGAAGAGGAGTTAAAGTTTTACTTTTCCTGAACTTTTCTGTATATGCAATCTTTTGTAGTAACTTCTGTTCTCATATTCTGTTAAAATTTCTGAGATCCAAGTGAGTGTTAGACCATTCTTGAAAAAGCTGAATGCTATTGCTTTAACTGTTACCTGCATGTTTCCTCACAGTGAAAAAAAGCCCGACGTTTTTAGATGTGAACACAGGACCCTTCATCAGGACCAACAGCTTTGCAGATGAGCTTGACCTGGAGGGTGAAACACTGTTGACCCCAATAACTCACATCTCACAGTAAGTCAAGGCTATTGAATTGTGCGTTAGTTGACTTAGACAAGAGAAGCCAATTCAGGTGGGAGGAGCTGAAATATGGGGCTGATAGGGCTATCTCAGATATTTGCGTCAAACTCTTTTTACCTTGAAGTTGGTGTATACTGTTCTGAGTGCCAGTAAATCTTCGTGTTGACCTAAGGAAAAGTTCACTTGGCTGTGACACAAGATTTTAGGTTTTAGCAAATGTCTCTGAGCAGCTGGTGGTTGATAGCCTCAAGATTTTCACGTGGAGACAATGTGTGGCAGTACTTGCCTGTTGAGAATTATATCACTCCCTCAACCATTTTCCAGTGGAATAGCTGTAAAGTGTAAATTTTGAAATACTACTTATGAAATATCAGCCTTTCCATTTCAGCAGCACCTTCTTTAACAGTCAACTGATGATTTTCATTGGAAGAAAAGATCTGGTTTGATCTTTATTACTTCTTCGTGGTATATAAAAAATGATTTGAAATAGGCCTGTATTGTTCACTTTGCTTTAATTCTTTCCTTTTAAAAGAAGATTTTCCACATCTTTTATGCTAAAATGTTATCTCCAGGTTCTCAGATTATTCTAAAAAAATTGAGAATTGCAAAAGATTTTTATTCAAATGCTTTAAAAAAATAGTTTTTCTGCCATTGTTTAATTTGAACTCCAAATGCTGTCAAATCATTATTTACCATAGTAGATGTGTGACAGTATGTCCTCTAGGAGAGAAATGAGACAATTTTTTCCCTTCCTATTCCTAGAAATCTGAGGATTTCTGCAGTAAAAACACAGATGAAAATTCTTGGCATACTTATATTTCTAAGGTACAAAACATGTAGAAATTCCTGCTGCCTATTTTCAGGCCTTCTTCCTATATAGCATTAATGGCAGAGAAGCATGAAATTTCTTTTTATAGTCACTGGAGACAGGCTTCTTTTTTTTTAAAAAAAAAAAAAAAAAGTAGGTTTGGGGGGAGTCTTCCCTGCCCCCAAACAAAAGGACTTTCCTTTTCAGTTGAAGCACCTATGTGAACATGTAGTTGTAGACAGAGGATTTAGGAGACTTACATTCTGGAAGATCTTTTAGTGGTACAAGCAGGAGGAGGAAGTAATAAATTTTCTCAAGCCTTAGACAAGAACAATGGAGCAGCAAAACCAGATCTAGAAGTTTTCTTTTTGTAGCTTTTTTTAAATTTTAATTTATCACAATATTGCAGGCTTTAAGATAAATAAGCTTGGGTGCTAGGAGTTTTCATTATCTTTTTTGCATCTAGGAACAATTTAGTTATTTCTCAGTGTCACCTTCATTGATAAATTTCCAATAATAAGGTGCTCCATCACTTTTAAGTCCAACTTGTGTAACATCTGAGATATTTTATTTTTTTTCTATTATTTACTTACGGGAGATCTTAGCATATAGGTAATGTCTATCAACTGAAGAACCTTACCAAATTGACGCCCCAGTCTTTTAGTAACTTATACTTTCTCATTTGCTTCCCTAATTTTGGTTGTAACCTTTGTTGAAATCTCCCTAGATTATTCTAGGTCATGAGTGACGGGGTGCTACAAAACACGTCCCCGTATATGGCTTCAGTTGAGCCTCTGGTAGGGTTGAAGAAAACAGAAGTCATAGTTTCTTTTAAGACTTTGGTTTTTTCAAAACTGGATAAATTGGATTAAATGCAAAACTGGCTAAAATATTAATTAGAAAGTGTCTCTTTGAAGCCTGGGTGCCCAAACATAGAGCCTGAGAACTGTTCATTTTGAAGTGCATTTAGTTTGTTGGCAATTTTTTAAAAGGCGTGAAACAATGCTAGATCAGCCTATAGATATAAGGGTTTGGCAAAAAGTTAGTGAGAATCCTGTTTTATAATGTCAGTTGGAGTATTGCCATTTAGGTAACAGATATTCCCAAATATTTTGAAATGTAAAATATTCTAATGTTTGTTTTATTATGGGGTTGCACCTGAGGTGGTTGAGAAGCAGGCTGCTGTGCTGCGTTTCACTGCGTACCTGTGGTGGATGCTGAAAAGTGGTCAATTTCTGTTAATTATTTAGATAAATCTTTCTGTTTCATTCTTCTTTTCAAAGTCCTAGGAAACAAATGGTTATGAGCTCATTACATGTGTCAGTGGGACCTGCCTTAGACGTGTGGGCATAGAATTAAGGATCAAATTTAGAATTGTGCAATAAACATATCTCTGTGTGCAAAGCCACATACTAATTTTCTGTGTAATTAAAGGGGTTAATCTTTTCAGATCTGTGTTCGTGTATGTTTTTAATTCAGGCTTTAAAGTTATGCTGTGACTGAGATAAGGAAGGATGAATTATTTTGTTCTGATATCCCTAGTTGTGAAGTATTTTATTTCCTTAAAGTCATCATACATACAGAATAATCACTCCAGATTTGTTGATAAGGAAATAAGCAATCATATGCAAATCTAGTCCCAAGTGCTTAACAAAAATATAGCACCAACTATGAAAACAAATTAGTACAGAAAAGTCAAATTAAGTGCAAATATGTCTAGTTTATGTCTTAAAAGCAATTCATACTCTATCAGAACAGAAACACGAAGACAGTTTCAGAAGCAGAAGCATAGTATAAAACTCTTGACCAGGAGGATGCTTGTATTTGAGATTCAGAGAACTATTTCCTGGTCAATCATATATGTATTGGAATGTATGAATTGGTTTATCCATAAACTGCAGAAAGGTGACTCCAGAATAAACTTTAATTTTTGAAAGTCATAAATGCATAAGTATTACACTGTTAACTGGAGACATACAACTGGAAAGTGACTTTTAGTTGACAGTATGAAAAATATCTTATTTTGACAATGTAAATCTGGCAAAAGTGTGGGGTACCTGCTGTTACTGATAGGGAAACACTTGGCATCATTGTGGTGTAAAAATGAAAAAGAGGCTGAGTTTATGTCCTCGCTAGCATTAGGTCATTGAGTTTCAGTGCCCTGCTTGTTTACGTAACAATTATTCTCTTTTTATAAGTGTAGGTGCATAATCCTACTGAATTTAATAAGACTGGTTTTGTGTCTGATAATAAAAACACAAGTGTGCAGGTTTTTTGCAAGATGTACTCCTGGCTGTATGTTAAATCTGTTTTGAAATAAATAAATGTAGTATTTCTGTGGAATTTGAAATGGGAAATCTTTCATGTGGAAAGATTACTATACCAGTTAATCATTTGCCATTACCACTGTGAGGAAACAAAATTAATTTTAGAATACTTTGAGACCTGATGATCAAACAGGAAAGTGGTGAAAATGTCAGAGAAAAAAAAACAGATTTCCAGAAGATGCATGCAGAAATCTAGAATAAGATAGCAGTGTGTGGAAGAGTGACTGCACTTTTCCTTCAATGTGAGAAGTCTAATAAGTAGAAGACGCAGATTCAAGCAGAGCAATCTGTGTAATTAGCTATTATGCATCTCACCTATAAAATGACCTGCAACAGTTTGAAGAGTGCAGTACATAATGTGGTGTTTGAGATAAGACTTGGCTTTTCAGGAGTTTGGTTAATGGGTGCGATCTGTTCTGTGGTAAAAGTGAAATAGGAAACTAGGCTGTAGCAATAGCACACCTCTCATTTGGACTTCTCACTGTTTTCTCTGTCTCTAATCAGTGTGTTCCCATATTGTCTCATGTTCCCTGTTTCACTTCATTGGGTCTTTTGTTCTATTTGCATTTTAAAGCAGGGGAAAATCGATGCTACTTGTAGCTAAGCTGCAGCTACCAAGAGTTCTTTCCATGTGTTCGTATATTTGTTTCATTTCAGCACCTTTTTTAACATTACAATTGGCATTAGCTGAAGTAGCAAAATGAAATTAACCAAACTTCTAGGGATGCAAATGGGAGAGGGAGAGGTGGAGTGGAATTGAGCTGAAAAAGGAAGATAAGAGACCGATGAAGAACTCTCAATCTAATATATCTCTATATGAATATTACTCACCTCTTTAAACAAGTTTAAAAAGAGCTACTCATTCTGTGTGAATCTTCTAGAAATGCTAGTCAATAAAAAATAAGCTGATGCATGTTATTTCTATAGTTTCCTATTCTTGGAGTTCAGCAGCTCATTAGACAGTGGTTTGTTTAATCAGTTCTGATGTATAAATGTTTGATATTTCTTTCAGCTTCTAAATAAGAGTAATCTTTTAGGGAAATACTATCTCTAAATGTATTGTAAATTTACTGCAGAAATTGAAATGCAAATCATAGGTCGTCTCTGGATACTGTATTTAATTTTTTTTAATACATAAAGTAGCTTGATTTTTCACAAAGTTTAAAGAAACTGGTGGGACCCCTTGAACAACCCAAACCTAATTCTGTCTCCTGGAGCACCAGACCAAATGAATACTCGCTATCGCAAGACTATGTAAACCAATATACTCTCTAACTATGCAAATTGCTGGAAAAATTATTGATCAAAATTATTTACAAAAAATTGTGAATATGGTATTACTTCATATATATCTTTTGCTTGATTTTTATTTTTTTTTGGTAGGAGTTACAGTAAATCCAGCTGGCTTCAGGAATTGTTATTTCTCAGTGCAAGTGGTTGCTAATATTGCACGTTTGAGATCCTGTTATTGTCTATATGGTCAAAGTAACAATAATCCTTAATGTTTTAATGAGTTTTCCCCATGTGCTTCATAGGTCTCTTTTTTTGGGGTGATGAAAATACATTTCATTAGTTAAGGATTGGTTGTGTCAGTATACAAATTAAATAATTTTTCAGTGGAGGCTTTCTTGTGATGGTATACTGCTGTGATCTTAGATTTAATACAGTAGGCTAACACTAAAATAAAGCATTAGATTAAAAACAAATAGTACTTTCTGTTGTTAAGTGTATTTCCACCACAAAAAAATTCTGTGTCATGACATCAGCTTTATCTTCTGTACTGTCTCCATCAGCCTTCCAGGTGCAGTAGAGAGCCTTTTAGACATTGTATTAGGAGTAAAGGGCAGGCTCCAATGGTGGAGGTTTTTAAAAAAAATAAACCCTTCTTTGTTAAACAGTGTGATAGACGGAATAACTAATCAAAAAATTCAGTGTTTTTTAATAATTTTCAGGTTAAGAGGAAGTGATAACGGATCTTTCTGAATGACTGAAATGAATGCTTTTGGACACTTTGAAATACAATTGCAATAGTAGTAATGGAGTGTGCAGGTCAACACTGAGTGCAGTGTCCATGGTGCTGCAGTTACCACTGCCTTTTCTTGGAAATAATATTTCCTTTCTCTCTTCTTTAAGATTTTTATTGAGTGTTCTGTGTTTTAATTATGTGTGTAATCTGTTGGCATGAGATTTAACCACGTTGCCTAGAACAAAGTGCTGAATGTGTTTTATAACTGTCTCTTTTCTGTCGGATTATCAGCAAGTGGAATCCCTGTTTGCTTTTATTTGCTAGCTCATATTGTAAGAGATTCCTGCTTTTATCTTCCTCTTTTATTCCAAAATGACCCTCTGAAGTCTGAGCAAATATTTTTTTTCACTCTCGAATGGGCAGATGTAATGGCTGACTTCTGCTGTCACAAGAATTCTCTCTGAAATGCTGCTAACAATATTTAAACCATGATTTGCATGGGGGCCATTTTATCATTAATGGCAGGGCAAGAATAGCAGTGATAGCGACTGTGTGTAAGAACATGGTTGAGTTGAGACCAGAGCTTAATGTTCAAACATCTCTGGCTACTGTTACGTGCTGTTATCCAGTCATTTACTTCACTTGCAACAGGAAAGTCTTCAGTGCTTGCTGTATGCTGGGCAGCATCCCTTATTCCTTCAGCACATTTCAGTATGTAGTCAAACTCCCTTAGAAATGCTGCTTGCAATTTCTGCTGATTTAATAATTTCCCAAAAAAGAGGAGAACTGTTTTCCTTTGTTATTCCCTCTGGTATGGAAAAGCATCATTATAGCCTGTGCTTTTGTTATAAATTGGCCATAAACTTGGTCATAGAAATCGACCCTAGAACTCTGGACATATTAAGAATCTGATTTTTCTCATCTATTCACCTGCTTTGAGCCACTTGGGAATATAAATTGTCCCTAAAGTTGGTTTAATAAGCAACCAGGAAAGTTCCTCTTTCAGAAGGAAACCCCAGAATGTTGGTAAATGAGATGGCTTCGGTGTCATCATCCCATTCTGGTTTCTCATTGCAGGTTGTGTAGGAGGGGAAAATAACTGTGGCAATCCAGTCCTGAATATGGCTAATCCCTTAAGTAAGCAATGATCAACACAGTATAGTCATCAAAAAGGACTCAAAGCATCTCTGATTTAACTTAAGAAGTCATTAGTTTGCTAGGTAGTCCCAGTTGTAGGGGGCTGCAAAGTTTGTCTCCAGCTCAAGAGCTAGGTGGTTGTAGTAGAGGGGGACTTTAGCAAACCTGTCTCTTAAATGATTAAGGGCAAATGGGTATTTTAGTATGTTCATCATACTGTATAAGAACTTTATTTCTGGCTTATGGAGTGCTGCCAAAATAGCTATGGCATTCCCACTGTGGCAATGAGCTAATATTACCAGTGTTTTGCATTTTCTTGTGCAGCTGCCTTGATTCAAAATCTGTATATATTTAATCTGTCATCCTATGCCTGGATTGGAAGATCTGAGTTGGGGACTGGTTTTGTTCTGTGTTTGTATAATATCTGAAAGGTGGAATCCCAGCACATGAACAGTTTCTGTGTTCTGCATCCAATGTCCGCTACAGAGTTGGCTAACGTTGACTGATGGAGTCTTCCACAACACAGGTTATAATCTTCATTTTTATAGATGGATTGCCTGAGATGTGCTGAAGACTTGGGCAGATCTTCATGGTGTCTCATTTCACCCTCAGCACTGTAGTAACTCAGCTGCTTCCGACAGTGCCATAAGTAATGTGGCTAACATCTGTCCCATGTGGTTACTTGTTTCTTTTATCTCTAGGGAGAAGTTCTTGTGTACTGTGGTGGGTGGCTGCTTTTTCATAGATTAGATAGAGTGTGTAGTTTACATCTATAGATCTGAAGACCAGAAGGGATAATTAGATCATCTCCTTTGATCTTGTAAAAGACAGGCTGTAGTGCTTCGAGTTGAATGCAGCATTGCTGTGCTGTGTTCTTAATATTAGCAAAAACACAATAAAAGTATTGTATCTCACAAGCTTAGAGAATGAACAGGTGAAACATTCAGGCAGGAACCTAGAGTTTGCAATTTAATATCTCTTTTTATTTTATTTTAACTTTCTATCTGTTTACTTATTGGAGAGTGAAGTGCTATCATATACTGGTGCTGCTATTTGCTGGAAGGTAGTACTGGACAAATATGTCCTGTGTTAGAAGTTACAAGCCTTTATGAAATAATATTCTCATGATCTTTTCTTCCATATTACCAATTGTCACTGATGTATTCAAGTAAGTGTAAAATTACTATTTGGCTATTTTATGTTACTGACGTAGTATAAAAGTAATGTGTTGACTTTTCGTAGTGTACAAACTGTCTAGGCAGAAGCTAAGATAGCTTAGCTATTTCTTTTGTGTTGCAGATGAATGTTGCATTCCTTGGTCTCCAAGTGCTGGTTTACATCTTGATTGATGTTAAGTAATTAAACCAGACTCCAGCTGCTTAGTGATTCAGCAGTACAGGGCTCCTATGCTGTAAAAACAACAAACAGCTCCCCACTTACTAACTTTTATCATTGTTTAATTTGGGCAACATGCAGAATAATAAGTACAAAAACTTTTTTTTTTTTTGAGGGAGGGAGACAATAAAAATGTCCCACTTTTATCTAGCATTTTAAAAAGTTATATTTATTGTCATCTGAAGTTAATTCCAGAATTAAAATTCAAAACATAAATAAACATTTTCTTTCTGTTAAGAAAATGGAGGATAGCTTTACTTTTTGTTTATATGTGGTGGATACACCAAAGAAGTTAAAAACTTGAGTAGTTTGTAATATAAGTGCTTCTTTTGGTGGTTGTTATTTTATCCAACACACAGGATAGAAATTTTGTTTAATGGTTTATTATTTGTATGGCAAATAATAGTTTTATACTAATGTGGTAACAAAATACTCATTATGAACTTGTAAAATTTAATAATTTTAAATAGCAGTTAAATTAGCGTACTTTGAAATCTGTGGGCGGCGTTATGCCCACACATGCTGCATATACTATGCTAAATCAGTGTAGGAAACATACCTGGATTTGGCATCACAGCTCTCCAGCAAGAATCAATTTGATATCAATACATGGTTGTAGGAATTCCCATCCAGATCAGTATGTGCCAACCAAGAGACATAGTTGACCACTGAGACTTATTCCATGTGCAGGTACAAACTAGTAAATAAGCATTTTAAGGAAAATTATAATTCCAATATTGGTCAAAATGTTAGCGTTTGTAAATATTTATTTTCATTAGTGAAATGATGGCTATGGATGAGAGTGCAGTTACAGATATCTTTGTTTGTGCTTGTGGCAGACAAAGCTGGAAACCAACACAGTGTAATAAGCAAATAGTTTGTCTAATGTATTTTTGACATGATCACCTAATTGCAGGCTCAACTATCAAATCCAGGCACGGCACATTATAGTGTTATAAACAAATAACACGTGTGACCCAAGGGACCTTTCTATTTTAATACTTGCATAATATTTAATTTCTAGTAAGGTCTTGTGAGAGCATCTTTTGTAGTAAAGTGCAATATGTTGGAAAAGTGGGAATCAACAGCTGGTTTAAATATTGCTGAACAGTGCAACAGGGCAGCAATGCTGAAGGAAAATACCTTTTTTGTAACAATATTAATGCGCAGGGAAACAATTGCAAAAGATGTAAATGGGATAGTTTACCTGATGTAATACTGTAATTGTTCAGGAAATTACATGCTGTACATTCTAAGGGTAAAACTGATCTGAAAATTGCTTGGAAATATCAACACAAGGGGATTTTTTTCTATTAACTTAATTCCATAGTGTTTTACAAAGATAAGTATAGCAGCTGCAGGTTTTTTCACAAGTAAATACTGCTGCCAGTATGACCAGGACTCATTTCAGCATAATGCGGTGTTTTCCTCTTGCTGTACTTCTCTGGAAATCCATTTACAGCATTGACACATTAAAGAGTTTCTTCTGCAGCTGCTGTTTCTGATCACTACTGATGATTTTTTTTTTTTTCCCCCAAGTTAAAAACACGGTCAAGTACGCTTAACACCTTACTGATATAGCAAAGCTTTGCTGGAAAATGCTTGCTTACTGCAGTGGAAGGTTTTGTTTGAGACATTTGCCAAATCCAAGGTGGACCTGTAAAGTGGGGAGCTCTATGCATCATCTCAGATGCTGGATGCATGAAGTGCAGCCTGCGTGGCCTTGGGCACTTTCCTCATCTGACTGCAAGGACTGGAAATAGATGTGATTTCACTGAATGTCTTGGGACTTTCTGTCATTCCCATGTGTAGAACTTTATGTTTGGTTTTACTCACCGCAGGAAGTTAAACTAGGAAAAGCTAAAGCATTTTCATTGTGTGGCAGACAAAATACCTTAAATACCTTACAGTAGTTGTCAGTCTGTTGGCAAACTAAAGCTGGCCACCTGACCTGTTGCTCATGGTTGTGTTTTGGTCTGTGTTTTTCTCAGGTTCCTGTATCACAGGTTTCTGTGGTTACTGAGTGAGTGCCTCTTGGGATAAAAGTAAATACAGAAGGTAGTCATCGCTATGTCCAGTTACTCCTCTGTGTCTGCCTTTCTTAGGGAGAACTGATGTATTGGTGTTCAGTTTTTTCCCTTTTTCTGCCCAGGGGATGCCAAAAATATTTTGCAGTCACTACCAAAGTTTAGTTTACATGCAGGAATATGAAGGGCAGTGAACAGAGAGCTGTATCTGGTGAGATCTCATATTTGGAAATTGTCTACGTCTGACAGTAAGTTCATTTTGGTGAAGCCTTTAATATACAGGCAGTAAAATTTATTTGAATTATCCTCATTATTTTTTTTTCTCCTGTAGTGCAGCTATTACTCTGGAAAGCATTTGAACCTTTGTAGCTTGTGTCTTTTTTTTAAAAATTCAAATACCTATTTAGACACTGGCTAGAATTTGAGAACAGATCATAGACACCAAAGTCTACGTGCTGCTGAAAATTTGACCCCTATATGTATGGGATCTGATTTTTAATTTCTTTTGTTTTTAATAAAAGCAAACAAAAAAATGTGAATAAACAGCTTTTTATTTTATTATAGAAACAAGTGTAGTATTTAAAAATTATTTCCTCATGTTTATTTGATGAGTGAATCGCAAAATACCACAATAGTCCTTAATACTGTCTAAAGAAAAGCACTAATTGAGTGCCAGGACAACCAGTTTATACTCACGTTTGCCATAGAGGCTTTCTCCATGCAAGTTACCCTCTGTTCAATGTCTGCTCAGCCCTACCTTGCTTGTTTAAAAAGCGTTCTGCAGTACGAGTGGGATCCAGAAGTGCTCGAACTGAGCATAACTCTTCTCAAGTTGTAGGTTTGGTATGGTGGAGTTCACAGACATCACAGACATTAGGCAGTGGTGATTGGTTTGAAAATCCTCACATTCCATTATTTTAAAGTTGATTTTAACAGAAAACAGAAGCTTGTCTTGGGCTGTCCTGCAGATGGAGGGACATGCAAGACAACACCAGAGCAGTGTGGGATGTCACTTTTCCTTAGTGCCATGAGCTGGCAGCAGTGCTCAGCTGACTACAGTTGTGTTGAAAAACCAAAGAAACAAGCTCTGTATGAAGCATTGGTTATTCACCTAAGTCTGCAAGTCAAGGGTCAAATTCCCTCTGTTCTTGAATGTGAAGTGTCCAAGAGTTTTGTGTTGGGAGCATGGGGAGGTTGTAGAGGTGAAATGCATCCTTTTCTTCTCCTGTCCTACCTAAGGCCTAGGATGCTGAGCTGCCACATGTATTGGTTTCCAGAACCCCCCCTCTGCTTTCAGAGTCCTGCTGCGGTTGGCAGAATGCATACGAACAACAAAAATGAGTCCTGTCTGGAGATGTTATGCTGTACCTGTTCCTCCTGAAAAGGGACAGAGACAGAAAGCTCAGTTTGAAAGCATACTCTTAGCACAGTATTGAAGAAAATTGGGCAAACTGGGAATAATAGACTGTGTCATGGGCTGTTGTTCTCCTGTATTATTCTGGTTTTAGAAAAAAAAATCACACTGATATTGAGAAATTCTGGTTCAGCAGCACAAACATCAATTTCTCCCATCCTCTCTTTCCACCCTATACTCTTAGCTATTTTTCAAACTGTGAAGCATTTAATGGTTCTTGTTATTGCCTATTCCATAGAACAAGTAATGCTGGGGAAATAAGAAGTCTGGTGCATCATTAAACAGGTGTTATAAAACTTCATCCATGTTCTAGCTGCGATAAATGCACAAAAAACATTGAAATCCAGTCATTATTCTTCTTTTCCTTTAATTAGTTCATGCCTCAAGATGTCTAGGCTTTGTGAGAAATGTCTTTATTTAGAAGGAAAGATAAAGATTTGTATGGGTGCCTCCTCGTAGAGGATTTGCACTGTGCTTCCTGCTGGTGCGTGGAGAGCCGATGCCGAGAAACCGTGTCCATGGGAAGTGGTGTACCAGTGTTTGAATCCTAAAATGGCTGCTGGGATAATAAATAATAGAGAAATGCAGCCACAGTGTATTTGTTCTTTAGTGAATTTAGTAAGTGTTCTCAGTCCATTTGCTTTTTATTTTAGAAACCTAATCCAGTCCTATCCATGTAAAATTTTCAGATACTAATTTGGAATGCATTCTTATCCACACCCTTTGTTGTGCTCTAGAATCTTGACTTTTTTTTTTTTTTTCAAAGGCTATTTGCAGTCTTCCTTTTATTGTTTTCCTTTTTTTTTTTTTTTTTTGTCGGCCACCCACATGGGGGCACCTGCCAAGTCTTTAGGGGTACTTCCTTTATTCTGCAGGACTTTGAGGTTTTCTGTAAGTGTGTATGTGCTGTGTCTCATCCATTCATCATTATTACATCTTAATGTAACTTTCAGGTTTGCTAAATTACGTTAAATCACTTCCATATTGGAACACATGACTAATTTTAAGTCATTGTGTGCTGCAAACAGCAGGATCAGATTATTAGAGCTCTTAATTTTTTCTGTCTTTTTGTCTGAAGGCTTTTGGTGTTTTACTGTAAATTATGAACTTGCAAATAATATATACTAGAGGCCTTGTAGCATTACCACGAACGGTCTGTTTAAGACACAGTACATTTAGGAACCCTCTTTTTGTAAAGGAAGTACAGTTTAAAGGTATGAACTTCTCAAAAAGCGGTTTAATATAAATCATACCTAATGGAGCTGTAGTCATAGTCTGCAGATTCCCTGTGAGAAGCATGCATTATTAGAATTACAGGAGTCTGTAATTTGTTAATGACTTTTTTTATGCATGCAAGGTGCCCCTGTGTCAGAAGCAAGCCAAGAGTTTGAGGTCCAGGAATATTCACATCTGAATTGCAAACTTTTGAGTTAGTTCCTCTCAGATTAAGAAGGACATTTGCATAGAATGCAGAATATATAAAACACATAGTAAAGAAATGAAGCGTAGCTATACAGACTTACATGTGATGGAGAAAGCGTTCAAAGTGCATGTGGCAGTAGTGACAGGTCCATCACAAAGACTGAAGAAAGAGTAGGAAAGCAAAATGCATTGGAAAGCTGTACCTTAATTACTGGCTTAGCCTTGTTCCATCTGAAATTTCTCTGGTCAGCTCACTGAAAAGCTAGAGCATTACAAATGCCTAAATGAGTTTTTTTTGGGGGGGAGGGTTGGAGAGGAAGGAGAGAAGTCTTGGAGGTGCTGTGATGAAGCAGATGGACTATGGGGGAAGGAGAGAGGAGGAAAGAGAGTAATTGAAGGATGTAAGCTCCAGTGAACAAAAAGGACAGTGATATCAGCAGCAACAGAGGGAGGAAACGAGCTGAGGACATGGGAGAAAACTTGGCTGATCTTGGAGATACCAATGAACACATTAATGCTTGGAATGTGATGCCTTTTAATCTGTTGGCATTGATGTATTTCAGAGACTTGGATATTAAAGATGGCTTTGTATTTTTCAGATATTAAATTTGTGATGCTGCATTCTAGCTACCTTGGTATTTGGTACTTGTCTAGGAACTGTGCAGTTGTGGATGTGTGTTCAAAAGAAGCAACTTTCAGGAAATTAACGTTGCCATTTTTTCCTCTTACCTTTCTGTTGAAAAGCTTTAGGTTTCCTGATACAGAACTGTGAGACCTACTGTGAACAGCACTGATCTTTTAGAATATACTGCTTGTTTCCATCAGTTCAACTCGGTTCTTATTTGCTTAGTTTCAATCCTTCACTTTTTCCCTCCAGTGTTCCCCTCTTCCATGGTTCAGCATTTGTCTCCACACCAGTGCTTCTTCCTGCTTCCAGGCTTCTATGTAAAGAAGACATTGGAGTTCTGCAGCTAGGAAATTATTTATTCATTCTCTGTTCATCTTCCCTACCATCACTCCTAACTAGCATGTGTGGTCCCACAGGGGATGTGCCAGTAGGACACAGAGATGGCTGCTTCCTTAGAAGAAAGGAGGGGAGTCCCTGATGGCTCCACAAACTTGAGAGAACACCAAGGGAAAACTGAAGGGGGGAGCTGTGAGTCAGTGCTGAAGGCCAAAGGGCAAGCTGACTGGTAGTTTGGATAACAATTCATCTAACAGTGCTTTTTGGTTTAGCTTTGCCAAAGATGGGTGAAATGGGCAAAAATAAAGCATTTTCTGTGGCTGTATTGTAGCCTGGGTATTCAAGGCAGAAGACTTCTAGTTGAGTCTTCTGACTTGTTTTTTGTGGATGATTATTTTCCTTAGCCAGAGGGCCTCTCTTATTTTTCTTTAATTTCCTTTATTCATTAAGAAAGACACCCAGTTCTTTCCTTGGTTCTTGACGGCAAACAGGCAAACACCTAGTCTAGCTCTGCCTGCCATCTGCCAGCATCATCAACAGGCTTGCACTTACACTCACCTTCTTGGCTTAAAAAAAAAAAAAAAAAGAGAGAGAAATGGAGGGGCAAAAAAGAGCATCAAAATCTGCCTATGTTTCCTTGATGCTGATGCACTCCTGTCTGGCCTGAGTCCAGAGCCCTGTTTAGCGCTTCACAGGTGACACATGAGTTACTGATACCTGCATAAAACCCACATACCTATCCTGGCCCTTTGTGCTAAACGACAGATCATAATATTTCATAACACATTTGAAATAATTTCTAAGTTTCCAAATGCACAGATGATGTGTTAATATATGTAAATTATGCATGGGACCAAATTATCATTAGAAAAGCATTACAGCCCTTACGAATCCCTCAGAACTTGCAAACTGAATGTATTCAGCAAAGGTGGTGTTTTGTTTGAGCAAATAATTTTAAATATAAGTGTATATCCTATATGTCTATGTGCCCACTTGTACTGCTGATATCCCCTGTGAATTTTCCCCTTGCAGTATAGTGTGTTGCTGATGTTGACATAGGCTTCTGTATTTGGAGCTACTAGTGAATTACACTGTATGTCTAACCTGGTGAAGTTAGCTAACAGTCTTGCTATACAATTTCATATAATTAATTTTATATCTGACCTATACGAAAAAAAGGGATTATTTAAAGAAAATAGCTTTGAAAGGGAAGCAGCTTTTTCCATTTTTGTCATTGTAATAAACCTGTCACTGATTTAGGATTGTATCACTTTGGGAATACATGTTGCTGTTTCCAAATTGCTTTTTATCATCCATACTCTATGTTTTCTTCTGTCATAGTTTCAAGAGCTGTAGAACTCTGGTTTCATACTCAAGAAACTAGTTTAATTTTTTTTCATATTAAGACAAGTTAGAGATGTTCTGAGAAATCCCCCTGCTAAAGGGACAGGATCTAGTTTGACACAAGGGGGCAGTCATGTTATATATGAACTTTTGAGTTACTCAACCACGGGTTAATAGTCAACTGGATGACAAAAATACTGTTGTAGGGTGGCATGAGTGCAGTCTTACATTTAGCAGGATTCACCTGTGCTCTAAGTAGAATGGATGCCAGAATTTTAGGAAATATTTATTCGTAATATTTTTTTGAAGACAAAAAAGTCTGTATGTGTATGATAAACTTAGTGTTTTGTTCTTAAAGGTTAAGTATATATATGTGTGTGTACGTATATGATAATGTAGGTCATAGATGAGATGACTACAATAGTTTCCACACCTGTCATCTACAGGCATCTCACTCAAATTTTAGTATCTCCTCAGGATCGGGGAACAAAAGGAAATCTAAACATAATATATCTTTTAAAAACTCTGGATACAAGGAATTTAGTTGGAAAGTGGACTTGGTTTAAAGATTGTTGATTCTGTGAGAGGCATTGAGTAGTTCTCTCCGGATTTGTTTTGCACAGGAGATAGGATAGCACTCAGGAGGTCTCATTTTCTTCTTTCACATCCCTTCTCTCATTGCATTCCTGGAAAGGCCAGTTGGGTGATATTCAATACAATTAGTGAAGATTCAGTACAATTACTGTGTTCAGTGCTTGTTGTGAAGCATTAAAATTTAAATTTGGAAGTGATAGTGTTTTACCTGGGTCGTAGTTCTCTTCTGGTTTTTGTTTGAAAGATCCAACTACTCTTAACGTGAAACTGGATCTGCTTGATTTGCTTTGTAGGTGAGGTTGTATGAGCACAGAGTTCCAGAACTATACTTTTAAAGTGATTTTAATCCTAATCTGTCATAAGACATCACAAACCAGTCTTGCAGCATAGGTCTCAAACATAGCCTGCAAACAAGCTTCAAACATAGGTCCATAATGAGAATAGGTCTCAGAGGAGAATGCAGGGGGGAAAAATAGCAGCTTAGCATGTTATCTAACTCTAAGTTTGGAACCTGTTTCCTATTAAGAGAGATCACGTATTTAAAAGCTTATTGACCTGGTAGTTGCTTTAATATTCTGCTGCTGACCAAGGCTACCTGTAGCATTCTGTCACTTTAGCAAGTCAAAAAATTTCCCCGGTTTCTGGAAACTATTTATAGAAGGAGGAAAAACCCTTGAAAGATGAGACAAAATGTTATAAATAGTGCTGGGGCCACTGAGCCTTTGACTAGACATAAACAGAGTGTAAGTGACTCAGATGGGTGATAATCCTAAAGTTTATGTTGCCATCCCCTAGTATGTCTCACTTGAGGTCATTATTGTAGAATGTGGGATTTTATTTGGAAAACTATGGTACTTAGGAAGTTGCATTTTTTAAATGGTTTCTTTATCATGGCAGGGAACATTTTTGTTTTATAGATTTTTTTGTGGCTGAGTATTAGTTTCATCATGTATGACATACTTTGCTGTCAGGAAAGAATAAAAAAGATTCAGATGACTTCTTCATAAGTTCCCCTTTTTAACCCCTTAGTCAGGTAAGATTAGCAAGAAAAAAATACACAGATGTGCATGCATAAATCATCATGATTGGGTTTTTTGCAAGGAAGGAAGGCCAGTGTCTGTTGTCTGCATGTCACCAGTCACCGATCCCCAGAAAGCTTTTGAACAGGTTGTCCGATTTTACCTTAACTTCATAAGAGTTAAGTGTAAATGATACACAATTTCACGTAATAAGCAGTTGTGTAGGAGAGAAGGAAGAGGGAAAGCTCACAGGTGGCTCCTCCACTGAAGTGAAAGGTTTTAGTCTCCATTCAATCTTACTGTTAGACAAGGCACAATCCGCACAGAGAGCCACACAAGAAACCATGTTTTGTAAATTCTCTTGGGCATACAACTGCTTTTTCTATTAGAGAGAGGATGAGATGATATGTAAGCTTGAAAATTGGGAAATGCCTATAATTTAATGAAGTGAAGCCCTATAGTAATTGTACATGCATATACCACATGAGCAATGAAATTGTCAGGGAAGATTGCAGCAATAGGCTGTTTTCTCAGCTATGTTTACATTTCTTGTAGTAAACCAGTATCTTTTACAGCTGTTAAATAGCTGACACCTGAGGACAACCCCTGTACCCCCCATAATTCTTCTATTCCTCTTGACAAGTAGGTTCAGATTGATTTCATATGACACATCGGTGGATGTTTTGATTCAGTTTTTAGTGAGATTACACTAACCTTGAATTAAGTATCTTCGCTTCTAGCGTCAATGTGAAATTGTGTGTATTTTGCTCCAGGTTATAGAAGGAAAAGTAGATATAACAGTTCTTTTGGGGACAGATGGGGAGAAAGATACTGCAGCAGTTCGTAGACAATGTAAGGCTTAGAGTATCAGTCAAAATAATTAATTTTTTGACAGCCATATGTTTTACTTATCTCCATGAAAGGACAAAACAAGCGATGTGTACATACTAAAAAATATCCATATTCTCTGATAGGGCTTGAAAAATTTCCTTTTTCTTGAAATTGCATCTCATAAATATTATGTAGGAGTCCATCAATGACTTTGCTCTAATACTTGTTGCTCTGAGCTGTTGCATCTTAACCCTGGTTTCATGAGAGGGAAAGTGCTGTTGCAGTATGGGGAAGTAAGCTACAGTGTGCATTAGCCTTGGGTGATTAAAAGTAGGTGAATATGTTCTCATAGGCCTTCCTTTAAGATTGTTAAACTACAATTTTTTAGCAAATGGAAATTAAGTTAAGAGTTTCTTCATGACCTTGTCATGGGAGTTCGTAAATCCATGAATAAATTGGTGGCCAGATTCCTTTGTCCTTTTGTCGCTTCTTTTCACTAGAAAGACAAAGTATATAATTTCATAATCTGTCATGTGGATTTAAATGATTTTTAAAAGTACCTTTTTGTCTTGTAAATCATTGCCATGGGATAAAAGTTGTCAATATCTGAGGGATGAAATTCAAAGTGGTTGCATGTATATTTTCGGAAGTTCAGTTTTAACTTTGGGCAGAGGCTCATTTATAATCCCCATTGGACAATGCGTTTGTTCTCTTCGACAGTTGAATAAGGGGAAAAGACATGTTGAAAAATGTGTTCCTGTCCTCTTTTTCTGTGTGCTTTTCTTTACATCTGTGCTTAGCAAAATCCCTCAGGGTATCCTGGATTGTATTTACCAGGAAGAAAGAATACCTGACTAGACTAGCATTACTCCTCATGATTATGGTGTCATCAATTAACTTATATGACTCAAAAGTGAAGCTTGCCAGTCATTTTAAAGCTTTGGATAATGAAACTCAGGAAGTTTGTTCCTACGGCAAATTTCTTCAACCTTTGTTTAAAATAGTATAAAATAACTTCCTTTAATTGTGGAAATATACTGCTGGCAAAAGGCAAGGGCATACTATAACTCTTTAAACATTAGAAAATATGAGTCCACCATATCTGACAGGTTAGAACTGGTTTCTCTGCACATCCAATAGCAGACAAATAGCACCAGTGTAATAATTAAAGCTTAATCCATGTAGTCATAAGCTATTATAAGTAATTGCGACTATTGCAGCTTATGAGTTTTGCTTTTCTTATCTTTCAGAGTGGGATGTTTGGGGTTTTTTTCCCTCCTTAAGGAAGGGGAAATGCCTTGGTGCTTTTGAAGGACTGGTAGGACAGCCTGACAGTTATGTAAGCAGCTGTCTGCAGAAATTCATTAAATGTCTGATTGTGCATAGCCATGTCTGACCCTTGGTGCTCATGCTGAGCTTTCCCCCCTGCCAGCTACCTTCTCGTCTCTGGTTGACATTGTGGATATTCATTTACAGGGATGTAGACTTCACTGGTCCTCCTCACAGTAAAGTATGCCATGATTGTGTTAGCTTTATAGGCAGGGGTTCACGTTTTTATGTGAGATTCCGAGGGAATTTGGTCTCTAAATGGCGTGGCTTCACAGAAGAATGTAGTCCCGTACACATGCTTGCTTCTTCGGACTTTTCTGTTTAATTATTTGAGGCTCTTCTGATTTATTAGGTGATCCTCTAAGGGATCAAAAAAGCTTTTTAATCTCCAGCTGTACCTGTTTCTATTTTCAAAAGTACCAGTGTTTACTGGCCTGCTACACACCCCACCATGCCAATGAGGGAACCATGAGCAATTCTAATGTTAAAGGAAAGCATAGATTTTTAGTATTTAAGGGGTGCTCAACAACTCATATATTTGGAATTTGTGACTGTATATCCTGTGCTTATTCTGTGCTGTGTTATATCACTTTATCCATCTCCCATATTCAGATTTTTATTTTTCAACATCATAGTTCCATTTAGTTTTCTTCTTTAATGAAATTTCATCAAGTTTTCTAAAATTGATCTTACCACTCATGTATTTCTTAGCTCTACCTACTTGTTGATGCCATTTATAGCCATAAGTATCTTAAGATCAATTTGGGACTCTTTCTGGCTTCTGTTTAGATTATGAATGGTTTATTTTCATGTTTTTTTCCACACTTGTTGAAGCCAAGAGGTGACAGGACTAAATCGTGCCATGACTGAAGCCAGTAGACTTAGCAGGTTTAGTCAATGACCAGAAGATATGCTAGAGCTGGAAGTTTTGGGAAGCATTTTCATAGACAAGGTATGGTGGAACTAAAAGGGTTGTTCTACGGTTGCAGGGAGCTGTCAGGCTGTGCTTTCTGCTTTCTTCTGTCTTAGTAGCTGCACTGATCATTTTGTTTATTGCTACAACTAAATATTGTACCGTGCATTTTATTGGACAGTAATTCTTGTATTGACCATCCCATGCTTTCCACAAAATGCCAAACTCAGTTGAGTTGGTAATTAAGCCAAAGGAAGAATACACAACTTTTGGGAGTAGCTGTCTTGAGTATACGTAGACAACGATTTAGGCAATTGGTTAAGTGTGCGCTTTGAGCGCTTTCTGAGTCTTAATAGTTTCAATAGAGGTAACGTTTTGTTTAACATACAGCATGTGCCTGCATGTGTTGCTGAATCAGATCCAGCTGAATCCCTGTAAAAGATCAGGGATTAGAACTGAGATTCTCTGATTCTCTTGTTTGGACTGTGTCTGCCAACTATGAGCCAGGTTGAGTAATCATAGCATTGCCAGCCTTGAAAAGGTCATAAATTGTTAGGCCTTGTTGAATCACAGAACTTAAGGAAGTATTGGCATCTCTTTTTAACGCTTTGTTTTCTTAACACTCAGTCTAAACATAGTTTCAAGCCCTTCTCTAAAGATAAAAATACACTTAAAAAATTTAAGGTGTTCACATAAATCCTTGAAGTTTCAATCCTTCAAGTTTTTTCTGGAATTCTTTCTCTTGGTCTGTCTACCACCTTTCTCACACACACATACATCCCGTGTCTTCATTTCTTTTCATCACCCAGAGAGAGGGAAGCAGATCAGTTGATGGCTTTGGAGAGGGAGGGAAGGCTCTCGCCTCCATGAGGATTCTCATCTGTGCACAAAATAGACTAAAGGATAGTGAAAAATAAAGAAGAGGCACAGAGAAAAAGAAAACCTTTATTATTTCACCAGTTAAAACAACTTTTACTATGAATTTGTGTCTGCTTTGGCTGGTACATATCTAGAATTTTAAATCTAGAATGTTTGTGAGCTTGACCTATGAGAAATACATTAAGAATGGACAGTGGTTCTTTATTGCCTAGGATACCTGGGTAAAAGGCTTGCATTTTTGCAATGGTGTAGCAGGAAGTATGAAGCAGAAATCAAGTAAAAATCCAGCACCTCAGCCCTTTGAGCTGGGGGAGACTAGGGAGCATCTCAGCCCAGTGTCAAGCAGACCCATCAGCCTGGCGTATATCCAGTAAGGAGGCTTTACCCCGATGGTATGGAAGGCCATAGATGTGTGTATGTATAAATGTGTGTGTATGTTCATTTACAAACTCATTAACTCAAGCGAGCATTTCCCTTTTTCTACACTGTTTATTCCTCTCTGCTTTTAAGCTGATTTGTTCTACTTAATTGCTCTTGTGCTTTTGGCAGCCAAGGTGCCTTTTGTGCAGGGAAACCCAATGCTGTTTGCTATCTAATCTATTACTTGTTTTGCAGTTTTTTAATATTATGACAGAGAATCTGTTCGTAATTCTGCCAATAGCCATTTTCTTTAATCTATGAAAATGAATAAGTAGGGTTATCCTTCCTTTCTACCTTTCTACTCAGCTGCCAGTGCAAGCAATGGAAAATGTATAGAATCTTAGAGTGGTTTAGGTTGGAAGAGCCCTTAAAGATCATCTAGTTCCAACCCCCACTAGACCAGGTTTCATATATTTCACATATATTTCATACTGCTGTCATAAATTGTGATTCATCTATTGGCAATTTCTACTTAAAATCCCCGCAACTGTGTGCATTCTCACAAACATGCACACTGAGTTCTCATTGGGAAGTGTAACATGCATTTCTGAACAGCAGAGTGAAAGCATTTGTGAACTCAACCCAAAGGTAGACAGCGGGTAGCTCGTTTCCCGCCCAAATCCCGAGGTTTGTTCTGCATTCCAGTGCTGTGCCGAGTGTTTGTTGTCCGAGCACAGACACATGTTCAGTCTAGCAGCTCCTCTTTCAGCCAGTGTTTGAGCAGCGGTTAAAAGAAGATGCACTCATGCAGAAAATCCTGGCAGCAGGCACCCTGGATTGTGTTACAGCAGCTGTCCTCAATGGGAAGGCATTGATGTTTACAGTGTGTGTTTTTCCATGGAATTTTGTTTGTCTGCCGTATATATACAACACAGGCTATTATTCTCTGTGTGATGTGTTTTTTCAGTGCTTTATATACAAAGTATTTTCTGTGGTAATATTTATATGTTAAATGGGAATGCAGATGTAAGGCAGACACTGGCTTGAAAACATTTGCAGTTTAAAAGTCTGATACGTAGTAGTTTAGATTAATCAGCATCTTTGAAACAAACAGAAGAAGGGGGGCAGACAATAGCCTTACTGATCTGAAACATGCAGTTTCAGATACATGTTGAAAAATCTAGGTAAGAGCAAGAAATGCTTTTCCGAAAAACTAATTTATCAGCATATTAATTAGTAAATTATTTTCCATAGTTAAATTATTTTTCTTTATTTGCATGGAGCCTTGAGGTGGTGTTGTAATCTGAATTGCAAATGGTTTAACTGTCAGTAACAGCATTGGATGTCTTGATATAGGATGAAAAACCTTTTTTGCATTATTTTTCCCATCGTATCCATGTAATGTGGTATCACTTTTTCATAGCTTTTTTTAGGGGAGCTGTCATTTTAGCACTTAGGCCAAAATTGGCACAAGTATATGGTGATGTCACTCTTGCCTCTGTCATACTTCCATTTATTTTTGGGGGAGGAAAGTTTTTCTTGTTTTATTTTTCACTTACTGAGCTCACACCAGTGGAATTCAACAGGTCTCGCATTGTTTCCCAAAGCCACAGTTCAGCAAAATGCTTCTATGTGCTTGCTCAGAGTGAATGTTAGGCAGTTATTGGCTTGGGTAGGATTTAAGTACTATCTTAAGTGCTTTTTGGCGCATCGAATGATTTTGTAGCTTAGGGATAAGCAAATGCTTCACCCACCCCCCAGGCTCACGCTTATAACAAGTTGGACATGAATTAAGTCAAAAGCCATTTCTACAGCTGTGACACATCCCTGGACCATTCCAAGATCTGCTGGTCCTAATAGCACCGTTGTGTTATTGTGTGCCACTGTTATGTGGCAAGGTGTGAAAAAAGGAGAGCCTCAAGGCAATCAGACAAAAGGCAAAAGTATACTTTTGGTTACTTTGTGAATAAAGGAGGAGCATAATACATGTATGAAATTGAATGGGCATCCCAAACTTGTGATTCTACTTGCGTATGTTTCTCTGATCTTGGGAAACATCTGCCTTTGGGTTGTATTCCTTGCTGGTTTGCCGTTATGACAGGAGGTAGATGGAAAGCTCAAGTCAAGCAGTCTGGCCACTCTTTGGCAATTGCATGCCCTGAAAAATTTGTTCTGCAAAGTTTTAAGTAGCATTTGGATAAAGACATGCACTACTAGACACGGAATTATCTTAGCTTTGCAGAAAGAAGTAGTGTGCTTGTGTACAGGTCAGCCAGCCTTCAGAGTCTGAAGAGACACACAGAATCACACCCTGAGGCTTGCAGTCTGGCATAATTAATGAACATCAGCAAAAAAAAAAAAAAACCACCCAAATGGAACACAGAATTTGTGAAATAATCTGCTTTGACTTCTTAGAAAAAGCCAGTGTTCAGTGCTGGGACTTTAGTCCATACGCTGAGGTGGTGCGTAGGAACCCATTGCTGAGTTACAGGGAGGCGGTCTCCACCTGTACCAAAAGGAGTTTGAGTTTCCTTCATTTCCTAGCTTCTGTCTTTGTATGCTGGAAAAAAAAAGCCCTCAAGTTTTAATTGTACACAAAATTGTATTTTCAATTAAAAGACTGTGCACGTGTAGCAATGGCAAGCCTTACATCCAGTCGAAACTTTTATCGAAGACACCTGTGTCAGCAGGAGCCTCTTATTGAAGTGTGGCTGCAACAAAGCCCGATTCAGCATGAAAAGTGGAAGGTGCACAGGGCTGCAGTTCAGACAGTCTTCCTTAGGCATCAAAAACATCTTATTTTTACTAGTACCTCACACAGTCAAGTAGTCATAGTTAGTTTCAGCCAAGTCTTCCTTCTCTTTGATCTCTATGCTGCCTGCTATTATAAGATACTGAATTATCACCTCCTCCCTCGGGCTGTCTCAGAAGTTTACAGATGCAAACTTTCAAATCAAACAGTTTATGTTCAGCAAGTTTCCCCTTACTCCCTGCTGTTGCAAACCAGCCAAAGCAAAGGTCACAAAAGAGAAAAACAGTAGTGCAAAACAATTACAAAAAGAAATGGGTGATAATTTATTAATGTTGTTTAGTCTTTAATATGGAGCTATGATGAAATCAAAGTCACTTTGCAACTTGCATTTCAGGTAGGGCATTTGTATATTGGCATTACTAACAGTGATGATTGTTTCTAAAGAATTCACCATAATTAATTGGTATTTATGTTTTTGTTTGTGTGCGTGTGTAGCTGTACCTTGTGCCATCAGCTTTGGCTGAAGCAGTAGCTCAACAATGGGAACATTGTGTGGGAAATCAGACCTACATGGAATTGCATATCAACGTTTTCACCAAATCACTTCCTTTTTTTTTTTTTTTCCTTCTTTCACTAGAATTATTAAAGATGTAACCACAGAACCTCTCTTACAAAGTGCAGATCCACACTGCTGTCAGTTTTCACCGCAGTTCTCTAGCACAATCGGGCCTTGAAAGCAATTTTACGATTAATAGTACAACTCCAGTTTGGGAGTGTGGTAAAAAAATGTAAGAATCTTTTCATTTTATTTTCAGAGGGAAAAGTTGTCTCTTTTTCCATTCCTTTGTCTGGGATTTGAAGCAAACTAAAGTAATGGCTTGAAAGCTTTTTAATTTCCCAAATGTGTCTTCCATTGCCAGTGACACTTCTAAAGTCTGTTGCTAAACCTTCTAATCTTTAAGGTTTTGTGAGTGTAGGCAACTGTCAGGGAAGCTGCATAATTATGCAGTGAAGTCATGCCTGAATCATTGACCGTTATTTATTATACAATTATTTCTGCAGTTCCTAAAGATGATAATCCTGGTGGTAAACGTTGATGGGAAGTCAGCAGTCTTGGACTAGGAATGAGATGATCAGCATTACATGCTAGAGCAAAATCTGTTAGAAGGCAACCCATTGAGAAATACAGTATTTAACACAGACTGTCTTGTAAAAAAAAAACGGCTTAAACAGTTTTTAAAGCATTTTTTACCAATTCATTCTGAATAAATGTGAAAACAATTTATAATTTATTTTTGTTTCTCCCCTCTTGGTGGTTATGTTTTTGGCTGTCTTGTCTTTGCTTCTCCCTCCTCTCCTCAGCTTTTCTTATTTTGATTCATTAATGTAACTTAATTAAAAGATACGTGGTGCAGGTGGCTGGTATGGTCTTCCCACACTCAGCTTTTCTGTATCTTGGTAGCGTAACCTGTGTATTCCTGTCCTTGAACTCTTCTGAGCTGGCAGTCGGTGGCTCCAAGTAGCGACAACCTGTACCGTGGCTCTGAGAAGATGATAAATGGCAGCTGGAGACTGGTTTGGGAACAACTGCATTTATTTTTACTTGAAACATAATCTCTGTGCCTCCCCCCCCTCCCCTTCCCCCAGTGTTTTGAATAGAGCACTCAGAGAAGTGAAGGAGAAAAGACAAGTTTGGCTGACACTTGTTTACCTTGGGTTTAGTTCAACGGCATCAGTGGCCTCGGCAGATGGGGCAGCCCCGGGAGCTGGTAGTTCGGTGCCGCAAAGCAGCGATGCCTATTTTGTGTCCTGCACAAAAATGGCCCCGGCATTTTAAATTCATATTCAATGATAGCATTCCTTTGTTGTGAGATAGGAGGTGGGTAGTTCCTGACTTCGTGGAAGCCAGCGGGGGTTTTGCCAGAAACTTGAGCAGGCCTTAGATTTTATCCACAGTTTTCACTGTTGTTTTGTTTCCAGGATTTGTCCCGAACTGCAACCTTCTGTGCCGGGGCTGTCTTTAGTAGCTGCTTTGTGCAGTGCACGGATGGAATAATCAAAACTTAGCACTTGTCTGAGGGTCTCACACTGCTGCGGTAGAAATGGCACTAATCTAAACAGGGGCTGTGTGCTTGTGATTATGTTTTTTAAACTGACCCAAAAGCAAAGTAATGTGAAGTACTTCAGTGGTGAAGCTGGAATTGAAGTTGAACGTACCAGAAAACAACCCAACAGCTGTCATGAGATAATGAATGGTGCTGTGGGAAGCGGGGGGGGGGATGATTAGTGGGGTAGAAAAGTGCAGGTAAGCATGATGGATGTGTTTCTTAGAAACCAGCCTGCAAAAAGCTGGCTATAATGATACAGACCAAAATAAAAAGCTTCATATGGGCTCCTTAGGGACGTTAGAAGCATCTAACACGTCCAGTTTTCTGAATCGGTACTTGGCACGGTGCAGTTCCGTGCAGGGCAGACACATGCTTTGGAGCACATAGAATCATCAGAACAGGGCATTTCAAAGATATAAGTTTCTCTTCAACAAAACATCAATAAAGTAATTTTTTCGTACTAAATTAGGAACATACATGAACTAAGAAATAAAGTACAGGATTTTTTCTTAGTAACTCTGCCAGTACCAGTTTGGCACAACTTATTTGCAATCTAAAGCAATCATAGTTTCATTTGTTCTCATGGTACCTAGATAGTATTCTCAGCTCATAAATAGATATAAATTTGTATTTAAAAAAAAAGCTTCTTTGTAGGAGAGACTTGGTAAATGATATAAATGATATATGCCTGCTAAACACAGAGTTACATTAAAAGTTTGCACTGTGGTACTGATGATGCACAATGTTCATTCCAGTTGCTAAGCAGTGCAGAGCTTTCTAGCACTTCAGAATGAAGATGTAAAGTTAAACTCTAATGGAAGAAATTTAATACAGCTGTCCATTTGAAACATGTGCAAAAGATAATCAAGATAATGATGAAAAGGAACTTGTTTTTAACGTTCTAGTTAAAATCTTAATTTAGCAAATGTTAGAGTAAGCTTTTAAGATAAATTTGATTGATATTTTCCTTAAAAAGTGTAGAATAAAAGCCTCAGGATAGGAACTTGTGACTGATGCCCTTGGCTAATTTTAAGAAGAATACCCACTTTTACTGTCCTTTTAAGTTCTGTTAGTGAAAAATACTGTACAGATTATCGAAGTACCTTAAGCCCTGAGAAGAAGCTGACAGCAAAGCTAAAAACCGTCCTGGGCTGTTTTGCTGTGCACTTTGATGAACAATGTTTGATGTACTATTTGTTTTGTAGTAGAATTATATTTTGTGGCCTCAGGCAGAGAACTCTACCTGAACTGTTTTACTGTTTCTCTCTCTTTGTGTATGAAAGAATTGTTGATTCACCTGTGCCTCCTCCAGTGCCTGAACATTTTTTACATTTGTAAGAGCTTTTCAAATCAGTATCCTCAAGTACAGTAGAAATGGACTTTATTTTGAAAATCTTATTTCTATGAAAAGGTTTTCTCTGTGGCATCTTTACGTACTTTTTGCTAGTATTTGCCTCTATCATACTTTCTGGGCAAATTTTTGAAGTGGTATGTACATTTAGTAGGATGTATAGGTGTATGCTTAAGGTTAAGCACATTACAAATCACATCATTCCTGAACAAACAACGTATGCATCTCCTTAAATCTAATTAACATTAATGGGATTGTTGATATGTTTAGAATTAAGTACATTCTTCAATATTTCTCTGAACTGAGACTTTACTGCTTTGAACTAGTATTTCAGTCAGTTCTGCAAGCAGAATGGAATAAATGATTTGTTGCTGTAAATGTCTCATAACCATGGTAAACCCTTTTGCATGAAGGAGACTGGTAAACAGTATGTACCTATTTTACTACAGATTAAGGATATTTTTATTGCAAAGGAGAAACCAGATTTGTTGATTTTGGTTTTTTTATTATTATTTTGAAAATATAAAAATTCAGGTTTAATTCAAAAGCTGACTTGAAATCAACCAAAAGACATCTGTGATGCTTGTGAAATAATTAAGTTCTGATGGATATTCTGAACCAGTTCATTGCTGGTTTGCAGTCTGAGCAGTTCAGAAATAGTGCACTGACCATTGAATTGAAGACAAGCAAATCAAAGCCGCTTTTCCTGTCACACATACTTGTGTTAATCCTACTACAAGAGACCAAGCAGAGACACAGTAGGTGTTAAGAATTGTTGAAAAGTTCAAAGTGTGCGTACTCGGTAGGATGCAGTGACTCCAGGGTGCACAGGCTTTGAAAGGGTGATGTTGCCGCCTTGCAGAAAGGCTCTGTTCCTTTTGGACTGGTTAAAAGGTACTGTTATATTTGGTAGGAAGAAGACTGTAAAAAGCTGAAAGGGAATGACTGGTAGCCAATGTGTGTGGGAGGTCCTGAATACTTTATTTTAACATATTACACTGCAATCATATTATGAACGATTCACACTTCATAGAAATCAAAGAAGGAAGAAACCCATTTAGATCATCTGGGCTAATACTCTTGCCAGTGCAGGATTGTGTCCTACTGTATTTTCCTCTGGTGGTAAACTGTCCATTTTTATCTGATAATGCATTCCCTAAGAGACTGTTTCATAGTCCAATATATATTTTACTGTGAGGAAATTTTCTGTTGCTCTGTAAACTAAATTTAACTTTGTTTAAATTCAGACCATTACTGTGAGACAAATCTCCAGGAACTTAAGCTAAGTAATTCCCATCGCTGTCCCTGGCAGTTGTACACCATTGAGGTACTTGTAAGTCTAATAATTGTGCTATTAAAGAAACAATGCTACTGCATAAATTTTTTCAACAGGCAGAAAAAGCAAAAAAAAAAAAAGGTCAAAAAACCAACAAAAAGCCCTCCAAAATACCAGTTGAGTGTTCATCAACCTGGTATTTTTCCATTGTAACTGTGTAACAGTTTGTGATGAAATTCAACCCCATGTTTATAACAGCATTAGTGGCTCAGCTATGTAGCCTGTACTATGTATTTGGTTTAAAGGTAACAGTGTACACAGGGACAGAAATACTGAAGACACATGAAGCTGCAGGCAGGGGTGGTTTGGTCTGTGTGGTTTTGGGTTTGTTGGTTGTTTTTTTTTTTAATCACACATTGGACTGTTTAGTTTTCATCCAAATGTTAAAAGAAATTGCAGCCCCTTTACAACAGCCTGGTAACCTAAAAGAGCCATAAAACAGACTGTTTGGCATATTCCCAGTTTAGGGAAGATATGTACAGACTCTGCAGCATCTCTGACCTGTAGGTATGGAAGAAGTGTAGAAAAAAGGGGCAAAACAAACAATGGCTGATACTGCTATCAACTCAGTGGGAATTCTGCAGAAATCCTTGAACCATGAGCCTTGCTACCTAGCTGTATCTAGGACACAGGGATACACAGGGAAAGACACCAAAGTGCAGTTCAACCCTCAGCTGCAGGAGAATGTGAAATGGGAAATGATCCTGTGAGGTCTGCCAGATCTCTTATGACACAGATCTAAAGCGACAGACACACGGACAGCATTCAGGATGCTTGCATTAGCCCCCATGAACAAGGCTTATTTGCCTGTGCAAGCTGCATGGACGTATGGCTGGCACTGGCCTGGCAGCTCAGCTTTAAGAGGTACCCTTTTGCACTATGTGGCATGACTGTGAGTAGATAAAGTTGTCTGCAGATGTATTTCATAGCTGCTTTCTAGAAGAACTCCTCCAGAGTTTGAATACCCTTGAAACCACATCTCTAGCTTACTTTGGCTGTGGATGGTCTTTTTTAAATATATACCTCTATGCCTAGTACAGACCCAGAATTGTGTTTCCCTGGTAGAGAAGGGAGAGGTGATTATTGTGGAGTCAGGAAGAGAGAATTAGAGCCTGATAAGAACCCTGGAGATGGGAAGTCAACGTGTTAGTGTGTCCTTACTGCCTCCCCTCTGATTATTGGTTGAAATGGCTCATCTTAATTAGAAGCTTCCTGGCAGCTGTGCTTCAAGGTTGTAGTGCCTCATTTTTATTACCTTTGGCTCTCTTGTCTGTTATAAACAATGTGTCTCATTATAAAATGAAAAGCTTTGTCTTCCAAAATTAGACTTATAAAAAGTTTACACTTCATATTCTGAAATGTCTTTGGCTGAACATTTTACTTTCCTTTTTGCCATGTTTTTATCCATTCTTGTGGAATCATTGTACTTGATTTAGGTATTTGACTTTGCAAGAGTTGATTTATACCTATCCTTTATATGCGTTATCTTCAGGTGGAAAAAAGTCAGCTCAAAAACTTCTTGCAGCTGATGGATAAATAGAAGAATGTTGTGGAATTGCTGGAATGTACAACATCTGAGTGGCTAGAGTTGATAGAGATGCTCTGATGTTTCCTTGGGAAGGTGAAAGTTGAATGAGCATTGCAATTAAATACAGTCCTCACAGTGAATGGATTGTGGACCTTTTCTTTTCAAGGTGGCATTTGTTATAATAGTCACTGAAAGCACTGCTGTAGTTCAGCATCTGTAAGTACTTGTATTATAAACCCTTATTTTTATAGCCTTATAGCTTGACCATAGAAATTTGCCCTCAGCAGGAACTTGGCACACAGACTGCTGTCAACACAGGAGTCCAAGATATGTATTTATTATCTTCTCCTCCCTAAATCTAGTTCATTTAAATTAGAGATGGCCTTGTGCTGCTGAATTCAGATCCAAATCTTAAATCGTCCTCCCACAGGTTTAGAGTGTGTATAGACTTGACACTTACTCTTGGGCCAGCCTTTTGTTTAAAATCAGCTGGCAAGAGTTAGGCAGTGCAGTAGCGTCAGATCCTTTTACTATTTTCTTTCAAAGAACAAAACTTTTGTCAGCAGTGTCCTTTCTTCCATTTAGAATGTTGTCTTCAGAAATACTCAGTTTATTTTTGATTATTGTATTTTGGAAAAAAAAAATCAAATGACTTCTAGGTTTTGTTCTGTTTGGAAGAAAATAAAATTTGGAGGGTTGATGTCACAATCTGGTTTGGCTTCCTGGAACAACACTAATCTGTACTGATCATGTTAATAAGTCCCTAACTCCTGGGCTTGGGTAATGGCTTTTAGTTCTGTGTGCCTCTGGAAGTGAGGCAGGAAGAGTACAGAGCCATGGTTCGTATATGCAGAGAGAGGACATGCAAGGCCAAAGCTGAATCAGACTTGTTTCAGGTAACAAGAAAGGGTTTTTTTTAAGTATTTTAATAGTAAGAGGAGGTCTAAATAGAACATTGGATGGATACTTATTGAAGACAGTCATCTGACTAATAGGGATGAAGAGAAAGTGGAGGCATTTGATGCATTATTTTTTTTTGCCTCAGTCTTTAATAATGTGAATAGATCTTGGTCTGCCCAGGCCTGTGACTCAGATGACCATGAGTGTGGGAACAGTGAATTTCCATTTGTGGACACGGAAATTGTAAAGGACCAGCTGTATCAGCTGAATGTTCACAAGTCCATGGGGTCTGATGGGATTCGTCTCAGAGTACTGAAGGAGTTAGTGGATGTTATGGCATTACTCCTAGTAATTATCTCCCGAAAGTCTTGGGACTCTGGGGATGTCCCTGCTGCCTGGAAGCCAGCCAGTGGTACTCCAATTTACACAAGAAAGTAAAGACCTGTTAGAAGAACCTGAGTTCATGGAAAAATTATGGAGAAGATTATACTGGGTACTATTGAAAGGCATTTAAAGAAGAATGCAATCATCAGGCACAGTCAATGTGGGTTCACAAATAGAAAATCCTGTTTAACCGATTTGATATCCTTCTTTGATGAGGTCACCCGCCTAGTGGATGAAGGGAAGGCAGTGGATGTAGTTCTTCTGGATTTTAGTGAAGCTTTTGATACTGTCCTTCACAGCATCCTTCTGGACAAGATTGTCCAACCGTGGGATGGGTGTGCTGTGTGAAGAACTGGCTGAAGGGCAGAGCTCAAAGGGTTGTATTGAATGGGGCTACATCTGGCCAGTGACCAGTCACCAGCAGTGTTCCTCAGGGCTCAATTCTAGGGCTGTTTTTTTTTCAATATATTCATCAACAGTCTGGATGCAGGAGTTGAATGCACCATTAGCAAACTTGCTGATGATACCAAACTGGGAGGTGCTGTTGATTCTCTTGAGGGACAAGAGGCCTTGCAGAGGGATCTAGACAGATTGGAACATTGGGCAATGATTAATGGCATAACTTTTAACAAGTCAAAATGCCAGATTCTACCCCTGGGATGGAGTAATGCCGGGCACAAGTATAAGTTGGGAGAGGAGTGGCTGGAGAGCAGCCCCGCAGAGGGGGATCTGGGGGTCCTGGTCGAGACTAGGCTCAGTAGGAGTCAGCAGTGTGCTCTGGCAGCCAGGAGGGCAAACTGCAACCTGGGGTACATCAAACAGATGGTCAAAAGAGGTGATTATCCCACTGTTTTCAGTAAAGTGGTTAATGGCTTATCATTCTTGCTCTTGTTTCAACAATATGACCAAGAAGGCTAAGGACAATTTATTTGCACATGTCCATAGATAATATGCATTTTCATAAACAATGAACAGCAGCTTTTCTGCTGTGACTATCAATCACACCGGTTCCTTGACATTTTGGGTGTCAATAGCAGAGAAGCGTACAAAAATAACAACCAGTTTGTTCATTGGTTTGAGCTTGCGCATGTCTCCATTGACCCACCAGGTGTGTTTGAGTGGTGTCTAGGTGAATTTCAGAAGGCACCAAGAATTCCTTAAGCTGCAATATATGGGCAAGTGATGTTGCAAAAAAGGTTTGTCAATAGTTACATTGGCTCCTGAGTTACAAGGATGTGCTCTGTCAACTTCTCTGTTTCGGGTGCTCTTCTTGGGCTATTAAGTACTTGATTTCACTTGGTGGTGAAGTCAGAGCTCTTAGCTAGCTTCTTTTTTGTTTGCTGATACTGTTTTGGACACAAACCAAGATTATCATCAGTGTAACAGGCATAGCTCTCTTAGAGTCAATAGCTGAGTAAATTTAGGTAAAGATCTGGATCACAAGTTTTCCTGTCAAACTGCTGCCTTCTCACTGTTTGTTATGCGCTCTTGTAGGGCAGTAGTGGAATTTCCATTAAATGTCTAATCATTTAATTTAAAAAAAAAAAAAAAAAACTAAAAATCACCTGTAGAAATACAAGTAACTATAAGAAGAAATAGCTAGCTTAGGAAAAAGTGCGAACTTCAACCAATATTTCATTAACTACCGTCACACCTAGGAATTGGAGCATTTTTGGAGGAAGAGGGCAGACAGGAGAGAATAGTTCCGGTGCTCACCAAGAAGTGCTATCTGTATCACAAATTAAATGTAGTAGCAATGAAGAACTTTGCCCAGGTTTATTTTGGCATGTTCACAATACCACCATGGAACATAAAGTGCCTATATGTTTGTCCTCTGTTCATGTCTTTAAAGCTGACAGTTGAATCAAACTGTATATACTAAATAATATAAACAAAGTTCATACGATCAAAGATGACTGGTCTTGAATTTGTAATAATAGGTTAATGTTAGGAGTTATTTTGCGTTACCTGTTCTTCTCACTCATAATTTTTAACAGAGTATGTGTTGCTCTTTTATTTTGGTATTCCTATAATAACGTGTATTTTTCTCTCTAGCTGCAAAATGTAATATTGAGTGCATTTGGACTTGTATGCTGTATACATACACACATATTTATTAATTGAGTTCTGTGTTCCTGTGCACAAAGAATCAACATTTTTGCATTTGTAGCGGCAGTCCAAAAGACTTAAAACTATATGTAAATTTAGCCAAAAAAGAGGTATACCTGGAGCTGTGATGCATGAAATAGTCCAAAACACAAAAATCATCTTACAGTATTTTATTTATCCAAACAGCAGAGGCCAGTGTGTAGATAGTATTCAGTGTCTTAGCAACTAATTGTGCTTGAACCTTACTGCATAGCAAAAGCTTATGCTAAAATATTTACCCTTATTTTATTTCTTTCATTTTAAGGAGCTGTCTTTCTTCCCCCCCAGCAGGGAAGTAACACAAATTAATTACTAGCAAAGTTGCATTAAAACAATATGTGCTAAAATAAATATTAAGAGACTAAAATTTGATAATTATAACATTATTAATAAATACTGCTCTTAGAACTTCAGTGTAAAGCATCTTCGTTACTGCAATATCTGTGATTTTGTCAGAGAGAGCTGCTCACCAGCAGTGACTTTGTTTCAAGTACAACGTCACCGTGAAGGACGGTTTCTTCTTAGGCTGTACTTTTAATGTAATTCCTCCAAAATGCTAACAGAGATATTGGTAAGCCTGAGTTAGAAGTACAGGACCTTCATTTTATACAAAGGAAAAAAAATGATCTATATTGTGTGTTTGGTGTACCTCCTCCAGATTGTAACTAGATCTAGTTTGTGCTGTTTTCACTTTTCAGACAGCTGTTCTTGATGTACAACTGAACACTACAATCTCATGTTCATTACCAGTTTGACAGAGAGGGGGCTTACATGGAACAATGTTTGCTCCATACGCACAGAAGCATTTACAGTTTTGACAGTAGTTCGTTTTACTGTACCTGAATCTTGTAAATATTCTTTTATCTGTTGCTTTATTGAGGGGTTTATTTATTATATACTTGGGGACACAAGTTCTTGATGGTGACTAGCGCAACAGACTTGAATGGATTAAAATGATGTGATTTTCTTCACATTTTCCCAATGAAAGGCCATAAAATGAATTACAATTTATTTTGGTTCTAATAGTCATGAATTTGCATTCAAACAAACAAACTACCCTTTGCATTGTTCTTTATTTTGCATAAAATAGAGGCCAACTAGACGCTACTGGGAATATTTTTATCCCCAAGGTCTATATTAATCCCTTCTTGCTAAAAGACACATTTCTGAAATATTTATCAAAAACCTGCCACGCTGTTGTCACATTGTTCCTTTTGTGGTGTGAGCAGTTCTGGGATTTTTGCCAGCATTGTTCCTTCCATTCAAATAGGAAATTTGCTACGAAATGTCTGGTTCTCATATGACTAGCACGATGTTGTTCATCAGCCTGACTTTGGTGATTCATAACCCAAATGTGTGATGCCATGCAAAGTCGGAGTAGCCACTATGTGGCCTGTCAGGTTTACTGACATTATATTTGCAAGTATAATTTTAATTGTATATGTACATAGGAAGGGGAGAAAGGGAAGTCAGATCTTTGAAATACTAAGTTTGTACTGCTTAATCCATTCTACAAATAATTAGGTAAAAATTGAATGAGACTGAGGTTTTGATTTATAGCTTTTTTAAATCAGAAAGTGTTACAGCATTAGAGCATTAGTTCTGCTGCTGCCTTTTTTTTCTGAGGCTGAATAACTGAGAAATATTTCTATGTACTAGGAGAGGGTCTTGCAGTGTGCTCAAAATGTGTGTTGGAACATCTCAGTCAGAAGAGTGTCCATTCTAGGGGGTTGAATCTATGAAATATTTGTTTCATTTGATAAACTAAAAATAATGCTCCTTCAAAGGAATTTGTGTGCAGAAGAGAAAAGTCAGTTCACAGATTCTTATTTTTTTTTCATACATACTTTGCAATTTTAATTAGATTTTTTTTTTTTTTTGGTATTACAAATGGCTTGAAGGGATTACTCTTGTGTCTGTGGTTTCATTTGAAATGCAGTTCTGTTTTAGCTCTGAGTATTCTGGAGAATAGCAAGAATAATTTGATAACACTATTCCCTTATGAAAGCATTTAAAGTATAATAAGTGTTTCCATTTGAGGACTGTGGAGTACTGTCTGCTTAAATTATATGTTGGACTTGAATACATCATTTAAGAGCTTCTTGAACCAAACTGTGATGGCTATTCTAACGTTATACCAAATTCGGGATTATTTTTAAAATGTGCCAGAATCTACCTGCAGCATAGCTGACAAGCTCTCTTAAGAAACGATGGTAGTTTTTGTATATAAAAATAAATTCTTTCAATTCATTACAATAGCCAAGTTAAAATTATATAAATAAGGATGTTTCTAATAGTAACTAAATCTTATACACATCAACATGAAGTTCAATACAAGTTATAGAGAAAATAATAAAAATTCTTTCAACTTTCTGTTTGTTGGGCCATTGATGGTTTTATGGTCAAGGTGCAGTTATTAGTTTATACCTAGGATACTTCTGGATCAGGCTACTGTATTCCCTAGCATCAAAAGCAGGACACAGCATATATGACTTGAGGGACAGGAAGCACTTTTATTTGAGCAGTAGGTACCTGCACGAGGCTCCAAGCTACTGCATTTCTGTCAACTCTTTTGTAGTAGACCTCCCTCCACTGTAGAGCTCCTGTCCTCCTGTGTCTTGTCCTAAAGTATCTACGAGCCCCAAACTGTACCCTTTCTTTTCATCTCTCTTACTACAAAGTTATTTATTCTCTCATTCCTCATCAAGTCAACCTGTCACTTCTGGTCTGCCTCGGATCCCTGCAGTTTTCCTGTCTCGCAGCCCCACACTTCTCATTAAAGTTGACTGCTGTTAGCATCACCTGCTGTGTTGTCCCCATAGCACTAACTTCTGGACCCAGTGCTCAAATTCCCTGTTGTCACTGGAGCCATATTCTCTTGTCTGCTGGAGTCTGCCCCTGTGTTGGCCATCAGTGTGATACTGAGATCTTGCTCTTGCTTCTGATCAGGATTCCAGAAGCCTGGAAAGGAGCTGCCTTTACTGAAATCTGTGGACATATAGCAGCACTACTGCTGATAGAGGTGGAGGAACTGACTTGGGAAAGGAGGGGATCCTCAAGGGACATCAGAGCATCTTTTACAGAAGTCCTGTGTTGGACCTCTTTTTTTTTAAAAAAAAAAAAAAAAATCAATCCCCTTGATTTCCCTGTTTCTCATTAGCTGCTAATATAGGTAACAGAGATAATACATATGGGTAATTTTTTTTGTTGAAAGTGACTGATTTAAGGTAATTATGTTACTGAAAAAGTATTCAAAGGGCATCACTTCACTACCTGTCCAATTATTTTATTTCTACTATTTGTTAAGTAACAGAATCAGCAAAAGATCCTTATGATCACTTTAACAGCATGATCCCACTGTAACTCTCCTCTGTGTGCTGCTTTTGGAGTCAGTATTTTGTTCTTGGTTTTGACCAACTTTCTCCCAAATTTTTAACTTAGCGGGTGTCACTTCCTGGTAGGGTACAGGGCAAACTCAGGTCATGCTTAGATTGCTAAATCTATGAGCTGTTGTTTTCCAAGGAAAACATTGTCACTTGTATTTTAAAAGGAAAATGTTATTAGACACACAGTTAATTAAATTGGATTAGCCATGCATCAGCTCTTCAGTCTCAAAGATTCACTTTCCTGCATTTCTTCTGGATAGATATGAAGGGTTGTGTCCCTTCATATCCGAATTCAGTCCTTCATAAACAGAGATGTATCTTTGTATCAATGGTATCGAGGTAAGACATTGTATCTGAAAATGGTGATGCTGATTTTGGTAGGCTTACCTGCGTTTTGCTTCAGAGGTTATCTGCTTTCACCAGCAATCATCAAGTTCTGAATATGGCTGGAAACATAACTGAAATCACAGTTTGCCATTGCCATTGGTATTATTCATACAGTTGCTTAACTCCCATGTGTGTTTTCAGAAGCTGAAGATATTCCGCTGGAGGTAGACAGCACCTGCAGGTTCAGACACAGCAGTCCTAGTTCAGCAAAGCTTAAGGAGGATCTTAAATCATGTTGAAGGAGCTACTGTATCATTTAAATTAAGTGCAAGCTTAAATGCTTTTCTGAATGTGTGAGGGTCTGGGAAGAGTGTATAGTAGGATGTTACAGGATGCTTGTAGTACAAGACACTTGTTTCAAGCGCATTCAAGTTGTACTCATAAGCTAGGAGTTCTGCCGTTAGCAAAATAACAAATAATTTCCCAGGGATGATAAATTGGGTAAAAAAAATTTGATATATCTTAAGAACCAAATATAATGCAATAAGTCCTACACTTAAAAAGAAATAAATATTTGTCTGCTAGAAATAATATCTTGACATACAAATCCCTTGCTGTTCTGTTAAGTGTTTGTTTCATTTTCAAATATAGGAGAAACCAATTTCCTTGTTAGATATTGCATATTAAATGATGATTTTTTTAAATTGTTCTAAAATTTAAGTGACTTCTAATGATCCGCTTAAGATAAACAGCTTGGATTCTGTGATTATGCAGCCAACCATATTTCCAGATCAGTAGTGCATATTTTGATCATAATTTGAATGATTGTATGAGAGCACTTGGAGAATTCTAGGGTTTAACACTCTGGTGATTTCCTGTAAAATTAACTACAGAAATTAAAATACATTTTTTTCTGACATACTGCATTATCTGCCTATAGAGAAAGAAAAAGCTTTCAGAGTAAATACTTAAACCTAGATTTGTTTAGCCCTATTTTCCTAGCTTCTTGTTAAGCAGTTCAAAAGAAAAAAAAAAGTATGATTTTTATCTTTAAATTTGTTGAAGTCGTCATTCTGTTTAGAGTCAGACAAGCCCGAGGTCTAAAGTTACACGAATTTGGTGAAACTGACCCTGAATTCTTGACTGTAAACACCATAAATCTTCCCTGCAATAATTAGTTTCACATTGTAAAGGCCATGCTGTGAAGGGTAATCCCTCATGCAACAAGTTAAGTTTCTAATTTGTTTTCCATAGCACAATGAATTCCAAAAGCTTTCACCATGTTTCTAGCGAGTCATTTATCAGCTTCATAATAAAGCATAGAAGGGACATCACAGATCATCTGCAGCAGAAACCAAGTTGTACGTTTCCTTATAGCAAGAGTAGGCCAAGTGCCCTAGGACTACAGTCTCTAATGTGATTTTTTTTTTTTTGTCTTTGCCATTCATTTGTTTTACAAAATTTTAAACTAAAAAATCTTTCTGAAAAGTAATCAAAAACTGCAAGCTGAGCCTAGAGATTGAGTTTCTCTATTAATTTTCATATTGAGAGGACATCAAACAAACCTCACTAATATGCCAGTCTCGTACTTCTCCATTGAAATAGAACTTCACAGTGTTGCAAAAGGCTTTACCAATGCAGAGAAACATCAACACTGTGACTCAGCAGTAAAGGAACAGGGATTCATAAGTACAGATGTACATAAGCATCTTAAGTACAGAAGTACATGAGATGCTGTCTTTCGTTCTACCATGTCACTTTTCAGAATTGGCCTATTACATTTTTTCCTTGCCCGGAGTATAGAATTTTACATATCTAAGCTTTATAGAGTAATAAAATATTTAGCATAATTCCCCTTCATGTAGGTTTCAGTAATGGGTTTGACAGCAGTAGCATATATCTTTACAGCAGACATTTGAAATGCAGCTTTTAAAAAATCACTGCTAAACTCAGAAATATTCTTCATCCCACCTTCATTCCAGTGTGCACTTTTTAACTTTTTTTTCTATATTTGAGGTTCATTTGGGGGTTGGGGTGTTTTTTTGGGGGGTGATGGTCATGTCAGAAACATTAGGGTTTTGGGGTGGTTTTTTTTTAAGGAAATTGGTTTTGGGGAAAAATGTATCAGGTATTTTGGACTCAAGTGAGTGTCCTTTTAAACATAGTTTTGCTTCTGTCCAAATAGCTAAAAGAAGTCAACAAAAGACAGGACTAATCATGACATACCTTTTTTAGGACAATATGGTTAGGTTAAAAAATATCTGTCTTTCCACTTCAGCACAAGCGAATGAAGAATTCCAGGCCACCGTCTTTTTCTGTTGCCATTGGAGTTTGGGCTGACATACAACAGCATGTCAAAAATGTTTATAGGAGAATCCTGTGAATACCAGCCAGGAACACAACTGTGTAGATCATCTCTATAGTGAATGGTGACTTGTTCTATTCCGAGTTTCATTCGGGGACAGGAACCATCTCTAAACATGCACCTTTTTACATGCTCAGCTGAAAAATATAATGTCCTGACTTAACTTGTAAGGATTATTAAAGTACTAAATGGGCTATTAAAAATAATACTTCACCTGGTTCCTCCCTTCCCTGCAATTTTCAAAGAAATTGTGTAGCTAAAACCTGTATCACAGTAAAAGGGAAAAAAAATAAGCAAGCAAAAAGAGAAATGGACAAGTTGGACAAGATGAAGTATCCAGAGACTGTATACTTGACAAATGCATCATGGATTTTAGTGGAGAATCTGGGAGCAGGTTGTTCTTTAGTGTAACAGACCTTCCTTTGATGGCTCAAGTGCTTTGTCTCTTGCTCAGGTGGCTTGTCTGAGAATAGATATTCTGCCTAACAGTAACCTGGTGTCAGTGACCATTATTTTCTTACTGGTTCTCCTTTCAAAACAGATGAAAATCTATAGAAAATCTATAGAAATTATGCTGGCTAGTGAGGCACAGTGTTGAGGAAGTTGTTGGGTTCATGAGCTGGAGCAGAAGGGGGCAGAGGCTGTTGCAGTTTCAGCAGCTACCTAAGGGGAGGTAGAAGGGCTGGGCTTGAGTGCAAAAGCTCTGTTAAGGCAGAGCATTGATGATTAGCTGTTTGCAGTGCTTTTGAGAATCAGGACTTAATGAGTAGGACAGCTGCTTAATTGTATTTTTCATAAACATTCTGTGTATACTGAATCCAGAGCACATACTCTTGTTCTGGTTTGCAGGCTCATCACTGAGCACCATCCATGTATTATCAGCTTTCTCTCCATTAATATTGTCACCCTGGCAGGAAGAGCTCTTTCAAAAACAGCAGAGTGTATCAATTACAAACCAGACTTAAAGTTCAAGATCCTTTAAAGTCCACGTAAGACCTATCCCAGCTTACACTTCCTTACTGCAAATGTTGAATATCTACAAGTCCTACTGACTTCCACTGGAGGCCTGTGCTAGATCCCAAATGTCTCCATTTGTGCATCCACAATGAAGGGCTGTAAACCAAAAATTGTATTGAAATGTTGTGCTCGGTGGTGTAAAGGTAAAGAGTTTTCTTGGATGAATATATACCTCTACCTCAAGCATAAGCATTTCTCTTCTGTAATTCCCTGCCTCATTCAGTTGATAATACTGAATAATTTTGGCTAAGTTCATGCGTAGTCAAGGATTTGTAGGGTGGACCAGTAGAACTGTTAACTGTGGAACCCCTAATATCTGAGATAATATCAGCTAAAATATTCTCATTAACTCATGGTAGGCAGGGCTGTACAGTTATTGTACTATACAATAACCTTATTTCTAGTGAGGTTTATTAGTTTATTGTGAGTATAGGCCCTGCTGAACATTAGGCTGTTTCTTTCAAGCTTCTCTGATGTGTCTCTACATTCTCCGTAACAGCATCGGATGGGGTTATTAGCTTAGGCACAGTGCTATTGCTCTCATCCTTTTATGAACTGTAGCGCTGACTTGTCAGCTCCCCTTCATCCTTGTGTTCCAGAAGAAGTGCTCTCAACTCAGTGCTCGTCCTGCACCTTCAACTTCCTTCCTCAGTAGTCAGGAAGTCTGGAGATGTTGTCCTGTAGCATCTGCATGTATGTCTTTCTTCAGACGCTTTGAAATTTGGGGATGTATTATTTGAAAAACTACCTAAATAATTTTTAAATACACATTCCATGTTGAAAAAGCCCTGAAGAGGATAATCCCATTGACTTAGTCTGAGGTCTAGACTTTTCAGTACAAAGGTCTCTCTAGAAATTTTATCAGGATTTTCCAGGAAAGAACATCTCTTTTCCCCCTGGTAATGATGATAATCCCCTACTGTTCACAGACTTGTTAAAATTACTTAGATACTTTTGACTTGCTCATGGATGACTCTTGATGAAGACTGGCTTCAGCTATGGATTTGGAGAAATTTTCACAGGGAAGTTCAATTGTTAGAACTAGTCAGCGATTTGTTGTGAATTTCTGAGAGGGGAGAGCTGTCAAAAAAACCCCAAACCTGGCTCATCTTCAAAAAACCTTTTACAACACAGTCTGTTTTGATCTATGGCTGAACTAAAAAAAAAAACCTGAGAAAAAAGCATCTGAGATAGTTAAAATGTCCCTGTCAACATTTTTTTAAATAAAAGATCTTTCATGTTCAGGCAATGTGATGTAGTACATGTAATGAAGTACAAGCTAACCTATCTTGGAATTTGAAAGCCAGCTTTTAAAGTGCTTTGATTGACCAAAACTGGAGCATTGTTACATTTTTATTGGAAAATCCTCTTTTGATTTTTTTTTCCCTACCCCTGTCTTCTGAGATGGGAAAGATGTCTGAAATCATATATATTTTCACAGAACAAAACCACTCTTTCTCACTCAGCTCTTGAATCTGTTCACTAGCTGAGGATCTGCCCCATGCAGTTCTATGAGCCCCTTGAAGTGTTAACCTGATATTCTGTTGAAGTGTGGGTTTGCTATATCACTTTCAAAGGAAGTAGAGATGTAGGGTCACATTCTGATGTCCATATTCACACTGAAGTAGTGCCTTGCACTGCCTGGAAGTCACACTGATTTCACAGAAACTATTCATGGAACAAAGCTTCATCAGCATAAGTAGATACTGAATTTTTTAAAAATCCTTATTTACCATATATTTGGACAAGATGCAGAAGAATTCACTGATGTTATGCTGCTTTATTTTAAGGATCAAAAGCTGCAAGAAAATGTAGTCTTTCTTTTCACCCCCTCCTCAGCCACAGGTGCTTTTTTTTTTAAAAAAAAGGTTTTGGTAGGGGAACGTATCTTGCATTTGAAAGGCTTAATTTATGTGGAGTTCAGCATTATATTGACTTTCAAATCATATAGCAAATAGGAGGTCATTATCTTTTGGCTTCAATGGCAAATGTATGTATTCTGACACCTTTGAGGATGGTCTTGAAAAACTTCTGAGTTGCAGTGGATCTCTTTCAGTTGCGCTTTTACTGAGAGACTGGCCCTTTAGGGAGCAGCCCTCTTCTGAAGAGAGGACAGTGGACAATGTGGAGGCTTTAGTATTGGTAGTTTTGTGTATGTTTTACATGCTACTGACTCTTAAAACCTTGTTAAAATCCAGCAGGCTTGTCATTGAAGGAAAGCCGATAAAATTGAACTTGCTTGAGGCAAGTTACAATAACTTTTTGGATATTGAGCTTTTTGATATTGAAATATTTTTGATTCTTAACATCAGCTGGACTATGATTTGCTAAAATCACATACAAAGCCTGAGTTTATTATATGACTTAGTTCACTGTATGTTGTGAATGTAATATTTTTTTGGAAGTATAGCTGGAAAAATTGAATATACTGATGTACATCAGCTGTTTATAATCAAAGAAATATGTTCAAAAGAGTTCTAGGACCTTTATAAACTATGCATGCAAATTACTTTTGGAATAGCTTTATTTCATTCGGTTGTGACTGCCATTGCTTTGGGTAACTATTCAAATCTATTGTTATGAATTAATTGTAACCATAATATAGCCTTTTGATACATTTAGCTTCACTTATATCAGCTAATCAAAGGCCCATGCATGTTATGCTGCCACAGAACATGGAATAATTAATTGTTAATGTTCTGTTTACTTCTCTAGGGACTATTTTTTTTTCTAAAAATAGAATGCAAACTGTTTAAAAACTGAAGAGATTTGATTGGACATCAAAAGTATTTGTGTCCTCTTTGCAGCAAGAACAAGTGAAATATTTGAAAGAAATTGGCAAGGAAGTGAACTTCTGATCCATGCACTTTAACTCCCTTGGGAGTGTGCTGTTCATTTGTTAATACACACAACACATCATTTGTATGGAAGATGCCAATTCCTGCTGTGTTTCTCTGTTTTTCTTTCATTTGCATGCAAACACATAGTACTTGAGTTCTACAAATTTAACTGCTGTGATCCATGGGAAAATTTGCTGCATTTGCATGCATAAATATGCAGAGTTTCAAATGGAAAAAAAATAATGTTAAAATATGTGTACACCTATATGTACTCAGTTAATGTAAATATATACATTAAATAAAAATTAAAAGTAGGCAGGGTGAATGTAACATGCATTTCTTACATATCTGCTGTTTATCCCTGGTGTGTGTACTCTGTGGCTAAGCAGGGATGGAAAGCTTGTTTGAAAACATTCTCAGACAGTTGACATTGCTGCTGCTATTTTTATCCAAAACTCTACAACATTTATTTTTTGTGGCTGTTATTTAACAGGGCAATAATCAGTCCTGTGGGGTTTATACAGTGAGCTGAACTGTACATACCTCTTGCCTGTTTGTCAGCCGGAAACATGAGAGTTGTCCTTTGAGGTGTTAGGACTCAAACCCGAAGAATATATGGAGAAACTCAACCAGTAGCCATGGTCAGTTCATAATAGCTAGAAAAAGGAACCAAAAGTGAAGAGGCTTGCAGAGTGAACTGCTAGTAAAAGCACAAAAAGGTATCAGCTGACATTGAGGCTGAAAAGGGAAAAAAAAAAAAATCTGACTGCAAGGAATTGAGGTTCTGGAGCTGCCCTCCAACAGGAATTAGAACAGCAGGAACCAAACTGGTACTTAGGTGGCTCTTGAGTCAATTGATGGAGGAATTGTGTGATATGGTTGCCAAAATCATAGAAATGCAGGTGGTTCTTCCCTCTGGTGTATGTTTTATCAAGTTCAGGGATGCTGTACCCTGTGTATCACCTGTGCTCCCCCAAAAGTTTCAAATAGAGGTAGGAACCAAGACGTGCATCCCCACTGGTAACCTACAGTAGGTTTAGCATTTCTTAAAGTAACAAAGATGGGAGCAAAATTTTTAAATGAGTAATTGTTAAACCTTTTAAACGTATGCATCCTTCTTATATAAGGTTTACTGTCCCCTCACAGAACTGCAGGCCTGACTCTAGCCACCACGGCAGAAAGCTACAAGTCTACCCCCATCCTCTGAACACCTTGCTCTGTCCTCACCTCCCTTACCCCACAGGTCTTTGCAAAATTGCAATCGTTGCTTTCTTTTCCAGTGCAAAGTACACCAAATCCAGAGCTGTATCTGATTCTTGCTCTTAATTTCATCGTATTGCTATTAATCCCAGTGTTGAGGTTGACATAAACTAGTAACAAATGACTACAGAGAGTAGCTTTGGACTTATCATATCAACATCTTTAACTATCAGGTCAAGTATGAGGCAAACTAATATAAAATTAGTTGTTTGAGTGTCAATCCCCCAATTTAAATTTTTATATCAGAGCAATATTTTAAAGGTATCAAAACTATTTTTTTTAATGCCTTAATTCCAAAATTTTCCAGTGCATTTAGAAATTTTCTATTCTAGATCACTTCAGGGTGAGTATTTCCATTTTTACTGTCAGGTTATGAAATTGTGACAGTTCTTTGTCCTTAGCTAGATATCTTAAATACTATATTTTGTCATCTATGCAACAGGTTCAGATGATGTATATAAAGAAGTTGGCCAGTTTAAGCTTTGGAAAGGAAAAAAAAAAAAAAAAAAGAACAATATATGAAAGCAAAATATATTTCCCTTCAGCAGTCTCCCAGTGACGCTGGTGTACCACCCAGGCTTAAAGAACTGCCTTGCTTATGAAAGCAAAGGCAACACAGAATCAAACAATGGTTCAATTTCATGCCTCATTTCAGACATCGTTAAACATATTTGGTTTCACCTCATCTTCATCAAGGTCCCCAAAAGAGACAGGAGCCCTGATTAGTATATATTACAGCAAAAGAGGAAGAGAGGAAACCTCATAAATAATTTTTTTTTCTGATTTCTTTGCTTCTTTGCCTGCTGTTGTGCACTTTCTTATTCCTCCTTTTTTTGCAATTATTATTCCTTATGTTTATTCCTCTCATTGCTGTGGAGGACATAGCACAGTTATTAAACCCCTGGCAAAAATCAGCTCAGCCTTGCAAAACTGTCCATGGTTGTTTCTTCTACAGGTTACTGTTCTCAGGAGAATTTCTGCACTGCCTGGCCAACACCTTGGCACTATTCCTCTTTACTTGATTTTACAAAAGGGTTGAAGACCCCAAACAGAGTGACTGTTGAATGGTGTTTACTTTATTCTCTAGTATAGAAGGAAATATTAGCACCCTGCTTTATGGGCTCTCTTTACTGTTCTTCCCCTCTATGTGTTTATAGCCAGTGGCCAAGGAGATGAAATCTTATTTATGCCACTCTGAAGCTGTTGAACTCATGGGGAAATGTCTGCTGGCTATGACAGAGATTGAATTTTCACTCTGTAGGTATTAGATGTGAGAAAGCCAGGACTCCATTTTGCCCCATCATCCTTCCTTTAGGAAGATTCATGTGCAGCAGGCTCCAGGATCAAGCTACTCTGTCACCATATTGGATCCAAATTACTGAGCCATAGGGTGTTGTGTTCTGTCTCAGAGGGTGGCTGGCATGATGATAGCAGCTGCTGTAGAGATTTGCGAACATTTGTGTAGTAGTCAATTGCGTGTTAAAATAGAATTGATAACATGGAGGAGGATAACAGAGAAAAAAAAAAACAAAACCAAACCTTTCTGGGTCTTGCTCATCGCTGTGGGATGTTGGCGTTATATGACCACCAGAAGCAAGCTTTCTCCCTGCAAAGCTTCTTCTATGGGTGCTTCAGATGTGTTCACATCCACTAAGCAGAAGAGGTCAGGAGCCAGTGAGAGCTTTTATCACGGCAGGCAGGAAGCCATGCGCTGGGACAGGCAGGGATTGCAAACAGCTTTCATGGTGTCACTTGTAGCCCCTCAGCTGCCAAGGGGCCTGCATAGGAAATTTATTGTACCTGAAGGAGTAGTAAAATCTTGGTACCAAGTATTGTCTGCGTAAACTACTCTGAACCATTAAAAAGGCAAAGCGTAGAGGCTTTGTAGTTGTTAGAAATGGGCTTCTTAATCACTGGACATAAAACTTGAGAATTTTGGTTTGTCTTCCTGTAGTTTACATTGAGTTTGATGTTTGTCTCCCTGTTCCTTTTCTCTCTTCTGGCTCTGTTCATTTGATGTTTTTCTCCTTCCGCTGAGCATTGGCTTCCTTTCCTGCATGCTTATTGGGACATTTTTTTATTTCTTGGACCGTCCCTTTTCCCACCTGGCAGCCACGTTCCAAGTGCTGGATTAGTGTCTGCTTCGTGACCTGCTGTGCCCAAGTGAAATCTTGTCTGTTGAAACCTTATTCATGTGCACTGCAAATGAAACCTTGGAGGCCAGTGGTGCTGGCACTCAGAAGAATGAAATACTAACCTAGATGAAGTGTTGACCTTTGTTACTTAAAGGAGGAACAGCTAATTTAGTATTACCTGTACCTGCAGGTTTTTCCAATAGTGTTTTGCTGTAGTGCTTCTGTGGCTATTGAATTTTGAAACCTTTGTGGAAATTTTAATTTTAAACTGTTTACATGACAGCAAGCTGTTGAACTGAACTTTGCTTTTGTGTATGCAAAATGCAGAGGAATGAGACAAGGACTTCTCTAAGGGACGTTGTATCTAATATCAAAACCATAAGCTAACCTTGATCATTTACATAAATGCTACAATATGTGACTTAAATGAAAGTTAGCATTTCATATTTTAAGCGCAACCTCTTGCCTGTATCATGTGGAGATTTGAAGCAAGTCTTGCAAAAATTCCTCAGCTCAGCAAGCACACTCTTAGGGTAACAGCTAATACAGTGCAGAGATCAAAAGGGTTGGTTCAGTTTTTTTTGGAACCTGCACATTGAGATAAGATCTACATGAGACCAAGCTGAATATTTTTCATGTTACATCTGTGGTTTACCAGAAGTGACAGTATCACATAATTAGTGATGTAACGTTTTAAACATTTAGTAAAGTCGCATGTGGATCTAATCTTTATGCCTAGTGGAGCTGTTATATATTTGTATAGACTGTAACTTCTTTTCTGTAATGTCTTTATAGCTCATAGTTGATTGGAATGATGTCTATTATAATAATTTTATGCCTAAGGGTAAAACGTATTGGACATAAATGAACTAACAGCTCTTGAATTCTGGTTGATTTTGCAGCCATAAAAAAAAGCTAAGACTTGTCACCTGCTAAATCACACACCTAACTCAAGGAGTCCATTTCTTAATCTCTTAAAATTTAAATAGCAATATGTTGTCTCTTATTGGTAATAGTAGTTACAAGATATAATAACGATCATTATTATATAATACTGTATGATAAATTAATTTCCTCTGTGATTGTTTTTTCCTTATTTGAGTCTCAAGCTGTAGATACCTTGTAGCATATTCCGAAGTGCCTGGCTTTGTATTAAGAAAATAAATCTTATGCATGCCTTTCTGGGCGATTTCTGGGTTTCACTGCATGGCCAAAACAGGTCATGATTCAACAGAAGGAGATATTCTTCTGTATTGTGGTACAGGAGGGAGGCACCTTCTGTGTGCTGTGGACAGTTTCCCATGCTCCAGAGCTCATTAGGGCACTGTGGAAAAACCAAGAGCGGTATTTCTTTACATGTGTTCTTCTACAACATAGTTCCTTCCAAATTGGAAAGAATATTTCTTTCCTAACTGTCTCTGGAGCTCCTGATGGTGGCAGAGAGTATGTGATGAGAGTGCCCTTATCTCTGGCACTGCAGAGCACAGGAGCCCTGACTCTTAATTCAGTGTCTGCAACAAACCAGTGATTGCGGCTTGATCTTTTTATGTGTTCAGATTTTTCTTAGGTCTTCTCTTTCCACTTCCATATTTAGTGGTTGCATGCCTTGTATATTGTCTCTTTGGCAATATCCAGATTTTTTTGTTGGTTCCAGTTAGGATAAGATTTTGTCAGTTGTAACACTGACATGTTTTGCATGTTATTACCATTAAGAAATAGCGGGGGGCAACTTTCACTTGTCTGTTTGCATAAGTGGAAGTGATGCAGCTTTATTGGAGAGTGCTTTTATCTACTGATTGAAAGCTCTGTATTACAGGTAAGTAATGGCAATGTTTACTGTTTGCCAAACCGATGTTTGCCATGTAGCAACTGCTCGCTTGGTACTTTATGTGCATCTATTAGTGTACTTCCTTCCACTGGCAGCATCAAGAACATAGCCCTCTTGTTCTGATTCACTGTTTGTTTAATACATTTATCCGTGTGTATGTGTGTGTAAAATGAAAAAAAAAAAAGGAGCACACAACTTGTCATTACAATAAAAATTGAAAATATTGGAAAAGTAGCCTCAATAAGTTTGAAGCTGACTGTAACATGAAACACGTGAAAAGCTCTCAAGGTTGGATTTCTGCTATTTCTTCAGAGCAGGCCACGCAGTGTCTTAATTCTGTCACCCATGGTTATGAGAAATACTTGACTATTTTTTTAGACATCTGCTGAAAGTTCTGGCAAGTTCCTTGCCTTTATTTTTGCTGTATTTTTCCCCCTAAGCACTGTAATACACCATGTACAATTGATTCTCAGTCATTTTAGGAATAACTGAACAAATTCTAAGGTTAGTTTCCTAGTGTGAGTTGCCGTATATGTGCAAAACCAAAAGATGACTAAAGACTTAGTTGTTCAAACCCCAGACTTTCTCTAATGACTTCTTGTTACAAGCAAGTGTTGTCAAAGTGGCTGTACTGTTTGCTACTGTAGCATTTTATTTTTTAATGAATATTATGAATGGTGACATTCAGTGGGACTGCTTGTGATAATAAACATCTTGACTCTGTATAATAGATATTCGCATGCTCTGGCCCTTGCCATTTCTTGCATCGGCTAATGAGAGTATTTTACATGTGCAAGTGTCAGAGAAATTTAAGCATACTCTGTGACTAATACTTAATAATAAGTCTAGATATAATCAGTAAAATATCAGCAGAATTGTGTGCAAGAGAGTTTGGGTTAGATAACATTTATTTTTAATATATTGTAGTTACATGGATACAATCCAGAGCATACAAACTCCAAGTTTTGATCCACTGAGATGTACATGATAAATATTAAAGGATTTTTTTTGTAATTCAGGAGTTCAGAAAGACTTTTTCATAAGGGCACTTGAACTACGGAATGATGTCCCCAGAGCAGTCTTTGAAATCACTGTGCTTAGAGGCTTTTAAAATTGAGTGCTCTAAAATGTTCATGGATAATCTACACTGAGCATTGGCTGAGAGACAGACGAAAGACTTGGATTAATTTCATTTGCCCCACTTTTATATTTTTAGCAAGTCTCTGCCAGTTTCTGTCTGTGCCTATGTAAAAGTACCTGGACTGCTTGAGAAATTTCATCTAGTACAAAGTACTATCAAGGCAGCAAGTTCTAGTCCATTTGGTAAACGGGAAAAAAAAAAAAGAGCGAAGAGAAGGCAAAATTAGATACTTTTGAATTCTTTTGCAGCCTGTGATTCTGGGTTAACACGCTTGGAGAAAGAGAGCAAGAGCAAATGGAGTCTTAAGCTGATATAGGAGCAGGAAGCATCAGTGTGTTAGCTGAGGGAGAATTGTTTGTACCGTGATGTATAGCAAGTCATATTTTCATGCTCTTTAATTAAGCAGGTTAGCAACCTCCTTATTTTTACAGTGGTTTCCAGCTCCATTTTTAGTTATCTGGGGCTTTATGATCTTCTCTCCGTGTAAGTAATCCAACAATAAAATATTCTGTTTTGAGCAGCAGCGTGGAGCTGAAAATGGGGGCTGAGTTTCCGTCTGCTTTTGCACCTCTAGGACAGGGCAGCAGTGTGAGTCCTCAGTCAAAGACACTGGCAGTGACATTTTTCCTTCCCTCAGAAGTGCCAAAGATGGAGTGTTACTAGGCTTGTCGCATTCTCTAGCATGCTGAGTTACATGCGAAGAGCAGATATTTCTAAAGTACTGCATTCATGGTTCATTTGGATGAGCAGGCATTTCTAATTTGGCACCAGCCTAATGAAAAGATGCATTCCATTCCAGATTCCAGCAGCTGCAGACTTCATTGACTCCAAAGATAATGCCTTTAGTTTTGGCTGTGGAACTCGGGTGAGACTTCAGCTAACTGCTTCTAAATGCAGTGGTTGTTACACTTAAAGGAAAAATAGTGAAATAAAATAGTTACACTTTAAATTCACCCTTATGTTAGTTTTAGTTTGATTTAGTGGTAAATTATAGATATACGCTTGTAGATTAAGTAAGAATTTATGGCATGCTTTATATGCAAAAAAAGCCCAACCCCAACAAACTCTAAGCATGTCTGACGGAAGAGGTAATGCAGAGGACTCTGATTTAATATAGAAATGCTAAGCAGTTTTGCTAGTAGTGGGAGTGAGTCATGTGCTTTCATTTCTGCATTTCTTTAGATTCTGAAGGGGACAATGAAGGGTAGCAGCTGAAGTGGAAATATAATATTATTATATAATGGGAAATAACTGCAGCGAATGGTAGGCATAGCCTTGTATGTTTGAGAATGAAGGTAAAATCCAGACATTGAATTAGATTCAAAGTTTGAAAAAATATTTCATGTATACATTTCACTGTGGCATTCTTTCTCTTTGAGTGTTCTTTATTAATAATTTACATTGTCTACTTCCAAACTGATAGAAGAAAACTGTTCCTGAAATAAATGTTTGGGTTTTTTAATTTAAGCACAGAGCAGAGGATTTTCCACTTGTGACAGTTTGATAGGAGCATTTACCTGCAGCTGCTTCTTCTTGCCCTCTCTTAGTTTTGACCTAAAAATCAATGTTGAGCTTACTTGAGTAGCTTAAGTTGAGGGATAAATCCATTAGGCTTCTGCTGATTTCTAAAATTTAATCAACTGATACCTAATTTTTAGAGATGAACATGGCAATAGGACAAAATATCCTTGCCCTGCTAATTTCAACTTACTGTACCAGCAACACCTGTAACACTCACAAGAAAGGCATGCCTACTTATTAAGAAAAAAGACAGTGACTTTAAAAAAGGAGGAAGAATGGTATCAACGTGACACTATTAAATTTTAAAACCGATTTTTACAGATCTGACTTTCCTGCACATTTACCTTGAACTTTGAGAGTCCTGTATTTTAATTAAATTATGTTCCTTTCCATGCTTTTGCACTTTTCTACTGACAATAGAAGTTTTCAAGCTTTTTAATAATTTTCTCAGAGCAATACAAAAAAGTTTATCCATTAAAAAGGTGACTGCAGTACATTGATAGAGGGGCATGTTGTGCAGAGCTCTTTCCTCCCTGAAAGCTACAGAATAAGCCTTGGTGGTGTTGGAAATGGAAGGAGGAGAAGGGTGGGGTGTTGAGAACAGGCTGTACCAGCAACTTTTCTGTGCAATGATGTGAGAATGGGATGTTTTTTCCTGAATGTGGTAGGATGAGAGGTAGGGTTAGTAAGCTGCTCTTAGGCTAACTGAGAAGAATCATAAAAGAACAGAGCAAACAATACAAGAAACATTTGGTTCTTAGCTAGCATTGCCAGTCTCTGCAGTGGGGTGACCTCTTCAGGTATTCAAAGTGTAGAATTTAGAAATAATACCTAGAGTTCCTCAGGAAATAAATGAGACAGCGATTTCTAACCGGAAGGATAGAGTCAAGTAATTAAACTTCTCAGTAGATATTGAATAAAAATAATCTGACTGCTAAAAGTTATTCTTTTTCCTGACACATTTAGGATTCACATATAGTTGGCTCCTAAATCAAGTTACTTGGCCTTTTTTAATAAGAATCTATGAATATGGGAATTTGACCATACGCACCCAAGTTTGAGATCCTTATCTGAGAAAATTTTATATTGAGATTTTTTACTTTTCTTTTTATGCTGATAGGCATTATATCTTTTGATTGTATTCCATTTGTGTAATTAGCATGTCTTATTTCATGGCATGCCAGACTTCTGTGATAGATGAGCTTTCACTAGTAGAATGAGCTTATCAAATACAGAAAACTCTCTTTTGTGTGTTTTTTTGAGGTTTTGTTTTTAATCCTGGCTTCAATCAAGATACCAAAGTGGGGAGCCTCATTTTTATTTTTTCCTCAGGTTAAGCAAAGCGTCCTTTGGCTTGAGCACTGCTGTGCCACTTTCATACTGGCCTATGAAAGTTTTTAAGTCAAAATTGCCTAATGCTGACTTTTTTTCTGAATAATACCATAAGAATATTTTGGCAGTTTATTCAGATATTATCTCTTGGAATTTACTCAAAGGTTAAATTGAGGAGGTAGTTCTGATTTATAATTACAAGGCGGATAATCTAAATTCATCTCTGTTTTTATAGGCATCCATTCAGAGTAAGTGCTTTGGACTGGAAAAAAAAACCCAACAAATCATAAATGTAAAATCCAGACCCAGATCTCAGAAGTGGAGAGCTGTAAATGTACTTTTTAAAGCACAGAAATGACAGTTCTACTAAAAAACATGTTAAGAATCTCCGGTAGTGAGTAGATTTCATAAAACTGCAAAAGATTGTGCTTAGTTTTTTGTTTAAAAAAGCCTTGTTAACCATTAAGCTGCATCCCTTTTGGATTCAGTGACAATAATGACTGTAAAAGATCTGGTATATAAGGCATTTTATACTAAGCATGGATCTTACAGGGTTTTGAAATTAGCAGCACGTTAATGGCACTTTGCACTGCAGAAGTCCATTTTAAATAAATACCTAGACTGAAAAAAGTAAATACAGGCTTGTATTTTGTGGAAATCCCCCCAGTTAGTCCTTTATCTTCTGTTTGCTCAGCTTTTAGAAAGCCTGTATTAAGCCACAATGCTAACTAGAAAAAGTCAGTTCTATACTTGCTATTTGCCCCTTTCTTTATGTGATTCCTCCTAAAATAGTTCTTACAATGCCATTATATTTTCCCTCATATCTTTTTGTGTAAGCTTAGTTAACCTTTTGGAAACACTAACGCTGTTTCAGATTTCGTAACAACATATTGCACATGTGGCTTTTATAACGATTTTACACTCATTTTTTTGGTATTAGGATAATGCTAGGGTAAAACGATAAACACTGATATTCCAGTTCCCCAGGGGAGCATTCACTGTTTTTTATCTCATCTCTGTTACTGAATTCTTTTGTGATGTGAACTCTTCTAAATATAAACGACTCCCATTTTCTGGAGGTGGAATGTGAGATCTAAAGATCCGAATTTGAGAAAGGTTGACATTAATAGTTACAGCTGAAATCAATGGAAGCTGTATTTGACTCTATCAACTGTCATGTGATGCAAACTGCAATTGATTCTTCATTTTCACAACCAAAAATTCAGATACACTGTAAGGTGACACTGAAAAAGATGCTGCAAAGACATGTAAGGGGCTCAGCATAGATGTTCAGTGAGTCCTGGTGCTGACTCCAGTGGAATTGTCTCAAGTACCTGCAGTTTTCCTCGGGTCGATCAGATCACAGAAACTGAGAGGTACAATCATTTTGAAAAATCCAGCTTTTACACATGTAGAATTAGTTGATATTTTTAGCCATAACCACACTGCATTTCTAGTTTTGTTCTGCAAAGTGAGAGTGTTGTCATACCAATCAGCTGCTAGGAGTGTGTTTGAAGCTAAATGTACTGATATTTCTAAAGTATTTATATTCACTCCTGGAAAGGACCTTGAAGTAATTAATCATTCTGTATTCGTCATAAGGGTTGGAGAGCGTGGAGCAAATAAAGGAGGCATCTCACAATTCATGGGTGGGAGAAAACAAAATGATTACAGAATGAGTGGTCCCCTCTATGAACTCAGATTTCCAGGGCTGTTGCACAAAAGCTGCGAGTGAACGTTTAGTTAAAGTCTGGACAATAATGCTAAAGGGAAGAGGACTAGTGCTATGTGCTTTTTGGCTTCTGAGTGCACGTCTCAGCAATAAGAGGTTATATATAATAACCTTCGATATATATACTTTTCTGCCACTTTTTTTCACTGTGGTAAATTTCTCAGTTAAAAAAGTAGTTAATTTTAATTTCAGATAAAATTATTATAACGACAATGTTAGATTTTTTTTTCTTCTGATAATTATTTATTCCCTTGTGAGATTCTCTCTTATTAAAATATGTTTAGGGAAAATCATGGCCATATGATCATTCTCAGCTGTAAGGGTATGCTTTGATACAAAATTAGAATGAAGTGATGAATGCTTTTAGGAATATACATCGGTTTTAGCTAATACTAAACTATGATCCAGTTAGGTGAAACACTAGCCCTATCATACTGGTTTTATCACGTAAGGCATTATAGGTGAATATAAAAGTTATAATTTTGTAGTTCCTATTTTCACATGGTCAGAGAAAATGTCACTAAAAAACAATGGCTAGAGTCAAGCACAGTCTGCAGGAGTTTTAGGGATGTACTGAAGTGCATCTGCTTTACCTCTGATATACCAGCAAGGGGTCTTTCCTCACCATAGGCTTCCAATAGCACCCAGCTGGGTTGTGGGTTTGTGATTTGGTCTACTGGGTGCTGTAGGATGACCATGTTGGTTTTCATCTTTAGTCTCTGAGGTAAAAGCCTAGAGGTCACTAACGCCGTATTCCAGCCAGGCCTAACGTGCTTGTATTGGGTCCAGTAATTATAGGTATTTGTGAAAAAAACTTCAGTAATAATTACACTCTTTGACAGATTTGTGACTTGCTGAAAATGTGATTTTAAGCATGTGCTGTGATTGATTACCCAGTAGTGAGTCCCTCTAACAGGATGAACAAATTCTTTATTTTATTACCTGAAACAAAACTGAATGTCCGTCCAAATATTAATTCAGCAATTGGGCCATATTAGCTCAACCTCAGGAAAATCAAATCCCAATTACTTTCAGTTGTCCCTAGTACCTCATAAAGAGCTGGGGGTTTACTGCGTGGTCAGTTTACAAGAATAAATGCTATCCTTAAGGATTTGTTTGTTCAGAAAACAAAATATGCCAAAGTGTTTACTTAATTTCGAAAAGAATTGTATTTGAGTGACTATATAATCGTATTTATTCAGCTCATATTTAACAATGCACATTGAATTTAAGAAGATTTTTTTTTCTTGAACTGAAGTAATGAGAGGAACAGACTAAGAAGCAGTACATCTACCAGAAAATGCCTTGTGTTAATTGTGATACCAGAGATAACGCGGTTGAGGATTACAGAGCTGATCTTCGGTTTTTGCAAGCACTTGTCTACACATGGAATTATTTAGGAACAGCAATTCTTGAATAATTCCATGTGCTGACACTCTTGTTTCTGTTTAGCTTAACATACTTTGATGGGCTAAATTTAACAGAAATAAGGCAACCTTACTCTGGAATAAGTGTGTCTACACATGGAGTTATTCGGGAATAGCTGTTCTTGAGCAGTCATTACTAAATAATTCCATGTGTAGACAGTCCTTTAATCTAGCAAGTTCTTAAGTCATTTCTGAAAACATAACTTAGTTTCCTGTGTTATTATAGGACAATCTAAATATTTTTATCAAAAGTATTGTTTTGAAAAAAACATTTAACTCCCAGCTGGTCTTGGAAGTTGTAGGCTGGATAAGGGATATCTATATTTTTTTCAGGTAATATGATGTAAAATGAGAAAAATGTATGGTACAATAGCAATTTTTAAATACAGCTCCTCAAACAAAGAGACTAGTCTGAACGGTTCTAGAGTATCCTTACTAAGAAAGTGGCTTAAGAGATTATTATTTCTTTAAGGTTTTTTGCCTATCAGTTCTGCATCTGGTTGTATTTAAAGATTAAGACAAGAAATTCTGTTTCAGCAGTGACAGAATAATATTGCAAATGATACTGTTTGCCTTACAGTGAAAACTTGTCTTTTATAATGAGGGGATTCTTTTCCCTATACTAAGTAGGTACATGGAACTTCATTACAATCAGGAGTTTCAGGCCAGTGAAACTCAGAGCTTACATTCCACTCAGCTACAAACTGTGTCTTACTGCATTTATCTAATTCACTCCTGTAAGTTTGCAGTAGAAATCTATAGATCTCATAGGACACTGTGTTAAGCTCAGCTATTTGATGTGTTATTGCCTTGAAAATGGATAGCCTAAGAAGATTCAGAATTTAAAACACATATTTTGAGAAACCATCAGATTATCTGTTATTAGAAATCAATGAGCCTTAATAATGAAATATTCAGATTTTCTCTGTAAAGACATTTTTCTGTGAAGAAGGAAAGATGCGCTATAGTAATTACAAAGAAGTTCAGGCTGTGTTATGTTTAAAAAACCAACATTCTGGCTCAGAGTTATTTTTGTATTCACAAAGGTAAATGTACAGCATGGTATACTATTGTTAATTCAGAGCAGTGAAACAAAGGTGCACAATTAAGATGAAGGAGAGATGTTTAAACAAGCAGCAAATGCGTATGGCACCAGAATACTCAGTATGGACCTAGTATTGTATTAATAGCGATGGTGCTCTTGGGACAAGCTATCACTTCCTGTAACGAATTTCCTCACAGTGTAAGTAAACAAAAGATGTATGCTCTATTTTTTTGGTTTCTTTCTCTGGCATACAAATCTCCTATTTTCTGTGTGCACAAAAAAAATGTAGATTTTGCTGCGTTGTTTTCTCCCACTCACATGAATCACATTCTTAACTAAAGGCAGCCAAACAAGCCTTCAATGTAAGCCTTTCTCCTAAACACCAACGTTAAAAAATTATCCGGGCATGAGGTCATAGCTGACTTAATTAAAATAAGGCTAATGTGGAGCAGAATTGTACCTGAGTTCCCTATCAGTATCCTATTCTCTTCTCTATCATAATAGAGCTAAGAAGAATTTGACTGCAGTTTTCCACCCAGACACTCAAGTGAACTTTGGCAAGATTAAGACATACAGACAGTATTATTGCAAAGTCATGAATGGTATTTCTGTAGATTCCCCAAATACCTTTTTGCAGACTACCAATAGACTCCTTACTGGGCTGAGGTAATTCAGAGCAGGAGACTTGATGAATTAACAGTAAGGTGGTTGCTGTGCTAGTGTTTAGGCACAATTCTTCTATATATTACTGTATAACCATGAACTATTGAATCAGCAGTGGGAAGGGACTTGCAAAAAAACACATGCTACTTTTCATGGCACACCAAGTGTGTACAACACTGGGCCACGGTACCTCTGATACCCAGCTCTTGTTCAGACAGCCTTTGGGTTGTTTAAAATCATGGTTAGTTTATTTATCCATGTGAAGGAGCCTGCAAATCTCATAAAACTGGAGGCAACAGGCTTTTGTGTTAGGAGTCTCTCATCTATACCTCCATCAAATGCGTATTGATCATAACAGTCCTGCTCCAGGCTGGTTTTTGGGTGTTGCCAGGCAGGCTTATAGAGTGCCACAGACATGTTGATAGATCTTTTGATCAGGTTGTGTCCAGTCTCTGTGAAAAAACAGCACAATTCTGTCAGGAAAACAAAAGAAAAAATGCTCTGGTTTTAAACTGAAAAGTCAGTACTACCTTTCTACCTTCTTGGACAAGATGCTTCTCTGCTTGGGGAACTGCTTTGTATTGCTTCTTTTCGAGATGGTCTTCCTGAGAAGCAGACCTTTAAGCTTTCACCTTCTCTTGAGCCAGAAGCGTTAAGATCTGCAATTCAAAGTCTGTTCAGATTTGGGCTGCATCCCTTTCTGTTTGTGCACAGTTCTCATAAAATAGAAGGCAGCTACCAAGTGCCCTTATAATGAACAGGATTATATGTAATTTAGCACAGGCCATGAGGGCAAAATCTCTATTAAGCCCCATGTCAAGGTTTTGTTTGAGCTAATCTCAGGCTTCCACATACTCGTATCAAATCAGAAATGTTCAAAACATTGTTTTGCATTAGCCCAGACAGCAGTACTGGTTTAGAGGCATTCGACTTGAAAATTGCTGCAGCATCCCTTTTCTGCCCCAGGTAACCCAGCAAGTTGCAGTTCAGTGTTTGCTTTGGGGTTGCACTGGTTTTTGGATTTAATGCTGTGCTCTGAGGCCTGTTGGGACGCGGCAGTGTTCTGGTCCATCTGTAGCTGCCATTCCGTTAGAGTAATGTGCTGCTTCTCTAAAACCTTAGAGAAAGAAGGGACAAAGCGTCAGTGAAAAGTTTCTTGTGGAATCATGCCTCCTGCTTAGTTCTCTCTGTAAAAGTGCTACATTTGCTAGATTACTTTTTTTTTTTTAACATGAAACGGGGAAAAAAAACCCACATACATTCCAGGGTGGGTTTTTTTTTAAGTTGGAAAGCTTGTTAAAAAGAAACTGAAGTATGTATGTGTATGTGTAGATATATGTGCGTTTTGTTAGCGTGTCAGACCGACCCAACCTTTCTGTGTAAACAGGGTTAATGAACCTTGCAAGGCACAGGATTAACAAAAAGAAAAAGGAGCTCAGGAGTAGTGAAAATGGCCTCAACATTAACTGGGGAAATGGGTTTCTCTCCAAGTATGTCCATTTGGCAGCACTTGCAGGCAAGCAACGTGATGTTTCCTCTCTCTCTCTCTTTTTTTTTTTTTTCCTTCATTTCATTCCTTGTCCCGTTCTTTTCACTCTGCCAGCTATTCGAGAAATGGACTTTATTCATCTGCACAAAAGGCACAGTTTACAGATGCCTCCTGATCCTTTAAGGTTATTCATTCCAGGGCAATAGAATACACATAAAATACACATTGTGAGTTTAGCATCTTGGGGTCGTCTGTAAATTTATATGATGACTATAGCTAGAATGGGTGAAAACAGGCTAAGGCCACTACTGTTGTTAAATGATTTTTCTTGCCTAAGTCTTGTGAACAGCCTGTGTGACAAGTTTCAGTATGAACATATAAAAAGGCAGAATTAAGGCATGACTGTAGTCTTTAATAATTATTAGTAAGTACGTGTTTATGAATTGTGGTGCTGTGGGTTTATGTATTATATAAAAATTCAAAAGCATTGCTAGTTTTAAAAAGAACCTTACTATCTCATCCCTACCCATTTTCTCCCTGCCCCCTATGTTTTACATTTTCTTTCCTCTAAAAGAAACCCGTTCTGATTAAGGATCATGTTGAAAACTCAGCAGTTTTTAATCCAGCTCTCTGCAGGCTGCAGTTCATGCTTCATTTAACTGATCAGTTCCACTGCTACATTACTAGACAAAATCACCAGTTTGAAGAGAGAAGCAATTATAGTAAGTCATAAAAATGGAAGACCCCACATTTTAAGAAATGAAATCCAGTTTAAAAACTCTCCACTTCTCATACAGATGATTTGGAGGGTGTTTTTGTACATGACCAAATGAGCAGCACGCTTTTCAGTGTTCTGCTACACTTTGTATAATGAATCCTGATCAAAACATGAGGTATGTGCTTAGCTGTTCAGCAGAAACTGTTAAAAAGATTACTCTGAGTGGCTTGAAATAACAATATCGATGCATGTGAAGAAGTTTCAGCAAAGTAACGCATAAATGCTGATCTGAACTACGAGTGTCAGACTTGAAGTGTAATTGGTAGTGTGAATCGTGAGGTTAGCATAAATAGAGCTGTAAATCAGCCCATAAATAGGGCTCCAAATCAGCTCCAAATTGCAAACAAGCAACTGATGGTTGTTATTTTGTGGGGTTGCTGGAGTACAACTGTGTGAACAGATGCATTGTGAGGGACAACAAATGAGACACTGAGATGAGATGCTGTTGGAAAACAAATTTCATGTCCTCCTAAGCAAATACCAAAAGGTGTGGGGTCAGCTGTGGAGCCCTAAATACTCCCGTGGACTACTGCGTAAGACTTGTTTAACCTGTCCACCTTATTATGCTATAGTCCTGGAGGGGAGTCCTTGCTAGCATGTATTCTTGACCTAAATCCTCACAGGTTTGATATAGTTGTGACATTAACTTTGAAGGTTCTGCCTTAAAAAAAAAACCGCCCAAGTGACAGATGCATTTGCCTGTCCTCTCTGTGTATGGATGTATATACGGATGCACATGCATTTGCATAAAAAACATAGTAAGCTTTTATTTACACTGTTTCACAATTTATTTATTTTTTACTTTTTGCTTATTCATACTATTTTTAGTATGAATAGTTGTGATGACAAGATCATATTAGCTCTGCACAATACTGTTTAACTGTGAAACAACACTTGCCAGTGCAAGTTTTCTTCTCTCCATTCTCCCCTCATTCACATTTTTTTGTGCTGTTTCAATATCTGTTCTTCATCAGTCCTTCTTCTAAGACTATTGACAGGACTCTCAAACCAGACCACCTTATGACAGCTGAAAGTATAGTGATTCAGGGTGTCTTGTGCAACAGACACCTCAAATTGGGATGTTTGAAATACCGGGTATTTCTTATTGAAGTATAAATCCACTGTATATTTTTCTTCCCCCAAACAATCCTACAGTAACAAAATAATATAAGTCAACAGGTCACATGACTGAGCCGTATATTAGTCATTAGAGCAAAAGACCCAAGGATGATATGTTTTCAGGAAGACAAAATTTGGGCACATCTAAAGAAAATTCTCTTCAGTGAGCAGCACCAGGTAGCCAATATAAGGTTGAGTAATTTGTTTGAGTTCTTAAATTGTTTGAAAAATATTAAGTTTTCCTCTTCTTGGTAAGAACACGCTAATTTAAGCTGAGCCGGATATACCAATGTATATGTGTTTTGCTACAGTGTTTCAGGCTCAATGGCTTAGAGATCTCTGAAAGCACAAGGAGGTTTGGATATTTTTATGTTTCTGTGCTATAGATAGGTGACAGCAGGAGGTAGTTGATTGGGCAGGTTCTGTATTAGCATATAGCCTTTAATAGAAGCATTACAGTAAAGGAGAGATTACTATTAAATCCAGGAAATATCATTTGGCCATCTGACTAATCCCCATATTTTTGGCAGCAGAGGGAGAAAATGCTATGGGTTTTGGTTTGGGTTTTTTTATTTATTTATTTATGAAAAGATACCTTAGGTTAATCCATTTTGAATGTCAAGAGGATAAATCTGACAGGAGTCAGAAGAGCTCCAGTGAGACTAGCACTACAAGTTACAAAACAGCTAACATCATCCAAGACTAATTTCTTTCCCCTGTTTGTCCTACTGTGGAGGGAGAGTTAAAAGGCAATTCTTGGGGAGTTGAAAGGCTCCATAATAGGGCTCCTCTCTCTAAGGGAGTAAAACTGCTTTGTGGCCTTTGTCTTCAGGCTGCTAATAAACCATCCCATGCTGTGAAGCTTTGAGTTCACTCTTAATTCAACTTCAGTTCAGCTTCCATCAGCTTTGGTTTCCCTGTCTTTGTGAGTTGTTTTTTTCTTAAATACATGGTGTATCTAACTCACATTTGAGCTTTTTCATTCATTGCCTGAGTTTATAAATGTACCAGCTCCATAACACACTGCTTGGCAATTTCTGTCAAAACATAAATATCACCACAAGTATTTCAGCACCTGAGAGTTTTGATGGTTACTGCTGCCTGTAGTAAGCCTGTCTCTCTGAGTGCACGTCTCTTTCCTTTTTAAAGCATGTTACAGATGCAATACATTTACCCATGTGAATCTATGTCAGATCTTCTGGACTCTTCTATGCAATTTGGGGTTCAGCTGATCTACCTCCTTCCCTCCCAGTCCCCAATCCTGTAACCGTTTAGTACCATTGTTTCTGCCCCTGCTTTTCCAAAATATAGTACCTGGACTTGTTAATGCCAAGTAATTTGCACTTGACAACTTACAAATTTGGCAAGAGATGGTTTGGGGAGATGTTCAGTTAATTCTGCAGTCCATGAGGCCCAACACTGGGGGAGCAACTGCAATGGGTCAGTTCCACCCCCGCCAGCCCAGCAAGGTACTCTTTACTGCCTTCGTACCAAGAAAGAGCTTAGTGAACGATGGGGGGAAGAAGCTGGTTCTCCTCTCTTCTGGTGGGAAAGAGTCTCATGTCTGTGATGGTGGCCAGGGCTGGGCAGGCAGCGCTGCCTGCCAGGTTTGGGTCCATTTGGGCAGCTCTGAGGGCTCAGTAATTGAGATGGTGTTGTTCTGTGCCCTCTGCTCCTTAACGCTTAAACTGCCACTCTCCTAGGATGGCCAGCGCTGAGTGATGGACGCACACAATCAGTGCATGTTGACTTCAGAACAGCTGTCCCAACAAATGTTGGCATGATAGTGTCTAGAGACAGATGGAGCTCTTAAAATAAAATTGAAAAAGACAAAGCAAAGGTTCCAAAATACTGCTTTGTTTGAGATATTACTCTAAACACTTGTCTAATTGTTTTAAAAGTCCCTGCAAGTCACATCCTTTTCAAGTGACCTTAAAACAGTTGCAGTTTCTGTTGGAAGTGGTTTTAAATGAAATGGTGGTGCTGCATATCTCACTGGTTGCATTTGTGTAGGCATGTTTCCAGTGTTAACAATGCAGGAAAAAAATAGTTGAGGGTAGTACGGGGTAGTGTGTTACTCAGAGGTCAAGGGAAGGATCTTCTGCAGGTGAAAATTAGGCTGGATGAAGTGTGAAGTACCATCAAATTATTGAGCTGAGGCAAAATCCTATTATAAAGGGTTGTTAATTCTTCACTAAAGGGACAGAAAATTGGTAGATTGGTTTCAAATATCTAGTTTGTGAACTTTTGAGAAGTTTGCAGGGAGGGCAGAAAAGCTGAATAATCAAGGGGTTTCTCTCTAATTGGTCTTCCCATCTACTTTTCAAGAAATATATCTATTTTCTCTGTCTTGGCTTTGGTGCATTGTGTGAACTTATAAGCACTCCATGGGTTTCTGTTTTGCTAAAATCATATAAGCTGGGAGTCTGATGAATGCCTGCTACTAGTCTCAAAATTATATCTATAAGAAATCAAGAGAATGAAAATTAAGTATACCGTTAGAAGTCAGAAGTTCTGTGTCTTTATAAAGGTATGAAAAGCAGGTTATTTCTCGGTATTAATTTTAGTGTAAGTGAACTAGTTTTATACATATGTATATTGGAGAACTTAGTCACACAAATTTCACTTTGTTTCTGACTGAGTACTCCTTTTGAATCTGTAGGTACTCAGATGTGGAACTAGCAGGCACTTTTATCTTCAAGGATGAGCTCTTTGCTATGTCATAAATATGTTAGGAATTGTTATTTCCACAGTATTTTGTGTATGATGGTCTGCAGAATGTTTGGTAGGTTTAGTGTTGGGTTTTTTTGTTGTTGTTTTGTTCTTCTTAGTTTGCAGCTTAATTTTTAACCAAATATAGCAAATCAAAATGTGCTTCGGTTCTATTTCAAGAGGTGAGATTCAGGTAAAATTTGTTGTGCTGCTAATGGAAAAAAGCTAAGTACTTCAAGAACTGGAGGTCCAAATGGGTAGGGGTAGTAGAAATCCAATGGTTGGGAAAGACCAAAAAGGCAGATAGAGGGAGGGAAAAATGGACAGGAAAAAGAGGGCAGACAACATAACAGATGGAAGATTAGGTTGAAAGTCCTTTATTCTTAGAATTGAGATGCAGAAAGGGAAATAACATCAAAAAAACCACAAGAGGAATCGTTATGTGTAAACAGCACATAGCCTGAAACTAAATTCTGAATGTCTATGTCAATTTGAGAGAATTTTTGAAAATGATAGAGTAAAAGATGTAATTCTGTGTGATACTAGACTTTTTTTCTTCTTCTTTGTTTTTTCTTTCTGGGTTTTGAAAAACCTGAACTTGTATATTATTTCATGAAATTTCTAAAAGATTTTTTCCTGCAAACCCTAATTAGTAAAAGCTTCATGTATTTTGAGGGACAGGAAATACTATATTTTAAAATGGTACTATCTGCCACATTCCTACCATCACCCTTTGCTCTTAGGACTGAAAATCAAACTGACCTTTGCCAGCTACTCTAATGCAGCTGAGAACACATGTTGAGAGGGCAAAGGCTTGCACACGTAAATGTGATTTTGTACCCTTGGTTCATGCTAAAAGAAAGTACAATTATTCTCTACTCAAAAGTCTCAGTGGGAACCCTGGCCATTGTCAGATGGGTGCTTTGTGCACATCTGCTGCATTGCCCAATGCTTGACTTGACTGCTCACCCTTCCATTGAAGATAAACAAGGAAATAGAAACTCCTGCTTGTGTAACTAAAAGGATATGAAAGGGTATGTTCTCATTCGAAGCATTCTAGCAAGGAGTAGCCTGGCTTAGAACAAATACAGAGGAACAAAATATATCCGTATTTTAGCAGGTCAGACTGCTACTTCACACATGTAGCTGTGGTACCATGGGTAAATAATTATTCTTAAGACTTCTAAAAATGTGTGTATCCAAGCTCTGAAGTATACAAGTAGATCCCTAAACAAACATGTCAAGTGTGATTAGTGTTGTGTGCAAACGGACTGTCGTACAGTCCTTTCTGTTTGTATCTGTCTCCTATTTAAGTTGCATTCAATAAAAGACACTGTCAAATATCAGAATAGCAATTTTCCGAGTTTCACTTTATTCATGCAAAATGGGGAATACCCAGCACGTTTAAAAGTACTTAGAATTTGTTGTTACTAAGAGAACTTATTTTTTTTCTCCCAGAAATTGGCATTCCAGTGATGCAAGTGTTGTTACTTAGATATCTGTCTATCTGTTTTGTGGCTCTATTCCTGGAGTAAGATTTCTGATGAGGATTGTTTGCTATAAAATTGTTTTCACCCAAGAGTAATGGTAGGTGTAAAATTGGTGTGATTGTTTATGCCTTCTAAACAGGGCTCACAGAAAAAGGAGATAACTAACTTGAGGGGGAAAAAAAGTCCATGACCAGAGAGTAGCAGAAAGTTTAGGTAAGGTTGACAAATGATGTTTTGACAGACTCGTGCAATCATTCCAATGTGGTTGAAAGTTGTAGGAGCCTGCAGCAAGCCTGCAAGCTGCCACAGACTCTTACCTTTACAGTTTTAAATGTAAACCTTCTTTCCTGATCAGCGTTCTTGGATAGTCTGGTCACATCTCAACAAAGCCCTTGGAACAGAGGGAAATTTATATGCTACATGAAATAAGCCATCATGCAGAAGAGTTACAGAACACCTTCAGAAAAACTGCTGAGTTTCTTAAATAGACAAAAGGGAGGGCAGTGCACAAGTAGGAAGCGAGGGCACCTCAAAGGAAGCTCAGCTAGGACTTTGCAAGATGCAAGGTAAGCAGATTCCCTGCCATTAGCTTATGTAAGGAAAGGGCTACTTTAATTCCTTCAAAATGAAGGAAGCCACTTTACTCCCACTGCTGCCAGCACCTTTCAGCTTCCTTCGGGGATGAGGCTCATTTCAATGAATTTTCTGCTCTAGCCCCTGTCCCCCTTCTCCCCGGCTGCGACATACAGAGAGGACTGTATGAAAGTCCATTTGCTCACAACACTAATGCCTCCTGATCTAGGGAAGCAACAAGGCCATCTACTTTTATAAACTCAAGACTTAGTACTTTTAGAAGAACTATATTTAACAATGTCCCTGCAGAAAATAACAAGGAATATGAGTTAGAGCAAGCTGCCCTTCATATTCAGGGATTGATCTTTCAGGCACTGGCAAAGTGCTTTCAAAACAAATATCCATTTTAACCCACAAATATGTGCAGCAAGCTTTCTATAAGCAGCAGCCAATCATCTCCATGGAAATGTCCTCAGATTTTAAAAGCAAAACTCAAATCAGGATTTACACTTTAGAGAATTTTATAGCAGTCTCAGTAGCTTTGTAGAAGGTGACTCTACTGGGAGAGATTGAAGTGTCAACACCTACTGCCATTTTAGGTGATTTTTACCTTGTGCACTTTATCTTGCCTGATCTACAGCTACCGCTTTGGAAGGACACGGGTCTGATGTTGTATCTGCCAGCCCTGTGCAGGTGTCTTGGATACTATAGAACTGCCTAAAATAGCACTCGATGCCTCTGTGCTTGCATCTAAATCCCATGCTGTTTAAGATTCTGCTCTGATGTGTAGGAAAAGGCGCTATGATACTCATTACTGGGCAAAGCATCAAGTGAAATTTTGACAGCTTACAAGCTTTATAAATGTCAGAGGTGGTTTTCAACAGAGGCAGAGCTAAATGCCGTGTCCAGTGTTTCAACTTAAAAGTATCACCTTAAATCGTTCTTTTGATTAACATGTTCCTTCTGTAAGATTTTAATCCTATTAGTCTTCCTTGCTTCAGCAGCAGGGACTATATGAATCAGCAAGTGTTTGGAATATCTTCACGTGTATGTATCAATGCAGTTAAGGTTTATAAAATACTTGTATTGGTGACTTGGTAGTAACAAAAATGATCCTTGCTGTGAGAGGCTGCAGTCTGTATGACTGCTTGATGTATCACCCCAGCCTCTAATAGTTTGTTTCTGACACTTTAGAGAAACCTGATGAGAATGAGAGAAAAGTACCCGATTGCCTCAAATTGTGTTTGTTCATGGCACAAAGTGTCAAGCATGTTTGCCTGCAAGGTGTGTCTTGATGGATTCACTGTTGTGCAGTTTTGAACCTCTCTAGCAGCAATGTGTGTTAGTTTCTGAACCTTCAGACCAAAATATTTCTTCTCAGCTGTTGAGAAGGAAGAAAAACAAGCCTAAAGACCTCACTGCCATCATGGGACTTGGATGATATGATGCCTTTTGAATGAGGTCCTTTACTTAAAATCTTGCTGGATTAAGTGACTGGCTGAGGCAAATATTTCCATAAAAAAACCACGGATCCTCTGTCCAGACCCCAAGGGAGCAGACTGTTAATTTCTTTTGTGCTCAGTTTAATGTGGATAACAGGTAGTAGATAAGAAAGAAGTTTCTAAGGTTTGAGAATGAGGGCTTAAAAAAGAAAAAACAGTATATTAATTTCTTGACAGGGCAGTGTAGGGTAAGCGTAAGGATATGAAGAAGCCAGTGAGAAAGCTTCAGAGCTCCTAGTGCCCTTATTCACTGCCTCAACTTATGGTGGTTTTATTGTTGTTATTGGTTTGGTTTAGCTATGGCAGACAACTGATACTAGTTCCTGAAGACTGGATTAATTTCCATTTTTGTTTGACACGTTTGGACTAATCAACCCAAATGACATCATGGACGTCAAATTGCCCTGGCATACATCCTAAAAATGATTCTGTTGGAAACTTCTAGCTAAATTTCCATCAGTGGAAAATGCCCTCTCAGCAAAAGCAAAACTTTATGTAACATTGCAATGAGGTTAACGGTTTTTCTGTCAGAAAAACTGAAAATATACTGTATGGGATCAGTCTCCCATCCTATTAAATTGGAGAGTTCATTACTTATTTTGTACAGTGTTTTGCTGACCCACAGTACTTATGTCCCTCTTCATCTTTCATCATAGGAGACAATTGGATTTTCATGTCAGTGTTATAGTTCTTCCTATGAAGGAGGGAGTTTGCCATGTTTTGTTTGGTGGATTCTTGAAAGGATTTTAACTGGAAGGCTGCTATCACCTCACCCAGTTTCCTAAGGAACAAAGGAAAAATGAGCAAGAAATTGATGGAGTTGAGGCTGGAGGCTCTCTTGTGAACTGTGAATGTGAGAAGGAGATGACTTTTCTGCTTTTTTGCTTTCTTTTTTTAAATTTAGAGAGCTTTAAATGTTTAAAGCAAATTCTAAAGAAATAGTTTTCTCCTGTTGGGCTGTTTCATCTGTTAGCCAAAATCAAATGCAGAAACTGCCTGAACCTGAATTGTGATGGTGTGTTCTTAACAGGTTCCTTTCTTTTACAAAATACTCCATTTCCATGTCTTATTTTTCCTTGTCATAGTAACAACTCGTCTTTAAGATTTGTCTAACAGAGCTTACCTCCTGTTGGTTACAGGCCATCACTTTATATTTTTTTAATCAATGAAAACCATTGTCATCAAAACAGAATTAATGTTTGTCACTACCAGCTTTGTGTCTTTTCTGGTTTCCCTCCACTATTTGATACATGTTTATGTCTTTTTTTTTTCTAAGCAAGTCACCTTCATTTTCACTTTGCAATTCACCCTCTCTTTTTTCTTTAAATTGTGATCAGTATACTATGTATAGCAGATCTGAAAATACTGCTCATTTTTCATGCTCACAGTATATGTGGTCAGGTTGATAAACTGAAAAAAGCTGAACCCCAAAAACCTCCCTTTGGAAAGAAAACTAAATGGGAGGAGTACAGTCCTAGTCAGCCCACTCCTCTGTAGAGTCAACTGAACCACTGCAAGATAAAGATTTGGTTGCTAATTTGAAGAGTAGCACAAAACCATTAAATAAGCTTGTCTTTCAGTTGCATAAAAATGTTCATTCCTAAGCATACAGGACATCTTGCAGAAATGGAGGACTATATTGCCTGTTTTCTAACAGAAAGTTTGGTCTTTCCTGGCTTAAAGTCAGTATAGTTGTGGTCTTCAAGAATTTCTCAAATTATTTCATTTCTGTGGGAAAGTATGGGGAACTGCAAACAATTATACATTCCATTGCTATGGGTGGATGGACTAAATATTTATTGAAGGTATTTTGCTACTGTTATCTCAGGAAAAGATGTTTCTGTAAGAAGGCTAAGTAATTTTTTGTGCGGTTGACCTCCAAGTACATTCAGACACAAAAAATAACATGAAATTGTGGGGGGCTGTTACCCGAGGATTACTGATATAGAGAAATTTTTCAAGGAGAAAACTCGGTGAAATCAAGATGTCTGGGTTTTATTGCAATAGAATTGAACTTGCAACTGTCTTCTTTGTCTTGCGTCAGTTTTAAGTATGCCCTTGGAATGATATTAGGGAATAATTATTTATATTCTCCCCTTTTCATGTAAGATTGGAGTGCTGGAGCATGCACTGTTTGACTTTTGCAAACGCTGGCTTGAGAGGAGGCGGCTGTGCTGCTGTGCTGGTGCTCTCTTTGGGTTAGCCCCTTGCTTATGCCCAGGAGCTAGCAGAGCTGTTGGGATGGCAGCCTTTTGTGCCCTGTCCTGAGGTGACGAGTATTCTTCAAAGCACACTGATGACCAGGGCACTTGGTATCTTTTATATGAAGTTTGATGCTTTTAACTCAGTGGGGAGTAGAGCTGGGCTGCTCTCCAGTACAGGTCAGCTGCCCAGAGCCTCAGGGACAGTACTGAAGCCAGCATTAATGAGAAATATCCCTTTACCTGTTGGAAAACACATTCTTTCGTCTGGTTGAGATGAATAAAAGTAACAGGAAAATCGGACTAGTTTGCGAGTAGGTATTCTACCTCTGCAAACTGGTGCAGCCCTTAGAAGTACAGAGTTTTTCTTTGCTACTGATTTTGTACTGCACTGAAGTAAAAAAACCTCCTTGATGCAGAACAATAAAAAGACAGAAGAACAAAATTATTACTTACAAAAATAACTCCTTGGAAGTACATGCCGTTGACCTTCATGTGATCCTTTTCAGGTCCATAGAAAAAAAATGTAGGTGGAAGCAGTAGTACACCAATGTCCCCTTTTAGGGAAAAATCAAAGTGAAACAACATTTGGAACATAAATAAGTAAGAAAAACTAAGTAGAGAATTTTCAAGTGGAGGTTACAGAAACTGTAAATTACATGCAATGTTTGAATTATGAAATTTTGCATTGTATAGAAAAGGTTGATTTTTACTTTTAGAAGACTGTACCATCTGAGAAGAGCTCATGCTTTAAGGAATACCATTTTGCGGACAACTGTCGGGCCTTGGCATATATGAGCTCTTGGGAAATGTTTTGTCAAAATTGACTGGAAATCAGATTTCTTTCTTTGAAGCATCTGTCCCTGGCTATCCTACAGACTAGTTAGCTCCAGAATTACATTTCTCTTTCTAAAAATAAAAGCCTGTTCATGGCTAACAAGAGAAGATTTAAAACATACCTACTAATATAGTAAAATGAAATAACTTAGTATATTGATAAAATAATATTGTTAGCTGCTGATATTCTTAATCTGAGAAATTCTAAAAATCTTAATTTATAGAAATGGGATTATGGTTCTGTATACTAGACATTAAGAGGAACCAAAGTTACTTTAGCTAATGTAGACTTTTGGTTGCAGGAATATGTTGGGTTTTTTTCACATGTACTGTCAATCTTCCTAAACCTTTTCAAATAGCTTTATGTAACATTAAACACTAAAATAAGATTCGTTGAATAAGGATATAGTTGCTGATATTGAAATCTAATCTGTTATTACACTGAAACTTTTCTGAAGTTAAGGTTTGAACTCTCAAGAAGTGTTTGTTCGATCTTGGAGAAGATATGCCAGTGATTAATGTTAACGATAAGGTGTTGATTGGTCCTTGGGAGAAACCTATTCATAGAAACAATAGACTATTATACTCTACTTTATAACTACCATATAACAATATTTAAGCTTTACTCCATAGAAACAATAGTCTTATTTATACATCCCTGTCTGTCTCTAAAGCAGCATTACATTTTCTGGCTTCCTATTATGTTGAAAGCATCCGTTAACATTTTCAGTGCTTGAAGAGTTCAGTTCTATACCAAGATGCAGAAAAAAGCAAGAGAAATTTTTCAGCCTGACTGTCATCTGAAGTTTACAGTAAAAAAAAGCTAAGCCCTAGAACTGCTAGCTGCATTATGCAATTCATCTGACAGGTGTAGTAAGATTTGAGACATCACAGGTGAAACCCTCTTCCTTTTTGAGCCAGACTGCGCAAATTATCTTTCAGTGCTTCATACGGTTGCCAAGGGTAAGAGCACTGGGTGCACCAAATTTCTTAGCAATATTATCCAAGAAGATTAAATTCACTAGACCTCAAAATAACCTCTTCCCAAAGGTGAATATTTGGTACTGGAAGCCTAACCATCAGAAGTTTGGTATGGTAACTTTATGTTATTGTTGTTACACTGTTTTCAGTTGTTTAAGTTGAACTGTGCACTGAAGAGCTTGCAGGTCATGGGAATACTTAGGCACTGAATGTGTGAAATGAGCAGAGCATAGATTTATCTTTTTGTGTTCGTGCTTCTTCTATTTAACAGTAAAGAAGCAAGCTTGAAGCCCTTCCTTCCCTGGCTAGCATGTCAGTAATTATAGTTTAGCAAAACTGATTTTCAAGAACGGGAACTGTAATCTACTCATAGCGTTGGGGAGAAAGATAAAATTACCACAGGGGTGATGCAGAAACTACACCTGAAACTCTGCTGCCTCAGATCTTTGCATTTAATTCTGGAAATAGAGTTATTTTCTATTTCAACAAAAGTGACGTTCATTAGCTTATGCATAATAAATTATTAGTAATCTTTTTAAGCCAAATCCAGAACTACTGCATTTTGCTTTGTTAACACACTTGTGTAAGCTGATACAAAACTGAAAGAAATATTATTGATGATAGTGTAATTTTATTAGTAGTGAATTTTTGCTCACTCAGATCACCTGGCATTGTATTAAAATTAGATGTGAGTATACAATTAAGTCTTTAAACATTTAGTTCTGTGTTGATCTTATCTTTGCACAGAGTTAAACCATTGGAGGAAGGAAAGATGATTCTTGATACTGAATAAAAAATAATCATAAAAGTTAAATGGTCTGAGTGATTTAGACTAGAGTAATAATTTGCATTATGTAACTTCCATGTTTTTCATCTGATGCTAGTCACTTTAAAATTACAATAATGTGGTGCAGTAACCACAATAGTTATCTTTTTCTTTACATACAATTCACATACCTCTAGCGGATTCATCAGGGACCACTTTCTGTACTGTGGAGGTTGAGTTACGTCTAGCTCATTTTTAAAGTAAACCTTGGTTCCGAGTAGCCTTTCTCTGTTTATTAGTGTAGCTCATCTTTTAAAACAGACTCCACAGAGAGAGGGAAGGATACTATTCTTATGGACTGGAACAGTAAACTCAAGGAATGTAAAAATTAGGCTCTAGCATAAATACTAACCTGTTTGAAGAATGAGCACAGGCTTTCAGTATAGCATGGCAGGCTGAAGCCAACTGCAGGAGCTGTGGAAGTAGAGAAAGACCATATAATCACAGGCGTGGACCCACAGAAGGTGGATGGGAAACAAGTGATAGGAATTGTCATGACAACGGGAAGGGAAAGCTGCAAGTTCAGGCAAATTGCATGGATTTTCTTCTTTAAAGCAATTGATTTGGTTTCTGAGGAAAAAAAGCTTAGTATGAATCGAGAAAAGAGTGAAAAAACAAAGACAACAGGCTTGTGTTTGCTCAAGTGTAGATTGATTTTTGAGCAGCTTTGCATCATGATTTGTGGGTGTAGGGTGAGAGGGAGGACTACCAAGAAAGGGCATTGTTACAGTGGAATCTAACTCAAAAGAGGAGGATTGTTTTCGATATGCCAAAAAACGGCAGCTGGACAAAAAAGAAAAGAAAATGTAAATAAGGGTGGACCTGTATGTATGTATTTATTTGAATTTATTAGCTGCCAACGTTGTCAAACAGAAATGGAATTTGATACTTTATATTCCTAGTTATACGTATTTCACTCCTACTGGAATTCCTCTGAAAGATGGTTTGTTTGAATGTTGGTCTGGTTTAATGCTCTGTTGTTTTCAGAAAGCAAAGCATAGAGTAAGAGACAACAAGATATTTCTTCTAACAGAAAGAGCAAGTGCCATAACAATAATCCCTAATCAGTGTTACATTAACAATTGCTAAAGCTTCAGTACCTCTACAAACAAACTGTTACAGTATTAAAAAGTACTTTTTGGAAATAACATAGATTTTTACATTTAGGAAAAAAAAAAAAATAAATCCTGTCCTACTATCACAACTTTACAGAAAGCAGTAGTTGCTGCTGTTTCTTTCCATGTCCAGCTGGATCACCTTGGATCTGTTTAATGAAACTTTGTTCAATCTATACTTCTGAAGTCTCAGTCAGGCTTTGTAAAGTTGTGGCAGGAAGGCTCCCCTTCATGCCTTTACTTGGTGCATCTTCTTCCTTCCCCTGTGAAACTCCACTTTTGGGGTTGAGATTAGGGTGCCCTTCTTGCAGATCTCAATTCCTGCAGAGACATGTCATACTAGCCCTCATACAGAGGAGCTTTCACAACCAGGAAGGCACTGTAGAATACATCTAAAGTCACATTGAGTTCCACCTAATATCACCTTAAGTATTTTCTGGGTCATTTTATGCGTTCTTCATCCAGGATTACATTTTATTGTATCCTTACCCCTTTCCACTACTTCTTTTGCATCCTTTCTCCTTCCACTACTACCCCTTCCAATACTTTCCTGTATTTTGGTTAATTAGTTGATGGTTTCAGATGCAGTAATTCTGCACCTGAAGATTGATTATTAATTCTGGACCTGAAGATTCTGTTCTCAAAGTACGTTTTTTGACAAAAGAACCACACTGCAGTCAAACCAATTATTGCACATTGCAGTACATTAAAACATTATGGAACTATCTCCTTAAATCCACACAGGTATACTATATTCAGGTTTCACTGAACTCAAGTTATTCCTTGCATATCTGATCTATCATCACTGGGGTACCTGAAAGAGAGATTGCATCCATTGCCCCATTTTATTTTAGGTCGTTTGCCTGTTTTAGAATGGATAGATGAGATACTTACGGCTTTTGTTATGTTGGCTTTTGGGGGGTGGGGTATGCAAATCTTTTTTTGACTTTTAACACATGCTTCATGACAAATGTTGGTCTTTTTTGCTGTATATGATCCATCACCATCTTTTTCCTAGAACATATTTCAAAAGTGTTGGAGCGATGTGCTCATTTCCTGTCTTTTTAAGTTCAGGCACATTCTTTTTTATCTTGGGAACTTCATTTAGTAACCCAGGGTCTGTTAAGATCAGACAATGAAAGGCTCCACCACATTTTCTTGCTAAAGAGGTGGTGTGAGGATGACATCATTCATCTGTGCTAGACACTGACTCATAGGCATTTGACCCGAGGGTGGAACCCAGTAACAGGGGTTAACATGAAGTCATCTGCGGTTGCACAATGCATTTTGCAGTTGTTCTCCCTCTCCTTTTTTAAACCATCTAAATAATTGCAGAGAGCACAACATAACGAAGTACAGCAGTAAAGGCAAACATTGCTTTTGGGGCTCTTCCAGGGCTCTTTGTAGACCACAACGAAAGAGAGTAGGAAAAATTTTGTGATAGAGTATTGGATTTTACATTTGGCTGTAGAAATAGCTTTGTCCAGTAGCCAGAAAATGGAAAACAAATTTGTCTTAAAACTGTATAGCACAGAACCTGTTGCGTTAATTTTCACTGTGAAATATTAGACCTGTTTTTAGATTTCTAGGGTGGTATTGTATTTTTTATATGATACCTTTCCGGCATTGTTGACTTATTAGTATTTAAGACATGTTTTGATTTGTTCATTGTTTTTTTCCCTGACATGTTTTGGCTATGTTTTCAGCTTGTCCACAATTGCTTTTTTAGGATTCTTAGCTTCATATTCTGGCACAGGGTTTGGTCTCCTTCTTGTGAAATAGAGCCTGAGCGTGCATTTAAGGGCTGAAAATTACCAGTGATGTAACTTGCAAGAATATCTGTAATATGAAGAGCTTTAGAAAGAGAATTACCTGTTGGACTCTCCGGTTACTTACACTGTTTGAAACTTGGCAGAATTTGTCATGCAATAATATTTTAGGACATTAGAAAATCTAAGTCTTTCCCTTCTTTAATCAATGGACCAGTGATTACTTTCCACTTTTATTAACACTGAGCAGGAGCGTTTTTGTGAACCATAGGACAACATGCCCATTCTGTCCAAAAGACATTCGGACTGTTTCACTGGATTAGCTGGGAGTGTGGCTGCTCCTTCCCCACTTACAAATAACACAGGGAGCCCAGCTGACCTGATTTAGAGGTAAAGCCATCAAAAGGATGATTGTCCAGGACTGTTTCCAGGATTTCCCTTTCAGTTAGCTAGAACTGGTTTAATGTAGGCTCTTTTTAACCTTTTATAACATCAGAAACATGGTTTTTGCTGCTTCAAAAGCTGTGGAGAGTGTTAAACATATAGTTTATTTTTGCCTAGTGGTGAGTGCTGTGTAAGTATTACAATCAAAAGAGAAACAGTTGGAACAAAACACAAACTTCCGGTATTAGATTCTGAAAATCTTGAGTCTTGTATGCAACTTTACATTCAAGTATAACATGGTTTAATATAACATTTTTAATACTTTTCTAGATAATTATTTACCTAGAATTTTCCATTTCAAGTTTCTGAAATTTAGCTTATAAATAGGCAAGACAAGTGGGAATTTATTTGGAAATTTAAGATTCTAGTATAGAACATTTTTTAAAAGTGAATTAATTATTAAAATTAGGGTTGTGACTGAAGAAGAGTGATAATAGATGTCTAATTTTGAAAATTTTTCTTTTTCTGAAAAAGATCTAATGGTTTGCAACATATGAGGCTAGATTCCCCCTCTCCCTTGAACTTTAAGAGACTTGTAGATCGCTACTGTGTCCTATTTTTAATTAGAAAGTATGTTAAATATTTCACTTCATGTGGGTAGAAAAATGTTAGTAAACTTCTGGAGAAAATGAACAATACAGGGCTTGCTTTTAAGAAAGTTTTCCCTGTGTAAATGCAGTGTAGACTGCTTCTCTCCACTCAGCTGATTCAGAAAAAGTTTTAAGCATGCACTTGCTTTTGTATATAAGGTTGGACTTTAAGAGGTTTCTTAATTGAGGGCCTTTGTCCTTAATGCTGATTTCTGGTTTGGTAAAGGATGGAAAATCTGGTTCTTGAAAAAGATATGAATAGGTGGAATGCGATTCTGCTGCGTAACTTCCTACCGAAGGATGACATGAAGCCTTGGAGTTTGTTAGTGAGATGCCCACTTCAGTGGTACATAAACAGTTTTCTATAAAATTAACAGAAGTGGTATGTGGAACAGGACAGAGTAAAAATCTCTTTGGCTTTTAGCGTTGACCTATACTTGCACATATAACTTGGGAAAAAATATTGTGAGTACTGAAGTTCATCATAAAATAGGCAGGAAGTAGTCTCTTTTTTCCACAGGCATTTTTGAGTTCTGATGCAAATTCCATGCAAATTACTGACCTCGGAAACACCATGGGGGCAATCTTTACGTAGTCATGAACAATTTCTCCAATGTACTGAGGCATAAATAGTCTTGGTTTTGACATCAGACATGCAAGAGTTTTTTTCAGGTTACACGTTTCTGGAGCAAGTACATTTATTAAAGTCATTGCACAAAAATCTACTTTACAGTTATTCTTCACTAACCTTTTCCCAGGAGATTGTCTATCATTTTTCCAAGGTAGTTGGTTATTTTCTGAATTAACTTTTGTCCGGGCACTAGAAGATGCAACTTCTATATGTTTTGGTTAAGGCGGCTTGAGCCGTATCTTTTAAAGTAACAGAGATGTTTGTTCAATGACCCTAAGAAATGAGAAATATCTATATCTATAGGCATGCAGACAGTTTCTAAACATTCTTTGCCCTTCACAACCTTAGATTATATACTTAGCATTCTGCTTTTGGTCATGAAAATATGCATTTAGAAATTGATATAATTAATCAAATAGTTATTCAAACTATTCAGTTTTAAAGTGCATGTGTACTGTAATTATTTCTTTTTTATGCTCGTGCACACACACCATGAGTATTATGATTTAATTATATGACATTAAGTATAAACATTCTCTTTGTTGACTAAATTGCTTATCTCTACTGATCTAGTGAAAAGCAGAAACATTTGCTTTTGAAATTATAACTAATTATAGTCACACTTACCTACAAGGCCTTCTCTCAAGGAAGCACAGCGACGAGTAGGCTTTTATTTATGGCAGATGGTAAATCTGCTGAGTTTCACTGGGGAAAAAAAATGGGGGGGAGGGACGAAACATACCAATTAAATAAGTGAAAATATAAATAAATATATTTTCAAATCCAGGAACTGGAAACCATGTAATCTGTGAAGCACTTTTTTTTGGCCCTCCAGCAAGAAAATTTACCACAAAATAAGGGCAGAAATTTTGTTTGCATTTCTTTGCTTCTATATGAAGAAAACACAAATTGTAGCCCGTATCCTCTGAATGTTTTGGGTTTGGTTTGGTGGGGTTTTTTTGGTTTTCATCTTGGAATTCTGTATTATTAAAATATAAATTTATAAAGGAGAGTCTGTCAAAGTCTTAACTGCAGTGGTGCTCCTAGTACTACTGCAGTTTTATATGTGTTTCATTATATGTTGTACATAATTTCAGTATATGATGTACACATTCCTCAACATTAAGTATATCCTATGAAATAACTGCACCTCATAAAAAGGGATCATTTTCATACTAATGATATACTTAAGCTGTTCAGAAACTAACTGAACTCGCAGCTTATTTCCTGAGGCAGGATTTGGGGATATATTTAATTTAAATGGGGCAGCCATAGTGAGTTATGAATTGTGAAATGACCGCTATGTTTACTGCTTAAGAGGTGCAAAATTGTTAATTGATACCTGAAGTCTCCCTTACCAAGTGAATTCTCACACGTTGCATGTCTGTATTCTCAACAGCTAGATCCAAAAAGTGATCTATACATGTTTAGAAACTTTGAAACGTCATCTGCTGAAAATTTCGTTCAGCTTTTTAAGAAGAAACTAAGGCAGGTTTTTGCATTTAAATGGTTTAAATTCACTCATCGTTGGAAACTAGTGACTTTCTTGGCTTAAGGTAAAATTTGACTACGAATTAATTTCTTAATGTTCCTCAAATTTCTGCTTCTCTTCTTTACCTCCTTGCCTTTCCTTGGAATAACGGAATTAGAAGAAAGGGAAGAATTCCCCAAAAGTTAAAGGTCACGAAAGGCTAGAGGTGCATCCAGTGTGTTGCTCCACAGTCATGTGTCAATTGTTGCTTGCTTTTCTTTTTTTTTTCCCACCCTGTGTGTACTGTTAAGGTGTCTTTACACTGCACATAGAAAGTTTAAATTTAGGAAACAGTAGTCTCACAACAAATAATACTGTTATCATTGTTATAATTTCTTCTGTTATCATTGACCAGCTCTGCTCACATATGCAGGTTTCAGAGCCTTTAATTTCTGTAGTCTGTCTGGGACAGAAAATTAAATCTCATCTTTTGTTCTCATCTTTGAGTTATTATGATTTTATTGAAAATTTTCACATTTGAATCTTTTTTTTTTTTCCCCTTAAGAACTAGTACTGAAACCGAAAGTCACTAGTAATATTTTATTGTTTGTTTCATAAAAAACTTTTCACTATAAATAGCTTGAAGGAAGGTTGGAAAATGAGTGCAAGTTCCCAAGTTTCCTCTGTCACATCACTATCAAAACTGTGGCTTAAAAAAAACCTGCAAGTGTCCTCACACTTAGGTAAAGGATGATAATTAGGATTTCTTCTTCTGAGATTTTTCCCTCAACTTTGACTTACTGAATTTACAGTGACTGGAGGCAAAAGAGCTTGGTGTCACAGCAAATTATTTGTTTGACCTTTTCCATGCATTTGAAGCAGGTTTTTTTCAAAATTGCCATGTAATTTATGGCCTTGTGGAAGACAGTTGTGAGATAATCCGTTTTTCTGAGATAGCGTGTATTGAAGAATTTCTATCTTCATATGAAGATAGAAGAAATGAAACTTAGATTGTTGCACCCTTGAGATAATATAATGAAATTTAAAATAAATGATGATGAAATAATGTTAAATCAAGCAAATTTTCAGTGACAGTTAAACCTAAACCATTAGTCAGGTATTCTCTAGTGATTGTTTTGAATTTCAGATTTACATTCACCATAATCTGAATTTCCTGCTTTTTTTGTTGTTTGTTTTTTTAATCAATACTCTGTCACTCATTACTCTTTAAGAAGATGCATTTCTTTTACTCCGCTTCCACATGACTGAGGTGCATGTGGAGTTGATTCATACCTTATATTTTTACTAGGGTAAGGGTAATTTTTCAATATCTCTTCTGCTCCACCATCCATGTGTTTAAGGGTTCCAAGATACAGTGAGAAGCATGTTCTCTTGTGCACTGCAGGATTCCTAGCTGCTTTAAATGACAGTTTTAAATTAGTGCCTCTGCTTTCATTTTACTGTGTTCCTTTCCATCATCCATTTCAGCGGTGAAACTTGACTTGGTGTCTATTGCAGTCTAATAATGACATGCCTTAGGAGCTGTCTGGCCTTGTGCCATGGGCAATCAAAGTGTCATTACTCGATAGTCATATATAAGTTGCTGTATCTCATCGCAGCAATAAGGAAATTTCAGAGGGTGAGGAAGGAGAAGGAGCATACAGTGAGAAAGAAGATGTGCCCTGGAAGGGGAGTAACTGTATTGGTTTTGGAATTAGGCATATGTTCCTCACATTAAACAAAAATAGCCCATTATAGTTCAGAAAGTTTAATGATATACATTTTTGTTTAATCAAGCTGAGTCCAGATAGTTAAGATAAGAAAGGATATTTTTGTTTTCAGAACTGCTGCGTGCTCCTCGCAGCCCAAACCTTTAAGTGGAGCAGGTAGTGGGAGGCTGGTCCAGCCCTAGGGAATGGCTTCCCATATGACGAGTCACTGCCTTCTTTAGCCTGAGTGTTACAGCCAGAAAACAAACTGGAAGACCAAATTGTCATGCAGATTCACTCTAAAGCTGATTGCATCTGGGAAATACCAGAGAGAACAGGAACTTGGTTTAAGTGGTTTTGTAAATCCTATCTTGCTGCTTAATTCTGAATCTATAAGCATGCAATTACTCTTATTTTTAATCTGGCTGTCAGACTAGCAATTTATTTCACAAACCATCACATAACATGTCTGTTTCACACTTTAAGAAGAAATATGTGGGTAAGTAAATCTGTAACTTGTTCAAATATTGTTTTTCTCTTTTGCTTCAGTAAAAAGGCTTCGCACAGCAGTAGATGACAACACAGGGCTAGGACCATAGAATAAGATTTCTCAGAAACTCACATTAACTAACATCATGCATATTGAGTTAATGGAATCTTGTCGTCACCTGTAAAATTTCTGTCAGCAAACATCTGGGTTAGATTGAACTTCCCAATAAACTGTGTTAAAATTGACAGGGCACAGAAGGGTTTGTATGTGAAATGCTGAGATGAGAGCTCTAAGAATCATGGTATTCTTCTGACTGTCATCTCAAAGAATTAAAATATCCTCAAGAGGGAGATGGGCTCTTTCTGTAGAACTGGACTTGACTTTGGAAATTCAGCATGTTTAAAAAAAAAAATCTAAATAAAATCAAATCACTACAAAAATGTCAAAGCCTTGACTTCAGCACAAGATAAAGGAAAGGAACTTTGCCTTCAATTTCAATGAACGTGCTGAATATAGCATGCTGAATCCATGTACAGACCTGTCTCATGTGAATGTAGGCCTAGATTAAAAAGCAGTTAATCTGCTTGGTCTTTTTCTGTGCTATGTACTTCTTGCTAGTGTACAAGTTGTGAATGGATTGTTGGTCCTGGGCTCTCACTTACGTAGCAAGATGATGTTGCAGTTAAGTGATGTCAGAGCACAGACCTATAGACAAATTACAGGGGCTTATTTTTCACAAGGAACAATTGCCCTACTCTATTTTACTGTGTTTTTATGGCCATAAAAAATTGCCAAGAAAGACAGGAAATGCTGTTAAAACATCAGAGACTGTTGGAGTAGCTCTCCTGTAAGGACAGGTTGAGAGAGTTGTGGTTGTTCAGCCTGGAGAAGAGAATGCTCAGGGAGGACCTTATAGCAGCCTTCCAGTTCTTAAAGGGGACTTAGAGATGGGGAGGGACTCTTTATGAGGGAGTGTAGTGATAGGACACGAGGTAATGGTTATAAACTGAAAGACTGTAGATTTAGACAAGATATCAGGAATAAATTCTTTACTGTGAGGGTGGTGAGACACTGGAACAGGTTTCCCAGAGAAATTTTGGATGCCTAATCCCTGGAAGTGTTCAAGGCCAGGTTGGATGGGGCTTTGAGTAGCCTGGTCCTAGTGGAAGGTGTCCCTGCCCATGGCAGGGAGGTTGGAACTCAATGATTTTCAAGGTCCCTTCCATCCTAAACCATTTTATGATTGTGTGATTCTATAAGAAAAAACATTTTCACTTGTGAGGTTGCTCAAACACTAGCAGAGGTTGCCCAGTCTGACTGTGGAGTCTCCCTCCTTGGAGACATTCAAAACCTGACTAGACACAATCCTGAGCAACCTGCTCCAGTTGACACTGCTTTAAGCAGCAGGGTTGGACTAGAAAATCTCCAAAAGTCACTTCCAACCTCAGCTATTCTGTGATTCTGTGAAAAAGTATGCTTCAGACTATATCTTCAGCATTTTCTTTTAACGCCTTCATAAATTGTAAAGTTAGTTGAGGATATGACCTATTAAACCTCTGTTGTTTCTGTATCACTGTTCTTGTGATGTGGTCTTCCTAGTGATTAAGAAGTAGTTGTGTGTCTTCCTCCCGTCATTACTGTCATGGAGACAGAGGACTGGCTTATTGGAATTGGGAACAGCGCTTGGGGTGTAAGAGAAGGGCATAGTCTCTGGAAAGGACTAGGGTGCGACACTGGAATGGCACTGAAAGATCAAAATGATGTGAGAACTATGGCCAAAATTTCTTGTAAAAGGAAAACATTCAAATTCTATTGAAGCAAAATTCAGTATTTAAACATTAGTGATGCTTTGCTCAGGAAAATATTTTTTATCAGCAAAGAAGTGACATAGTAGAGAGTGAATGAGGTGTTGAGGTCTTGTGTGCTTTTCTGATAAAAATGGGTACATTTGATAGCCTTTCTTATAAGCTTCTGGTTATCTTTTGTTGCATTTGCCCTACTTCAGGTGATGACAAGTTCTACATTAGTTTTTGAAAAATCTAAAGTGTTGACATGAGATGTGCTATTTGTTGATAGAGGAAGGAGGCGAAAGGTTTTGGTGTTTTGGGGATGCATAGTCCTGACGTGGTGTGAACCTAATTTCCGTCCTTATTTCACTGAAATGAAAAAGGTTGTTCTTCTGGCAGGAAGGCTGCTTTTGTCTAAAGGCACAAATCCATTTTTTTCCTCCAAGTTTGACTGTTCTGACAGTTGTATTACAAAGACTTTACATGGCAACTCAAACTCTGCTACTTTGTGGATATTAATTTTCAAAATGGTGATGCCTTTCAAAATCATTGATTTCCTCCTGTTGTCTTGTTCCATCTTGCTGTGTTTCAGTTTTGGCTAATTTTCCTGCCACAGGGCTTCTGAGTATCTGACTCTCAGTTTCTCCACTGCGCGTTCACTGTACTCCTGCAGCGGTGGTCCCTGTCTCTTATCCCACGGAGATAAGAGGAGGTGGGAATTAATTCCTCGCTGCCCACCACAGTCATCTGGAAGTCTTTGTCCTTGCCATGTGACTTTCCTCAAAATACCTTTCTTTATATCAAATCCTTGTCTTTCCAGCTAGTGCTCTCCCACAGTTTTGACTACTAATGAGCTCCATTTCTGAAAATCATCTTGTTTCATTGATCCTCTGTTAAAAAGTATTGGGGTGTGGGCCTGATGCCTACTGCTCCTGCTGGGCAGGGTGGGGAATAGTGTACAGAGAGCATCCACCCAATAGGGCCTGCCACTTGGTAATGAATGCAGACATTTTATTTTCCTTGCATCTAATATGCCAGAGATAATTACCCCTCCTTATTTCAGTCATTTTCAATCTACTGCATTTGAAAAGCTGAGATCTTAACAGTGCATTTGAAACTGTTAAAACTATTGCTTCCATAAAACAGAACCAACCAGGTGGCTAGCAATTGCGAATACCAATGTTGCTTTCTTTAAAATGCTTTCAGTCAAATGGGATGTGAGCAGCTTCTGTCTCTCCATTCCCCCCAGAGTATAAATAGTCTATTTCTGCTTTATTATATCTGAGGCAGGTGTCCCAAATGGGAACGGTGTCTTCGTGGCACAGTGTAACTGCTGCAGAGACCAACTCAGAAGTAGTATGGAGCCTACTGTGCCTTTTCTCAAGAAGAAAAAAAAAAAAAACAAAACAAAAAAGCCCCTAAACAAATCAAAACAAAAACCCAAAACACCCCAAATCCAGGTAGTGTGCCAGCTGTAAAAGGACATAGAAAAGAACAGAGTGCAGCCACTGTGAGTGAAGCAGGGAAAACTGCCAGAGCAGCTCCTGTATGAGCCGTGGGGCTGAGGCTTTCTCCCTCTTTATTTTACAGTGATAGGGAGATGGGAGGGCTGCCATTCTCAGAGGCAGTGGCCAGGGCCAGGCTGGTTTCTGCCTGTTCCAGCCCTTCTCTTCCTTTCCTCCCCAGTATTTATCTAGGTATTCACTTTAACATGCCAATATTTAAAAATCTGTGTAGTTGTATTTTATTTTGCAAATACCAGCTTAGACCAGGGAGACCAGAAATCAAAGTGACAGCAGCTGGCTGTTGTAGGACCAGGAGATATAAACAAGCCTGCATATAGAGCCCTCCAAATCCTTTTTGCCCCCCACCCTCCAGGACATACTTTTTTTCAGTTCATTGAATGTCATTTGTGCCTGTGCATGGAACAGGTGTCTCTTGTGAACTCCTTAAATAAACTGAATTTTAAAAAAAGATCCTGATGTCAGTTTACACAGGTGCAGCCATCATTCAGGAGAATGCTATTTGCACACAAACACACTACTGTTTACTGTCTGCGCTGCAATCAGAGCAGTGCCAGAAGGGCACTGAAGCAAGATGGAGCAGGGTTTGCTTTGCTGCTGCTGTCGATTGATGGGAACTTTCATGAAGTTCCCTCTCGGTGAGCAAAGAGTCCTTTTTGCTCCGTGAAGCATTAAAAAGTGCTCTTTCAAGGAGCGACTCAGAGGAAAGCAGAAGCCATTTCTAATCATGATATGTGAAATGGAATAGAAAATGTGTCTGTGTGACTCTTCTTTGTTTTTCTTGGAGGCTTAGCAGGGATTTTGTATTTTATTTTGTTTGGTTTTTTTTCCCCCCACCCTGTATTAGAGCTTATCCAGGCCAGCCCAGGCTAGGAACTATTCTATTAACTTGCAGCATCTGTCACTGTGTCACAATGCCCAAAGGCCCTGCCAGTGCTGCAAAACCCAACTAATTGCAGATGTCCCAAAGGAGCACCCAGGTGCATTATTGCCTCACTTTCACAGCTCTCTTGAGCTGGTCGGAGACTTGTCCAGTCCCCAGTATAGCCACGAGCTCAGCTTGTGCATTCAAACAGGGTGAGCGAGTAGGAGCAAAGTTATAAATCACACTCAGGGCTATCATAGAGTAGGATAGCTTTATTAATACAGCTTCAGAGAATTTAATTCTCATCAGATTCCCCAACATTGCTTATGGTCTGCATAGCTGCCCACAGCAGTTGGACCAGCAGGATTCCTCCCTACCCTGGTATCTTTGCAGCACCGGACCTGTCTGCCACATGCTGTCTGTGGTATGTACGCAAGGAAAAAGAGCTGAATGTGTCCAAGATATCTTGTTCATCACACACTTAAATAAGAGCAACAGTAGGATTCCCAGAGTGTAACTTTTCCTTTATGTGTATATATTTCAACTTCTGAGTGAAGGACATCCACAGAAATGACAGACATTTCTCCGGCAAGGAAGCCCACAAGCTCTTAATATCAACCTAATGCCCATTAATTAGGCTTTCTGAAAAAAGGCATGCTTGCCACACCCTTTTACATGCTTTGGCCTGTGCAATTTTCTTCCCTAAGTAGAGCTTTTAGGTATATTTCTTCCATCAAAAATAGTGCATTAAAAAAACCCCACAAAAACCCACAAAAAAAAAACTTTTACAAAAGCAAATTAAAAACAGATGTAGCTTAGCAATACTTTTTAACCCAGGAGTAATAAATGTTTGGAATGGACTGCTGTGAAGGTTATTAAGACTAAAACACTAGGGTCATTCAAATAAGAGTTGAGAGCATCTAAGGGGATGGAATTGGAGTAGAAAAGAAGTGGATAACTGAACATTATCCACTGTGTTCTTGATGATGCATAACACCCTGTGCACTTGTTTTATGTTGTATGACTTGAAAATCTATCTGCATTGGTTAAACACATAGTAAGGATTATGCCTTGGTAAAAGCTATGGAAAGTTGATTATAATAACAAATGCCAACAAGCTAGTCTCTGGACTGCATCACTTGGGAAAAGTTGCCTCAGGAGAAGAGCTGTTTCACTTTTTTCCTTCTCCAATCTCATGGGGGACATAGATGTGACAGCTTGAAACATTTAAAAACATTTAAATTTTATACTGACTGGTCATAAATTTTATACTGTGGTCACTGTGGAGAGATTTAATACACTGTGAGGACCATCGAATTTTGACAAAAAACAGTGATATTCTAAGTGTAGTTTAAGTCCATATTGAACAGAGCATTGTAAAGAGAGGAAGTAGAGACTTGTGATTTTCACAATTGTTGCAAATAAACAGCAAGAGAAGAACTACACTCTGTGCTTATATGTGGTATTCTGGGATTATTATCAGGCGTTTGCCTAATCAAACAGCTGGGAAAGCCACTGTGTAGGAGCGCTGCAGCCAGCTGACACTGTTACACTTACATCTTTCTTGACTTTGGCACGGGTATTGCCTATAATTTCATTGTAAGATTTTTTTTTGCTCTCAGTTCTATCAAGCAGGTGAGTATTTGTTTCTATTTCTATAGATAGTACATTTGTGTGTCTGTATATAACTTTAGAGAGACTTGTTAGATACCCATTTCAATACTCTACTGCTTAGTAGATTGTGTATGTGGCCTGCATTGGTTCTCCTTCCTAGAGAGGAGCGTGAGGGAAGGGTAGGAAAGCTTTTCAGTTTTTTAGTTAGGCAAACTATTCTTTGATTCTAAGGACATCAAACAAACCTAGAAAAAACATTTTTTTAAAAAAGTGTATTAAAACCTTGATAAGTTTCAGTGATTTTTTTTTTTTTTAATATATTTTAATTTAAAGGACTGTTAGAGACCAAAATTTCCCATTCCATCTAAGACTGCAGTAGTGTTCAGAATTTGAGAAGAATTTGAGGAGGAGCTTAGAATACAAAAATGTCAAATCAAGGCATTTTTGTTTGTCTATATTTAACTACAAGTATAAATCTAACTGTCCAGGCATTGTAAGAGCCTCAACTTTTGGGGCAGAAATGAGAAATTTTGTGAAAAAAATGGTAGGCTATGAACTGACATCCACAGATCTGAAGCTGGAAACAGAAGTTTGGGTTTCATCTGTTTTGAGTGCATGGCATATTGTAAGATGTATTTTAATTTGGTAGATAAGTAATACATCTTAGTGTTCAGATTCATGTCTAGAGTTATTGCCTATGACTTTATAAACGAAGAGAGAATAACAAAATGAGGAACACCGTGTCTTAAGTTAGTAAATCCTCAGTTAGGACGTTTTCAGATTATTTTAGAGGACTTAAGTTTATATTTTGAAAGATAGAAAATGGAGACAAAGAATTTTCTTGTACTGACTTCTCAAAAGTAACAAGATCTAGTATTTACTTGTTCAAATTTTTCAGTTATCCAACTTATAAGTAGCATTCTGAGCATTAAGCCTCTCAGCACTGTGAGTCAGATGTGTGCTTTCATCCTCATTTTAAAGAATGGTGGGACCCCGAGTACCCAAATGTTATGATCTGCTCTCCTCTAATTTTCTTCCTATCTGGGCCTACTTCCTTAGCAGGAATTTAGGAAATATTTCTTTGAGCCTGAAGGGTGATCACTTGAGAAAATGACATTTGTTTTCTAAGTTGTGCACTATTCTGTACATCCCTGTTGAGTACCTGACGTGGATCTGAATACTCACAATTCTCAGAAATGCTACACAGCTTTTCCGCTGCAAACATCATTCATCAAAGCTGGAATAAGGGCAACTTGCACAAATGACTTGAATACAATGGGAAGTCTGTAAGCTTCCACCGCCTCAGAGAAGTTGTTTCTAAAGTTGTTATAAAACAAAGGGTAGCTTTCCCTTTTATTGTCTTGCAAGCATCTCGTTGACTACTACAGACCTGAACTTTAACCTTGTAGGCTATTGTTCTTATGAAATTATAAAATATTTATGAGTGACTAAAAGACACAGCCTTTTTTGTTTTCTTATAAGATTCTCACAGCAGAGTGATCAAATTTTTATCCTAAATTGTGAGGGTTTATGACGTGAGGCATTCTGTAGCTAATGGTTACACTTGTAAAAATAAGAAAGGAAAAGAGCAAGATTTTCAAATCACATGAGGCCTCATCGAGTAGCAAATGTCTTTGGAGGTGATTTTAGTAATGAGTGAAGTCGGAGTCCCTTGACAACTTGCTGCCTTTTTTCCTCTTACAGGACAGTCTGGTGCCCATATATTAGGCCTTTGTTAGCCCAGCTCCCTCTCAAATGGGTACCTTCCACATGTGCCTTAGCCTTGGTAAAAATAAGGGCTATGTGACATGACCTCTTTTCCTGTGCACATTTTAGCCTGGAGCCATTGGTCCAGCCTGTCTTAACTGATGACAGTCTTCCAGGTGCTGTTCTGATCTTAATCTTCTGGCTGAACCATAGGCCTAACATGGTAAGCTATAAATCTCCCCAGGTCATAGAGAAGTCTGCTGGTGTCATTTCTAATTGACCTCAGGGAAAAGAGACCAGTTTAGTTCATAATTTCCTAGGTTTGCAGATTCACAAGCTGGCATTTCCAAAGCGGTGCTCGTGACTTTTCAGTAATAAATTATACTGAAATGCCTACAGCTACAATAATTTATGATCTTTCTGCTGCTCTTATAACACATGTTAATTGGAGGAAAAAATTACTTATAGAAAGTTTTCAGTGGAGCATTGGGAGAAAAAAGTAACGTTGGAAAGCCAGTGTTTTCTACTGCGTAAATTCTTTTGTGTAAACATATTTAGAATTTTCTCCGCAGTAGTAAGAAGAAACGGACGCTGGTACTGGAGGAAAAAGCCAGCAGCTGCATAATGGTACACTTTGCAGTACATTTCATGGTTCTTATTGCTGAATAGCACTGTAGTTTTATGCTGTGGGTTGAGCACTGGGGTTACAGCTTTGGTTGCACAGATCTGCCCAGCTCTAACAGTTCTTGTAAGTTGTGGTAGAGCTACCTCAGCTAAGAGGTTGCTCTCTAGGTTTAATAACGTGAAAGGATATGAGGAAATTCTTAAACATCCAAAGAAAATAAGTTCTTGGTCAGTTTTACATGAAGTGGTCTTTTGACAGAGTAAGAAAACATTTTGCTCAATCCATTTCCATGTTTGAAATGTAATCAGGAGTTATGAACTGATTCTAAGCTCATTGAAAGATTCCTGGTGACCTTGCTGTCAGCAAAACAGAGTTGTTTAATTGCTAAATCTGGAGTTGTCTTCTCTGGTGATATTCAAAACCCGCCTGGATGCGTTCCTCTCCAGCCTGCTGTAGGTGAACCTGCTTTGGCAGGGGGGTGGACTAGATCATCTCCAAGGGTCCCTTCCAATCCCTACAATTCTGTGATTCTGTGAATTGTGATTTTAGTTGTATCATTCAGACATTTTTTACAAAGGGAGAATACATTAATCTCAATTAAGGCACAGTTTATTAACATAAATTTGCCATTAAAATCCCTTAATACAAGTCTTTCCTTTTTTTCCCTTCTACCTATGGTTTGAATATGCATGCATTTAAAATTAGTTAAATGTTATTTTGATGTGTCATAACCCAATATTGTACTCCTTTAAATCTTAACAATTTCATACTTAGTCACAAGTCCTGGAATTCCTGGAAACATTTCAAAATTGTTAGCTCTGATTCTTATCAAACTAGATTTTCAGCTAACACTGCATAATGAATATCTTACTTTTTGCCCATTTTCCAGTGGTGTTCTGGGTTCAGTTACTGCTTCAGAGCTAATCCACAATTACATTATTTTTTTAATCTTTCCCAAAGCCTTTGGAAACTTTTCCAGAAGAATTCTTGGGAAATCTGTGCTGTGTAAACATTTCAAAAGTGAAACAAAAGAATTTTCTACCCATTTTTGAAGAATGAAATACTAAGCATAAACACGGTACTTTAACCCATTAAGTAAGAATGAAGCAACTTGGAAAGCTGCCTTTTAACTATTCTGGTTTTCAATATCAGCTTTATGATATCTTTAAAAAGTAATTTAGCACATTTCAAAAATGCAGCACTAATTTCCTGATAGACAAATGAACTTTACTATTAGGTTTGTTTTGGGAAGAATGATTCATTTATTCAGTTCGTTGCTACTGACTGGTTTTAATTTGTTATTGATTCCTTATGGATTGTCCAAATAACAAGTTATTTCTTAAGAGTTGTGCCACTATTTAACTTGGCGTTTCTGACCCAAGCTTAGCTCATAGATGAAGCTGTGGATCTGAGACCCTAATATTAATCAGCATTTGGTCTAGTTGCATGCTTGTGGATTACATTAATATTCCAACGATGTTACTGGAATGGTCTGAGCAAGGCACAAAAATACACACACTGAGCCAGGAAAAAATACATTTCATCTTTCAGCCATCTTTCTGCTCTGTATGGTCAACTTTCTTTTACTCAGTTAGTCCTGTAACAAACTTGCAGAGAAATGTGCAGTGAGGACAAGTCATCATGTTCCCTGGTGCAGGGAGCGTGGTGTGGATCCAACACATGTATGAGAGCATGGATCCATGACGTGCTCTGAAGTAGATGTCTGGTTCCTTCAAAATTCCACTCGGAGGGTTTGACTTAACCTTTCCATGCAATTTGATTTTTTCAAAGTCAATTTCCTATAGTAATTGCTGCAAATACCTTCTTAATGTTAATATGCTTTCAGGTATGCTTTTGTCTGAAAGACATAGAAATTTATCCTACAATGTCCTATAGCCCATTTGAAGTCCTCGGTTATAGCTACTCAGTCTGTTTTCCTATTACGTTCTCTGACACCTGGATGTTGAATACCAAGTAACAATGAAGGAAATAATTAGGAAGATTGTAGCCAGTCACTTGCCATAACTGTCCCTTAATTTAGAATTTAGTGATGCAATTTAGCAAATTCGAGGAACAAAATAAATTGTAGTCCAGTCACATGCAGAAATCCTAATAGAAGTTGCAAAATAATATGGATCATGACTAGCAAAATTAACAGTTAACTTCAAATATACAACAAAGAAAACATTCTAGGAGTCAAGTAATTTCACTTACAGCTGTTTTCCAGCTAAGAAATCTGTTCCTCATTCCTTGATTTTGATGATTCTCATACATGTTTATGTAGAAATGAAACACACATTCTTACCACCAGCAACTCCAGCTTTCCCTCTCTCCCTAATAATCTATGCTTCTGCTTCTTCTGAATTTAGACCATTTCAAAGGTATTAAGACACCAAAGTAAGTGCATATTTAGTTGGATTACCAAAACCAGTAATCTATTTAGGTACTTGGCTCACTTATAAACAGGTCATTGTAGGCAGCTTTGACCCCTTATCCCCACAGACTGGAATCTACCTCCTGGAGACCTACATGCCATGAATCCCAGGAACCTAGTCTGACAGTGCAGTTTAAGTGACTTGCTATGGCTAAATCCCAGAAATCCCAGTTAGAAAGAAAAAGATGTTTTCCCATGAAAAACATAGGTGAGCGTTGGGTTAAAACACTGATGCTACTATTTAGTGCTGTCCAGGAATGCTCCAAGAAGGGCCTGAGTTTCTGTATTATTTTGATGACGTTTTCCTACACTTCCAAAGGGAGAGAATTGTTGGCAATCTCCTCGGCATGTATTACTTTTTCACCCAAACCTGTTTTAATTCAGGCTACAGTCCTTGAAACTTTGCATCATCGCTATCAGTGTGTTTAGCTGTACAGATGGAAACACCTATGTTGGCATATGTCCACATGCATGCACAGCTGGCTAGAAGTCTGACCTCTCCTCTTGCAAGATTTAAGGGCTGAGAAGAAAATTTCCTCTAAGGAGTAAACGTAATGACATTTTGATCCCTTGAGAAATGCTGTCGTAACCCTGCCTAGATTCTCACACTGTTTGGATTTTATTTTTAGCTCTGGCATTCTTGAAGATTAATAAGCATAATGTTGCTGAAATTACTCTGTCAGTGTAACATTACCTGAACAAAGTGTTAGGTAGTTGAGTAACGAAGCTGAAACGATGGCTTAGGGAGAAGCCTATGCTACAAATTGCACAACATTTTAGAAGAAGGCCTATTTCAGTTTTGTTCTGCCAGTGGGCTTTTAACTTATTGCTGTTTCAAAACACTTGCTAGCTAGTGAGCCAGAGATAAGTGCACAACAAAAATTGCATGGAGCGTTTCTGAGTAGGGCAAGTCCAATAGTGAGGTAAATCACAAGTGCTCTTCTCTGTTCAATAACAGACATACCTCTGTAGCACAAGCCCAGGCTGCACAGAAAAGCAAAAAAGAGTTTATCGAAGCTAAAAGCTGAAGGTGAGGCAAAAGCGGAAATATAGTGTTTATCTCAAGCTCAGAACATTTAATTCTAATTTTTATGAGGGCTTTTAGTGAGTAAGTCTATCAACCTGCAGTAATCCCACTGAAGCCACTAGAGTTACTCTGGACTTAAAATACTGGAGCACTTTAAAAGAAGACTTTTAACGTGTACTGCAGAAACTGGTTAACATTCAGTCATAGGGGTTTTTTTATATCTAATCATGCTTGTAAGAAAAACAGCGAAAAATAACATTGCACACGTATTGTCTATTTTGGTGAAATTTTCTGTTTATTCCTATCTACTGGTTTTTATGGTGTAAAAATTGTCTCAATTTTCCACTACCTTTATTCTTACTAAATAAGTCACATGAGATTGTTTGTTACTGTATTGCATAGGTACACCTAAAAAAAAAAAAAAAAGAAAAAAAATCTAGTTCTGTAAAACTGAACCTGCCAATTATTTCTGAGAAACTTAACACAAGAGACTTGTTTGTAAATGTTATGAATAGTACTCAATGAAAACTTTGTTTGATTTCACTTATGTTTAGTATAATTTGTTCTGCTCTAGGGCATCCTGAGAATAGGAGATTGTACGCAAATGAATACTGAGTGAAGCAAAGATCATTAAGAGAGGAACTGGGGGGGAACCACACATGCTGGACACAATTATGTGTGTGTGTTATATTATGCTATCTTGGACACATCAGCACTGACTGCTTTGTTCCTTAGAATGACCTTTGATCAAGAGAGACTGCATGTGTCTTTGGTCATTCCCACATCCTAGGCTACTGTAGATGAAGGGAATTTCTGTGGTGTCTTAACTATAATCTCACTGGGAGCTGCCTCATTGTGTGCAAACACTCTGGTAGATGTCTGCCTTGTTGGGAGTTTACAATTGGAGGAAAGGATGGTGGCATTACCTCAAGCATACTAGGCATTGTGCCAGTGTAACTGAGCAGATGGTGACCCGTGGGTCATGGGACTATATTTCTGAGATAGATGGGAAAGGAAATTCTACAGTTTGCAGACCAGATGGAGAGTTCTCACAGAGCTGGCTATAAGGAGTGTATCCACACGTGTGTGTGTGTGTGTAAGAGAATGTTAAATCAGAGTAAAATAACAAGTGGATATTATTAAATGTAGGAAGAAAAATTTATCAATGGCTTGTAAGAAAGAGAACGTCAAGTAATAAAGGTATTTTACGTGGCTGTTAAATGCAGCAGTCACAAGTCTCCTGCTAGCTTCTGTACTTCACTCCTGTTTTCACTACATAGCATTTGAATCACTTCTATATAAAATATCTGTAATTAAAAAGCCCTATTGTTCTTATTCCAAAAAGATAAGTGATTTACTTTCCCTCTAGTATTCACTTTATCCAGAACTGTCTAAGTGGGGTTTATTTCCAGATAAATTACTTTTTTTACAAAGAGGGTACCAGGTGCAAACTTTCTTTACCTAAAATTATATTCTCTGTCTGCCAGAATTGTCTTCTTTCTCCTATTATTTTTTCTTGAAGGCTTTTGGGGCCTCTTGGTCATGTCACTTGAAGGATGCTTGCAAAACAAAGCAGATATTACTCAAGCAGTAGAGCTCTGGCTGCCCAATGTCAACATTTGTGTAGGTTTAATTTGCAGGTTATTTGGACATTCAAAAATTTGGTGCTATATTGGTCTGAAAATATATGAAGCATTTGATCTCTGGGAGTAGAGTATATAGTTCACTAGAAAGACTAATAAGTGTCTGACGGATTTTGTGTGTCATGAAATAATATATACATCACTAAAACAAGGGAAGAGAGAGGTTGCCGTTTCTGAGAAATTTCCTTTGATTCTCTTTTAATGAATTCATGTGCCAGTACATAATCTATAAGCCATTCCAGGAAGGAAAATTCAGTTGTAGGGTCTCTTTCTCAGGATGGCAATTGCATATAAATCAATAAAAAGAACCTCCTCCTGGTCTGTCTGCAATGACTGTGGCCACAGGAAAGGGCAGTTATTGTGCATTGTTCAGAGTGGGGAAAAAAAAAAAAAAAGTCTTGAGGTCTTTTTGCTTTGTGATTTGTTTTCCACCTTGAATTTAACTTTTAAAGAAAACAGTTCAAGGGGAGCGCAAGCAACCCTTTAAAGAATGAAGAGCGTAAAAGTAATAAATGTCTTCAGAAACATAAACTGTTGGATAGGGCATAAAGTTCTGGTTGTTGTATTTCATCCTCAATCTAAACAAGCAAGGTAAGTGCAGATAGTATTAACTGTGCTTTCAAGTCAGTAAAAATTATATACAGTAAAAGAACTGCAAGAACAGGGTTTGCAATGGGAACTACTGAAAGATATTGTCTAGAGAATTTTGTGTTTCTTTCAGTTTCCTTAAAGGGCAGCATTCACTCAGAATTGGATAAGTTAACAACTTTCATTTGAAGAACTTAACAATAATTTTTCACCACTGTTTTCATTTTTCTCCTGAATTTTAGTAATGATTAAATCTATCCTTCAAATATAGCTCTGTGCCCTTTAAACTCAAAACTGTGGTTAAAGGCTTTATGGGCAGTTGTAGAACTGGAGTCATCCCCATTCAAATTTGTTTGTACTGAGCAAAATTGGGAAAGGGAATAGGGAAATTTTGTTTTGCTGTTCCCAAGTGAGTGCTTTAAACACTCAGCATGTGGTAGGAGTTGAGACTACCTTTTCAAAGCCAAGGGCTGTGCAAAGTTTCATCCAGTAGTCATGCCCTTAACACTAGACACCTTTGAAGAGGTCTGCCTGAGAATGTGTAGATGCCTACCTCTGGGACAATATCAGGATGCACTGGAACATTCCATGTGGCAGACTTTTAGGCTTATAGTGAGGTTTATGGGCAGAAACTTTGGTATCTCAGTAGTTACGTTCCTCTGAGGTAAGAAAACACATCACTATTTGAGATCCAGATGCTTAAAGAAGTTTTTAGGTACCCGTCTCTTTGTGCCTGTGTCTCTAATCCCAAGTCCCCAAGTAGCAAAGTAAATGCCTAACTTTTAAGCAAGAGTGGTCTCATTAGCTTAAACGGGACTAGTAGTGTACATACAGTTAGACACATGTTAAAATGCTTGGTTGAACTGTGGCCCAGATTTCTATTTTTATGGAAAACTCACATGTGCAAACAGTAATAGCATAATTAATCTCTTTTCATGAAGTGTTGGTTTTAATAATTTTACTTTGGGTTTATTGTGGATAGTACCTTTCATCTTCAAGGCCTTTTACAAACTTCAGTGCGGGCATTTAAATTGGGTGTATGATTGTGGGAATTGCACAGTCTTATATCTGACTTTGCAATTCCATACCTCCACTTTCTTGGCAGGAGGCTCTTGCCATGCAGCTGGATTGGCTGAACCAGGAACTTTGGCTCTGTCTTCACTTAGCACCTTGGCAAATTATCTCCCAGGAGGAATTCTGGAGGCTGTAAGTGATTTCGAAGCCTCTTCCAGATTCAGATTTTCAAGCTAATGACTTCATTCACCACTGAGTGAAGCAGAGGTGGTGATGTAGGCTGCATTTGGCGTGCTTGGCTCTTCTCCCTTCCTTCTCTTCCCTGCGAGCTCTCAGAAACAGGAGGAGGACTAGAAATGCACATGGGCCAAAGTTATATTTAAGATACAGGCATAATTCATGTTGGCTTCAGAAACACTTGACGTATGTGCTCAGATCTCAGTGCTGCCTGTGTATTAACTCACCACAGCGTTTATGTCAACAGGTAGGATGAATATATCACGAGGTCTAAGCCTTGCTATTGGTGTGACCTTGGTTTTCTCTCTGTAAATCTCAGTAGTAGCAGCTAGGTGGGAGAGTCTAGCATTGCATTTTATTTTATTTTCCAGGAAGAAAAATTCCTTTAAAATATTTTTGGTTTATGCAGTGTTTTCAGCAAAAGGGCTGCTCCTACTTTTGCAATTTCCTTTTCAAAGGCAGATGCTCGAGGTGTTTACTTCTATCTCTTTCAGACTAAAAATTCACGTAGATTCATGTTGCATAAGAGAAATTATTGTCTTTTCCCATTTTCTTGTTTCTGACAGAAAAGAGGTAAGTTGTGCTTCAGAGAGGAGTCTTTTTTACGTGGGTGGCTCTGTAAAATACTTGGGTGGATTCCTGTCTGTGACAGTGGCCTCCTTACTGAGTTGTGTATTTATTGATGGTCCCCTTGGAAGATATAGGAGGTAAATAATTCGTTTAACTAGTGCCATGATCAAGCGAACACATTTCAAATGCATGAAATGAATCAAAATATCATACGAGGGAAGGGAGTAATCAGAGCGCTGCAGTTACAAACAGGCTGATCCTGTAAAAAGATGAACTCCAGGTTATAGGAGGTCTTGGATTTAATGGTGTGCTAGTGTTTATCGCTAATGTGTGTGCCTCTGCGCTGTGCTTAAGCGATATACGTGGGAACTTGTGAAAGATCCTCTTCACATAACTAATAAGCCACTAGAAATTCTTTTAAGGATCACACCCTTTAAATAAAAGTATTGCCTCATTAGGAATATCAGAAAATAGAGAGTCTGAACAGAGATGAAAATGGAGCTTGTGACTTAACAGTTGAAATGCAAATCTAATTAGTCTGGTATTTTAAAGTATTAACAGGGAGCCATAAAAAAGATGGATTGGAATGAAGAAATTTGTTGTAAAGAAAATACTGGATAGTGACAAAAGCCCAATTTATTAACACTCCATGATGTGGAAACAATGAAAAGGGCATTAATTACTTTACTAGTACTTATTTTGGCCATTGCCCAAAGTAATTGGTTTATTGACCTCTCTTTAATCCTGAATAGTTCTAAAAAAATAATTTCAACGGTGAAAATTAAGTTCTGTGGAGGAATGTAGGCCTCTTTGCTCTGTTGTGTCTTACCTTGAGTATAAGTGATACATTGCTTCAAACACATCTGACTATATGTGGAGGGTAGGATATCTGTACGTTCTATGTGTCCTAGATACGTCTATGAAGGCATTAGTTTTCAATCAGTGCCAGATATATATATATATATTTTTTTTTAAGAAGTGGGCATAATAAGATGTATTTGCTGCGCTTTTCTATTCTCAGTTTAATTTCAAATATCGCTAGGTACATACTCCTAATAATTCATTCCTGGAAGCAAGTTCCTCGTTCATAGTTTTTATAAAAACTCTCCTCTGCATCCCCAAACTTCTGCAAAGCTGTACATGCAGCACTTTGAAAACACATGTGTTTGACTATAATTTATTTTTTTTAGATATATTCCTTTTTTGTAAATAGTTTCAATCCTTCACGCATAGGCTATATATATGTATGTATTATTTGTAAAATATTTTTTCACTTCATACTGTTTATGAGTAGCTATCTTTGCCTATATGGAGGCAGAACGTTAAATTAAATGTCACCAAGAAATGGATGTGTGGAAGTGACTGGAATAACTACAGGTTAAAATTTGGGATGTGCAAAATCAACGTTTTTTTTTCTTGGAAATTTTTAGCAGGTGTAAGACTTTTAGTACATTTCTGTGTTTGAGGAAGAGCTGAACAATCTATTTCAGAGTATTTACATTGATAAATTCTATCACCTTGAACCACTGACATGTTTCATGGAAGCTGACATTAAGGTACCACTCACTTATATTCTGCATAGCCAACTGGGTATGTTTGAGGCATCAGGTTGTATGATTGCTGTGGTATCCTATTGTTTTCCTGTTTCTTGTCTGTATATTGATTAGCAATTTGTGAATGAAGAAGATTTTATTTATTTCTTTTTACTGATTTTAACCTAAAAATCTTTTTTGTTTATTTGTCATTGTCATAATGAACAAGCATGTGGACTTTCATGACTATATCTTTGGGGAAAGAGTCTTGATATGAACCCAAAAGTCAGATGATGAATAGAAAACACGTAATTCTGGCTTCTGTTTGTTTGGAATACATTAAGGACAGAAAAGTTCATGATTAACAGCTGGAAGTGGGTGAAACCTCTATAGAAATCGGTGTAATTACAGTAGACAAGTGGTCAAAGAACGCCCCATTAATATGTCCAAGTGGGAAGGCAGTTGATACGATGCAGTATGTAACATTGTTGTAAAAAGTACAAAGTCAGTAAAATTCAGTATACTGACATTTTCAGCTACACAAAACCCAGTGCACATCAAAGCAGCAATATTACAGTTCTTTGAATATTGCTTTTTCTGTAATACCTTGCACTCAAAGTAGGAGACTTTATTCAGGCTGTTTTAAACTTGTTTCCTCAAAGAAGTGAACTATACAAATGAGTTTCTATCATGGAAGCCTATTCATGTGCTCTAATATCTTCCTGAATTGTTTTCCCTTGACTCAAGCAGCTCTCAGTTGTCTTTCTCTGCTCCTTCGTTCCTCACCATGTTTCTCTGCTTTTCTTCCCTTGCGGCTGGGCACTGGGCTCAGATGCACCTGCAGATGGGACTGTATTGTCTCCTTCCCTATCTCCTTCCAGGTTACTCAATAACCATTCGTACTCTTTACCATCATTAGGAGGCTCCTGCCTTCAGGAGTTTTTCTGGCTTATAGTATCTGCATAAAACAGTGATGTAATGTTACCATGAGAAATATAAATGGTCCTTGCTCCTGTCAAGCCTTATAACATTCAGCTAGTTAGAAGGTTTGCCTAAATTTAATGCATAATCCATAAGTGTTCAAAAAAGTTCAGTTAAAAGATGTGGTTGACTAGACTGCAAAATCTCAAATGCTGCAAGGTTTGGAGAACCTTGTCATGTATGTTTTAGTTCATTTACTTTAGATGTTTAGAGAAGAATATCTGGTGGTACTTAGTGCTTCAGGTCTCTTGGGGTGTATTTGCTGACCAGGATACTGTCTGCATTACTTGGATATATTAATGTGATATTTTGTTATAGATCTGTAGTACATAAAGTGTATAATCTTGTAATGGCGAATAATTAAGTCTACTTATGTACTTGAAAAGTTACAAGGAAAAAAATTGTTTTGTTGCATTACCTGATGAGATGAGTAGGAGAAACTGTCAGTTTGAGATTGCCTAGGGGTTTATTACTTGATTGTTTAAATATTAAATTGACATTTAACATTAAATTGAAACCATGGTGAGTCTTTCTTCACTCCTTTGTGTATGTGTGTGGAAAAAAAAAATATTAAAACTGTTTCAAAGGTAGAGTAGCTTTTTGTGGATGTGTGATCTTTAGTCTTCATGATGGTAGCTGTTAAGTCCTTAGGTCTCTGGCTTCTGTCATGCATGGTACTTAGAAAAGAAACAATCAGCTTTCTTTTCTATTCAAAATGAACACTTGGGTAAACTATTTAGCTATGATCTTCATGTATCCTTTCCTAAAGGGCAGAGAGGACTTCATACAGGAATGCTGTTCTTGATGTAAGTAAATTGGTATCATGTTTCAGAGTAGCTAAACACTAAATTTTCATAGTGAGTATTCCTCCAGAAACATTCACACGCTGCATTTTATTGTCTACAGGAGGTAAGCTATTCTTGAACAGTATTAAAAATAAGAAGTGGTTTCAGGTTAGGGTTTGGGTTTTTGGAGAGGAGGGGAGGAGTGTAAATAATAGTGTTAGATGCAAAATTTCCACTTTGTCTCTAAGGGATGCAGTGAATTAAGGTTTTTTTAGTATGCCTAACTCTTCAAGTTGGCACCGCAGCATCAGAACATGACTGCAATTGCTACACTCTGATATATTCCTCCCCCAGATCTCTGGTGAAAGCAATGTGTGTTACCGCATTAATGTATTATTACTTTTTTTTCACGTTTAGCTCAGCTGGTTGTTGGAGGCAGCCTTTTCTGTGCAGAAATTTTTAAAGCGTAATAAAGCTTTCATTCATAAGGAGAGAACCTGATGTTTACTTTTTTTGGCAGAATTCACCAGTCACTCAGCAGTAAACCTAAAGTAAAAGCAGGCTCGTACAGATATTCAAGTGCCCACTATACCCACTGTGACTGGGTGCCTGGGGAAATTGGTTGTATCATGAGTGAAGGTAGCTGGCTTCAATTTGGACTGAGTTGCTCAGAAGTAAAAGTCACTCGTGTGCAATGCTGACAAGGGATCTATGTGATGTTAATCCAGTTTGCAAGGTGGCAGGTGCTCTTACCTAATTAGCTCACGGGCACATATGCACTCCTGCACCAACTGCTTGACAGCAAAGCTGAGCCCAAAATACACATAGAAACTGGCCTGATTTTCCTCTAAAATGTATTCCTGAGAAACAATAAGAGGGCAAAGAAAGAAAGAATTAAGTAAACAGTAGAATTCCTGTTCTCATTTTATGCAGAAGAAATAGGGCTTGCTCTTTTTATTTTAGTGCTGTGAGTCAAAACCTGTTTCAAAATGCTTCACCACTGAGGAATGGAAGAATACCCAGTCGGCTTCAAAGCAGAGACACATGTAACTATAAATAAATAAATAGAACCAGTTTCTGGCCATCGTGATGTTTGAAATCTTGACTTGAACTTTGCAGATGTCATCATTTAAGTAAGCCTCTGAATTTTGAAGTGTATTCAAAATCAAAATCTGTATCACAGACTGTTAATTCTGTTAATTCAACTGTTAATTTTTGCATATACAGTTTTGCGTTTATCGGTCTAAATTCAGAGGATTATCTGGTCTTCTTTAGTTCAAAGCCTGTTTACCATTTAGAAATTTGAGGTAAGAAAAATGTCTTACCATGCACATCTCATTAGCTGAAGAGAAATTTCTCTCTGAGCATCTTGTGAGTCTACTGATTTCTACTCCCTGCCCTGCCTGGGTATTGCTACCTTTCTGCTGTCCTGGCTCTGAAAATACTCTGCAGTATTTCAGACCAAAATACTCTAATACTTTTATACTAGTGAGTACATCACAGCACATCACCACCTCACACTGAACCATTAGTTTCATAACAGCTTTTAAAGAGATTCAAAGACCCAACAAAGAGAAGAATTTTCTCTCCGTTAATGAGTTCACTGGTAGCTAAGCTTGTTACGAAGACTGGTAGATGGTTTTGTAAATAGTGAGGCTTTAAAAGGGAAATGTCTACAAAGCTGTTCTAGATTCCACCCAACAAAGAGACTGTATCGTTCGTTTCAAAATGTTAATGTTTTTTGTCTCTTTGCCTTCATTTTGGTCAAGCGATCCCATATAAGTCATCTCAGTGCAGCCATTATTTATAGCTAATAATCTCTTTTAGCTGCCAAACCGAAACTAGATCTCCTTCACTCTTGAGCTGAAAGCGCTTTTCTTTCTACAATGTGCTGGAAATGTGCCAATTTACCAGTTCCATTAACTTAATGAGGTCTGACAGCCTGCAGCAAATTTTCTCATAATCTCTCTTGGATTTAAATTTGGTGCTGCACAAACAACTGAGTGCGACCAAGTGGTTGCTTTTTAACTCTGTATATTCTAAGCAAAATCCCTTAAACATCTTAAATATAAAGCAAGCTTGAGCCTTTCTTTTTTTTGTGAGAAGTTTTTTAATTATGCAGCAATTATTAAATTTGCTGATTAACTTTTTAATCTTAACAATCATCTGAATGCTGTATTTGTGTTGACCTGTTAAACATCAGTATTAAAACTTCAAGTGATTTAAGTGCAGTACTGTTGGTGCTGGGAGAAGGATGGTATTTATTTATTTTTATAATACACCTGAATAGTTATATGAGCTGTGAGGTTATGTCATGATTTTCACAGACTAATAAATAATCACTCTTATAAGGTCAACAGTAGTTTAATGCAAGGTTAATCCTTAGCTTCTGTTTCCTAATACTTCCAATGATTACTATTCACTAAAGGCTGTAGTGTGTTACTAAATTCACAAGAAACAGAATTGCTTGGCAAATTAAGCAGGACAAAAGTAAAATCGTGCTTTCTCTTGCTTGAATTCTACCTTCCTGCAGGTGACAGGATATGATGAAGGCAAAGCTGAGAAAACGGGATTATTACTCATTGCAAGAATAGTGGCTTCTTAGTTGTATTTTTTAAGTACATCAGATTTCTGTAAATCTGGTAAATCACTTTAAATTTAATAGCGTGGCATTATAATAGAAAATTGCTAGTGACATACTGCACTTTAAAACTGAGCTTGGACCAAAGGTTTGATCTGAATTTAAAATTGCCAGGGGTATTTCCCTTTGCTGTATTAATGCTTCCACTGTGAAGTTTTTACTCACACCGCCGTTTCTCAAGAACCTGTAAATTTTGTCTTGAAGTGCTTTGGATGTTACAAGACCTCAGTAGTTGGGGTAGTAGATGTATCAGAGGATTCTTAAATTTGAAAGTAGGTGACAAAGCACCTGCTTAAGTAGAAGTATGCCATTTCACACTGCCTCTTTATCTGGAGGGTCTTCTTGCATGGGCTTTGTGTATCTTGTATTTTATCACTATATTTGGAAGTATTAACTTCAACATATAAATATTATCAGGCTGAAAATTTGTACCTCAGCACAGTCTACCATCTTTTGGCTAACATCAAGTTCTGCAAAATCAATATGTTACTCCTCTGTTTAATTTGTTTTATCCTAAAACAGACTTTCGGTAAGCCGTTTTGTCTTTACAAGAGGACAAAAAATCTTAGGCCTCATCCTTGCAAAATCTTAAAAGAGTGCCTTAGCTTGCCCAGAGCACTCAATGAAACTGTTCATATATTCATAGCAACATGGAATCGCAACTGCAAGATCTTTTTAGTTAATTAGAACGTCTTTAATTTCTGACTCCTGGAGAGACTCTTTCTCATATAAATGCATCAAGTTTTTGTGTGTGCAAACTGCATGGAAAATTTGAGTGACTGATTAGGTAACAAAGAATTCCAAACACATCAAAAAAATTAAGGACAGACATATGGATGTGGACCTGTTGGAGCAAGTCCAGAGGAGGGCCACAAAGATTATCAGAGGGCTGGAGCATGCCTCCGATGAAGACAGGCTGAGAGAGTTGGGGTTGTTCAGCCTGGAGAAGAGAAGGCTCTGGGGAGAACTTATTACAGCCTTCCGGTACCTAAAGGGGGCTGCAGGAGAGATGAGGAGGGACTCTTTATCAGGGAGTGTAGTGATAGGATGAAGGGTAACAGTTTTAAACTGAAAGAGGGGAGATTCAGACAAGACACAAGGAAGAAATTCTTTACTGTGAGGGAACAGATTTTCCAGAGAAGTTGTGGATGCCCCATACCTGGAAGTGTTCAAGGCCAGGCTGGATGGGGCTCTGAGCAACCTGCTCTAGTGGGAGGTGTCCCTGCCCATGCCGGGGGGTTGTAACTAGATGATCTTTAAGGTCCCTTCCAACTCTAACCATTCTATGATTCTATGAATTCATCTTGCTCTTCATACTGGGAGCCATGTTTTAATGGAGAGAAAGCAGGGAAGTCACCTGTATGCAACCCCCCAGTTTTCATCCTGCTTTTCCTCAGCCAGTACTAAATGCATAGCTAAAAGATAGTTTGGGACCTGTTTTTCTATTTTTAGTGTGGGTCAACTCTCATGACTTTTTATGATCAGTGTCATCATGTCTACTTTGGGTTATTTTATCAGTTCAAGTCCCAGCTCCTCAAGACAATTGATTTGTAATTTCCCATGAAAAAGTAGTTGAAAGAAAACATTGAGTTTGCCCTAATGCTTTAAAAGCTGGAAAAAATTCGTTACTTCTTTTTTTTTTCTTTTTTTTTCCCTTTAAGAGGAAATAAATCACATAGTTTGCAGCCCCATACATGTCTGATTCAAACATACTGACTGTATGGTCATTTACAAAAGTTTTTAATTTTATGTTTTTCAGTCTTCGCAGCAATTTTTTTTCCTCTAGGTCAAGATCTTTCTTGAGTCCCTGAACACTATTATATTTTCTATTGCTGTTGTGATGCTTTATGTTCCCTTAAGCAAGTGCATTGCACAGTCTGGGGAAAAGGAGATTTTAGGGGTGTGGAGGGAGGTCCAGGGGCTTTGTGTCCCGCTGAAGCATCAAACAGTCTTGTAGCAAGTCTGGATGTTTCTTGCTATATTTCTGAAAAAGTTCTGTGAAATTATTCATCTTGTGTTATTAGCTCAACTGAATGCAAGTTGCTTGAAGTGATTGCAGATAAAGTGAAATATTAAACGAATGAAAGCATTCTTCAGGACACATACCCTTGAGACAAGCAGGTACTGCTAAGTCTGCATGAACATCAACATGGCAAGAGCATGTGGCCAAACGATGTTTAGTGTCACCTATCTATCAGTCAATTCTACTTCGGTTTAATGAACTTAGACCATACCATTCATTTATTTTTAAATCGGCGAGCGTAGTGAGGCTCTGTTCCTGCCAATGACCCTGTTCTTATAAAAACTGCCCTTTGTAGAAAATGCATTGATTTCTTGCATCAAACAGCAAACTTAAAGGAAAATCTGTATAATTGCAAAGCTTAGTTAGGAAAACTACATTAAATACAAAAAGTGAGCAATGGAAGTGAAATGGGATTAGAGGTGTTAATAAGAGAGAAAATTAGCAGCTATAGAGAAATCTGCCTAAACTCTCCATTTTGTTTTAATACAGATTTTGCATTCTTGTTTTGTCACTGTGCTATAAATGGTCACACAAATGTTGCCATTCATAGGCATAGAAAAAGGTAGGAGATCTGGCTACTGAAAAATCTGTTGTACAGGCAGGTTTGAGAGCAGATGCAGTGGTGCACTTGGCTTTTGCACTTTGGCTCTTACCGTAAACCAGGGCTTTCTTCCTGTGCAGACCACTGCTTATTCTTTGTGCCTTTATAAGCAGAGATGGCTGAATATTGCTATATATCTGATCATAAATTGGGAAAATTTTCTGGTTTATGTTTGTGCATGTGTGCGTGTACAATGCTTTCTTTGCACTTTAATTCATTGTGCTTGTAGGAAATGTTGGGCTAGAAAAATGTTGGTTCAACAGTATATCATCAGTATATACCTCCCTCTTTTTTTCCTCATGTTCTCATTCTTGATTGGTATTTCAAAAAAAAAAAAAAAAGAAGGTGCTCAAATAATTTCATGGGACTCAGAATTTTTGGCTTTGCCACAGGCTTCCTGTGTAACCCTGGAGAAGTTGCTTAATATACCACATTTTGACAGGGGTCTGGAAAAAGGTGGTTATGTGAAACAAGAAAGTATTTGCCTATGTTTTCTGAAATGAGAATTCTCCATAATAAATCTAACAAGCAAGTCAGGCACAGCAACTTCTAGTGAACCCTTAATTTGTAAGTGTTTTTTAATGGGAAGAAATTATCCTCACCAGCAGATCTGAGTATTTATAAGAAACTGCACATAGACTTTTTAGAGACAACCTCAGCAGATGTTCAGGCATCTATCCAGGTATCTAAAGATAATAGAAGGAATTCCAACCCACTGATGTCAATAACAAAACTCTTATTGACTTGGGCATGCCAAGATTTTACCCCGTCACAGAACTGTGCTAACTCTTGTGAAAGAACAGCTCTCCACAAGTGGATGAAGATGAGAAATAATTTTAGAGTACATCCTCTTGTATTATGACCTGTCTGCCTTTTATGTTCTCTTGAAGAGCTGGTGTGAAGGCATAGTTGAATACTTAAGTTTAGGATGTGTGAAAAAAACATAAATGCTCTTCTTGACATTACCTTGGTTCTTTTTCACTAACAGGTGATTATACATTTGGTATTTCCTGAATACTGATTTGAGCACTGGCAATGCCAGCACCTGTGTTGTAGTTTTTCCTTGTTTAAAGATAGATACCACTATGGTGGATACCTTTCCTGAGCTTCCAAGAACTATTCAATCATCTCAAAGCACATTTTTTTAATAAAAAATTCATTACTATTTTAAATTGTTTGAAGTCTTGAGAAAAGAGAGATTATATTCGTGTTGAATTCGGCAAAAAACTATGTGCTTTCAGGTCAAAAGTTCTGATGTTCAGTCCTTGTTGCCAATTATCTACTTAGGTGAGAGTACATTGCAAAAACTAAATAATTATGTGTTATTATATAATCCACATGTTTTTATTGAAGGCTGTCTTAGTAACTGAGTAACATAAACTAGCAACACATAATAGGGCAGATTTTTTGTTCCAGTGAATTCATACCAGTTATTTTAGCTATCTCACTTAAATTCTCTGAATTGCCACTGACTGAATAGCATACTTGAACTTCTGTCTTTTGGGCCTTCAAGTTAGGTGTATACCTGCTTCGCTTTTAAGTGGAAAAGCACCTTGACGCTTACAAATTGGTGCTGTATATAAAATCCTTGTAAGAATCAACAAACTTGTAGGGGCCTGACCTCATTTAGAGCATACAACATTTCCTCTATTTTGTATTCTGCTTCTCTTTTTTTTCCTTCAAACAACTGTTTTAGTATCCTCCTTACCTGAAATAAAAAGTGAACTAAACCTGTAGTTCAGTAGGAACACTCCAACGCTAATCAAGCAAATGCATATATATATTTATATATACACACACAGGAAGAAAATTAATGTATTTTTCTGTAAAAACTATGAGGACTGTGCTATTGCTGCTGATAAATCATTTTGTGGTGTACTGTTTAACACGAAAGGAAGTGAGATTCCATTTTTTATTTAGAAGTTCATCTTTCTGAAATTCAAAATAATAAAAAGCTATCTTTTAAAAACTAGATATAGGGTTTTAGCTACCTTAGGTATACTTATTTTGTAAGAAGTCAATATGGTGGAGGACTGTTCAGATATAGTTTGCAGATAGTTTAATTTGTGATGCAGCTCTAATTATTTAGTAAATGCCTGTTCTTATAATTGAAGATGAACTTTTACAGTGCTTTGTTTTAATCATTTCAAATATTAGAATAAAAATCAAGTTTTGGAACTGCTTTTTGTACTGTAAAAAACTGTCTTTAGCCCATCAGCACTTTAATTTTATCTGAATGTGACTCTTAGGGGCAAGTATTGTTTAAGGATTAAGGACACTGCAGTTGCTGTTCAGTAATATACATCATAAGAGCATTCACTTCTGCCCAGATTCAGGAAGACATTCTAATATAAAAGATCATTTAAGTGGCCTTTATTCTAGGCCTGACTGTAACCAAATAATTGCCCTAATTGCTTGGTATCAATGTGTCTTTGGGAAGCAGTAGCTAACGGTGTCAGTATAGGCTGCTGTGTAAGATAAAACATTTCAGGGCATTCCATACCGCTGGAGAAAAAAGGAATTACATGAAAAAAAAAGCACAAATTCCATTTAGTCACCTAATTACTTAAATAGAAATAATTTGTTTGTCATTGATCTATTTTATCTGGTTTATATGCATGTACTCATAGACAACACATGTAACAATACCCATTTGATAACCCATTCTAGAAAGCAATATCATCTTAGTCTTCTCAATAAATTTAGCAGTGGATAAAAATTCAGAGATTTGATTAAAGATTGCCTCATATGGCGTCTTTCAGACTTATGAAAACCTCATGAGTTTTTAAACTGGGTCATGAAAGTCTTGTGGGAAAAGAGTTTGAGCTGATTTTTTGTTTGTTTGTTTTTTCCTGCTTCCAATTCAGATGGGAAATTCTGTGAAAATGTTCTTTATTGTGGCATTTCATCATTGCTGCTTTAGGTCTTAGCTTGTGAACAGAAAAAAATAGTATGAAGAAAAGATACTTAAACATTTTTAAATGTAAAAAGTCCAGAACTTTTCCAAAGACCAAAACATTTGTTTATGGTTTGGTCTGAGATTAAGAGAAATGAATTATGTTTGAATTAAAGACCAGACTTGTAAAGATATAAAGCAATTCTGAGACAGATGGGTAATCTGTAGGATTTGCCTAAGTGTTTTGCAGTTGGCTGTCTGTCTGTATCTTTAGGAATTTATTTAGTATGTTTTTAAAAAATCCAATGTTACTAAGAAGTGCCAGAGACTGAAATTCTCAGTTACTTGCAAAAAGCACGTTTGCCTGTAGGTGTTAAGCCCTGCCACTCTTAAGAGATGTAACTTTTCATAGGTCTCACACTGGTGTTGCTACAGGGGTAAATTGCCCACAGGTCGAGCTGCAGCCACAGCTCCACAGAGCTGGTTGCCAGCAGACATCAGGCCTGGCTTGAAAAAAGTCATGGCCGAGTCCCTGACCTCTGAAACACACACTGGAGTCACCGTGTCGTGCACGCTGTCACCAGGCATTTTCTGTCCACAAGGAGCTGGCAGTGCCTGGCTCTGCCTTTTTGCATAAACCAGCAAACAAACGTTGAGTTATTTCTTTTTAAGTGCTTCCCGTTATGGCACTCCAGGGTGGGGTCTCCACCTGTAGTCACCTACTCCGTTATCCAAATTTGTTTGTGATTTGTCTGGTTTTGACTGAATTTTAAGCTATTCATAAGCTTGCTTTTCCTTGTGCCCTGATTAGGTGGTCCGTTCATATTTAAAACAGCATTGACGATGTGACATTAAATCTTCTGATAACCTTGTAGTTGCTTCCTATAAGACATTTAATAGGATTTTTAAGTGGAATTCAGCATAGATAATTGTTCATCAGCAAATCTCCAGGAAAATAAAAGTCAGGCTAGGAGAAAAGGCAACTTTAATTTTCTTCTGATGTTTGTTCTTTCCTCTGTATTTTAGAAGCCCTACAAAAGTTGGGTAATGGAGATATGTAGAGGAAGAGAAAGGGGGGGAATATCCCATGCACTTCCACTTTCGAATGTGAATAAACCTAGATTTTCGTGATTAGCTATTTGCACAAACACCTATGGTATCACTTATGCTCCAGTTAAGGTCTCAGTAGACTAATCCAGTGAGAGTATGCTTTCATAAACTGGAAGGAGAGGAAAATAATATTAATTAAAAAGGCACATGAGGGGGAAGAGCAAATACATCCTCAGAAGCTGGCTTAGCTGAAACTGCACCACCCACAGACAGAATACACTTGGCTTGCTTTCTCTTTCCATACCAACAATATTAAAACTGCACAGAAAGCCACTCAACGGACTCTGTAAGGCCATGCCTACTCCCATGCTTTGCAGCATCATTTCAAAATTCCTAATTGTTTTTCAATCCCTAAAGTGAGTACAGTTGTAATATTAAAAACTGAAATGAATAATTTAAACTCTTCAATCAACTCTCTGCTCTTCATTTGAGGGTAGCATTGTAAATTAGCACTTTCAGTCACCTTTGTGATGCCCTAGAACACAATTGAGGTGAAATTTGTTTCAGTGTTCCTGTGTTCCTTAGCATACTCTACTCTCTGCTCTTGCCCTGTGCAGAACCTATGGATATAGAGGCATATACAAGGTATAAAAGTACCTCGTAGAAAAGGACTACTAATTTTCCCCCCTTTCTCAGAAGATTTTCAGTGAAGAAATGCTGCTGATGTCTATTGAAATTCTTCTTGCTAATCATGATTTCAACTTCGTATCACTTTAAAATACCTTCTCAGTTTTGGTATTTTCAAAATAAAAATTTATTCCTTTTCCCTTCAGTTCTTGTCTACAACGTACATTAACTTACTTGCCTTGTATTAAATGAATACTTTCGTATACATAGATCACTATGTATTTTAGTTTATGTAAATGGATATTTTTTGAAATAATAATTCAAAGTTGGAAATAATTTATGGTCTTGTACTATCAGTGTATCTGTAAAGCGGTTATTAGGAGGTGCTACAGTGGTTTGACAAGTCCTTTTTCCTCAAAAACCCCCAGTCTGGGATCTCACAAAACTTTGAGTGAACAGGTTTTTTGCTTGGTTTTAGGGCATTCCTATCCTTAGTTTAACACAAAAAGCACAGTTGCACAACTAATAACTACATTGAAAGCCTAATTCGGTGTTTGTGCTCCTTAAAATATGAGGGGTGTATTCTCTGAGTTATGTTCCACTGTGAAGAGATGCCATGCAGCCAAAGTGTAAGGAGAAATCAAAAAAAGTTATGCTGTAGTGTTGTTTGGTACAACGGTGGTAAGGGGGGAATTGTGGAAATGTGGCTGCACGAGTACTGAGCAATGGCGCACGGAGTGAGGGCGCTCCAGAGATTTAATAGCTAGAGTCACAGCAGGCTATGAAGGGCTGTGAAAATGGGGATAAGTAACTTATGACTGATACAACAGAGAGGAGGAACCACAGGACAGATGCAGAAAGCACAAAGGGAAAGGGGAGAAAAAGGTAATTTGAAAGTGTAAGAAAGTGAGAGGAGAAGAAGGGGCCAAGAGCTAATGTGGAGGAAGGTGGCTTAGAGAAGAGATCTGGCTTACAGTGGCATGGAAGGAGAAGAGGAGATAAGAGTCTGATGCAGTGCTCTTTTAAGGAAGACTGTCAGGATTGCTTATTTAAATAAATCAGTGGGGCTCTGATTTGAACCAGCTGAAGGTTTGGCCAATTGCTTCTGATTCTACCTCTTTTGCAGGTAAGACGTTGGGGGGTGGATGGGTGTATACATATATATCTATATATCTTATATAAGTCTTATCTCACACCCCAAAAAAGAAAATTGTCACAGTAGTTTACAATGTCACAGCCAAGCAAGATACCTCTCTGCTTTCCTAGGTAACGTTTGCCATGTTTTTTCTGGTATGACATACAGTGCTAATCTTGAGGTGGGAATCTCCTGATTCTCAGACAAGTATAACAAAAATGGTGGCAGTGCTGAGCCCTCCTTAATTTCACTACTAGTATGTTCCCTCAAATAACTGTCCATCCTGGACTGTAGTCACTCTTCCAGACATTGGTTGTTCAGTTTTCATTTCCATTTAATTCTTTCTGTGCTGATACTGCCAAGAGAAATGCATGGTCATATTTATTCTTTGAATACTGGATTCCTTGACTGTATCGATTACACTGAAGAAAAGATTTCTAGGGTAAAGAGAGCCCACCTAAAACTGGTCAGGACAAGAGATTCCTATCCCTTGTGCTGCGTGTAGTTGAGCTGATTCTCTAGCCTTATTGAGGAAATGCTGCTTTGCAGAAATGTGTGTTGCAAAACTGTAAAGTTATGAAGTGAGATGATATTTTTAACAAAGTACTTGACTGTAAATCGTTCTGTAAACATAATCACATATTTAAACAATGAGATGGGAATATTAAGCAAAATATTTTTTTCTGTGTTACAGAACTTAAGTTGAAAGGTACAACAGGCTTGTTAACAGTTTCTCAATCAGAGGGAGAAAGTAATTAAAACACATGGCATTTTCCATATCTAACTTGCTAGAGAGCAATTCTAGGCCAAAAAATATGTTGCTGAGCTGTTCTTATGCTTTGAAGCCACAGAAACAAACGGAGTTCACATACCAGAGTAGTTAGTCCCAGCCAGTTTCTGTCTCCAGCATATCAGCTCATAAAATTTCTCCTGTCTTTTTGCAATAGTAATAACACAGTATATTCTTTAACTATTAGCTAGAACAGGAGAACTCAGATGTTTTAGGTCAGATTTTCCACACAAAAGATATGAACCTAAGTGTGTATCTAGAATTCTTCTAAATATATCATCTATATTTGCTATCTTAAAGGTTTTCTGATCCCTCAATATGCTAAGCAAGTGTGTAAGCTCAGGCACACGTTCTCCCCTTGACTTCAATAAGGCGACCCGTGAACATCAAGTCCTACACCCGCGTTGGTGAGATGGGGGCCTTCCAAGCAGCTCAATACCTATAGGTAGGAGCTTTTGCACAGGATGTGCTTTAAAGAAGGGTTTATCTAGCTAGCCATTTTGAACGCATAATTCACTAAATGTGATACAGTCAGTATTTTCAGTGTCCTTCAAGCTTTAAGGTACCTCTTCCATCACACAGATACAATTTGCGCACCCAGTTTATGTATGGAACAGGTTAGATTGTCACAATTATTTCGGTAGCTCACGAGATTTTTCAGAACTATGTATCCCAACCTAACTAGATAGGCTGATAGGCATCTTTGGAAATCCCAGTGGGGACATCTATAAGTGTCTTTCAGTATGAGCTTGGGTTCACAAGAGACAAAGATGAGATCTTGATCTGAGCATCTGCAGGACTAAAGTGAAGCAAGGGAGATTGTATTTGAAACTGGACTGTGGCTTTCAGAAGTAGTAGCAATAATAGGGTGAAGGTGAAGCAGTTGAATTTTCAACAAAGAATGAGTTTGTGAAAAAGTCAGTCTTTGGTTTGAAACAATTTCCAAAAAAAATTGTTGTGACTATTCTGGTTATGGAGATTTGCTAACACATGATTTGACATATCAAATGTTGGTCAAAAGAGAGAATGGTGGTAATAACAAAAATTCTTTCTTACACTCACTGTTTTCCCCAAATCTTTCTTTGCAAGTACAATTACATAAATCAGTTTTAGCAAGCTATTTAGAAAACAGACTAGGAATTTTAGGTTGTTTCTCTGACAAAAATCAGGTTTTTGAGTACAAAATTTTAGCCACGACTGCATTTTTTGGATTTTCCCACTATGTGCCCAGTACCTAAGATCGAATTCATTTTCATGCTGCATTTTTCTAATGTCTCAGGCAGCTACTTCTTCACTTGAAAAAGATTCAGTTGCTCATCATTGCCACTTTAGAGACATTTTTCCTATGAATTGCAGCCTTTTCAGTGAAGTACAGAAACACCCTAGCTTTTCATCAGGAGATACGGACAAAAGTATCACTTCACTGAACAGCAGCCAATAAAGGGACAGAGGTTGGATTACCATGGGCAAATATTGTGTGTGCGGATGAGTGATGTTGCAGTAAGCTTAAAATTATCTCTCCTCTTTTTTCAACTGTCCTGGGTTGGTTTCTTTAGGATTTGCTCTAAAATATTACATTGGTGTAGAGATTTAACATGATGTACCATCATACTTTATTTCAATCACAGCACGTTTCTGGTTTTAATCATACTGTTGTGTCACATATGTGAGTGAATTTCTGGAAGTACTGGAACTACGACTCTGACCAGGTATAGACTAATTCTTCTTGGTGATCCTGATATTCCAATCATTTTTTTTACACTGTGTTTTTTTTATTTAAAAAAAAAAATAATACATATATATATAAATAAAAGGCTGGATCTTACAATTCAGGTTTGAACAGGCTATTCTGGGCTTGGGGTTTTTTTGTCCAGTGAGCCATAAGAAAGACTAAAATGATAGGGAAATAGTTTGGGATCTTAAAAGATAATACAGAAATGCTCTTTATATTGTCTTAATTCTCTTACATATTTCTGAATAGAAATTACCACTAACGTGTTAGTATTAGTTCTCCTGTTGCCTGATCAAGGAGTTTATAACCTAATGGTGAGACGACAGGCTGCTAGTTACTTTTTCCCAGTGAAATATAGCCTGATATTCAAAACCAGAGGCCTGTGTTTGCCAGGTCTTGCTCTATAAGAGAGATCCTAATCTCAACAAGATAAACTGCTTAAATAAAAGTTGATGAAAGAACAGTCCGAATAGTGGATTATGCTGTAACTGTTTTACAGTGCTTTGCTTTAGGATAATTCTGTGTTTTTGTCCTTAGGGAAGCCAGTCAAAGAGCTCAAGTTTTTGGTGTTTACAGAATTGTATTAATCTTGATTTTTACAAAGTTAATTTCTGTTTAGTACTTGCATATTCATTTTGATTTTGTACTGGGAAGAAATTATAGGGAAAGGGTTAAGAGCATGCTTGCTCTTCATCTGTTTTAAATCCATAAATGTGAGCCCCTGTGCTGTTTCTAGGTTTCAGATTACAGTCTGTGATTTATAGGAAAAGGCTGTTCTCCACAAGTTGAAGTCCCATGTGTTTCTCCACCATTGTAAAATAACAAATCCTTGAGAATGCTTCCAGTTCCAAAAATTGCAGTTTTGAACTACATTTGTAACTGCTTATTTTTTTGAAGCAATGGCATTGGCATGGGAAGTGAAGTCCCCTTGTCCTAACGGTATCTGTTCAAGGTTTGCCGTGCTTTTCATTGCAGCTTGCAAAAACTGTAGCAACACCCTTATGTTTTTAGTCTTCTATCACTTTATTTTTCGAGGATACACCCACTAAAAAGTGCAGCTGTGAGCAGACACTTATATCATTCTGCATAAGTTACATCCAGAGCCCCTACAGAGATGGCAGGCCAGAAGCCATGGTGACCTAACAGACTATTCTAGTGTCTCAGGGTGTAAATCAGCACAGTACTTGGCCTCAGGTTTTTCAGTTGATTTCTGTGGCAATGATGGGGTATTTTTTGATACGGTGTGATTTCAGAATATAATGCTTAGAAACAGCTTTGCAGCGGCGCCATCCATCTTCTCTTTATTAAATGACAGGAGAAATTGCCAGTCATCTCTGTAGTAGAAACGAACACGGAAAATTGGGATTTCTGAAATATATTGTCACTGATTTGGGGAATGTAAATATTGCTGTTCAGGTCAACAGCCTTTTTCTTTCAGGTATTTTTTCCTGCTGTAATTCCTGTGTCTGCAAGAGGAGGGCTGCTTTATTTTGTCAGTCACAATTGTGTAATGACTTTCATTTGTGCTGAACAACTGAGATACTCTCTTGATTTGCCTATTTTGCCATGGTATAATAGCCTGAACTTGTGAGTGTGTACGAGTGAATCTAACCTCTTGCCTATGATTGGTTTTATGAAGAAAAAACAACTTTTTTGTTTCTATTCACCATTATTTAAAAATACACTTATCACTGAGATGAGGGGAAAAAACTGAAGGAGCTTCTGGCTAAAGTAATTGTGTGAAGTTAAGTAGGTAGCAATGCGGTATTGTTTTGACCTTCCAGGCATCCCCTATGAACTGTGTCAGTAGTTGACCTAATAAAAGCTTACTTCTTTTGTCTGAAAATGAAAGTTTAACTGGGATGTTATTACTAGTATTCTGTGATCAGTCTTAATTAAGATGTGAGATACGCATCATTAAATTAGCATGTTGAAGTATTATGTAGATCGGAAAAAATAATTGAGAATTCTTAATGAGTTGATCAAAATTTTGGTGCTTTTACATCTCGTACTTGGCATTAGATATTTCTGTGTACAGAAATACAGAAATTTCTGTGTACATTGTGTCTGATGTGTGTTGTGGGCAATGCAATTTAAGCCAAATAGAAAATCCAGACTCAGTCTTGACTTTGCAGTTGTCATGTAACTCCCTATGTCAAATACAACAAAGAGCTACCATGTAGTGTTAACAGCTTGTTGAGCATTATGAAGTAGTGCAACATCAGCCGGTTTAATATTCAAAGGTTATTCTAAGTTTAATAGGCCAACAATAGAGAGGCAAGTAACCATAGGCAATATGGTTATTTCTTCTGAGGATCACTGACTGTAGCCCTGTATACCCTTGTATAATTCAGACCCATGAATGACAAACTCTGCAAAAAGTATTTTTTTCAATCTGAAAAGATTGCTCTTAACCAGATGCTTCAGAATAATATCGATGGCTTTCCATGTGCACTGAACCACAGTTCTGTTGTGTTCTGTCTTCAGCTTCTTTAGAAAAGGAGTTTAACGTGTCAGACTATGTCTGTAAGACAACGCCATGCATTATTATTTACTTATCTCCGATCTCATTTGTGTCTAGTTACTTTCAAATTGCTTGGCCTTGAAACCGTGTAAAAAAACAACTAACTGCCTTCTGACTCAACGAGATACAGAGAGCAAAGAGCTGAATAAAGGTTCACTGTCATTTGATATGGGTATCAATATCAATTGGAATTTTATACTGATACCACTGAAGTTGGGGAGCAACAGCCAGTTCTGACAAAATGGAAACTCCTTTTCATATTTGTCCTGTTTTCTTTACAGGGCATTTCAGTCCCTTCCAAAAACAATTTTGTCTTCCTAGCTTTTTCCCCCATGTCCTTAGTGCAACTTCCCATACCCTGGTAACAGATGTAAGTAAAAGCAGAATTGTGAAAATACACAGCAAAGGTGATTTAGAATGTACAAAAAATCTCATGTTCTTGCCTGGTTTCAACATAAACTTTTATAGTGAGTATTATGTTCTTGACTGGGATCGTTGTGGGCAGATCACAGAGGAAATCTCTAATGGTACATCTGTTTGCTCCAGCATACCATTAGTTCTGAAAACATATCCATGATTTTTTTCTAGCTACAGCAATTTCCCTTGGTTCTAGATGTACTATGTGTTGGACCATCTCCCTCAAGAGAAGATGAACAAATTTGAGCATTGCAGTCCAAAATCCTATGCTATTTAGCTATTCTGGATCCTCTTCTGTTTAGTTGGAAACAATTTTTTGTTTTGTTTGTCAGGATATGCTGGGGAATAGACAGACAACTGGGCATGGAGGAGAGAGTCAGCATGCTTGAAAACTGCTCTTAATGGTGCATTTATTTTCCTTATCCTATGTCTACTACCCCAGTATCACATGAATGCTTTGCAGAAAGCTGTTCTTGAAAATTCAGTTGAAAAATAATCTACCTCGAGTTAGAGCAATGTAGTCATTGTGCAGTAGTATAGACATTGGAGGGTTTGTACTTCAGGTGAGCTATGAAGCCAAGCCCCTTGTGAGACTTGCATTCCCTGTCAGAAAAACAGCTTCCTAAAACTTATGTGCTTTATCCATCTCTTGCTGATCCACGTGACAGTTACTATTTTTACTTGTGTTAACTCCAGGTTGGGAAAGCAATGGTTCTTTCCCTTCTCAAACCTGCAGTTAAATACTCATTTCAGATTGCCTTGTTACGAGCGTATTTTAAAGGGCTAGACTGATGAGTTGCATTTTCCAGGGTTGCTCTGAGTCTCAAATTGCCATTAGTGCCTGAAACAAGTCAAGTCACTTCAGCTTGTTTCCCCTTTCCGTATGAACCCCCACCTCCTGCTTCCCCACTGCCCCTTGGACACCTCTCCCAGGTCACAGGTGGAGAGCTCAAGATTCTTCCTGACCCGCCAAATGTGGCCGATCAGGTTTCCCACCAGCTGCGCAAAGTCTCCCAAAGCAGGAGAAAATCCCCAGAGCTGCTCTGAAGGCAGCACATGTGCCCTTCTGCAGCTGTACACCAGTGCTACATCTCTGCTGAGATGCAGCTGGGAGCTGGGGAGATCCCGTCACGCTCCAAGTTGTGGTTGCTGAGCTGCCCGCCCCACTGGGAGGCTGCACCTTTCCAACAGCTTCCCCCATTTATATACCATGATCCAATGGCATGCCTATGAAAAACCTACACTTTTTTTTTTTCCTTTGTAAAACATTTCTTATAATAGTAGGCTATTTTTATTATTAACTGAAGATATTAAAACACCAAAATCCTCCAAAGACAATGTTATTTTTTCAACTTGTTCTTTTTTTCATGTCCCTTAAAAATCCACAAACCAAGATAACCCAGACTATCTGTGGACAAAAGAGGATTGCTATAACTACACGAGAAGATTTCTGAATTAAGCCCATGACTTTTGAGAAGGGAGACGTGAAAGCTGCAGTATAATAAAATACAAATCCATTAAAATATGACTGTGAATTTAAAATTGCCTATTTTAAATTTAAATAAAAAAGACCAACCATAGACAGTTGGGAGAATACCTATTGCGGGGAGGAGCTTAAAAATAATAATTCAGTTTAAGCTAATTCCCCTGGGGCTATGTTCCCATGCAGTAAATAATAACCAAGATATTTACTGGCTGAAGAATTCACCATTACCCTTACAGAGTATTCTTGCAGAGCAATTTTTTAATTTATATTCACTGCTACTCCTTTGGAGAGTCAGCCCCTGCATTCCCCTAGGTAGGGAATAGAAATTACATTATGAGACGTGCATTTAAGTCAAAACGGCTTGTATTTTTAAAATTAAATGCTTGAAATTATTAATCTAATGCTATAGAAACTATTAATCAAGTGTCCTCATAAAAATCATTTGCTGCTGACATTGAATTATTCAGTGCTTATATGAACAAATACATTTGATGAAATCTTACCTGTTCACGACCAATTTGCAAGCATGAATAAGAGTTCAGTAGACATAGATCTTTTGTAATCAGATTACTCCTTCTCCAGTAATTACTAGAATGCTTTTGACTGCTAAGACCAATGAAGTTTTAAAAATCTAGCTTACCTGCTATTTGTGATTCTTGTTCTGTATTATATCTGTTATCTCTGTTTTCCTATTGCATTTAAACCTGTGAAGACTGTGGAGGTGAGGACTATGGGGGATAGCTGAATTAATTTCATTTGGCTTGTCACTAGTTTCTAACTTTACTTTCACAAATGGATGGAAAGTCCAGAGTGGAAAGATCTAGTAAAGAATGTTTGTCCATTAAAAATAAACATTTATAAATTGAAAATGTTATGAGAGTTTACTCATGTAAACACTATTTATGTAAACACTAAGCTCGGCTGAAGCCCATTTATTAAAATTTTGTAACTGGTTTGCTCTTCAAGTGTTGTCATAATTTACTAACACTTCTGGGAAGCTTTTACTGGTTTGTCCTGAAGATGGTTTTTGTGAATTATTTACGGGCCAGGGTGTATTTTGAGATGCCCCAATAAATATATCATAATGGTGGCAAACAACAGTTGCCAAGCTCTAGCAACAAATAAAAGGAAAAGCTGGGAAGTCTACATTATTTGAAATAATCAGTGATTCTGATTTTTTTTCCTGGTATGGTGATCAAGCATTTCCTATTACAGAATACACAGCAATGCAACCTAATCCCTTCCAATTTATCACATCTAAAGTGTTGCTCAGTAAAGAGGGACTTCCATCAACTGTAATGGGCATGGAATGACATAATGTGTGAAAAGACAAGAATAACCTTGAGCCACAGCAAATTCTACACCAAAAGCGCCTGAAGGACCAATGCTGAAAGATTTCATTAGACTTAAATGCACTAATGAAATGGCTTAATGTAGTTACTCTGAATCTCATCCACCAGATTCTCTCACAAGGAATGCTTTTCAGTGCCTGAACGGAAAAAATCTTTCAGTTCACATGCATAACGTATTATTAAAATCTGATGTGTTAAAGATAAAGTTCAAGTCTAAATAACGACTAGTGCCAAGAACTTCAGGCAAACCGACTTCAGCCTTCTTTCTTAATACTTTAGCTCTGTCCTAAGTCAGAAATTTAAGATGACTGCAGAGAATTTAAATATGTTTGAAAACTGAGCTTGACTTCAAATCAGTGTTAGGTTTTCTGAGAAATGGGCATTCTGTAAAAGATATTATAAATCTGTTTCTCTCTCCTACTGAGTTTTCGTTCTTGTTAAACTCATTCTGAATAGACAGCATTGACCTTTTAATTCTGATAATATCACCATCCATGTACGTTGGGAGATCTGTGCCAGACATTATGGTCCTGATAATAAAACGTTCTACAAATGAACAAAAAAGCAAGTGTTATAAATGGGAAATTAGCAGCACCTTTCCTATGTCTTGTTTCTTCAATATTTCTGTTAACACTAAACCAATGTGTAGAACACCATCTTGAAACGAAAAGGGCAACAAACTTCTAATGGCATTACTATGGATTTGATATAAAATTCAGCAGCTTTGTAAGGACAATAAATACTTCTAATTAGTAATTGTTTTTCCTTTCTTGTTCTTTACTGACAAAACTGTGTATTTCAGAATACAGATTAATCTTGTAAAACGTAATTTAAAAAAAAAGTTTTATTTGTCTTGAAACATAAACCAACCAATCCATGCAACTGTTTACTTCCTTCTTTGTAAAGCCACACGTTTTTTGTAACCAAAAATCTTAGCCTTGATCCCAGAAAGTGTTCTTCTGGGGTGGCCCTGCAGGTCCCCTTGCAGGGAGGGGGCAATCGGGTGCTGGCTGAAGCCGGTGACGTTCACTGTGGCAGTCTGTGAATGCGGGATTGGGGAATGAACCATACCTTGGGAAACCTATTGAGGTTTTGGCTGGCTGTGTTGTGAAAAATGAATAATATTGCAGTCAAAAGTACAAATGACTCCATTACAATAGTTTGGGGCATTTATAAATGTATAACAACTTTCCAACCAAATGAGAATGTTTGTAGAATCACCTGAAGTTCTTTGACATGCTTATTTTGTTCCGAATTATGTGAAATTCCAGTCCAGATTTCTAGTGGACTAATGAAGAGATCAGGTTTCTTCCAAATGACTTATTGTAGGTTAAATATTCTAAGAACAAAAGGAGGCAGAAAAAACCTAATGATTTCTAGTCATTTTATTGTGTCAGGCTTTCTTTTGTAATGTGAGTGCTCAATCCCTTGTGTTTCGTTGCTGGGTGCTTTTTTTTAATCTTTATTTCTTATGCTTTGAGGAGTTACTGCATGGGCAACAGGTTAATTTTCAGTGCACAAATAAAGCACACCTAGTTTATACCTGCAAATAATTTAGGTTTTTAATCTATTGACGTTATTAGCACTGGGACAGTTTTCTGTTGTTGATGAGTTGTTATATTCTCCTTCACCCTTCTGGATCATCCCTATGGGTTCTGACAATGTTATTGCTTCATCAGCAGCTTTGGGACCTAATTCAGAGTCCATGGGAAATGTCACACAGTACGTGCCATGTTCAAGGTTCTGTTTATGTTAAGAAAGAAAGTTGCTGGTAGCCAGAGAAAGCTATTGGCAATTTTTCTCCAGAAAGGTGCAGTCTGAGATGTTGTCCAGTACTGGAAGCAGTAATCTTTAGCTTGATTTTACAGGCATGCAAACTACTTCGGTTTATTTTTTAAGGTACTTTGCTGATGGTTATTGGAATCACTCAATTAGTGATTGGAAGTCCCTTTGGATGTCCGTTATCATGAGATTGATGCACGTGGTGAGGCTCAAAGCCTGGTGAGAGCTCAAGAGAGGAAAATAGCTTTGTTAACACAAGGGCAAAAACCTTGTCTGCTGACCCTGTTGCTACTGCACTTATCAAACAAGCTTTCGCCCAAAGCTAGGCAAAACCAAATGTATAAAAATGGGGGATTTCAATTGCAAGAGAGTTTAGCTGCCCACAGCTACACTGCAGCCAGTGGGCTCTCTGGAGTATCCCAGTAGTCCCTAAAAACTCTTTCCCTTCCGTCAGAGACTGGCCCTGCATGGCAGTACATCTCCAAAAGGCTTCTCTGGCTGGCTGTGGGGATGCATGCACAGCGAAGGTATGCTGCTGCTGGCTGTAAGCACACTCAGATGATGTCATTTCCCGCCACGCTCCTAAAAAAAAAATACCCCATATTCCTGAAACTCTTGCTTTCAGGACGATAATGTATTGAGTGGCTATCTGGCACCTGAGCGTGCTGTATGTCCCCAGAGGTTGCAGATAGCTATTCTGTAACCAGAATTCAGAGATGTCACAAGGGGCTGAACAAACAAATATCGCCAGTTAATGGTTAAACTCTCAATTTACTAAAGCATTTGTTACCAGTTTGCGAAAGAGATCAAACAACCGTGAATCATAACCTTGGCTACTAATTAAATCCTTTATTCCCTTCCCTCATCGCAGAAGCATTTAATCTTAGGGAATCAGGACAGCTTGTTGTGCAGAATTAGATTTTACAGCATAAGCAGAGACAAGCTTACTGTAAGGTTTCCTACTGGAGCTGGAAATGGGAAGGAATAAAATGAGATTATTAACTTTCTTCCTGGCATGGAAGTTTATGCAAGCACTGAACACTGCCTGGTGTAAAACAGCTGCATCGGAAAATCATCTTGGTGGTATAATTTTTGGGTTTTGCTGAATGGTGAATATCATTTTTATTATCAGGCTGTCTTGCTTCTAGATAAGACTCGTCATCTAGATAGAGAATGAGGGATTTGGTGTGCTTTACTAGTGACCGTCTGTCTCAAAGAAAAATATTTCACTCAGAAATAATGGACTGTGAATAACACCCAGGAGGAAATGATGCATAAACCAAAATACTACATGCAGTTTTATTAATTGAGATTTATTTCCATTTGTCATAAGATGTTTTTGTGTTCATCTATGTATACGATGTATAGCTGCATGAGAGTTACACTTTCACACCTTTGATATTTAATAGCAAATTAAGCAGCGTTTATCTTTTTGGCTCCCGTTTCTCTGAAGCAGAACTTTAAAATCCCTGAAGACTTTATTTCCTTTGATTTTGGGGGAAGTCACCCTTGTCCCTAGTATCAGAGAGATGCAGCAAGAGCTCACAGAGCAGGGATGCCGTGAACTAGCATTAACCTATCTCTGTTTACTGGGACATTTTTGTGGAAATTAAACATTGGAAAGAAGGGTGGACGTTTGCTTTGACATAGGAAGAGGTTTTGTGGACACCTCTTTTTACTGTGAAATGTATGCAAACCTAGCTTAGGTCAGGTAAAATCCTGGATTTTTATAGCCTTCTTGAAAGGTGGGGAAGGTCAACATAATAGTGTGTTGTGCTCCCAGGCTGAATCGCAACTACTTACATTACACATTCACATGTTAGTGAAGCATTTACTGCAGACTGTTATATTTATTGTCTGGATGGAGATGCTCTTTCACCCCACTCACCTTCCTCATTTTTCCCACAGGCTGCGAGAACACCACCGTGCAGCAATTAAGGTGATTCGTAGGATGCAGTATTTTGTGGCAAAGAAAAAGTTTCAGGTGAGTTGTTAATAAAAAGCTCTTTTTCTAAATAAACCCTTTTATTCTCCTGATTCATTGTTTCTTTTAGAAACTTAAGAGAGACTTACACAATTCATTTCAGTAATGGTGAGCTACACCCACTATTCTCTTCCTCCTTCAATAGCGTGGTTGTTCAGCAGGAGGTTAGTCAACTGTGGATGCAGTGGAAATAGGATAAACTCCTGAAATGCGGTCTGAATTAAAATGTTAAATGTTATTTTCTGCTAATGGACTTGACCCTTAACCCTCTGTTATCACTGTCTCTTTCTCTCAGTGCAAACATTCTCATATGTCTCCATTAATTCTGAGCTGTATGTTACTGTCGTGCTGAGTCAGTAGGATTATAGATAAAAATACTACCTCAGTCTTGTTTCTGTCTCTTACTCAATGATAATGAAGTCCTGATAAGAAACCAGGGTGGAAATTTATTAGCATATTGGAAAGTTTCTCCTTCCTTTTTCCTTCTCCCCTCTGCAGAAGTAGGAGACCTCCGTCCCAGTTTGTGATATAATATTTCTCTTTACTCCTCTAGCCTTCACTGACATACGTTTCCTGTGTGCCACTTTGCTTGCTATGATATTGTGATACCATAAGCATTTAACAGTAGTTAATTAACCTCGTTGCCTGGTCTGAATAAAAAAATTAGACTGCAAACTTTCTAAGCATGTGGTTTCTAAATCAATTTCATTAATCCACTAAAAACACTTGTCAACAGCCTTCACCTTGATTTAAACTAGGTGAATATATAAATATATATATGTGTAAGAAATACATTACTTAACGTAAAATCAATTATCAAGGGACAGTATCCAGAGAACAGGCTTCACAACTTGAAATGCAAAGAGAGGGGCTTAACTGCCCACATCCATTTTCATATATGACCTTTCCACTACAGCATACAATAGACTAAAAAGCTTTTCTGCCCTTAACCTAGACCCCCCCAAAAAAAGAAGGGCATCCTTTTTCCTTCAAATTTGAAGGGCACAAAGTCTAGGATCAGAAAGATGATGATATGACAATGATGATGATGACAACAACTAACAGTCCAAAAGATCATTGTTTCTGTAAGGCAATGCTGCTACTTCAAAACCGTGATTCTGACTTCCTCATCAAAATTTTGCAGCACTGCCTAAATTCCTGAGCAATTTCCTACTTTGAATCTTTTTATTTTTACTAACATTCATGAGCTAATTTATGGCTAAGTTTGCCTGGGCTTTGCAGAAATTTGTTTCAGTTATGTATCATGTATTCAGCCTGTCACCATTTAGACTGAAATCTCTCATGTTCAGGGTGTTTTTGGAGAGAGTGCTTTCAGAGAGTTTCCACTAGCACATTTCACCTGTTACTTTTATTAGACTAAAATTAAGAAAGGCACAACATCTGGACTACTTGAAAATAAAATTTATAGTCATTTTGTTGAGAAGCTCCTTAACACCTGCTGTCCAGCATTTGTAACTTGGCAAGGGACGTGGCCCATTCCAGTGATGTGTCCTCTGCTGTTCTATGAAAAACTGCCTAAATGTGGCCGGTTCCATTAAACTTTAATTTATTCTCGTTCTAAAACCTGATTGTGATCCTTTTCTCTGTGGTAATTACTGAATCATTGCTCTCATAAATTTAGATTATAAAATATTTGCCATGGTATTAACTAAGCTGCTTAGAAACAAAAACTCTACACATTACATATCTACCTCCCAAGTGGTATTTGTCAAAAACAGATTTTGAAAATGCCTGAACACTGTGCAACATTATCCACCTGGCAAATAAACGAAACTCCCCTGCGGCAGATGACTTGATAGAAGCCGAAAAACCATTTGACTGAATAGAATGGGACTATTCAGTTCATACTTAAAACTTGTTTGTACTCGGTATCCTGGTTCCTAATCTGGCTTCTCAGTTGTACTCTCACTTTCGCATCTGCAAAAGACCTAGTCTTGGCCATCTACAAAATCCTTCAACAAGGTTGTCTCTCATCCTTCTTTAGTAGTCTTTCTTCTTCCTGAGCTATCAATATTAGCTGTTACTAAAGAACTAAAAATGTCAGTTAGGCTGAAGTGAAATGTATCTCAAGTCGCTCCTGCGTACAAGCGATACGCTGCTGCTTGTCAGATGCAGAATGTCCCAGTAGGAACATATCGGGGATATCTGATACTTCTCCATAATTTCTGAATACAGGGTTATGACCGAGTTAAAAAATTTGGATAGCACCAAAGGTACGGTTTTCAAAAGCACCTAAGTAACTTAATGCACAAAGTCACCTTGATATTCAAGCCACAAGGTGCTTTTGAAAATCTCTCCTGTAATTAAGAGATAATCACTGTCATTATTTCTTCCTCAAAAGTATGTTGTAAATCTGCTTTGTTCTATTGTATGCACATAAAGTAGTCATAAGAAATTAAAATGTTTAAACATGTGCCAAGTAATGACTATACAGTTTCTAATAACCAGTCTAATGCAATATCTGAAATTTAAGTAAAGCATAAGGCGCATTTTAAAAATGTATTTTTCAGCATTTGAGAGCTCTGCATAGCTCTTTTCTAGTAGATATTTGCCTTCTAAACTTTTTGTGTTTGTGTGAAATGTATCTTCCTAAAAGAAAATTCAGGCCTTTTTTATTTTTTTCTATAACTATTGGAAAAAAAAAAAAACAAAACAACCAAATTTCAGCTGAAGTCTGTTGGACTATTCATGCTTAAAATTAGCTGGAACATAAGTAATTGCAAGGCCAGCACTTAAAAGGAGTATTTTTTAGAGATGTCTCTGAAGTTTTTGGGGAGGGAAAGCAAAGGAAGAAGGAGAGGAAGAGGAAAATTTTGCAAAATAGGTCCCAGCATGAGCCCAGCATGGTTCCTAAACTATACCAGCTGTTTGCAGGATACACCTGTATGCCTAAGTTTGCCTAGATACATGTTTTTAAGAGCTCAATTTATTACAAGGGGTGATGGCACCACAAGGACAAAAGTCAGTTAGAAAGAAGAGCCTTCCTGTTTAAAAAAAAATAAAAAATAAATAAAGACAAGCTAAACAGGGAAACAAATATATTTCAAAGGACATGAAAAACAATTCTTTGTAAAGCATCACAATTGGCCATCTTTTCCTCTTTAAAAGAAGGAGAGAAATTTATACTCTATTTTAAAATCCAGGTTTGAATATAGTCCATATGATGATGTCCTTGTAAGCACCCAGCATAATATTGTAAAGAATTAATACCTTTTTTATGGATGTGTTTATGCTCTCACAAAGTCTGTAGGACTGTTTCAAATTGTGTAGGAAAGATCATATTCTAGTAGTAGTCAATGCGAGTCTTGCGCATCAGTTAAGATGAATGGCTCATGGCTAAGGAAGCGTTCTGTAGATTATGGGGAAAACAGTACCTAGAAATTAATGGTTTTCTAGGCTTTGTTCGCCCCACCTACTAAAAATGAATTTCATATATTAGTTATATATCAAATGTCTTCGGTACATTCTAACCTTAAAACTGAATTTCAGAAAGAAAATCACCATACTCAGTTATTCCATTGACTGGATTCATCAGTAAATAACGTTTGTCTTCCAATTAGGAAAGTTTCTAAACGTCTTAAGACTTACGCACGTGGATACAACTGTGATATCCACCACTAATCCAGAGATCAGGAATTTGATCTTTCTCATTGTCATTTTGAAATCTTTTTTTTTTTTTTTTAACTCTTTCCATGTAAATTCTTCCTGTTGAGTAAATCAGTTTCCTTCTAAAATATGTTTTTACCTTGTGTTATGTTTTTCACCATGGCAAATATTCTATACATAGCATAAACTAAAAATACAGGTTGCAGTTCCCCTGACGAAATGAGTAACTGTTGCCTGGTTTGTTACGATTTCACTGGAAAATCTTGCATTTATAGTCTTACAATTCATCATCTTATGTAATTCATTTGTCATGGTATGAATCATGAATTGTGTGTGTAATCTTTTCTAATCTCCATACTGGGCTGTACCAAACAATGCAGTTCAGAGTGTCCTGTGCTTCAAAGGGTGTTCTACCCACTTTATTTGACTCTTATTTGGTTACATTTCCCAGAAATTCCCCTTTCACGGATTCTTCTCGCCCTTTCCTGGGTTTGCCTCCCTGTGCATGCAGTTATAAGGAAACAGCAATGGCCAGAGATCCACTTTTAATATTTGACTTTGGCTTTTGTGCCTTTTGCAGACTTTCATATATGATGAGGAAAATTTTAACTAGTTTAAGATTTTTGCCACGAGTATTGGTTAACTAGCAGAGGGACATAAGTAAGTGAGCAAAGCTAAGGGAAGCTGTGGGGCTGACTTCTGCTTTTCTTTCTTCAATACTTATCCATTGCCTGCTGCAGGTTTTTTTCCTTTTACAAAACAAACATGTTTCAACATCAAGAGTATTTTCTCTTGAGAGACCCTGTTTCAAAGTGAGGTAATTACAGAATAATCAGTACTGACTGTTAAATACCTCAGAAATTAATGTTCATTCATAAATTCTATTTACTCCAGGTTTTCAGTTATTGTTTTAAAGAGCAAGAAGCAGGCCGGTAAATGAAAACCAGGCAGGGACAACACCTGCTCTATCTACTGTCAGACACCTGCAACAGAGTACAAAGGTGGCAGGAGAAAGCTCTGCATTTTTATTCTTACTGAACAGCTTTTCTGAACCTGAGTTTTCAAGCTGATCTTGCAGGTTTCTCTCTTGCTTATTTATAGTACAAAAATAATCCAAAAACTCTCTTTCTTTTTATATCATCATGTTTGCAATACTAGTCCATGGAAAGACTTATGGGCTTATGCCATCATATTTTTTTCTTTGTGGATGTTAGTTATGATTTATATGTGTGCAAGCAATCAAGCTTCTTGGGAATTCTGTGTGCTCTTTGGTAAGACTGAAGCAATTCCCAGTCCTGTTTATTCTTCCACATTCAACCAAGGGTTGCAGTTGGCTTTGGGGAATCTGGCACACTGAAAAATAATTTGTTTGGTGAAGTGATATTATTAAAGTAATGATTATAAAAGTAATGATTCCTGAAATATGGGAGCTACTTCTCAGGTAGGTCCAGAGGACTGCATGGTTTTTATATTTTATCCTGTTTTACCTTGGCTTAATACAGAAGGTATTTGTGGCATGGAATTGAGGAAAACCTGCAGCATGTGAAATGAGGTTAAGCAGTGTAGAGACATCTCCATCTTTTGAACTACAGATGACAAAATGTTTCTTAGACCTCAAATGGGTACAAATTCTGATACATTAGACGCTACTACTGTAAACTTTTCCTTGTTGTCAAAAGATGCCAGAAAGGAGAAGTTGTAATTCAGTGTTATCAAGGTTTTCACCAAACCTTGAAAATTATTTTCCGAGTGTCAATAGACAGCATAATGAATGAGTCAGAAATAGAGAATCATAGAATAGTTTGGGTTGGAAGGGACCTTTAAAGGTCATCTAGTTGAAACCCCCTGCAATAAGCAGGGATTTCTTCAACTAGATCAGATTGCTCAGAGCCCTGTCCAACCTCACCTTGAATGTCTCCGGAGATGGGGCACCTACCACCTGTTTATCTGGGCAACCTGTTTCAATGTTTCAACACCCTTACCATAAAACATTTCTTCTTAACATCTAGTCTAAATCTACCCTCTAAAAAGTCTGTCCACATCTTTCCTGTAGCCCCTCTCTAAGTACTGGAAAGCTGCTATAAGGTATCCCTGGAGCCTTCTCTTCTCCATGCTGAACAACCCCAGATCTCTGAGCCAGTCCTCATAGGAGAGGTACTCCAGCCCTCTGACCATTTTTGTGGTCCTCCTCTGGACCCATTCTAAAAGGTCCATGTCCTTCCTGTGCTGAGGACTCCAGAGCTGGAAGCAGTACTCCAGGTGGGGTCTCACCAGAGCAGAGTAGAGGGGCAGAACCACCTCCCTTGACCTGCTTGGCATATCATTTATGGTTACTGTATTGTTTGACTGATTTGATTAGCGTATTTAAGAAAAAGCTTTCTACCAAATCATAAATTCAGGTGTTACTGTTTAGTCTAATGTGTGAGGTTTACACCCTACTCTTCTCTGTTGTTTTAGAGCATCATTGCTGCTTCTGTAGTTTCTGAATGTAGGATTAAGATATTTTTAATTCATCCCTGCACTTCGACAAGTTCATTCACTTGCTTTCTAGTTAGTCTTGGTCTTTATTGGTTAAAATGATGGACTTTTCCTTTATCTTTAATACTACACAAGTGTTTTTATTGCTTATAGCTCCCATGTATGAAGTGCAAATTACAGACACGGGGCTTTCTCCTTGGTCATTCCTTGCACCAATATTTTCCCAGTATTTCCCAGTAGATTTGAAAGCTCAGCCAGTCTTTCTGGAATAGGAAATCAGTCATGAACTTTCAACCAGGACTCTGCTTTAACCTTCCCATGGTAAGAGCTGAACTGAGAAGTCCAGCAGTCTTGCTGCTGACTGCGAATAAGGGCTATTGCATGTGAAAGACCTCTTTACTGTATGGCGGCTGAGAAACATGAACTTTATTTTCAGAAAAAATTAGAATGACCACAAACTTCTGAGCAGACTTTGGCTCCAAGGTCTTTTGGCCTCAAGTTTTGTAGATAATCTCTTGAAAAGCATGTAGACCTGCAGTAACAAGAAGGTGGATGAAATCAGAACTGTCATAATTATTCCACAAAAAATACGTGATCGTGGCAATAATCAAAGTATCTCTAATGTTTACACAGAGTTAAAAGGGGTTAAAAGAACTTCCTGTTTACTCTTGAAAAATACCTGCATTAACATAGACCGTTCCTACATCCTTGTGGCTTAAAGGTATGTTTGGTTTTTTTATTTTACAGCAAGCTAGAAAGCCCTACGATGTCCGAGATGTTATTGAGCAGTATTCGCAGGGCCACCTCAACCTGATGGTGCGAATCAAGGAGTTACAGAGGAGGTATGTCAATGAAGTTGTGTCTGCATCCATAAACACCAGCAGAAGGATGTTTGTAAATAAACAAGTGACTGAGGCTGGGGATCAAAAACTGGCAGGGTTACAGGTGCCATATTGGTAGCACTGTGCAAAGTTATGGAATATAAACCAGCATTCGAGTAAAGTTTTCTTTTCACGCAGGAACGAAAAGGCAAAGAGCTTAAAAATCTGATGATCGGGACTTACGCTTTTCATTATACTTACATGTATTGCCTCAGTCTCTGCTAGCTTTGACTATACACTGTAATCCTGCTATGTTTGGGGCTGTATTAGACATACAGAGTGAAATACTGTCACCTGCTCTGGTAGAATTGCATTTAAGAGCAAAGTAAGAGATGACAGATAGAAGCAGCAAGTACACTGCAGAAGAAGAAGGAAAAAAGGAAACAGTGCTGCTCCTGCAGAAAAGCAACAAGCACAGTAAAATTTACAGTGGTTGAAGAAAACAAAGACCAATCTAAATCTTATCCCATTTTATTACTATTTTTTTAATTTCAAGGTATTCTTAGCCCAGAGTAACTGCTTCACTTACAGTACAAACCAGAACTATTTAAACTTCACTTTGCTTGTTTGTGAAGAGGTTTCCCTGCTCCAGCTAGAGAAAATGAAAATGCTGCTTCAGGCTGCTAAAAACTAAAAATCATTCTTTTTGGTTTATAGGTTGGACCAATCGATAGGGAAGCCATCTCTTTTTATCTCTGTCTCGGGTAAGTAAATAAAAAGGATGTATCTAAAATTAATCTGATTAAGATATAACTAATGGAAAATACTTGTTAAAATGTTTTTTATTTTGTTGCCAAATTCTTAAACTGTGCCAACCAGTTGTGGTCCACTGTGCATCCACAATAATATTTAGTTATCAACACCTTTAAAATAGGGTTGTTCTTATTTAGATATTCAACACACCTAGTTCCACAGAAGTTTTTAAAATATTGGCTCTGTTGTCTCTGAGACCCAGCATATTTTGAATAAAATGATGTCCTATGTTTAGAGAGTTTCTATGAAATCAGTAATATTCACATAGAGATTTGGTAGATTTGAAAAGAAACTGGGAAAGGAGCACAAAGTATTAAGTTGTTTGTGACAAGTCTGGCTAATGAAAGCTCTTTGTTACTGCCATTTTCAAACTCATGTTTCTATATAGTTTATTGGAGAAAAAAGATGAAGTGTTATCAAATGTGTTGTTCAAGTTTGCTGTAGATTCTTTGTAAAGTACAGATTGTTTTCAAATGGCAATTAAAACATTAACTAAGTTGGAAAACGTTTTGTTCTCCCAGGTTAAAGCATAAAACTGAGGTTGAAAGTGCCTAAATCTTAAGGGCTATTAAAAGCCATGGTGTAGGCTAATGCTATAAAAAGAAACAAAAAGCTGCTTTTAAGGAATAGAACTACCAGCCTGGCAAAGGTGTTCAGTTACACTGCGTTGGTGGGCTAGTTAAACACACCCTGTTGTGGCTTGCTGCTATTTTGTTATACCACCATATATTAATTTAAAAATGTTTCTTGTTCCACAGAAAAAAGCAAAGATCGGGGGAATAACACGATTGGTGCCAGGCTGAACAGGGTGGAGGACAAGGTAGGCCTCAGTTAGACTGGCAGTGAATGAGGACGTGGTCTGTAATCAAACAGTGCTTGTTTCATAGGATGTGGGGAAAAATTCTGCTTAAAATAGAGTTGAATGCCTGGCTTTTCCAGGTGATGGAGCATAATTTTTGTGGGAGACTGCATTTTTGGTTCTTTCTTGCCATTTTAACAGAATAAGAAAAAAACAGGCTTTAATTATTTTTGATCTCTTTTGGGACTTGCTTGGATTTTTTATTTTTAATTCTATATATTACACGTCTCAATGCTCTACTTCCTTCCTCCACAATAGATAAAAGGCTATGTTCCTTTAATACCTCTGTATATTATGGTCCCTAAGATTTCCCTTTGATCGTTTCTCTGATGTTTGTATAACTCCACCTACAATTCCTTAGAGAGAGTGATAGCAAATGTTGTTCTGTCCTGGTTTTCATTCCTTATGACAAATGGAGTTTCTCCTTTCAAGTGACATGAAGCTCAAAAAAATCAGACTTGTTCTATAATCTCAAATTAATGGTTAAGTGCTTTCTAACCCTTTATTTCAATGCTGGCAGTGCTTGCAAAATTAGATGACAGACAGAGGCTATGTCATTGTTTAAAAATATAGGTTTGCCTGTGTTGATATTAAGGAAAGAAAGGGAGAGTTGAGAGAAATGGTTTGAATCCTTTGCTGATCCCTTATAGTGATTTGGTGAGGGGGTGAAAGAATTTATTTCACTCCTCTATCTAAACAGTTTGTTCGAGTGAACTGTTCGTTAAGGACTGAAATTTTTTCTTGAGGAAAAGAGCTTTCAGATGTATGTAACCTCAAGAAGGATTTTTTCTGAAGAAATATCTGTCAAATATTCTGCAAACAAGGAGAGATGTGAGCAACACATCCCAAAGGGTGAGAACTGACCACCTTGGTCTGTATTGATTCACTTGTGACATATCCGTTTCTCTTTAAATACTGAAGATAAACTTGAATGATAGTACTCAGAACTGGACTTCAATCTATGGGAAATAAATAGCATTTTAAAGAGAACGGGTGACTTTTGCCATGAAGGTGACACACAGGAAGGGTGAAGTAGAAAATAGGAAGGTAATGTGCATTTTGCACAAAGAAGAGTCCCTGTGCAGTGCTCACTCTGACCTGTGCTTGGTAAGTGTTCTTACACACGGAAGGCCTTTCCAGAAAGTTTAGATTACATTTATTTATTTTCTCTCCGTAGTGTCAACTAAAAGCGTGGAACACTAAAAAATGCCTTGTGACTTGTGACAAAGAGCAATAACTTTTCAGTTTGGACAAATAATTCTCAAATGACAGCTGAAATAGCTTCTCAGTGCTATTTGTAAAATCTCCAATGAGCCTGGGAAAGCTTTGGTGTTGTACTGACTCAGAGATAAGCTGTTTGGGGGTTATTAATTACTCTTTTTACATCCTTACAAGTACGTACACTGTGAATTTATAGTGACTGTTGTTTTATGTCTTGTAATGGGACTGTAAAACACTCCCTGTTTAATTTTAGTATAGGTGGGTTAAATTTTAGCCTTGTTTTAAGTAACAGACCCTTCTTTCTTTGCGATTGCATGAGGTCATCTGTGGTTTCAGAGTTGTATGTTATCTGCCCTATACAGCTACTCCTATCTGCAGGAATTTTATCTCAGCGTAGCTGAAAGGCTAAAAATAGAGAATTTCAGTTGGACTCTGCAAACAGTGGTATACATGACAACACACCAGCAATGCTGAAATGACATTTTTGCTGCAGCTGCAGATGGTGGCCAAAGCTAATGTTTTGGTATTTTTGCTCTCTGAGATTGGCCTTCTCTTTCTTGTAACGCACATGGTATGCTTTCAGCATACAATTAAACTTGTTCCTGAGCTAAGCAATATATAAAGGATATCTATATCACCTGTTTTTTAAGGTGACTACGTATTTTAAACAGTTACATCCACTTTGGTTTGTGAATTAGTTTTGAATCTTGGACTTCTGAAGGAGAGGTTTTCGGGGCTGTAGGCTAGTGTTAGCATCTAACCACCTTTTTTGCCTTTGAAAAATCTCCTTTAAGACATTTTAAAATGAGCCATAGCCTGCTGAAATTATTTGGACACTCTTGCTAAAGCAACAAATTACATGACACTTCCCATGCCACAGGAATAAGAGGAGTTCTTCTGATAGATCGTTCTCCATGTTCATTAATGTGCTCCTTGCAGCAGAAGGCTGGTGTGCAGTTGTCAGAAAGTCTGTGTTAAAACAGGGAGGGAAGGTACCCTGCACTTTCATTTTTTTTAATCTTTTGGGTGCTTCTGCTTATGAATGTCTGCTGTCAGCACAGGATCTGCTTCTTGCACATTACTGAGGCAGAACGCAATTCTATGTATAATTCTATAGGCTTTTGTGAAGGTGGATTTTAACTCAAGAAACATTTACAAATACAAATAATTCTGGTTTCAAAAGTATTTAATCGTGTTTCTGGGACATCATGTCTTGCAAAGCTTTTGTACTTGTTGCACAAGCAAACATGCTCTGGACGTGTGAGGGGATGGCACATGAAAGGGATGTTTTATAAATAAAATTCTTGGAGTCAAACAGTAGAGTATTGGCAGGAATTATACTTTATGGCAAAAATCTGAATTTCCAAGTATTGAAATCAGAAAAAAATCATGTTTTCATCTTTTAAATTTAGGAATATTTTCATATGAGGGAGAGAGTCCTGTAGAATCTCTTCGTCTCGAGTACTGAAGGAAACTTTGACCTTGTAATATATACAGTTTCTGATAATGTAAATAAAGATTGTTTCTCAATATGCAAAAGCCAGGGGGAGGAATCACGCTTGGAGGAACCTTCCTGCAGATTCCTTCCTGTAGAATTTTGTGATTTTGGCAAGCAACTGAAAAGGTGGCTTTGTAAATGTAACTAGGAACTGCACAACCTGATAGGCCTTCGTGAAAAGAAATCACAATCCAATATGTAATGACAGCATATTTTGACTTTGCTGTTGTTCTCTGTTGCTTATAAAGCAACAAATGCTAATGTTCTTCTAAACAAATGTTGTGTTCTTCTAGCAAATGCTAAGTTCTCCTAAAGGTGTATTTCCATGGCTGAGTGCAGGCAGTTGCAGCCCCTGCCATGCCCACCCCGTGGTCCAAAGGCATGGAGCTGCAGTAGTGTAGTGCCCATGAGCTGAGCTCATAGACTGAGCTCACTGATCCCACTAAGTAGCAGTAATCTGAGTGTGTGTGTGCAGATACATTGGTCCGGTCCCTCAGAGAATGTTGTTGAGCAGGATTACAGCAGCAAATCAATTTTTTTTTTCTTTTTTTTTTTTTTTTTTTTTTTTTTGCGGTGAGCAGCCTTCTGTCTCCTTATCCTGAAACATCTGTGGATGACTATTCAGCCTGCTCTCGAGAAACCTGGCCACTGCTGGCTTGCTACCAAAATCAAAATCAAAAACAATTTTTCCAGATAGGCACAGCTGTGTGTGCTCAGCGCTGTTAATCCTCACTCAGAGAGCCCTGCGTGCCAGTGGTTTAATGCTGGGTGTGCCCAGCAGCTCCATCCAGGAACAAGCCCACAGAGCACATAAGAACTTCTGTGTACTACATCTCCTCTTTTCTTTTCACTGCTTTAATTTTAGCTTGGGTATAAATGACCGTAATGCTAACTTTTAAAAATAAATTAATCTGTTCTTTTTCAACGATTTGCTGACCATTAATTTAGATATAAGAGGTGCAGCTTGCACTTTCAGATAATCAGTTGGGCTTGTTGCTTGGCTGCCCTAAGATAGTTCAGTCTTAAATATGGGCACTGTAAAAATCATCTGGAATATAGAGTGAGGGCTAAAACTGGCACTCCCTGGACTCTCAACACTCCCTTGTGCCTACATAACACACTCCCCCCAATGTCAGTAGGTCCTGCCTGTGGACCTCTCAGAGCAGAATAAGAGAATGCAGATTTACAAAAAAAAAATTTAAAAACCATTCTGAGCAGTAGCCTTTATGCTCTATTCTCTGTGAAGTTATGTTAAAAATAGGACTTAACCTTCTGCAATGATTTGGACACTTAAAAATTTGCCTTTTAAAAATAGTTACAGCAATCCAAATAAATTTTCTGAGTGTCCCTTCTACATACTAAGAACTATTCCTGTACCTGACAGTAAGTACAGTATTAATATCAGTTTTGCCAAGTTCACAACTAAAATCTTATAATAGTCTTTTTCAGTTACGTGGAACATTATAAATAGTGCTGTCTACAGCTAAATTTTAAGTTGTAGAGATTTGAATGGAGATTTCTGTTTATACAGAAAGTATGTAAAAGTGAGAAATGGGACACCTGTTAATGGGAAACCAAAAATTCTGCAAGACAATAATAATGTCAAGCATATGCGCATTTTGCAAGCTTACAGCTGAAAATGTGAACCCTTGTATTCTGACTGGTAAAAACCCAAAGAGCAACATGCAGAAGTTCAGACATGCAGCGCAGCACTGAACAGAGAGTTGTTTCACTTTTTAAGATATACTTTAAAAGCAGATTGCAACCTCCTTTTAAAATCAATTCAAAGCAAATCTATCATGTGAAAGCATCTACCCTAGAATGGATGCCACCATGCTGCTTGAGTTGCCCACTGGCAATCTGAACTGATCTTGGAAACCAAAGCTGAAAGGAAGTTCTCTACTTTGCACAGTTCTTTTGAGTTCTGGTTATGGTGATTTGGTTTTCTGTCATCCATCTACAATGTATTTGATTGATTGTGATGTATAGATCCCATGATCAGTAAAACTGTAGGGATATGGTATATGATAAGTTTTTCCCTGAGAGTGCTGAGTATGGAAACTTTAAAGAGAAGTAAAAGCAAAGGCTTCATTTGAGGTGTCTTTCAAAAAGTGGTGGAGACCTGCATGTTATAAAGTTTATATACGTCGTATGACATTTTCTTCTGGCTAAATATTTTTCTGTAATTGTTTCACCAGAGCATTGATTCTATCCATAAATGTATTAGAAATCAGTTGGGCTGGAACCCTCTTAAACACAGTCCAGATGAACAGAATGACCGTTGAAAAGTCTAGGTCCAGTTTCTGATTTTAATCTTTCCCTTTTCTGCTCTTACTTTCTAATTAACTAGTAGCTTCCCATTGCAAAAGATTTCATATCTATTTTATTTCTCTTTGTTGATTCTCTCAGAAATATCTGCATTTGAGTTATATTTTGCAGAGGAATTTCACTATGATGTTGTTAAATTTGCTATTTTATTGTATCACAAGGTAAATGGTAATCATGCCATTTCTAGTAGTGAACTCCCAGCCCATCCAGCGCAGAAAGGTTTAGGACATGCTCCAGAGCCTGTTAAAGGTGGTGGGAGTCTTTCCTTTGACCTAGCAGGCTGTGAAGGAGGCTGTTTAATCAAAACATGAGGTAGCCTCAATAAGGTCTCCTTCATCAGTGTAGGCAGAAGCATTAAGCTTTATCAAAGTTGTATGTGTTTGAGAGGATTTTTTCTTTTTGGTTGTTGTGATACAGTTTTGCTCAGTAACACGGATGTCTTACTTACATGACAGCATTTCTATCATAAATGGAAATATACATCTGTACATGTGTATATATATAATTATTGGATGCTTTATATTTACAAACGTAAGAGCATACATTAGGTAGTTTAACATTTTACTTATAAAAATATTATCTCACCTACCTGGTTCACAAATACCAGGTTTCATGTTGACAGATGGTTCACCTAAAAGCAATTCTTTGTGTGGCCATTCTTCCAATTTTATGTGAAATATCTGCATTATCTCACATAGGGGTTTTTTGCCTATTTTTGATGGGGTCTTCTGTCTATTTTTTATGGCATTCTGTATCCTGTGGGAACAGTTACTGTGCTTCCTGGTGTAACAACAACTAGTGCAAACTTCATAAAAGGCCTGGACTGGCGATGGCCACCTTGCACATCAGCATGCAATGGACAGGGACATTTTGGCTTTATTTTTAATTGAGTAACAGTGCTGAAAAAGCGATGGTAAAAGACTGACAACCAACCATCCGACTTTCTGGTCAGTGCTGGAAACCATGGTTAGAAATCGTCATCTATTGGAAGAGACAGCTTTGGAGAGTGTCTGGCATGGAAATATTCAGCATTTTGCAGGCTGAACATGCCTAGGCAGTTCAGGTATTGAATATTGTGTGAGGATTTGCCTTCCTGATACCTAGAAACAGAAATAAAGACTGTGGGTTTGGATGGAAATTTTAAAAGATATGCGAAATCAATAATAATCAAAAGAACCACCGCCAAGTAGGTACTCATCTTGTATTTAGTTCTTGCAATAATGCAGAAGTAATAACCTAGGGGATGTGGAGGAATAGTAAGAGGCATGTGGAAGATTAAGTATCCCTATTAATTTAATCCTTAGTCTTTTTCCAGATGCTGAAGTACAAGCATACGGAAGCAATTTCGGTGCTGAACTTTGTGATGGAGGATGCCCATTTTCTACAAATTGGACTACAACTAAACACATCCTTCATCAATCTAGGTCATTAGGCAGTCTTAAAATTTTTAATAGCTTTTCTCTCACCGATCTGATAATATTTTAGTGGGAAAACAAGGAAAAACTGCAGATTTCCACTTCCAGTATCCTATGCTTCCCATCTCCCCAGCTACAAAAGTTACCAGGCATATATGGTAAAAATGAAAACAAAAAATAATTACTTGTAGGATTCACTGCTGCCAGAACTTTGGTAGCCAGAATAGAAATAAACTGAGAAAGGTTAGGCAAAGTCATGGAGAAAGGTTCACTTGAGGCATATTAAACAGGATGTCTCTATGTAAAATCCAGTTTAGCAAGTACTTTAAACAGCAGTCAGTGATAAGTTGGTAAAAAAGGGAAAAACATGAGTTCATGTTGATGTACTTTCATACATTCTTTTTTTAAGACTGCCACAAGCCTTGCTCAAGAAACAAGGTAATTGGGGGAGATAAACTTTAGTCTTGTTCAATATAGCCCTTTTTATGCTAGGTTGCTGTGCACAGCTGCTTGCTGCTGGATTGAATCACCCGTACAGCCCCATGCAGCTGAACATTGCTGTGCAGTTTCTTAGACCTCATCTGTTTATGAAGGCCGTGTAAGCAGACCCCTGTGCCTGTCTAGAGGACATTCATATGAGTTTTTGAAGCACCATACCTTGAAGGCTGTAAAGTCTTTGGAATAGCCTTTCCATTTGTCAGTAATGATTTTGTCTGTTTGAAGATCATTAGATCCTACGGCATCACAAATGAAAAACAATGAATTTTTGCATTAATTTTGTAAATGGTTTAATATACCCAGTGTTAGTACCATCTATAATCTGTAAGATATGATCTAGGTGCAGTAGCTTAGATATAGTTACAGACCTGGCCTGCAGAGCAGTCTCACAAGCCATCGTGATGCTTTGTGGTCTGTTTCTGAAGTGTCAGCTCTTGGATCAGAGGAAATGTGATTATATCAAAAAGAAAAATCTAGCATTGAATGTGAATAGCCACAGACAGTGAGGATACTGTAGTTCATTAGCTTATTTGCAGGAACTGAGAGTACATGCTTCCTTAGTGCTCTAAAATAAAGTTAAGAAGCAAGACAAAATATTATCTTTATTCTAGAGAACAGTGAATGAAGGTAGTTTAAGCTCACACAGAGTTGCTGTGCTAGCATTCAAAAGCGATGACTAATTAAGCTCTTGTCATTCACTTGCATGCAGTGAACTGTGATGCTCCTCTAAATAGTATCTGAAAAGTAAAAAGGCAAAAGTGAAATACCTCTAAAGAGAAGACTTTCTGATTGAGTTGCTATAGATTTTAGCCCAAATTTCTAGTGCTTCTGGATGCAGACAGTAGTTGGGAAGCATGACGCTGAAGATAGAGTGTAAAACTTTACAGAGTGTGATATGTATATATTTCTTATTTTTTTTAAATATAATTTCTTTTTAAATCTCATTGATGCCTTCCCTGTTTGGGATCTGATTAATGACTTTTGAATTCTTAAAACTGGCAACAGATGTGTGCTTGTGATCTGCGTAGCTGTCTACTTGTTTATTAAGAGCAGAAATCCCAGAGGAATTTTAGGTAACATGCAAGCATATATCCTATAAAATCTAGGAATTTGGGGGGAGGGTGGTGGAATAGAGGAATGAAATAATGTGCTAACAGTCAATAATCTTTCAAACAATCTTCAGATTAGTTGCTGTTTGGGGAATCAGCTGTTTGTGTTTATATTTGAGTAGGTATGCAAGTGGATGTAAGGTCTGCAAATGGAGATGATTCAATCTTTTATTAAACCACATAAAGTCTATTTTGTCTGGTGTTCAAAGATAAACCCAAGCAAGATTTGAAACGTAGCCTCCATTATTCTTGTGCATAGACCGTTTACATTTGATGTGGAATGGAAATGAGTGGTGAATATGTTGAGATATAATGTGGAACAGTTGTATGAACTAAATACCCTGTAGAGCGGTTCAGAGTAGAGGGATTTGAGTGAACAATATGTGTGCACAGTGTGCTGCACAGAAGACTTTTATTTCTCATTCTTACAGGTTAAAGAAATGGAAATGATCATAAGATCATCTCTTCATTTTGTTTTGTGTGTGTGTGTGTTGCAGATGAGCACCAAAGAACATTCTAACATAAATGGAAGTTTTTGGGTTTGGTACACTGGGACGATCCTTTACTGAAGTTAGATTCATCCAAGTTGAAGTTGTTCCTTGTCAAAGAACTGTTTTTAGAGGGATCTTGCTGGAATGAAAGTATTTCATTTTCATTTGTAGTTGAGTATCAGGGAGGAAAAGTGCATGGAGTTGAAAGGTCTGTGCTCAGGCTGAAGTCTTTTTAGGCTGGAATCTATTCAGCTCTTGGGAAAGATTCAGAGTAAAGGAAGCCATATTCCCTTTCTTATTGAGAAGCAAAGTCTATATCTTCTATCACCCTACACAGTCCTCCTCCCCCCAAATAAAAATTGTAAAACCAAAATGATCGTGTTCTGCTTAGATCGCAGGAAGAAAGACAGAATGAGACTTTGCTGTTTGACCCCTACTTAGGGCTATGGGAGTCGGAGGGAAGATAAGAAAAATAGGCAGTTAATAGAAATTAGAAAATGAACACCTGATTCAAAGTATATCTGTCCCTCCTAGAGCTCAGGAAACCAAGATGGCAAATACAGTTTCCTCAAATTCTCTGTTCCTGTATCCTACCCGCTGGGGTTGTGACAAAACCACACTTCATCTTTCAATAAGAAAATAGAGATTTGCATTATTTCTATACAGATCTAGAGCAAATATGATCATGATGACTTTTTTCACATCTTTAAAGTATCCCACTGTTTCAGCAGTTAGCACAGGGCTGTGAATCCATGTCTTCTGTCTATGCCCAGCTAATCATAGAATGGTTTGGGTTGGAAGGGACCTTAAAGATCATCTACTTCCCAACCCCCTTGCCATGGGCAGGGACACCTCCCGCTAGACCAGGTTGCTCAAAGCCCCATCCAGCCTGGCCTTACAGGTATGGGGCATCCACAACTTCTCTGGGCAACCTGTTTCAGTGTCTCACCACCCTCACAGTAAAGAATTTGTTCCTAATATCTAACCTAAAACTATGGTCTTTCAGTTTAAAACCATTACCCCTCGTCCTATCACTATTAGCTGATGCTACACCCCGTGAGCTCCAGCGATCAGCCAGCAGCCCAGCCTGGCAGAGTGTGATTGCCCTGTATGCCACGGGTGTGACAGTCTGATGAGCTGCCTCCCTTTTGGATAGAACTTCATTGTGGTAACTTCAGTATATTCCTCATAGCATGAGAGCTCCTGCTCTGACACATTAAACACACAAAGTAGAGAAAGGAAGGGAAAAAGAAAATATTCTTTCCCTCTTTTACAGCTAAGGTGCAGGAAGTGACTTGCCCAAGGTATCACAGTGGCATCTGTGGCAGAGCCAGGAACTTAACTTAAGCTGTGTCTGGGACTTAACCACAAATCAGCATTCCTTTTTGTTATTGTGTTTAAAAGCCCCTCTAGTTTTGAATAGTTATATTGGCCAGTGCAGTGTTCAACATAATCATAGCCCATTAATGCAAAACCATCCAGTACTTGAGAACAGCATATATAAACATATAAACCACACCAACTCAGCCAATATAAATGTACTGGGACTATTTTAGACAGTATATTTTAAATAATCTAGAAATTAATCTAGTAATATCATTTTGTAGCCCTGGATCCTAGGGGTGGAGATGACTGAACATATTTACATGACACAGATACTGTCCTGTGCATAGATAATTATATATGTAATATTTAAAGCTAAACAAATTATAGTAAGTGCTATATTTGCAAAGTCAAGCAGAGAGTATATTTAAGTGAGTTCAAATATTCATGTAAGTTTCTATTTTAAAAGTCTTGGATACAGCATTGCTCGCCAGTGACCCTTCTGTGACATCTGTTAATCTTGGGCTTATTTCAATTTCTTTCTCTCTCTTTTTTTAGACAGATGACTCCACTTAAATCAACACTTGGTTTCCATTAGACAGATAGAAGGTGATTCACTTAGTAACATGTGCATCTTTATCTAGTTAAGTCCTAATAGCCTTAATATATCAAGGAAGCTGGTGTGATTAACAGCACTACAGGCTTTGTCAGACACTTCACCTAATAAATACTGCTCTTTGTCCAGCCATAGAAAAAGAGTGAATAAATACATTGTGTTTCCAAACTGAAAACGTGTACAGCCTTATAAATACTCTAAAATTATCCCCGTAAAAAAATATATGTTGACAATAGAAGTTACATCTACATATATATCTGTGTTTGTACATGTCTACCAATCCAAGTGTGGGTTGGCCCTTTGCCCTGTCTGGGCTGTCCTGTTCCTGTTTTATTGTCTCCTGATGCAGCCACCATTCATGTGTGATTTTCCTCCTGTTCACTTGAGCTTCGTGCAGATTCTTTGATGGTTCTTTTTCTCTAGTTGTCATAAGTTGTCTGTGCCGGGGTAGTTGGATATGTATTAGTTGTGTTAATGTTGGCAACAAAGACATCTGACTTGGCTTGATTATCATGTATGATAATTCTGCCAAATGAGACAGTCAAAACAAAATCCCCAAGAGTAAAATATATCCAAAAATGTCAGCTTGAATGGAGATGGGATCTTTGCTTCATCATAGATGAATTTTTCTGGAAACTTTCCCGTTGTGCCACAAGTGCCAGTGATTGCATGCTGTAGTCATCAGGGTACTGAAGGAAGCCTTTATTCTGCTACTCCCAAGTTTCTAGAGAGTTTCAACCAGAGGACTTTTACAGGAGAGCACCTTAGAAAGGAAATGGGCAAGGATAATTCTTGCTACTTCTTAAAAAGAGATTGGCTGAGCCATAATCATGTACATAAGGGAGGTTGCTTCATGTGACTTAAGGGAGTTTTTGCCAAGCTTTGAGGTCAAATAATCAGTGCCACAGAGATGTTGCCATAAACCTCAGCGAAATTTTGGTAGCAGAAGTGACTGGGGAGGAACAGTGCCTTTTCACTGGTGCAGAGGAGCAATGGTTTCTGCTATAGCGCAAATGTCATATTCTTCCATCTGACACAGTGTGCTGTGGGCACGCTGGCCCAGGGCCCAGAGATCCATCTAGCAGCATTTGGGTGGCACTGCAGGCTTATTAGGTTGAGCATGATGCTTTGCAAAGGTCCAGCTGTTTCTGGCTTTAGCACTGGTTCAGCTATCTTTGCAGCACACTTTTGATTGTAACTGACTTGACATGATGCACACAATGAATGGATCCTTCGTAGGCTGCTCCAAGATAGTGGTTGACAAAGCTGGTTTTGAATCCGAGCCCTCTGAATCTCTGTGCAGAGGAATTCCTGAATCTCATGGCAGCTAGGAAAAAAAAAAAAAAAAAAAGCAATAGAAAGTAATTTCCTTTGCATAGAGAAAGGGGAGAAAGAGGAGGATGATCGTGGTGCTACCCTTGATAATAAAAAGGGCAGTGTTTCCTACAAACAGGGTCACCTTCATTTTTATTTTCTGTACCATTTCAATGAAAAATCAATTATGGATCGTCATACCAAACCTGAAACAGAATAAGAAATATTTTTTTTTGTTGGTTTGGAGTGGGTTGTTTGGTTATGAGTAGCTGTGGTAAATACAGAGAGTTAAGCTTGATGTATATTCTTCTGTGCCAAATCCAAATAGTTTCCTTGTTTTCTCCTGTCCCTTTGATATTTATTATCAGTGAACAACACACATCAGCTGTCATACAGTCCTGAGATGGCTGCAGCATAAAAACCTGGCCAAGCACAATGCCCCTGCATAGCAGCTGTGTACAAATGCTTCACTGATTTTGGTGACTTCAAGACTGGCATCTTTTCTTTCCACTGCTGGTGGAAGGGCTGCAAGGTGAAAGGAGGAAAGCAGCAGCCTTTACAACTTCATTTCTATTGTTTGGTATATCTGAAGGTACAATTAAATTAGGATACAAGCAAATTCATTAGCTACATCAGTGACTGCTACATTTATATTATTATTCAAAGAGCTACATGTTAGAGGAGTGTGAATTGTACTGTGAAACAAAGCCCTAAAAAAAAATTGACCTTAATTTTTCCTTACTGAAGTTCCCCATCCATATACTCCCCACACCCTTCCTGAGAGAGGCTTGTGCTAATTAATAACTGTGAAGCAAATAAGAGTTCAACTGATAAGTGCAGCAGAAAAACTTGAAAAATGAATTCTTCTGTCTTCAGAGGCACAGAGGTGCACTCAGGGAGTTGAAATCTGTGGGATCTGTGGCCTGCTTGCAGTGCAGAAACATTAAAATGTAATGGAATTAGTCCAGCCCCTACCTGATAATTTAAGTTCATTTTTCTCTTGGGCTGCCCTGTACTTCTCCACAGCTTTGCCCTGTATTGTAACCATAAATAAGGATTTTCACCCCTCTTGGCTTCTGCTCCTGAGCAAAGCCTGGGGTGCTAATAGAGAGTTAGTGGTACTCTAAAAAAAAACAAAAAGAACTTCAGAAATTATCAGAGAAAAATGTGGATTCATCCAGTTTTGTAGTATGATTGTAGTGAGGGAAAAAAAAAAGGAAAACAGTTACCAAGATGAATTATCAGAGGTAAATTCAGTTAAATATAAGTCCAGAAAAATGCAATTGCTACAAATATAGCACTATTTCAAAAATTTTGTGTGATGTTTTCATCATTGTTTCTGCTGGAGGAAGTTATTGCTAACCTTGGAAAAGGCAGGCAGGATAACTTTAAATTGAGATTCCTTTTGGTACAAAACTCTTACAAGTCTATTATTAATTCACAATAAAAATGAGTATTTGGAGTAATTTACTTCCTTAACAACATATAAGCAAAAAGTGTAGGAACAGTACCAAATTTTTAGTCAGCAAAGCATTCAGGAAGCCCCTGGAAGAATATGGTACTCATCAGTTTAAAAGACAGTTAGATATCTTTTTGAAGTGATCTAAGAAAGCTAATACAAATTGAAGGTGGTATGAAGGTAAGAGCAGAGACTGGTTTAATTAGACGTTTAATTAAGGATGAAATTGTATTATGTAAGCTCTGCTGGCAATTATCAGGCAATAACTCATGGAATAGAGATCTTTTCTCCTTCCTGTAGCGTTTCTTTATCGTCCTCTCGCTGCTGAATAACTCTCCCTTGCGTGAGGCTGAGGGAGCTGGGGCCAGAGTGTGTCTCCTTGCTGTGCTAGTGAGTACTTGTATTGAATCCTGTGACATCGATAAACTTGCAGCAGCTTGAGCCTTGCTTCTCACCTGAATCCCAGAGCAGCTGGAGGGCATTGTAAAAAAAAAAAAAAAAAAAAAAAAAACCCACAAAAAAACCAAACACAACAGAGCCAACAAATAAAAATTCCTTTCCAGATTCAAAAAAAAAAGAAGTCTGGTAAAGTGTCAGAGCACATCCAAAAGCTCCTTGATTCTTGGCAGTGCAGAAGGTAGAAGGCTTCATTGGAAGTGTGCGAGAGGGGTGTCTCTGGCAGGACAATGTGTGTGCACGTATGTACAGGCTCCTGTTTACCTCTGCAAGCGTTGAGCTCAGACAATTGAAAGCTTTTCTGACCTCTGTTTTAAACCCAAAAGAAGCAGAAGTCCTTTTACAATGCAAAACCCCATTTTCTTCTGCTTTACTACAGAAAATCCCCCTCTCCATTGAAACTGAAGTTTGCACTCCATAGTAAATAATAATGAGGATTGTTGTAAAAGACTCAGGTTATTTCTGCCCTCCTCCAAAGCTTTCTTTCATTTCATCATAGGTTTGTTTTGTACTGAAATGAAGCTGTGAGATACACGCATTGAAGAGAAATCAAAGTCATGCTTTCATCGCAGTCCTGAAGCTAATCGGTTGGCTTGCTGCTGCAGGCATCTGCAGGCACCTTGTGCTATAGTACAGTAGTGTTATGACTTTGGAGGCCCAGCTATTTTAAATCATAATAGTGACACAGTATGCATGCTTTCTTTCAAAAAGCCTGGGCAAGCCACACTGAGTTGATTTTCTTGGCACGCTGTGTACCTATAATTTTGTCTTATATTTTGTAATGTAGGTATCTGGGCATAGAATCAAAAAGCTCCACTGAATATTTAAGTGGTGGGGTTTTTTTAAAGAAAAACACAACAGCAAACACATACTTTGCTTTTAGATTGATAATATTCCTTTAACAGCTGTAGATGTTAAGAACAAAGAGAGTTACTGGGGAAAAAAAAAAGGAAAAAGAAACAGTATGATCGTGGGGGATGTTTTGAGGGTTTATTTGGCAAGACTGTTCAGGTGTTTCGTTAGTGAATTTTTCTACCAAGATTTTGGTCCTTTGCAAGTATGCTTACAGGGACTGGTTTAGTCAGGATAGCTAGAAATATGTTATAACCTTTCTTGAAAAACTTGAAGACCTATGCATATGCATGTGCTGTAATAGTGATCAGCTGAACTGACTTACTCTAGAAGAATTGTCTAATGGATGCAGTTTATTCTGTGCTGATTCACATTGTTCGTTTTGCTAGAGGAAGTAAAGTCACAATAGGAGGATCTAGTTCTGTTCATCACCCAGTAGCCTGGTTTTCAGAGGTGGTGGCAGACGCTATGGGTGCTCAGCATCACCTTAAAAATCAGCCCCTAGTTCTCCTCTGGAAAGGAATAAAATGCCATATTGCCTGCACACAGTTGGAGAGATGGCTGCTTTTCACACTATCAGAAGACCTAAACCCACCCTTGCTATTCTCTATGAAAAAGAGTAGAGTTTGACAGAGTTCTCAAACAATCTGCAAGTTGGGCTAATGGTGTAATTAACCTTACGATAATGGCATGAAATGGATAAGACGGATAGTGGTACCAGGCTCCATTCAAGTACAAACAGGAGACCCAACTTCAACTGGAAAGTAACTAAGAGGGACCTTTCTGCTCCTGTTTTCTACTCATTGTATGAAATTGGTAAATGCTACCTGTGATATTAGAGATAAGGCTGAGGAAGGGTATCTCCTGCTAATGCACTTTGCTTTATATCTATAGGTACAGGAAACTGCCCAAAGCTGAATAGAAAGAAAAAAAGTGGGTGAGGGGGAGTTGATTTATGAGGTTTTATTTGCATATTTTTCCTAGAGATCTGTCACTGTCGTATTGGAGTGTTACAAACGAGAACTTTTTGTGTATGCGTTAATGGTCATCCCTAGCTATTTCCTGTGCATCGAAAATCAACTACTCTAAAACATAATATTGAAAGAGATTGCTGTGATCAAAAGTTCCCATATTTTCTCCGTGAATTTTTTTCCTCCACTCCGAGAAGAGGGCTTTTCCCTACAATGGGGAACAGTACATTGCATCCTTTTTTTCTCATCTTGCTTTTCACCTCAGATTTGTCCATTCCCTATGACTGCTGATGGTGATGCTTTCCCTAAGTGTTCAGGTTTGACTGCTTCTGTCAGAGACTTACTGATGTTATCCTTGTTTACCAGAGGCAAGAAGAGGATGGCTTGCTTTTGGTTCATGGTAGTCTGTAAAGCTCTTCCAAAAGTGTGTTCTGTTTCCAGACAAGAGGATTTGATTTCAGAAAATTCGTCTCTGTAGCTAGTTGCAGGGAGGCAGATTGGTTAAAGTTTACAACCTCTTTTTGTTTAGCCTCTGGAACAGTGCCACAGAGTCTCAAGTTTCCTGTATAAAGAGAGATCTGTATTCGGTCAGAAGGTAACTAGGCAAGGTACATGAAGGCTGCAGGGTGAATGGCTCTTTCAACAATGAAATCAGTTTGGGCTCTTTAAGATCCCAGCAGTGCCTTGTCTCAAGACAGTGTTGAACGGGCAAAATTCCTAAAAACTTCAGGGGGGCAAAATAACCACCCTTGAACAAAACAAAACAAAACAAAACTTTAGAAAATACTGAGCAGGAAAAAATTTTGTGCAAATCTCATGATCCTTATGAAGTACCTTGTCACTCAGAGAATCAGAAGAGGTGAGGGCTGCCCACATTTTCATTTACTTACCAATGTGTCCTTGGTGCTTTGTTTGTTGACATGCATACACATGGGAAAAGGTATCTCATGCAAAATATCCTGATGCACTGCTGTTCTGGGAGCAAATGCATCAATGCACGTTGAGCGTGAGGATTAAGGATCTTAAATAGTTATTCCTGTAAATAGAGGATTCACCTTGCTCCCATCTTCCTGTAACTGAAGGTGTCACTCTACAATTACTAAATCACATTCATCTGTTATTCCAGGGTGCAGAAGCATTGCCTCAGGCAGAATAAAAGACAGGAAGAAAAGAAACATGCTCTTAGAAACATTGCATTCAAGTAACAACTTATAGTTGCATTGGGAGCAATGCAGTAGTGAAGCTCTGTGTTTTTGTAATCTCGTTTTCCTGATCTCATCAAATTATTGAGGAAATACATTTCCTGTTTGGTTTGCTCATTTCTCTTGGTGCATTGTAGCCTTTCAGTAAGTTTCTTGATGCATGCTTTCTTTCTTTGCAGTAATTTACAGAATAAATTCCATCACAAAGAAAATAAAATGCTAGGAATCTGATTTTGACCATCTTTCTACATGGTTTGGAGAAGTTTGCAAATATTGGAAAACTTGGTGTTTCACTGTTCCTGAGCATCATACATCTCTTCCACTACCAGTTGCTACTCAGAAAACATGACCAAATTAATGATGGTTTAATTAGCAAACTCATGAAAATCCCATTATTTTTGGAGTATTTGTGGGACCTTGGTTTTGATAAAACCACGAGGCTAAGGCCTGAATTAATTTAATGCCATTTTTGACAGGTGGAACCATAGCACTAACGTCCCTTTCCAGGCAGCTGAGAAAGACTTTATCCCCAAGGTGGCTTCTGCAGAGCAGGTGGGGTGAACCCAAGGCTGCAGCAACGTGCAATGCTGAGCTGTGATTGCCAGGTGACTTTGCAAGATCCTGGCAATCTCTTACTTTTGCTCATATTACAAATTGGTCCGTTCTGAGCTGGATTTTTGCAGGGATTTCCACAGATGGTAGGTCTTGCAATGAAACCTTTCTAGGAGCAACTGTTTCTTGTGCTCTTTTTCTCTCAATTCCTCATTTTCTAAAAGTACACCTGATGCAAAGGTATTCAAATATTTGTCTTTAAACAAATGGGCTGGAGAACTGCTAGTCATTGGGAGAGAGTGCTGTGTTTTTCCAGATTCTGACTGGTGCCTGCTTTGTTTTGATTTATATGGAATACTAATTATTTTTTGTTCTCTGCTTAAGCTAAGCAAGAAATAGGTATAAAGTCTAGTTCACTAAGTGTGTGAGGTGATGCCAAGTGGTGTCAAATAGTCCTCTTCTGACAACAATGGGCTGTTGTTCAGTATCCTCACGCAGGTTAACCACAGAGTTGCTCCTGAGATTCCTTCTGATTTATGATGACATTGCTGGCAACAACCGAAAGCTCTCTAGCAGTGCTTTCCACAGTGCTGTGTCAGCAGTTTCTTATATATACACACACACTTAATATACATATTTATAGCAGACAATTCTGACCCAATTTGAGTATTCATCCTGTTTTTCTTTGCACTTAAGTGATGTTTATTCAGCAGTAATGTATCTACCTACATCGCTGGTTGCAAATTCAGTGTCTGTACCAATTATGAAACTGTGCTAGTCAGAACAGCCCCAGGAAATGAATTATATTGATCTTCTGTTGTAAGTGCCTTGCTTGGAGGAATTCCCTGGGAGGGGAAGGGGCAAGTAATTCAGTTTCTGGGATGATACAACTTGTCCCAAGAAAGCACATAAAATGTTATCAGGGAAGCAGCTCTGAATTCACATATACCGTAATTATAATACAATTGAAAATATAATTTGTCATCAGAACAGTGTTTCTGCTGTGTTTGAAAGATATGTCTTTTCCAAATTAAAAAAATAAATAAGTCTTTCATCTACATATAGCAGAATTTGCATTAGATTGGATTCTGTAGTATCATTCTTGATACCCTCTTTCTACCTTTCCTTCCATCCCACAGGAATTAAAGAAGCCCTGCCTCAACTTGTATATAGTTTGCGCTTCATCTATTTCTTATTTCTGTTTTCCTGCTGGGCAAAAATCCAGATAAAGATGACACAAATGTGGAACTTAAGAGATTTGTATCTTCAACCTCTAGTTGAAGGGATTTGGTTTCCATTTTTTTTCTGACTAATTTTTTTAGGTCCTCCACTCTTTGGTTTGTCTAGATCAAGCTACACTTTTGTCTGTTCTGTGGCAGTAGCATCATGTAATCCTAGCCTCTGACCTATAGCTGTTGTGCCAAGATTGAGCTACATACTGTAATACAACATTTTCTAGAAGGCAGCCTGTGGCTGTTTGCTCAGGTCCAGTCAAGATCTGGACAGTCTCATAGTTCAGGCTTTTACTCCTTTCTTCCAGCTTGTGGATGCTTAAATAAAAAGAAGTCAAAGCACATAAAGAACTTTTTTTATTATTATATTGGTATTTTATTGTTTCTTGTGAACAGTCAGTGCAGAGTTGCAAGGTTAATGATACACGGTGGCCAACAGGAGGGATACAATGCATATGGTCACAAGTGGGACGGAAAGTATTGGTGAGGCATTCCTGCTATTGACAGAGATGTCTGGGAACACCCAGACTACACCATGGACAGGTCCAAGTTCTTTCTTTGAGTGCGAGTGCCACAGCATATACTATGATGTCTTCCAGCATCTCAATAGACTTTTCAAAGAAATAATTTAATACTGTCTATTGAAGAAACATTTTCCTCTTACTTCTGCAAAGGGGATTATGGTTAATATCTAGAAGTGCCTAGATTTGGAATTCTCTGTTTTTCCTAAAGAAACTCTTAAAGCCTATGAGTGAATAATAAAATTGTTTGGCTACATAAGGAAAGTCCTTTAATAGATGGATTATCATTCTGTCTTTCTGTTTGGACAGGGGGTTATTTATAATAACTTGCTTAACACAGTTGGATTTGGAAAAAGAGCTACTGAGTTATCTCATGTTGTGGAAGTGCTCTTGATCACAAATACATTAAATGCAGTTTAATAGCTTCATTAATAAAAATACAGTAATGTTCTTACATGGGTCTGTGATGTACCTCACTTGGAATATAAAAGGAGAAAGTGTAAACTGTAGGGATTATAGGGAATGAGGAAAATTTCTTCAGTAAAGGCTGTGGTAAGAACTGGACCATTTCATTTACAAAATCAATACATTTGCAAGATAATATGACTATTCATATCCTTAAATAGGGCAGAGAAAACAAAACAAACCAAAAAAGACATCAAAATTGAAGTTGCACCTACAATTTTTGTAGCACATGAAGCAGGTTCGGAAAAGTAACAAGTTCTTTTTTACTCCCTGCTATTTAATTACCTGAATGCTGTCCATCCTGGGTGCTACTGATACAGAGAAAGTTTGTGGGGAAAAAATAAAACACAAGCATGCAATGAAACTGTTTCTTACTAGGTTTTCAGAAATTTAACAGAACAAAGGAGAAGGTTCATAAAATGCAGCCCTATGGTTATGTGGTGTCTCAGCTGGGCTGGAGACTCCTCTATCAACCACACAAACTTCTACTTGCCTAGATGAATAAAGCAGCTTAATAAACTATAGTAGTTTACTATCCCCTCCACAGACCAGCTGCAGGGCCAGACACACAACCCACTTGTTTGCTGTTGCATGCTGCCATCAGGAACTGGTGAGCCTTGGTGACTGTGGCTTCTAGTCAAGGCTACGACAGGCAGTGGTGTTTTGATGGATGCAGACTTTTCTTTCTGTTTTCTGCAGATTTGATCTCTTCTACTGTGTATCGCCCAATGGGTTTTTTCCAGGTATTTTTTTTCTTCTGAAGCCCTGAGGCCTGGCAGTTGATTTGCTTTACTCTCTGCAGTCTTCATTCATGTTTATCATCTCATTTCCTCACTGATCCCAGTCTCACCTCTGCCATAACTTTTTTCCAGGTTCTTCCCACTCCATCTTTATATGTGTTTTTTCTCTTGTTTCCATTTCAATTGGAGTTTTTTTCTGTGTTGTCTTGGCTCAGACAGGATTAATTGGCAGTGCTAGGAAAGTCTCCTGTGCTCACTTGTAGTGATCTCAGTCTTTGGCACAACTCACCCCAGTCCTGAATGTCAGGCAAAGGGAGAGTCCAGGTTTTTTGCTCCTTGGGAGCGTGGGCTAACAGACTGCTACAGGATATTTGCCGTTGGAGTCTCTGTACTGGGAAGGTAAAACCTGCTCTTTTTCAGACAGCAATACTGTGATTTTCACATGATTAGCAAGAAAACGCTTCCTTTGTCCAAAATGCCGTCTTATCAGAATTAAGGTTTCTGCTTCAGAAAATGGAGGGTCTGAGCTTTCCTAAAGAGCCTTTTCTTTTTTTATACATGAATTCGTTTTTACTTGGCCTCACTCTTAGAAAAGGCAATTAATTTATCTGAAATTTCCCAAAGAGTTCGAGGCAGATATTCAGCATTAAAAATATCGGGCCCAAGAGTTGTAATTTGGCAGGATTACCAAAGAGTTATCATCTAACAGGAAGCATGGGATAGACTATACAACTGCTAACATATTAGTTACAACTGTTCTTATTACCTAAGTGAACATCTGACCCATTTTACAATTCTAAATATACATTTTGATGATGATTATAAAACCATTTACAATTGAGCACGTTAAATGCTAACTGAAGTAAGAAATGTAGTGTCCTCTTAAGGATTTGATTTTATGACTGTAGAAAGTGAGTTTTCTTGTCAGTCTTCATAAGCCTGTAAAAATTTCTTCTGCCAAAAACCAGTATTGGTGAGCCAGTATTATCTATCAGTCAACAAGCAATTTGCTGCACTGGGTAAATAGGGCTATAGTTTCAGGAAAGCTCAAAGAAGATTTAATGAAATGAAGAAATAATTCTGTACTATATAATAATTCTGTAACTGTGCGTGTGTGCATGCATACATATGTCTACCTAAGTGTTAATTTAGTTCTTTTGTAGAAAAATTTAAAACATTAGCTGTAGGGAAAAGAAAAAAGTATCTATAGCTACAAGTGGCTTGACGCTGTCCTCTTGGACTGCGTTAGGCAGCACATCTCTGTAGGAAGCACAGCAGGGTGACACCAGGTACCTGTGCCTCCTTTTAAGCATCTTGAGATTCTCCATGACAGCATCTTCAAAGAAGGGTGAACTCAAATGGAATTAAAAAGCAAAGGGAAAGCCAGAAGATAAAAGAGATAAAGGCAAACTTGCCATGCCCTACCATTGTGGGTACCTTTACAACACTTCATCAGAGTAAAATTGCCAGGCTCTTTCCTTGGTATGAATGATGATGTTGCAATACACTGGCGCTTAAAAATCTGTCAGCCATTTCAAAGTTTGTTTTCACTCTACTTTCCTGTGTGTAAGTCTCATTAATGTCAACAGGGCTACAAGCATTCTAGAGAAGAGGACATTAAGTTTCTGCTGGCTCTGAAAAGCACCAGGAACTGAACAGCAATAGCTGTATTTAACCCTCAGTCTAAGGGAGCGATGTTCTTTTCTGCATACTTCCCTGAAACATGGAAAATAAAGTGCACATGAATGACAAAACAGAGGTAGAGAGTAGACATTAGCATAATATAGAATTGCTTGGCATTTGCTTGCGAGCCTGGCTGAACCACAAGTGAACAACTACACACTGGTTTAATTATACTGCTTTAACCCACTGAACTCCACTGACCTTCACTGTAGCAGGTTGTGTTCTCTGGAAGGAGTAGCTTAAGCTGTAGCACATTTCAAGGTTATTTGCTCATTGTAAAAACATTTTGTTTAAAAAAGGCTGTTCCCAAATTTAATGTTGCACATTTGGCTTTAACTCATCGAGGTACTTAAGTATGTGCCATGTATAAGTACAAATGATTACTGTCCACTTCAGTTGGAAGTACTGTTGCTTCAGATTTATATTCTGCTTAAGTAGCTTGTTGAACAAAGGTTCTCAGTTGTAGTTAGGCTTCTTTTTTTTTTCCCTAACTTTAAAAACAACTGTGACTTTATCGTTTTTAAGAAGCTTCCAGCTTTTACAAGGAGAGCTGAATCACAACTGCCGTGGCCTTTTGTTACTGTATGTATAAATCCCGCTTAGTGTGTGAAAGCAGAGGACTCTAACCAGATGCCCTAAAATCCACGTATGGCTAGAAATTTTTAACTTCCTTATCTCAGGGGATAAGGACTAGATAATTTGCTAGGACAAAAACTTCAGATTCCCAAAGATCAGATCACCACAGTGAAATCAGGGCTAAACAGCTTCAGAAGCTCACTTTATGTGCCAATACGTTACATATTACACTGTTGACTGCTGAAAAGCAGCAGAGTCCCATGTGTCCCATTCATTTATGCAGGACTCATGAGATTTCCTTCCAGCCCTTTACTCCTTTTCAGCAGTCGGCACTGTTGTATAGTATTTAGGAAGTCACTGATAAATCTCACATGGCAGTACAGATTAGTGGAAACAGGGTATGATTAGAGCTGGAAGTGCTTTTGAGACATCTACAAGGTAGGTCCATATGTAATTTCTCATTTATTTTCTGCAATGAAAAAGTCTCAGTCATAGGAACAGGTTCTTCATAATGAAAATTGTGAAGGCTGCTTAGAAAGAAATTGTTTACAAAAATAAGACAGTTGCTGCTTCTTAGGTGTGTAAGGAGGAACGGTGATGGCATCAGGAAAGCCCAGAAGACTTGCATGGGACCTTCTTCCCCAAGATATTTTTCACAGCAAATCAATTAAGAGCCAAGTGTAGGCATCTTCCAGTGTGTCACAGGCCGCAAACCTTCAGATTAGCTGGATGGTTCCCAGCAGCCTGCTAGATGCCTACAGCCATAGATGGGTGGGATGCAGCAGGCCCTCCTCTCAATGCTGCTACATTTGGCTGGTTAAAACAGCTCGAAACATGGCCTGTAGCATCCTCAGTCTGAGTTACCTGTCTCTCACTGCACATCACCTGGGGAGCCTAAATACCAAACTCAAATCACAGTTTACCTAAGTAATGGTTGGCTGTTCTGCCTCAGGTTTGGCAAGGCCCAAGTCCGCCTGCAGACCTAGTCTTTATTATAGGGGTGCATCAAATCTTTATCCATGTAATGGTGATGGAATATTTCTTTCCTTCTGCTTATTGATTGCTTTATTTTAAACCAAGAATTTCTTTGCAGCTGGCTCAATGGCATTCAGGTCATGGCTGATAACTTTCTTTGCTCTACTGTCAGTGTAGCTGATGATACAGATAAAATTGCGAGAGGCTAACAATCTAAATAAGTTATTTCCATACTCCTTCCATTTAGTGAGCTGAATCTGCTGGTGGACTTGTGCAGAGGTCTGAGAAATGGTGCAAGGTGTGGAGTGTGATTTGGCAGACATCCTCTAAAGAGTGTTTGAAACAGGATGTGCCCAAAGGAGAGTATGAGAACCCAGGCTGACTGAGACAATGAGGAAGGAGATGGAACAGGAGAAGCTGTTAACATTGCAGGGAAGCACACACAGTCCAGGAAAGACTTTGTCTCATAGTATTTTTTTTTTTTTTTTTAAACTGTGTTGATTGACACATAACCAGCCAAAGTTTATGTTCTCCAGAGGGTTTCCCCATGGTTTGACATTTTGGGCATTTGGGTTTTTTTGCTTTAGTTTTCCTGTGTCACTTCATTCTTGTTGTCTGCTCAATTAAATGCCACTTACTGAAAGAGATACCTGGGTCATTGTGCACCCATTGGAGTCACAACAACTCTATCAAATTCCCAGAACTGTTGTAGAATTAAGTTGTTTGGTTACGTTCAATCAGTGTAACTTTACAGAAATTATGACAAAAAAATTCTATGAGGTAAATCATTCTGAACTTTACAGTTGAACCCCAAAATTCATGATTTTATCACTGTTTTACTGAAAATATGAAGATCCTTCAGCAGCTTCTTCAAAAAAATACACAAAACTTTGAAAGACTAAAAATTAAGAACAATAATAATTACTCATATGAGCTGGGAAATTCTGCATTTAATGTGATTATATCAATAGCTGTCACTTCTTCCTAAGCCAAACATGACATCTCTTTCCATTGTTTTCCAATGAAAGCACTCATCTGTGTATGTACATAATCTGGTGTTTCTCCCAGCTGTTCTCTGGATAACATGTTGGTTTTATTTTTTTTCTAAACGGAGTAATTACTTGTCCATCAAGAATAGTTTGTTAAATAAATTCTGAGGAGAAGCTATGACACTGAGTATTTTACACTGAATATTATTACATGCACATTTTCGTAGCACAACCTCTGATGTTTTATGGATGTCTTCCAGACAATCGAGAAAAATGCAGGAGAAAGTATAACTAATGTATTAACTCCTGTCAAAGTTTCCAGATATGCAGAGAGTTGCTTCAGGAAGGGAAAATTTCCATTTTTACAGGGAAGCTCCGAAGTGCAATGCTTCTGCCATTTCCTGCAGTCACTTTCATTTAAAGGAACTTAAATATATCCATGATTGCTTTGAGCCCCACTTCAGTTCACATCAAAATGTGTGGAAAAACTGTTAATTAACTTTAAGGTTGTAGGATCATCACCTTGTTTCTAAGATCAGAAGTAGCATCACAAGTAGCAAGTTAGGCAATGTTACACTTAAGGACAGCAGCATCTATAGAGCCAGTAAATTTCAGTGACCTGTGTTCTGGTCTGAGGGGACTATTGATGTATATAGAATTATGCTTGGGAAAAATCTCATTACATTTTTCATATTTTAATTTTTTTTTTACAGTTGTTTTCAAAAGCTATTTGAGAATTTTGTGCAAGAAAGTTTTAGTGTGCTACTTGTCATTTTTCAGAAAAAGATATTTTTGTAAAGATGCATTTTGCAATGTATATTTCACATATGTGAAAGTACATTTTGGCTGAAGTTTCATTTGAGGAATCAGTGTAAAGTTCTGATGACCAGGCAACGCTGCCTGCTACTTAAGCACTATTTAAATGTCTACAGAGGTCAGCTGTGTTTGTACTGGAGTGTGCAGATGAGCTACTGGATTTTAACTGAAGATTGGAAGACACACTTTCAAGACATTGAGGTGCGGGAGCATGTCCAAAGAGCAGCAACAAACTGGTGAAGGGTCTAGAGCACAAGTCTTATGAGGAGCAGCCGAGGGAACTGGGGTTGTTCAGGCAGGAGAAAAAAAGGCTGAGGTGAGACCATATTGCTCTCTGCAACTACCTGAAAGGAGGTTGTAGGAAGGTGAGGGTTGGTCGCTTCTCTCAAGTAACAAGCAATAGGATGAGAGGAAACAGCCTCAATTTGCACCAGGGGAGGTTTAGATTGGATATTAGGAAAAAAATCCTCACTGAAATGGTTGTCAAGCACTGGAACAGGCTGCCCAGGGAAGTGGTTGAGTCACCATCTCTGGGGCTATTTAAAAGGTGTGTAGATGTGGCGCTAAGGGAGATGGTTTAGTGATGGACTTGGCAGTGTTAGGTTAATGGTTGGACTTGATGATCTTAAAGGTCTTTTCCAACCTAAATGGTTCTATGATTCTCCCATCTGGACCAGGTTCTGAATTAAGACCCTATAAAGCTCTGTACTTATGGATTTCTGTAGTGTAGGGCTGGTTGATCAGATGCGTTACAGGAAGCACCATCCATCTGGAAGGATAGGGGTGGGGGAGTTGACCATCTGATCTGCTTATGCCATGGGACAGCTCTGCTACTCCTGGTGGACTTCATGTAACCATTTGCCAATCTCAGAAATAGTATTTTGACAATGTTTATTTTACTCATGCAAAAAGGAGTTTGTACGACACCGTGGCATGTCACGTTTCCTACTTTGACCATAATAAAAATGCATTTGATAGTCTTTCCCTGTGGGAATTACCATGAGTGGACTCATGGGCATTTCTGTGCAAGCATGAGAGCTGGAAGAGTTAGTGGCTGCATTTTCAAACTCTTATGTCTTGAGTACAAGCTGCTTTTACTAGGGGAGGTGCAACACCACTTGAAAAGTATTGGTTTCTTCAGTGATGCGCAGTGCTAACATCAAAAAGCCCCTCACTTGGGCTTGATGTGCTTTTCATTAAAGCTCCTTGGAGGTCAAACGGTGCCAGACTGAGTCCCAGAGGCACAGAGCAGAGAACAGAAGAACTCTATCAAAGTTTACACGACACAGAAACACTTTCTGCATATGGCTTTGCACAGAATATTCACTTTGAAATATTTTTCCTCACATAAAAATCATTGGGTTTTTTTTTTCAAAGCACAGTGACTTCTAAGGAGCTGTGTGATTTATTGTTTGTCCCGTACTTTTCCTTTGCTTTATAAAATATTTAATTAGCAAAGGTCCTCCTGTTACTGTGCCTTTTGAAACAAGTTCAGGATCCCTCTGACAGCTGCCATTTTTTATACCCTGATACCATTACCTGCAGCAAATCTCTGCTGCTCGAGCTTGCTTTTCTCTGATCATACTCAGTCACGAAAGGCGATGAAGTCTCCCAGCCTATTCCTTGCCTTGTCTGCTTTTTTTTTTTTTTTGAGGAAGCCAGATGGTGCGTGCCACATGTAATTTGTGTCAAAACTAGTTAAAACTAAACTGCTGCAGCATTTTTTTTTTTATATAAATGGTGGATCTCATCTCATAACACTTGATGTATTTCACAGCTGTTTTGGTTAACAGACAGTAAGTGCGCTCTGAGCGAAAGAAGCAGGTACTCGGTCACGGAGACTCAATCCAATGAGACAGCTCTGTCTTATGCTATCGCTGTACAAATGGTGTTTACCTCAGTATAGTTAGTGTTATTTTTTTTCTGTAATGCCAACATTTTCCTGAGAGCTGGAAGGAGATGCTTCTTTCCCCCTCTGGCACTTCAATAGATGTTTAGTATGTGCATTGTCATCTGGTTAGCAACAACACAGGCATAAAAGAGATTTGTTTTCATTGAACAAAATCTCTGAAATTAAGCTTTGTTTTCATTAAATCTATTTGGGTCCATAGCATGATGGATGACAACTAATTCCAATGCGGCTGAAAAGATAATTTTAAAAGACAGTGAACCACAACAAAGGCAAAAGCTTGTGTGGAATACGTGGTTGGTTTCGTGGCAGAAGTTGCATAAAGGAACAATATATTTATACATGACAGCATCCTTTTCAGAGGAAAAAGGCTGGAAGATTAAATAGAGTGGATGTTATAACATGTGTTTAATGTACTAAAGTAGGTCCCTTGCCTCAGTGACGCATACTTTGATGAGAAGAATTTAAGATCATTTCAGATGATAGAAGGTGAAGTGTTCATGGCAGAGACTACAAAGCAGCAATGTTTCTTTTGCAGGTGCTTGAGCATCAGTGTTTATTAGTCATATATCACAGGAAAATCCATTTTGGTAACTTATCTAACTGATTGTATGTTCGCAAAAGCAGAGAAAATGTATAGAATCAAGATGTTGCTTGTAACTTTGCTCTGTGGTACACCTAACATACTTTCTAGTCTGAAAAGAGGTATTGACACCGTTTAGTTTCAGTCTTATCCGTACTTTATTAGATGAAACACATTACAATTTTTTTGTGCAAAGTTACATCATCTCAATTATATAAAAGATTAAGAGCCCATAGAGTTGTATTGGGCTGCTGTATATTTAAAACATTTTTCTACTAGTATCTGTGTTACAGGAGAATATGGTACATTAAATTAATCAATCTTGTAAGATGCCACTTATATTTCTTATATGAGTCAAAGCTAGATGAAGTAAATGAACAAAATGCCAAAGTAGAGTTTAATGTCTCTGTACAAATTTGTAAAACACTCGCTCAGAGGCAGGCAGCTACATCTACATCTAATTGGCAAAACCTGTGGGTGCCCTTTGCAGATAGCTACATTTATCTGCATATATTTTTCTAAAGTAGATATGTATAAAACATATATGCACACGTATATATATATTTCAAGAACTGAATTGAGAACATTTGTGAGGGATGAAATTAGATCTTGCTTCCAAAAATCTGTTTTTAAATCTTACAGCTTTGTTATGGTAGTATGTTTTATGTTACATGAATTACGTCCTTTAATGTGAATATCTGGAAGATACATTCACCATCGGATTTAACTTGCATTTTGGAATGTCCACAGAAAAAGGATCAGCGGAGCAGTAATAAAAACCAGGCATTTAGTAAATTTTTTTCTGACACATCTGTGAGCAGTAAAGAGACACAGGGTTTTACCAGCCCCGAACATTCAATCATAAGCGAAACTTTACAACTGCAGTAACAACAGCACTGTGAAAACATTCACTGAACTGCCACAAACTCTCTACTTACTGCTGAAATCCTTAGATAAATATTGAATGAAATTTCTTATTGCAAGGCATGGCAAAGGAAAACAAACACACTTTGATATCCACTTTTTTTGCCTCAGAGGTACATCAGGTGACACAGAGGCATGCTAATTGAAGTTGATTTTGAAAGGCTTGATTTCCAGGCTCTGAGTTGCTACAGGTGCATGTCTCTTGTGGTTAATTGGAATGAAAGACTGGGGTCGTCAACACAGCAAAAGAAAACATCATGAATATACAAAATCTGCATATGTGGCCACATACAGCTTCTGTATTTTTCTCTTTAGCTTAGCATTTCACAAATGCTGACAAGTTAATTTAAAGATTGGAGTCTGTTTTGTGTTGACAGTATTAGAAAAGGATGTTTGTAAGACAGGCATTAAAAGATGCAGACATTCCTTTAGTTTGTAAAGCTTCAGTTCTGCATGCTAAGGTAAGTAGGCTTTCCCTTCTCGGCGTGAGGAATGCTGTATTCTTTATCTTTGGGTGGATATTGTTTTCTAATTGTTTTTTTTTCTGTTCAATCACATTCTCTGAAAATATTCTCAGTATTTCAGATTCTCAGTAAATTTTTGTCTGATACAGGATGCAAATAACATTACAAAAGAGAAAAGTGTGTATTTCAATACCAATATGAAAAGATTTCCTGGTTTTTTTGCTTGCATTAATACCAGTTGAACCTTCAGAACTGAATCCAGAGTGACTCTGCCTGTGGAATGGTTTCTGTGTTCATCTGCCTTTACCCTTGGGAAAGCCAAAGTATAAGAAAATTACAAGAATGTTAATTCTGTGCCTAGAATGCTTAAATTTGCCTAATGCCAGGAAAGCCAAAGAAGCTCATCAGCAGTTGGTCAGATGGTAAAATATTTAACTGTTTTTATCAGAAAGATACGCTGCAGAGAGTGCATTTTATGCAGAGATCATTGGACAATATCCATTCACATAGAGTGTGTGAGCTCTGGGGCAGATGGGATTTTCACACAGGTACTGTTAGGCTTGTAGCAAGTCATATAATGGCAGAAAATATGCCAGGTCAGAAATAGAAAGGCAATACATGTCCTTCCTGTGCATTATGGTTTGGATTTTCAAAGTCTCGAAGCTTAGCTTCTCAATGGCCACTGAAAGTGGGAGCGTGTAGGAGGGACAGGGGTCTGAGCACCACTTCATGGGCTGTGATGACTCTCCATTTTGCATAGGAAGTGCCACCTCTAGGTTCAAAATGAAGCACTGGCCTTCAACCTGTACTGCCTCTGGTCTCTACCCCTGCTGTGATGATAAATACTGAGCTCTGAGACCCAAGGTAGTATGGGTTAACCGAACCAGATGCCACTAAATGAATTGGAATGACCCAGTGAACAGGCAGGGATTGTTGTGCTCTTCTCACCCAATGGTAAGCTTTGGTTCTTTAGGTTCTGTCCTCTTTGTTCTCCATCCTAGTCCCTTGTTTTCACACTCTTACTTTCCTTAGCAAATGTGATTTTTCAGGGCTCTGGAATAAGTGAATTATACAGCCCATAGTTTCTTTGACACCCTTCCTATCTGCATCTTGCAGACACCAGTGCCTAGACCGGGTTCTGAATTTAGGGTCACCTGCGTCCTGGGTTGTTCCTGTTTATCTTGCCCTCAAATGATATAGCAGTCAATTGAGTAAAAGTATAATGATTTGAAAAGAAATTTGGTATTAACATTAAGGAAAAATGAAGGCCCAAAAGTGAGGTTATGTTTCGTTCAGTTTACATAGACAGCAACTCTATAGTGTACTTTTTGTTACTACTTCCATATTAAGTCTGTCAGAGTATCAGGCTAATTTTGAAGATTTGTAAGCAATTATGTGGTGATGATAGGATAAGCAAAACCTGTGATTTAACTTGTCTGGTCAATAAAAGGAGGAAGTGAGCTCTTTTGTTTGGTTTCCAGGTTGGTCAGGGAGAAGTAATTGCTGTGTTACTCAACTTAGAAATCAGAACAGGTGTTTTGCTCTGCTTAGCCTCAGCTACACCCAGCATGTCCTCACAGTGACCTCTCCACTTGCTTATGAATAATAGTTCATCAAAGAGCCAAACTGGCCACAATTTTATTCTGAATTCTTAAATATAGTGCACAATTAGTGACATCAAAGCAACCACTCAAGAAACCAAGGCTCGTCCTACCAACCACATGGAGAGGTGGTGTTTCGGCTAAATCTGGCTTCAGGTAATGATGCTGAGTTTGCTCAAGTGAGGATCCTTTAACTCACAACTTCTCTGACCAGAATACTGTTTTAGTTCTGAATGATTCCTACTTTACCTGACTGATTCTTGCATGTTATTGAAGAAAGTTATTTTTATTCACTCATGTCCTAGCTTGACTCAGTTTACTTTCTTATTTAAAATGGAAAGAAAGGTACGTTTTCCTGTACTTTTAGTATCCTTGTTTTGTCGTCTTAAAGAAAAGCCCTGCCATACAGCATGCTGAGCATCTCTTGAAGGTTCTTCAAGCAGGAACAAGGGGGCTTAGTCCTGTCACTAACTTGGGATTGTGAATAGTCCATCTGGGTTTTCATATAAGATGCAGGCCACCGAAGTCCTAGGCAAATTTTTGTTTTGTTGGCTCATCACGAGTTGGTCAGATGGTAAAATATTTATCTATTTTTATCAGAAAGATGCGCTGCAGAGAGTGCATTTTATGCAGAGATCATTGGACAATATCCATTCACATAGAGTGTGTGAGCTCTGGGGCAGATGGGATTTTCACTGCTTTGTTGGCAGGCAGCTGAGGTGCCACCTTACCACCCTGAGGCTTGTTTGGTCTGACAGGACATCAGAGTGGGTGACATCCATGGGGTTGTATTCCAGTGCTGGCTGTGTGGGGGATTCTCTAGGAAACTGTGCAACCAAGATAATGATACTTTCCTTGCTTTTTTAAAGCACTTTCTGATCTGCAAGTGGAAATAACTACCAAAAAAAAAGCTAAATGCTTGCTGCTGCTCCTTCTCTTTAAGCTACCTTTAAAACTATGCCACTAAATTTAGCACAGGTTCAGAGTTTTTGAGAGCAAGGCCGTTTTACATCATGGCAATAGCAGAGAGTGTTTTTGTATGTGTGAATGAGTTTTGTTTTAAGATTAAGAGTGGATGGGTGCTGACATCTGTTAGTGTTTACTGAGAACATAAAAATGAAATAGACTAAATATGTTGTAGCACTGTACCTACATTTGGCAATAGCAAGCCAAAAAGAAACTTCCCAGCTGGTGTGTAACTCTCATCAAGTCTAGGCTGGTTTTAGACTTCTCTGAAGGTCCAATAGTCAGAGCTCCAGGAAAATTCAGAGATACTCAGTATGTGTTCTCCAAAAATTTTTAGGTAGAGAGTTAAGTGTTAGAAGTCAGTGGCAAAAAGTAATACAGTGGCAGTACAAGGAAGCTACTTTAGGCTATATGGATTTTCTAATGCACAAGGAAGCATGCTTTAGAAACTTAGATATAATAATGCATGACAAAGCTGTGGTCAGGCCCTAGTCAATTGGACATCACTGGCAAAATTCCTGTTTAATTCACCTACCAAAAATAGATGTCGGAGCTGAACACAAAAATTCAGGCATATTTTGAAAAAGCACTATAAGAAGTCCTTTATATTAAGCACTAACTATGTATTCACTGATCTATCGCTATTTCTCTTTCACATCTCTGCCTTCCTCTTTTATCCATGCTTTGGTCTCCCCAGGAACAAGAAAAATCATAAAACCAACTGATAAATATATTAAAGCTGCACCTTTTTCCCCTGATATGGTAATTTCTGCATTCCCTTTCCAATGCATTTTGCTATTTGATTTGGTTCAGCAAACACTAAAAGGAGGGAAAACCCATCAAAGTATAAAGCTACACCAGCTTTACCCACTTATCTCAGGAATGTTCTTCCAGCCCAGCTGGTAGCTTGGGAGAGGAAAGGCTCCAAGGAGAAGGCCCAGACCTAGTGGTCCTTCAGCCCTGGTGAGGACCTGGGAACTTGTATAACAACTTCTGCTATTTTTCTGAAATTTTGAATTTAAAATGGGATTTTTATAGAAAGGAACTTTCTCACTCTTCACCTGCAAATCCTTCCAGCTTCTCCTACCAGAAGTTTAAGGTAGGATGGAGTGCCGGAAGACTTTGCTGGACACCAAACCAGTGCTTTTAAGTATACAAAGGAAAAATTAAAGGCACCTGGTTTGAATGGAGAAGAGTGGGGAAAAAAAGAGGTGTGGTAGATTTATAAAGTAAATGCAGCCCTATATAAGTGACCTAAATATAGACAAGCATCTCATATTCCCTATTATAAACCTTGTGAAGATTTGGAAGTACTGAAATATTGACATGTTTATTTTTTTTAAACTTTTGTTTGCTTAAGTCTAGCCCATCCCTTTTCATGCGCCAAGCCTGTGTGGAGGAGAGCTCCCACCTTGGAGAGGGTGCTTGGCCAAGCCAGCCCCTGCCCCATCTCTGGCAGCTGTCATTCCCCCCAGGAGCCCGAATCGCAGGAACTAAAATCAACAAAAATGTTACACGAGTGTGTGTACATACCAGTCCTCCAAGTGACTTATATATAGTCTGAGCCTTAATGTCTATTCATTAAAATCTCACAGAAGTTGTTGTCCCCCCCCAGCCTTCAGGCTATAAAATTCTATTTAATACACACTTTCTCAGAAATCAGCAGCTCTCCAGACCGGGTTATACTGTGTAAGTTATAACAAAAACTCAGCCTTGTGCTCCTGTAGCTTGAGCTTTGGCGTTATTAGTTTCCCCGGCATCACTGGGGGGGATCGGGGTGCAGCTCGGGGGCATTGTTTGTTTTCCGTGTAAGAAAATACAGTAGCATTTCATAAAACGGCTTGAGCTGGGATGGCGCAGTGACGGGTTATTGGCCGAGCTGTGCAGCAGCACAGGCTGGAGCATCATTAGCCAAAGCACGTAATACATCACTGTCCACTTTCACAGCCAGTGAAACGTGAGGAGCTAAAGGGAAAGGATTTTAAAACGCTATACTTGATTTTTGGTAGCTCTGGTCTAAAGAAAGTAAAATGCCTGCGTTTTGGAAGGACTGGGAGGACAAAGAGGCAAAAGTGACTCTACATTCAGATTTTAAATTATTCAGGCAATTAGCTCTTGTTCTTGTCAAACGGGTACTAAGTGGTATTTAGGTACCTACGTGCTGCTAAAGTCAGTGGGAGTGGAACATTTACGTGTCGTGTATTTTAGAGGTTACTGTTGGAGTTCAAGAGAAGGATTTTGGAAACATTGAACTTCGCTTTGATAGAGCAAATGTGGTGGAGGCTTTTGTTTTAAGGTCAGATTTAGTGATGTGCCTCTTCATTCATTCAGGTATCCAGCTCTACACCTATACCTGGCGCTCACCAACTCCACACAGTTGGTTAGTCAGGAATGGACTCTGGGCTGGTGCTCCCTGCTGGGATCCCAAACTGGGATGTTCCCTCAGGAATTTGCAGCCAGGATGTGTAACACCATGAAATACCATCACCTGCTACTTTGCCTTTCCTTGAAAGACCAGCACATACAAAATATTTTTTTGTGAAAGCAGGCCAAAATGTTACTGTGTGCATAAAGAACACTCAGTTTATGTATAGGGAGGGTTTTTTCTTGACTGCCTTTCAGTTTATTAATAAAATATTTCTTGTTTTATTGGTAACAGTGACAGGTCCTACATTTCAAGTAGGACAAAAATATCTATAATGTTACCTCAGTGGCTCCCTTTTGTGTTAGTTACAATCCATACTCGAGCATTCTTCCAAGACTTTCCAAGCTTCTAAATGCCTAAAAGAGTTGCTATTAGTTTAGCATAGTGCTCTGCCAGCCATCTGTTGTGGTTTATATCATTAAATATTGGTAGGGGCTACATATTACAGAACAGGGAGAAAAGCTCTGACATAGTAGAACTCATCTCCCAGAGGAAATGATGGAGAGCCAGAGGCTACATCTTTTTGGACATTTAAAACAGCTCAGACTGAAGTGTAGGAGCTCGTAGCACGGAGTATTTTTGCAATCCTACCTATGAAACCACAGAGGTCTAAAGTCTACCTGGTTCTCAGAGGGCAGAAATCACGATAATGTCTGTAGGCCTTTAAGAGTATGCTACCTCTTTGTGACTTTAGAGCACAATATTTTCCCATAATAAATTTGCATTGCAAATGAAACAACTTGAAATATGTGTCTCCAGGAGAAGTATCAGTAATATACCTTATATATATTTGCATTTCAATAGCACCTAAAATATGTGGTGCAGGTCTTCTGTTTGCATCTGGCTCTCTTGGATAATCAGAAGCCCAATGCCCAGAGGAATTGCTTTTGAAGGGAACAGTTCACAGCTGGGTCATGAGACTATAACAGTTTCACAGGGACTGACTGATGGAAGAATTGGAGTCAGTTTGGGCTTGTGGAGTAGCACTGATGTTTATGCCTCTGAATGGTCTGTTCTTTCCTGTTTTACCCAAAGGAATAACATCCTGATGGTTTTCTCTAAAACAGCATTAGCATCCGACTTTGCAAGTACCATTTTTATTTATTTCATCCACTACGCTCCACGTGCATGCTTTACTGGGGCCTGTCCTGTCTTCCCAACTTCTTCAGCTGGAACAGGCATAGAGGGCAAAGGACCATTAACAGCAAAGTACAGTACAAAGCACCTACAGCAATTTGCAGTTAACCTGCAGTATTCACCAATCCAGACTTTTGCATTCAGCTGTGACAGTGTGCTGCAGGAACAAAGGAACAGCGTATTGTTTGGGAAAGGATGATTAAGGTGCTAGCCTAGGATATTATACTTCTCCAATTCACTGCAATTCCTAAAGATGTGTTGAGACAAAGAACCATGGATTGCCAGTGGGCATGTTCATACACAAAGATACAGAGAATTTTGTTCAGACATGCCTAAGCTCCTTCTGATACTGACATATTTAAATCTGGTGAGTGTGCTCTATGCCCATATCACACATAGTATTTCATATTCCGAAATATTTTAGCTTGCATATTGTTGACATGATTTTTTTTAAATTAAAAAAAAAAGTCACCAGAAACAAGCAGCAGTCCAGACCTTTAGTCCAAATCCCTCCTGTTTCATCACAAATCATGTCATGGCTTGTTTTTTGTGAAGGAAGTATTTATGAAAGTAATAGCTAAAAATGTCGATTTCATTTACTAATTTCTTGCCAAAATATATTTCTCTTTTAAAAACACAAAGTATTTAAAATTATTAGCCTTCTATTTGAATCTTAGCTACTGACATTTAATTATTAGATGTACAGTGTGCTCACAAACACCATATAGCATCTATTTCTAGGATTTTCCTCAACAGAGCAGGACAAGTATTACAGTGTTCTCTCACAAAATACTGTGCTTCATCTCTGGGTGTAATACATTATTACTTATCTGTCTTTATTTTGTTCCTGTACTTGGTCGCTTCACAGATTCCTTTACTTTGTCCTCATTAGTACCCACAAACACATCGTTCATGAACACTGCCAGTGTTCTTTGTTATCAAACACAGATGTGAAGAAACCACTGAGATTTTTTTGATTCTTTTTCAGTCATTGGAAATTTCTTTGTTGTTCTCTTTGGTCCCGGTCCAACTCTGTAGGAGTCAGTGATTGTCTTTCCACCAACTTCATTGGGATTTGGATCTTGTCTTTAACAGTTCCACTGAATTCATTTTATTTTCAACCTTCAAGTACGTCTCAAAATTATTTCATTGTGATTTGCTGTTTGACCTTAATGGATTTTATGTTTTTGAATACCGTCTTTATGTTCCATCAGTTGCTTCTTGTAAAATTCAAACTTTGTTGCAGTCCTTTGCCCATGCACTCACTCTTTTTCAGAACTCTGTTTTCACTCAGCTGACAATAAACTACTTATGATTGGTCCTTTATGGGAGTTTAGTTTTAGGTTTCACTCTCCAGAAGGGTATATGTCCCTCCCAAGTCAATTCTACCACCTCTTTCAAATTCTGCAAATCTTGTCTACTGCACCTCTTTATCAGTAAACATTGCAAATTTCTTTCATTAAAGTAGACTTCTTTTAATCAAATCAGGCCATGTATTCACAATCACTTCAGACAGTGAATTTGAGAGCCTTATTAAATATTAGTCTTGTTTTCCACGCTTTGCTTAATCATCACCTGATTTACTAGTTGTACCACTGCAACAGAGGAAGGGCTGCAACCCTTGGTTGCATTGGACTGATGTGCACAGGGAGGGAAGGAGCAGCTCCTGCTGCAGTGTTGAGCCAGACAGGGCAGACATGAGAGAGCAAAAAAAGTTCCCTCTCAAACAGTTGAAGTGACTCAAAGGCATTGGCTTTCTTCTCTAGACTTGCAAAACTGAATTTACTTTTCAAATCTTGAGCCTAAGGGCTGCTATTACTTACCAGCTCTCAGTGCTAGCATATAGTTTTTTCTGATTGAATGTGCATTCAATCTTCCAAACTAGACTCCTAGCAATATAAAAATCACCTTTTTTCATTTACCACTGCAGTATTAAGAGAGGTCAGTCAGACTGGTGCCTTTGCAAATGTCCCTCCTAAATCCTTCTGCCATCCACTATCATGTAATTTTTACATCTACAATTTTTCTGCTGTCTTAGCAATTTTCTTGGGCTCAAGACTAGTTACTGGCTATTAAAGCAGGACCTAATCAACTCGATTAATTTCTGTAAAAACTGTTCTTTCAAGGCCCTCGTTTCAGCCTTTAACAAACCTTCTTGTTGGCTTTTTTTTATTGTTGTTGCTAAATAGTTGAAAAGGATTTTGATACTTCAGGATCTCAATAAATGGAAATATACCCAGGTTATATAGCTATACTTCTGCATTATTCAAAAGGCAGATCTTCTCAGCAGTACCCCAGAGCAGATGCAGAGCAAAAGCAAAGGGACAGATGCACCCTCTGAGGCTAATAGCAGGGAAATTTATTCCCCTACCTGACTCATGTCAAATAATGTCACTCATTCGTGTTGGGAGGGATTGGCAAATGCATTACTCTGTAGTTTTTTTACTATAGGCTTGTGGTTTTCTTTGGCTTTGAAGTACCTGGAAAGGAGCTATGATATTACACAGGAGCAGAAAGTACAAACAGTGCCAGAAGCACGGCAGGATGTAGAAAAATGGGAGGCAAAATCAGGTATGAGATAACTAGGATCTCCCTAAGAACTTGCACCTAGAGGAGAAAGGACTGCCAGCAGCTTAGTGTTAGAGGAGAAAAGAAATTGGCCTTGTTCCCAATTCTAGTGGACACAGCACAAAAAGCACCGTGATGGTACTGCTAATGGTGTCCTTAATAAGGGGAAAAGTTGTGGCAAGGGAACAGTGTCCAGTCATTCTTCCATCCCATGGTTAGGATGAATCAGTGAAGCCCTTAGGGGGGATTTGACTCCATTACCCAGGCATTCTCTGCCCTGCCTGTAAACAGGGCAAATGATTTCATTCTCCAGTGCTTTCAGTGCTGTATCTTCCTCGAGCAGGAAATTAATACAAAAATGGAAAGTAGTTTGCCATTAACATGGCAGTGATTATGCAAGGGCCAGACTTGGCACCCATTGAAGTCAAAGGGAAAAAAAGTTTCCATCGACTTCCAAGGGCTTTGGCTCCAGGCCTAGGAGAACCTCTTCAAATTTCTGAGGATTGCTAGGCTACTGAAAAATAATGTACGTACAGTGCTTCAGTGTACATATGTTGCTTTGATTATTTCATGAATATCACGTGCTTTGATGTTGGAGGCTACATAAAGACCGCCAAAAAAGATCTGTTAACTAATGACTGTGTTTATGCTGTAGTAGGCAAATGCTGAAACTGAATTTGGCCTTTTTCCCCTGGGACTGAATCCAAATAAATGTCATGAAGTAACTGCACAAACAGCACTCACTGGAAAAAAAAGGTCTTTGTTTCACTAATAAGCTCTTTTAAGAACAATGGATACAGTTTCTCAGTTTTCTTTACATCTGACAAAATAAAGCGGGCAAGAATTCTATTTTAAGGCTGTTTGAATGAAAGCAATGAAAATTGGTTTGCTTAATAAAGGTAACTTGACTAGCTATTTGTTGTGGTTAGGAAGATGTGAGAAACCCCTATGAATGTTTCTGGATTCCTGAAAGGAATGCGTGGCCATGGAGGTTTGCTTATTTTCTTGTCTGGTGAGGGCAGATGGGTTCCTGCACAGGGTTTACACGGGGCAGATTTCAGGAGCCAAAATACACCCAAGAGTTGCAAAGTAGTTGAGGGATGCTGATGTTCAGGAATCTACAACAATGTGCGTTTCAGTGGAAAGTTACACTATCATTTAGTTTACTTCTGATTCTTACTGAACTACAAGTTGGGATTTCTGTTATTCCTTAGAAGCTTTCATTGTATTTTGGGACAAATGGTCTTTTAGTTGAATGCCACACAGCCAGGTTCCTCCTGAAGTCAAACTAACTCTACATGTGTTACATGCTGGAGGGACTGCTAGTTTCCAGGCCATGGACAGACTTCTCCAAAACCAGCCATGTCACCAGAATAAGTTATCACCTTTAGCTACTCACTGCTCTTCCCCCATCAGAAGCTGCTGCCCTCTCCATCTACTCACACAGCAAGCTGTGTAGGAGCTCCCTCATTTGTTTTAAGCAAAATCGACTCCATTTGTTTTCCTCATTGTTGGTCTGCACCAAGATAACTGGCTCAGCCTGAAACTGGGCCTTGTAGGAAGTGTTCATACAAACTGTTCAATGAGCACATCAGTGGGGGTGATCCCTAATGAGGAGAGCAGGGAATGGTGCTGAGCGGCTGAGAGTAGCAACCTCTTCCAACTCACAGCAGGGTCCCGAAGAGGACATCTGTTCATGGCTTCTGTCTACAGTTCCTTTGTAGATCTGACCAAAATGCTTCTGGCAAAAAAGCAATTCCTACTTGGGGGTGGGGGGAGGTGGGCGTTGGGGAGCGGGAGGGAGAGTTAGTTTAAACATTATCTGCAGGGAAATGTTAATTTGAAAGAAATTCCAGTAAAAAGTGAAATGGTGCCTCTAGTGAAGGAAGTGCAGCTTTTCCACCGAGTTCAGTGGAGTTGGGATTTCACTCAAAAATATCTGCCTCAGGATTTCTCACAAAAAAACGCTTCTGAATTGCAGATTTCAGTTTGCAGATTTACTTTTTTATTATTATTATTTTAAAAAATTGGTTTCTCCACCAGTTCTAATAGCTGCCACTGTACTGCCAGAAAAAAACAGTGGCACGTTTTGCTCCCACTCACCCTTGTAAAGACTTAAACTCCAAATCCTTACTGTAGAATTTGACCCTAGCAATTTAAAAGATAAACTACATTTAAATGGATGGGCAGAACTGCAGCCACCAGTCCCAGCCTGTAATCTGTAGTAGTAGAAAGCCTCATTTCCACATGGCTCATCTGCTGTGTAGTGCAGAGAACAAGATGTTTATTGCCTGTTTTCTGCAGCACAGGAGACTCACCCGTGCCATCAACTCAAAGGCACTCAGTTTTCTGCCCACTGCTTTCACTCCAGCAAGCACTTAGTCCTTCAGGGCACACAGTCCTGATGCGAATGCACAAATGTGTAAGCTAAATATTCGATATTTCCTGAATATTGAATGAGATATCGAATGGGATATCGATATCCCATTGCATTGGGGCAGAATTTATATTTTGTTGTTTGTGTTCAGATCAGAGCATTTTCACTTCTGATTTCTTTGTCGTGTAAATATGCATTAAAACCCCCAACTTGTAGCATAGACATAGTTTAACATTAGATTTCACTAAATATCTCTCAGCAGATATCCTATATTAAATAACTTGACAATCTCTGGTGTAAGGCTTTATCAAGGGAGTTTCAAACAGTATGGAGTAGATCCTCACCCAGAACTGTAGAACTTCTCCACAATTACCCGTGTGTTGTTTAAAAAACATTTTCAGAGCAAACTGCATATTCCATATTTAGAGTATCCCATCTCTTATTTCTTCAAACAGGTGAAAAACATAGACCTTAATGAAGGCATAAATCCTTGGTGGTTAATCTTTCTAAAGAAATGCAGTAGTGTTTGCACAGGGAGGAAATTATGAAAAAATCACTAACTGCTGAAAAAACGCAGAATAACTCAATATCCTCATTTATATAAACAGTCAGAAGCTGTTTGCTTTATAGCAAAGAATGTAAGGAACTGACTTTTATCTCTTCCCCCACAGATTTCAGTAAATAGTAGTCTCAAAGTGAAATCATCTTCAGCATTAACTATGAAACCACGCTATGATGCCCTAGTCGTAAGGATGCTTCTAACTTCAGTATTGCACTGCAGAATAAGCAAGAAATATCTTAAAAGTAGGGCCTGTTAAAAGAGGAAAGAGCATAATTTAAGGATCAGTATATAAATAAGTTGTAACTTTTTTTTTTAATCTATATTGCTTTTCCTAAATGTACTAAAACTGTAAAGTAATATCAGTGGAAAATTGTAGCAGAATGATTTGTTTTCATAGTTCATTTATAGTTAATTTCCTGTACTAGTAGTATAGGGAAAATGATTTAGCAGCAAGTCTAGTGTGAATTCCTTACAAGAAACCAAAAGATAAATAGCTTACTCCCTACTGCCTAAAGGTTTGAGAGTGCGGATGAACTGAATTAATAAAATCTTTGGAGTCTTTGTGTGCTCCAGTATGGAAGGCATGAAAAGTATTCCTCCACAGTGCAGTTTATTTTCTGTACATGTTCTCCAAGAAGGCAGCCTAGAGAAAATACAGGACAAGTTGCCTTCAGCTTGAAATATTGCAGTCTGCTTTTAAGTTCTCTCCATGCCCAGCAGAAGGTTGTGGGCTGCCTACCCTCTGCCCAGGATAAAACTGAGGGTGCGCCCACAAAGCTAAGACAATTGGCAATCAGATGAATGCAGAAGGGCTATACACTGTGCTCTTTCCTTTCCTACAGAGCTAAGTGGTTGTATCCTCCATTTACATAAGCTCAGCTGTGCTAACTCTTCCTTCCAATTTTTTCTGTAGGAGCCAGAAGGATATTTATCTGGAGGGAGGGAGGTATAACTCCTCTATCTGGTTGTTTGAGTGCTGTTACGCTAAGATTGTTTTGTACTTTCTTTGTCCATCTCTCAGCTGTTGCTCAGCACTAGTGTGCTGGCAGCATCCATTTGAGGGAAGGAAGAGAAGCAGGAAAGGGATGGACTGCTCAGCAGAACTTGGCAGGATTTTTATTTTGTTATAATTTGACCCTTACTTAAAAGAAACAAATTAAGCTATATATAGGTATAGTAGGTTATATATAAATACCCTACAAAAATATATGCAGGTAGAGGGTAATAGACACAACATATCCCATTCTTTTCTGATTGGCAGGATAATTAGAATAGCAAGTACACATTAATGGTTTGTGGTTGTTCCCCATTTTTCCTGCCCTCCAGCTGTCTGGTTTTGAATAATAATCTGCATGTCCTCCCAAGCCTCTTCTATTAAAAGATCTAAACCTCACTGGCCATGAACTACTTTTACTAGAGAGGACTGGACTAAGCCTGCTGACCAGCTGCTCTTACAGCTCTGAAAATCAAATAAATTCATTCCCCGCTCATTTGCTTTCATCAGTTGCATATGACATACAGTACAAATAGGATGGTCTCAATTACGAAGATCAGAGGAATTACACAATTAACCCCACCTCTCTGTTTCTTGATACCAAAAAGTAAAATACACATTATGCTTTCTTACCTGGTTCACAAAGCTTTTCTATGCTGGAATATATAAATATGAGTTTAAATACTCTAATCAAAACATGAAGGAAGCAAATGCGTCACTCTGATAAACTACTAAAACTTTGTTGTTCATTTTGCAGAGGATAACTTTGGTTCTTCTGTATTGGGTATTAAACTTGACTAAAAAAATGCAGTTGAAGCCATTGATAAATGATGATGTGAGCTGATTACAGAATCTGTGATATTTGGGTCAGTTCAGATTTATCCACCTGGAAAATAAGGATCAACCAATCTACAATTAAAATGTCAGCATTTAACAATGCTGACAGCTCATTTAAAAAGGATGCCCAATGTTGAAGCGTGTTAAGGGATGTTATTTGTACTCTTGCTGTGGTGGATATCGACCATCAATCTAAGACAGGAGCTCAGTACTCCCCATTTGATTACAAAGTTGTTAAGGATGGAAAGGGCTGAATGGTTGAGTTAAACTCAGTAACAATTAACTGTGTTTCCTAGTAATGTTTTCATACATGGCAATTTCAGTTATTAGCATCCAGGTTCATTGTGTAACTACTAGGGACTTGTTGGCTTGATTCTGCAAGGTGGCAAGAGCTTTATCTCAGCAGCTGACAGCTTTCATAGTACTGCATTTGTATTTCTATAGCATTTCTGGAAAAACAGCCCTTGACTTCAGTGAAGTAGAATCAGTCCAGGCTTGGGTGTTGTTCATGTTCTTCACAGGCAGAAGCACGTGAGAATGTCAGTGAGACTCGATGTGTGGCTGGACAGGGGTAGCAGTTAAGTGAGAAACCTGCTTGTGTACCTGCTTTGACAAATTGATGTCAGGATATTCAGTGTCTTCAGCCACATATATGATCTCATTAAAGTTATGCAAGTAGTTAGACTGTGAGAATGAAGAAGTTTGTAGTGAACGTGCAAATAAAAACCACTGGCTGCTTCCTGATAAAAAAAAAATGGCTCTAATATTTGTAAGTTAATTGAAATAAGTTACTGATGACTTATTTGTGAAGGTCAAGGAAACCTGGGCAGGTTTGGATTTGCAGGCAGCTGGAGAAGGTTATCTTATTTGCTTGGTTTCTACACATAACTGTAAAATGACTACTGCTGAAGTCCATAGCAGCCTTGCTTATTTATTTTAGAAGTATAAAGCTGACATTTATATTATAGTAGGAAACAATATTTTAATGACTTCCCAGCCAGGGAATAGAGTAAGAGCACGTACAGGAGCCGCCACTCACATGGAAAAGAGTGACCTGTTTGAAATACTGTGTATGGATTGCTGAGGGGTTTGACACGATCCCTGCTAAAGGATTCTTAAATAGTCTCAGGACGGTCTCATGGATCACTCACAAATTTGAAAGCTGGGAAGCAATGCCTGTGAGCAAATGGCTAGAGAGGTAGAGGTGTATTCCCACAGGGGTCTGGCCTGGCCCTTGAGCTGTTCAATGTATTCATAAATGATACGCACAATGGTGACATGACAGCATTGGCTAGTGATCTAAGATTATTCCAGCTAATGGTAATTAAAACAAATTGTGTGGAGTTTCATGATACTGAGTGACTGGCAGATAAAATTCTGTGTAAATAAATACAAAGCAATGTATACAGATTGAAACGTTCTTGCTATATACAAGGCTTGCTCTGAATTAGCTGTTACCAGTCAGGGAAGGGATGAGATGAAAACATCCATTTCCTCCCCAAATCCTGTACAGAGAGGAATTAGGAATGGCGCAAAAAAATGAAATACGCATTTTATACATAATAAATATCTTATTAATACAATACAGAACAAATCTGGATTTCCAAAGTATTGGCACAGCACAAGGGCACAAGCCCTACTTTATCAAGTGTTTGAGTGTCTGCACTGCAGACAGATGAGGGCTTTGAGCTACAATGTCTGTACTGGCAAGGTAGTGTCCCTGGAGTGGCACAGTGCTCGCTTCTACCTGCTTTGCTTTAAGACTAACACCTTTACCTGGAGGGTGCAGTTAGGAGTAGTATCTTCATGTATCACAATAGCAAGAATTTTCAGTGACCTCTCTCCAAAAGGGCCTTTGATGAGGTGTAGGATTTGCAGTGCTTGAGTCCACTTAGGTAAAGATACATAGGCTCCTCAGCATGTCTTAATATGTTGTTGTAGATAATGGACTGAACTGTCACAAGAGGTGCTCTGACTGGGCCAGCACTCAGCACAGTGCTGCCGTGGGCTTTGGAATGTGGAGCAGCAAACTGAGATCCTGCAGTGTGCTCAGCACTATCCCTTGTCTTGTGTTGGAACATCTCTTACTTGGAAAACATGGTCTCAACAAAGCATCTCAGTAACTTCTTTTCAATTGAATTTTTTGTTTAGTTGTAACCAAGAGCCCCTGGTGTCCTACCTGTCTTTCTGTGTAATACCACTCTGCCAGCTAAACGTGCCCCTTGCAACCCCACCTGACTCTGCTTTCCCTTTCTCTCCTTATTTGTGCTTTTCTAAGCATAGATTAGCCCTCTGGCAACACCATGTTTTGGTGAGAGTTGAAACGGTCCTTCTGTGTGTATGCATGTGAGTAAATGTAGGTGTGGAAGGGGAAGGGGACACAAGTTTATTCACTTAACAGAAACATCATTTGGGCACTCCTGGGGACTTTTTTCAAGCATGCCAGACATGATTGGGTCCATAGCTAGTACCTACAGAACTTTATAACATTGCTGGTGTGTTCACAGTATGGCATGGAAGGTGCTATTTAAATATCAATTACTCTATTAGTACTAGGAATTACTTTTAATACCCTACATTGGTTTTATTCTCTTCATAAGAAAATGCAACCAGTGCAGACTACCTTAACCTTAAGCATCTAAATGTGGTTCATTCCAAGGGTTAACTGTACTTGTAGTTTACTATATTAGTCCCAGTTGTATTTGACATTAAAATGTTTTTATAGCACAACCAAATACCAGCATATTTGCGGTTGCAGTCAGATGTTTTTAACTATATTGCATATAACCCACAATGGTTTCAGAAGATATTTCCATTGTTTTAGCCAGATTTAGAGAGGCTGGATTAAGCTATGGCACACCAAGCCCAGTGGTGTTTACATATGTCAGTATCAGTCTTAAAGGGCAAAGAATATGATGTTCCATAAACCTTTATACAGAAATAAATACCTCGCAGCAAAAATGTTTTTCTAAGATCAGTTACTATTTCAACTATAATGACCTGCTTGGAGAAGGTCAGGGGCCAAATTCTTCTCTCATTTACACTGGCGTAAATCCACAGTAACGTAAGTGTAGGATTTGGGTTTGGGAGTGTAATACTTTGGAGTTAATTTTGCCCTGACCCACAACATTTTAATGCAATCTGTTCCTTTTAAGCTGTTAACTATTCCATGGATAAGATCCTGATAAACTACGTAACACAAGAAATTAATTCATTCAGAGCTTCAGGGCAGAAAGTAGTCCTAGGCAGTGCTTGTTTTAATTGTCTCCTCCTAAAAACAAAACCATGCTGGTGTTGATTTGCTAAAAGGCTCTTTCAGATTGGAGATATTACTGTTTAAACTGAATATATATATATATATATGTTGGTAGTGTACTGAAGTTCTGATCCAACTTCATAAGTGTACCAGTCCCCAGAAGTCCTCAACTTATAACTGCCAATGCAAACACCAGCCAGTCTTTGTCCATGTTCTGAATGGTTGAACCAAAACTCCAGTTCATATATATTCCTAATTTTTACAGTTCAGTTCCAGTTTTAAACTTTATGGGCTTTTCCCATGTCATCTTTAACTTTTGGTTGCAATTAGTATTTCTCATCTTTACTGCTAGCAGTGAAAAGCTCATTAATGAAAGATGGTTTAGTACCAATTTAACCATCAAAACCTGTTGTAACAGATATTGTGTAAATATGAAGGATAATTTTCCAAAACCACATACCTGACTTCCATGTGTGCAGTGCAAATCCCGCATGAGTACACCAGGCAATCCACATTGCTTTTGAAAAAAAAAAAAAAAAGTAACAAATCTTTTTTGGCTTAAAAGAGTAAGTTGTTTAATGCAGACATACTCAAAACCTGATTAACAGATCCTGTGTTACCAGCATCCCTTGTGGCAGCTGGATACCTTGGCCTCTGGGCCCCACACAAATTATATAGGCCAGGCTACACATATATAGAAAATGAAGGGCCAGAATACTTAAAGGAGCCCATAAACTCCTCCACATGTCTTCTAACCCTAGCTCTTTTGCAACTCAGTCCCATATCCATTCATATGACACTGCTCAGGAACCTGAATTGGGATCCTCCTTCCAGATTTCACATGTTTCTGCTTCTACTAACACACATCTGTAATTCTTGCTTAGCCCAGCCACCTCCTAACATTTCCCCTCTCAGGTGCCAGGACTTCATCATGTACATGAAGGCAGCCAACTGGTCATTTGAAGAGCAAAATCATATTAATCATATTCCTGCCTAGAAGGGGAGATCTAATCTATGTTTACAAGTTCCTAAAGAGTGGGTTGAAGGATGATGAAGCCAGACTCTTTTCAGTGGTTTCCTGTGGTAGGATGAGGGGCAACGGGCACAAGCTGGAACATAGGAAGTTCCACTCAAATATGAGGAAGAACTTCTTTACAGTGAGGGTGACAGAGCCCTGGAACAGGCTGCCGAGAGAGGTCATGGAGTCCCCTTCTCTGGAGATTTTCAAGACCTGCCTTGATGCAGTCCTGAGTAATGTGCTCTGGGCAATCCTGCTTTAGTAGGGGAGTTGGACTAGATGATCTCTAGAGGTCCCTTCTAACTCTGTCAAATCCGTGAATCTGTGAATCCATGATATTCACACTGTGCGTTTATATGAACTCATGTTGTTATCCTGGCAGAGATGATAGTCAGATGGGCCGGTTTTGATGGTCTTTGACATAGAGTAGTACAGATCTGGTTGCATTTCCCCACTTGACCATGCAGTGTGTTAGTAGATAGTTTCTATATTAAAACCTGATGTGGTTTTGAATATGCATTGGATTAGTTTCTCTCAAATAACTGTTCCTGTCTAATTTGAACATTACACAAATACAGTAACAAGTGAGAGGACTTTTATTGTAGTCTTAATTCAACACAGAGCACAATATATATAACCACTGAAAACAGAACCGCAACTTGACAGACTCAGATCTGGCTCTTCCCTAATCCTGCAGGCTCTGTGCAAAACCCTAATGGAAAACTACCCAGGGAAAGATGGGATGAGATGTAATCAGACTCTCTACGGTTCTTTGGAGATGCTGCTGCCTTTGGGGAGGACCTGGGGTGGAGGGAGTACCTAGTCAAAAGCTTGTCCTTGAGACTCTGTAGGGAATCAGGACCTTTTCTGTTAGTATCCAAAGCTCCATGTTGAAAGCTGCCTTCTGTTCACAGCTCTCCACCTCCCGTCCTGGAAACAGGACTTACTTCAGAGCCCTGCTGCCGTTTTATGTTCATGTAACTGTACAAAGGGAAGGGGAATCTCTGAAAGTTTATGGTGGTGTTTGCTACACTAAGCACCAGATGTATTTCTATCCAGATGTCCTAACATCTGCTGAGAAGACGTGCTGTAGAAAATGATTACTTCCCAGTTACACATGCCATTCTCACATGTAGCAAAGACACAAAAGGTACTGGTAGACTTAGGTGTAAAAGGAAGCGTGTATTTTACTTGCCTCATTTCTCACCTAACATGAGAAAATTGGGGCTTTTATTCTCATTCTTCTTTAGATCACTAAATACTGTAGAGTTCCTTATTTCTTGTTTTCCAGTCCCCTATTATGAAACCCAGGTTTGAGCTCAGATGTGGCAGGGAACACTGCACATGGAACCAGCTTCTGCATTTCAGTCACACTCGATTCCACAAGCTGTTTTGCAAAATGTGCTGGTCACACTTCTCTGAAAATCATACTGCTTCCACACCTTGATTTCTGTTACTCCCATTTTGTGAAAAGCAGCAAAGCACAGATTGGGACAACCAAATGTAAGTCAGTGAAAATATTCCTTTAACTTCAGTTATACCAGGATTTTACTCTTCCCTCTTTCTCAGAAGAAATGATGGCAAGATTGTGCAAGTGTTAGCATCTACCACCAGAGACCCAGTGCTACAAAGCACTTGGCAGACAGTGCTTCGGACATATTCCAAAAGAGCTGCAAGGGGTCTCCTGGTTCTCACCCAACTGAGCCCATGTTCCATGGGAAGTGTTCTGTTTTTATGCATGTGCATCCAAAGAGAGAATCTAATGATTCACATCTCAAAAAAAAAATATGGCCAGCTGGCCTGTTTCAAAGTTGGCTGTCTAAAACCGTGTCGCAGGTGCTGAGCAGTTCAAGTAGTTTTCCTCTGTAGTCCATGAGATTTCTCACAGAATAAGGTGCTTGAGGTAGAATTAAAAGCTCTGGGAAAGGCTACTTCACCATGGTATTGGCTAGCAAAAGCTGATATTGGAAGTGTCTCTTTTCTGGAAAGGAAAATATTTGAGGAATGTGTTTTTAGCTGCTAACTAGATGCAAACTGTATGTGAAATGGGCATGAGAATAGGACTTGGTTCCATTTTGCAGTTGGAATGTGTTTTTGAAGCCGATCCTTGTGATTGAATACATTCAGATATATAGTCTTTTTAATTTTTTTCCTTTTGGGGGGGGGGCAGGAGGGGTAGTTTCTCTTGCAGTAGGATCCAGTCAGCATCAGCACCCCATTGTATTAGAAGTTACTTAAAGGCACAGAAGGCAGCTATCCTGCCTGAAGAAGCTCAAAGCCCATAGCACACAGAAAGCTGTTGTAAATGTTAAGACAAAAAATCTGCTCTGTTAGCGTGATGGCTTTTTGCTTTCAGAGTAATCCCTTGAGTTTTTTGAAGTAGTCTGAACACATAACCAATTACTTTTTGTAACAAAATATTCATCTACAGTCAGACCACTGGGTTAAAAACTCTATTTTGTACTTTTTTCCCCTGAAAATACATAAGAATTAGCAGCTGTGCTTAAAATGTGTTCTGTTCAATGTGTGCTATAATTGCTGTTGTTCCCTATCACATCAGGTCTTAAAAAAACACAACCATTCCAGTGAAAATTCAGCCTCTTTAGCAGATGATATATTTCTCTCTTGCTCCATTAGGAAGCTGATCCAGCTTCAGTTTCTCAATGTCCTAGTAGTGTCAGTGCACACGTCTTCTGTCAAGTTCAATTAAGAATAGCTCAGATAGCAGTTGAGTATTTTTCCATAGCAAATCATAACTTCTTCACCTTCTCAAAACTTCTTCTGCAGATGTTTTTATGACACAGTATCAGTCTGCATTTGGGCATCATTCCCTCATTAATGTAAAATAGTGTGACTGTGTCTTCTTTTACATGAGAAACTTTCTTTTGCTTCCTCTACTATTATTTGAGTTTCATTTTAGAGTGTGCATACGCTCAGATTTCCAATCTCACAGCACAGCTGGCTATACCCAAGTGTGTGCAGTCTGAGTTTACAACTAGCATAGCTGAGAGGGGGAGTGCACACATGAGAAAAAGGAAGGGATGCAGTAGTACAATATTTGCAATGCAAGGATCATGGATTTATTTTGTCTAGACATATATATATCTTGATATTTTGGTCAAAATAATAAGTGAAGAGTAATGCTATGTTGCAGTTAAGGTGTAATTATGCTGTTTCCAGTGTGTAATTACAACTTCTTTATGAACTGCGAAAGCTAGCAAGTTTGCTTACTGAGATCCCTTTGGCAGAAGTAGTCATGCGTGTATTTTTATGGGTCAGGTATATTAACTTCTGCTGTACAATGTAATTATTCTGGGCTATGTACTATATGTTCTGGTTATAGGTGTTAATAAGTACTGGTATTAAAAAGCCAAACTTCACTGTAGCTGAGCTGAGTCCAGGCTCAGCTCTGTGCTGGAGGATGTTAACAGCTGGCAAGTGACAGTGTCTCCTGGATTCTTCCATAACAGAAATGACCCTGCATCGTGTTTGGCATGATATGCTTCCTGGCGTGCCTTGCTACCGCATGCCTTCTGGTTTTGGGAAAGGATGCTCAAGCCCTGCTTGGCCAGGGGGCTGCTAGGCATCCCTAGGCACCGGTTCCATGGGGCTCCTGTTGTCTCCAGCCTAATAAGTCTGATCCAAGTAACCAGTATATAAAAGGAGACAAAACTTTTTACAGAAAGACTAATGATAAAAGTGTTGATTTTGGGGAGGAACCAAAATGACATGTGGACCCTGATCTTCAAATCCATGGAAACCTGTGAAAAGTACTTACTTTCATGCATAGAAAAGACTTATGTGATGTGTAGTTCTCTCAGATTTTAAAAACAAAACAAGAGACAAACCCCAAAACCCTGTCTGCACGTTCTGGCAACAGCCCAACTTATAAGGCATTTGACCATTTAGCCCCAGTTAAGACCTCTTTGAAATCACTGTCTAACTTCCCACTGCCTGGATTTTCTCTGAGTCCCCAGTCTCAGCTGTTGATAGAAGATACGGTAAATAATGTTGGACACTTGAAAAATGCAGATTAATTGTATGAAAACGTCATACAGGTCAAGGGAGATTGTGTTTCATGTTATTTAGTGATATGAAGCAGCATTACCAGTGGAATTTGTACATCCTATACTCTACCGTACTCATTTATTTGGCACTCCTTAATGGAAAACATGGAGCAATTATATGCAGACAATGCTGTAATGGAAAATAATTGAAGACAGCCACAGTTTGGGGTTTTGTTTTGTTTTTTTTTTAAACAATGCATGCCAGGTCCTGCATGCAAGCATCTTTTTTTTTTCCCCCCAGCGTAAATGCAGCCAACATTTAAACCACATATGAAACCACAGTTCTGGGACTCTAACTTCACAGCCAGCTAGAAATGACCAAAACAACATCTGCTACAGTTAGAATTTGAAAGTGCTTTTTCACTTTGTTGAATTTCTTTCTCTGCTTAAATCGCCCTCAGTAGAGTTAATGTTTTGTAACTGTTTTATCTGAGTAAATGGAAAACTTGATGGTTTTCTGAATTTCAGTGAAGGATTTGTGTGAAAATCCATCATGCAAAAATGGATAAAGTATATGTGTGCATAAATCTGTGTGTATATAGTATCTGAAGCATTTCTTGTTATGTCTTCCATAGTGCTGTAACAGTTCAAGCAAGCTCCTTTTAAGTCAGTGTACACTTAATGTTCCCTTGCTTTTTATGGTTTTAAACATCAGTGTTTACCTCTGCAGAAGAGAACTTGTCAACACAGTGCTTCTAATATCAATGTGACATATATGTCTATTCTTGTTGCTCCTGTTATTATTAACAGAAACAATAATATTTGAATTATGGTAGTACCTCAAGGTCCAGCCCTCTTCTCACTAGCTTTTTACAAAAAAGAGTACCGAGAGTCCCATCCCAGACAAAAGATCAATTGGAAACCAGGTGTGGAGAGGAGGAATAGTGAGCTGCAGCTGAACTGGTGCTAATGATGCTACATGTGTCAGAGGAATTGGAAATAATCAAGTTTGATTGATTTGGACAGTCAAATACATTTGAGTGCTCTTGCATGTGTTGTAGCAATATGGCTGAACCCTCTGGTACTTGTACTGACCTCAGCTCACTACCTCTGGCTTTTCAGCCACAGCCAAGAAGAAATTAAGTAGGTCAGCAGCTTTTAGGAGTCTTGTGCAACCTCTTCTTGACTGGCAGTGGGAGAAGAGAGGAGGTTTGTAGCAATGAGAAGCTGTCAAGAGTGCATGAAAACCAGAAGGATGAGTCTTAACCACTTATATATTGGCTTAACGAGGAGTTACACTGATTCCCGCTAAGATCTTGTGTGTCTTACTGCAGTAAATGACACTGAATTATTTAGTAATCCCCCTACAAGTTCAAGGGACAAGTGTCCCAGCTGGAGCCTGTTGCAGGGTTGCTGCTGACATTGCAGCTTCTTCATCGGTGTGCCCTGGGGTCCCTGCTCCAGCCCCGGGGTCCCTGCTCCAGCCCCAGGGTCTCTGCCCCAGCCCAGAGTCCCTGCTGCAGCCCATCTCTCCTCCCGGCTGGCAGAACTCCCTGCAGTACCCAGCAACCCACATTTCCCCTTGGAAGTACTCTATCTCCAAGGCTTATTCAAAGAAGCCCCTGTAGGTTTGGTTTGGGTTTACCAACCTGAAATCAAAAAGGACTGGTTTAATAGATTCACCTCAGGCTTAAAGCATGCAGTGTTGAATTCAAATCAGATGTAATTGGGGATATACCATAAGCAAGTAAATCTGTGTGAGTGACTGTAAGTTAGTGTCAATTTGTAAATTAGAGGCAAACAAGGAAATTAAACCAGTATAAAGATCTAAAATGAAACAGCTCCACCTGACTTTTTATTGCTTCATATACTGGGCCTCAGCCAATGTGACTACAAGGCACATTCTTGCAGATCCCTTTGGGTGCTACAGCACCACCATTTACAGTGTCTTCCCAGTAAATTTCATCCACAGAATCCCAGAAACCATGGGGCTGGCATAAAAAGTTAGAAAAATGTGGCTTCTCATGTGTTTTACTAATTACATAAATATACGGATTACAGTGGAACATAAATGAACTCATGGATCAGCAGTGATACATGATGCTTAGTGGTGCTCTTCAGCATCAGGGAAGTGGAGAGATGTTCTGTATGAGGACTTTTTTTCTGGGAGTTGATTCACATGACTACAAAGCTAGAAAGACTCCATCTTATAAAGAGCTGGTGGATATAAACAAGTAGATTCTTTTAAAGCAAAAATTGAGATTTTTTTAAACAGTTTTTGTTTCAAGAGTAACAATTTTTTTACGTATGAGTAGTTTATTTAATATTGGAATTTATACTGTGTTGTTCTTTTACTCAGCTTATGCAGACAACTCTATTTTAACATTTTGCAAACTGTGCTGATAGTGGTAGTCTTGTTCACAGAAGAGAAGTGTTCGTATTCACGTACATCGGCCTCTCCTCTGTACCTTAGCCATCCATGAAAGCACTTTGCCATCTTGCAGGGTCTTGATGACTTTCTTGCTCCTGTTGTTATGAGAATGTTAAGAGCTTGTTCTTCCACGTACCAAAAATACAGATTTGTATCAGAACCATACCATTTGAAAACCTCTTCTGGCATAAGGGCAAACCATAGTAGAAGTAGCTGTTGGTGTAGTTTTCCTACCTATTTTCCATAGCTTAAAGCTGTATGTTCCCATGAACTACTCCAGGAAGTAGCTTCAGCATTGTAAATTGTTGCATGAAGAGTTACATGTCTATTAAGTTATGGCTATGGGAATGGACTGACAGAGGGGAAAGCAAAGAGCAGAGGACTGAGAGCTGAGATGTACTTGATTTTCTTTCTTGCACTAAGTCATTCATCGTTGCGTTGGAAAAGTTGCCACATTGGAAAAATTTCCGTCTTTTTCCTTATTGATAAAATATGGGTAGTTCCATGGCGAGCTCAGAAATCATGGAAAAGGTAGAATATGAAAGTCTTTGATGCAAAATGCTGTGTGATTGCTGTGCCTTACTGCTACCGATTCTTGTAAAGAATACTTTCATGGCCATATTTTAATTATTTAATTAATCCCATTAATCATGAGATTATAGGAATTGTGAGCAAGCAGGCATTAAGAAAACTTCAAGTACTCTACTTGCATTGCTATGTATTGGTGGAAATGAGGGCAGGAAATCCAACCTCCTACAGTGACAGGTTAATATATTACAGTATAATTTTGAGCTGGTGAATTTATGGATTGTTTTTTTCCCTTCAAAAGCTGAGTTGCACCCAACTATTGAAGGGGAAAATGTGGTTCTGTTGCGCCTGTCTAACTGGCACAGATCCAATGTGCTAATGATGCAGTTTTGAATTCTGTTTTAGCCAAAGATGCAAAGAAGAAAAAATGGGTTATGTTAGAAGTTTTTAGAAATAGTTGTATGTGGAAACTGGTCTCAGTTTGCATCTGATTCAGGAGTGCTACATCCATCTGTCCTCCTCACTGGAGTGACAATGGAAGCGATTAGTGAATTGCCAACATGGCAAGTAACAGCCTCCCTGGTGGCACTGGCTTTGATTGATTTTATGCAGCAGTGAGAGGCTCCATGTTTCATGCCCAGAGACTCCACATCCAGGATCAGAGGTTATGGGGATGGGAGGGCAGAAGCAGTGTGATGTCTTCATTATTCAAAGGAAAACCGCCAAATATGCTGAACACCAGTGCTGCTCCCCCAACTGCCATTGGCATCAGCTCCTGAGACACAGGGTTGCCAAGTGTCTTGGCCAATATCTGCCGTTCTGGCAATTAGAGCCATCAAGAAAGAGGGGAAAAAAAAAATAAAGGAATTGTAGGACTGACAGTCTTAGTATCTGATTCTCCAGCTAATATCGATTCACTGTGAACAGCAATGACTTCAACACTTCAACAGGATTATTTCTGGATCACACCCTTATAAGATAGCTTTTTGCTATTAAACAAATACACATATGGATATTTGTGTGTGTATATATATCAAATTGCAACCAGGGCGGTGCTTAGGATTACCCAAATATATAGAAGAGGAAATCTCTCTGCAGTTATCACGAGATTATAGCTGTACACAATATCTCCATAGTGTCTAGGTGTACTTTTGTGCTTATTAGGGTGAACATAGCATCTTCTTTAGGATTTCTCTGCTGTTTTTTTCCATGCTACAAAACAATGGGTCTAGCCTACAGCTGTCTGAAGCTTTTTTCTCTCTGTCCTTCCCTTATCTTGTTATTCAGTTTTTCTCAAGGTTTTTGAGGACATATATGAGACGGTTAAAACTTGCAGGAACCAGGGTTTTTAAGAGTCTGACTTACAGCTCTGATGTCCATATCCCTTCCTCCAAGAAACAGAGTAATCCTGAATCTGCCCAGTTTTCATTGAAATGTCTTTCCATAACAACCACTGAAAAGAGACCCTGCTCTCACTCCCTAAAAATAAGGCATAAACACTTCTGAAGGTCTCTTTAGCAGTGTAATAAGATTGGTACGTTTCAGGCCTGGAATTTATTTACAAAATTTTTATAGGAAGCCAAATACATCAATAAACACGTAGAAAATACCTACTGGGACAGTGGATTATGGGGAAGCTGAGAGTGCTGAGCTTCAGAATTATGAAAATATTTTGAACTAAGAAAATGATGAATGCGATGCTCTATTGTGCAGTTTAAGCTAAGGCATACATTTATATGAGCTCATTTAATGTGGTATCATTTAATACCGTATGGTGAAAATAACCAAGTCAATCATTTGGCTTTATATAAGTGAAAGTGCTCTGTGTTCTTTTCACAATCATGTTATGAGAGCACATTATATGTTTTCGATGTGTTTAAAATTTAAAAATATAATTTAAAGTAAGAAAAAAAAAAGTTAAGAGATTCAAGTGCTAAAGGTACCTTTCTAAATTGCCTATGTTATTGTAATTTAAAAGGAAAGTACTTGTTCTTTTTCCTGTTAAGATTTTCCCCTTATTGAAAAGAAAATAAAAATAACATTATTTCTCTCTCTCC
>JAHREE010000118.1:13958974-14029045 GCA_033628505.1 Tringa tobata
ACAGCTCTCATTTTTAGCCCCCCCCCCCTTCAAAAAGTCAGCCTTATCTGGTTGCACTTTCTTTCGCTTCATGCTGAAAAGTGACCGTGTGTTCTTTCAGCACCCGACACGGACCAGGGAAAGGGCTGGTTTCTCTGGAAGGATTTTCTTCCTGGCTCACCCATAGCAGGATCCAGCCACTCTCTCCAGGGAGCCTTGTACAGGGGGATGGGGGGACAGACTGTGTCCCCCAGGCCGTGTCAGGCTAAGATCACCCCAACCTGCCTTGGCTCAGGACTGAAGGGCAGCCAAAAGTGGGGTGTGAGCCAGGCAGCCCCTTGGGGATGTCTCTAACCACTGCAGGACGTTTCCCATCTCCTCTGCGAGTGAAGCAATATTGTGTATTTATAGATCTGAAGTGCCCTGCATCATAACGAGAGCAGAAGCGTCCAGACAAACCAGAGTTGGTTTTGTGGCTGGTGCTGTTTTCAAATTAGAAAAACAGTCACGGGCTCTCGGATAAGATGTGTATGTCAAAAGGCAATAAAGAAAACAACTGGCCTTAAAAGCTAATCGCTCTGCACCGTTGTGATTGGGACCAAAAAATGTTAGCTAATATTTTAAATGTGAGTGAAGGGTCAACAGATGAACCGTATTGTAAACATACATGTCAGCAGGAGGGCAGGGTTGAAGATAAAATTAGAACCATGTGCTTCTCCATTTCTCATAAGGCACAGAGGTCGTGACCCCAACGGCTTAAAAGTCCCTCAACAGGGAAAAATATAATAGTGTCATATGTCACGCAGGGAGATGCTGTGCTTATTAATTTTGTAAGGTACATACAATTGCTAAGAATAATGTTTTGTACTGTGAAGGAGAGAGTCTCTTTTAAGAACATCTGTTTTTTATCAAATAAAACTACTCTTGAATCAGGTCTTAACACAATACATGGAAATACAGTTAGAACTTACAATGAACTGTAACTAATCCCACAAACTGAAGAATCAGCACAAATCACTAAATACGATATTTAGAGCAAATGAATACAGTCATTTGATAAACTTTGGAACAGCCTCTTTACTGCTATTTATTCAGTCATTAAAGAGCCGTACCCAAGTTAGCATCTACCCCATTTTCACCCTAATACCTGAGGAAGCTCCAGGCTTTTTATTTCCTTTCTCTTTCTCCATTAACAAATTCTAAACGTTTCTTTCTGTGGTGCAATTAGGTGATCATTGTGCTGTTTTTTAAGTCAGAAAGGGGAGCACAGAGGAAGGATTGACCGTGTCACCCAACCTAGTCCCCCTCAACTAAAGACCAGGATGGCGAGGTGGTGCTTTGAAGGAAAAGGCACCATTGTATATATGGCGGCTCCATGGATGGTTTAGCAATGGCAACAGCGATGTGCTGTTACAGAGAGGTAAACCCTCGTATTGCCTACCCAGAGCTTTAGCAAGTTCTCGTGTCCAAGAAACGTATATGTGAGCTGCAGAAATCATTCAGGAGTAATACTTTCCTGGAATACTAGGCATTCATGGGTCTTATCTCTTAAAAGAAAAAAAAAAAAAAAGAAGAAAAGGTGTTTTTTAGCATTTACTGAGCATCTGCTCTTATACAACAGTGTCCTCTAGAGGAATAAATATGGGACGGAGAGAAGAAAAGGTCCCGAGTTCTGATCTTCGCTTTGGGTGATTTTTCATGTCTTGGTAGGAAAATCTCTACGTTGCTTTATCCTAACACTAAAATGAAACATAGCTGTTTCAAAGCATATCTCTGAATATAAACTAGCTGCAGCTTCCCTGCTTTGAAGATCCAGAAGGTGTATTTTTGTAGTAGAGGCACATCACAAAATGTCAGGGTCCTCCTGGCCTTTCTATTCATTGGGGTACTGCAGTTCCAACCTCATTGTCTTCTCTTCCCCAGCCCAACTTCTCTTTCCCTTTTCAACTTCCTATCACTGTTGCACTTCTTGTATTTCTTGCCTGCTAGATAGCTGGCTGTTTTATCTCCCTTTATGTGCCTTTCAAAGCTGAGGCCCTGAAATGTCTGGGATGAAAATTGTCCTCAAACCGGGTAAAGTGAGGAAGGAACTGGATGTTCTAGTTTATTCAGATGAATCCATGCTAAACCTGTCTTCAGCTGTTTTCTCTAATGCAATTATTGAATGCCACCCAAGCCAAAAAGAATTGTCTGTTGACTTTTTTTCCAGTGCCTGTGTTCATGGATATGCAGGTTTTTTATAATAGTTTGTAATGGTATTCAGGGACATCAAGCTGGAAAGAACCGCCTTCTGCCTTTGAGGGTAATCTCCCACAGTTGCAACCATGAGAGAGATGCCCAGTTCAGGAGTACACAGACTTCCACTCCTGTAATCATAACACTCAAAATACTTCTTATTAGCCTCTAAAATACAGATTTATAGTGGAAGGTCAAAAGCCATGCTATGATGTTCCATAGGAACATAACAGGAGAGATCACAGTCATTGCAAAATGAGATTGTGTGTGAAGTACAAATCCCAGGTGACAAAAAAGCTGAATAATAACCTTTGCTTCTGAGGAAAGAGGGAAACCCAGTAGGGTACCTGCCAGTATGACCTGAAGGAAAAATCTGGGCTGTTTCGTGGGTGCTAATTGGGAAGGTGCCAATTAGACACTGAAGGGAATGTAATGGTATGAAACGTAAGTGTGTCCTCATCTCCTACTGCCAGTCTCCAGTCATTCAGCAGAGGGAAGAAAATACCAGAAACAAGGGCAGGAGGGTGAATAATTCTTTCTGACCACCACAGGGTATGAAAGCTGGAAGTTAATTTGGTATAAATACACTCCAAAACAAAGCATTCCCCTTTCAAACTCCCTTGTATGTATCGATATACTCGATACCTACAGATGTGCATCAGAAATGTTCTGGGAATTTTTCTCTATAAATTAATCAGTCCCTTCCCTAATCCCCTCAAAACCCATCTGAAAGCCATTTAAGCGTCCTGTAACCATAAGCCTCTTGTGGAAGCAGCTTACAGAATTTCACTCTTCAGACAGCTAAAAACCTTTTTCTACCTTTAACTATATTTATTCATTACCAGTTTATTGCAATTTAATCTTATGCTCTGTGGACATAGTTATATATGGCATGATATCCTTTCTCTGGCTTTGCTTTATGAGGCTCAACAAGTCAACTTCTCCTATTTTTCTGTCACAGGAGGCTCTCTCTCTCCCTTAATAATCTCTGTGATCCTTCTTTGAAACAGGATTTCTTCTAAAATGCTGTGATCACCCTTAAGATATTTAGAAAAAGGGTTTCTGGGAAATGATACCATGAATGTTCAGTAAGTTGTGTGTATGCATGAGTTAAAACATATAAATGATGCCCTCTCACATATAGCTACACATGTATTTTAAAAGGAAAAAAAAAAAGTATCAAGGTTCAGGGTCTTGACAAGCTCTTGCCCCTGTACTTGGGCTGGACAGACCTCTTGGAGTCCACATTTTCTCAGTTTAAGTAGCAAGATAGAAGGTGCAGCACAAAGGCAAAGTAGATATAAGTACAATAAACAATAACCATCTCTTCTTCACTTCTGAGAATTGTGTAACCTGACCTAGTTATGTTTTTAGAAAGTTGGTATGTGCCCTTACACGTATGGCTTCAAGCATAAAGAAACCCTAGAACCAGGCATGTTGTTATCATGTCACTTTTCATACTGCAGTCATTTTAAGGGATTTCATAAATCATAAGGTTCTTATTATTATTTTAAACATTGTCAAAATCACTAAACTTTGTCTCTGATGCCATTCTAGTTTTAATTTTCTTTGTTTAAGCCTCTTATAAATGCATACGGCTTAAATGCTCATATAGCTGTCAGTACTTTCCCCTGATTAATGAAATCTTTTTATTGATTTAATGAAATTTAAAAACCTGCAAATTCTTGATAGAAAGCTGTGTACTAAATCTACTATGTTGTAGGATACTTTAAATGGTATTTTGGATGACTTGTCCTGGGTCACTTTGTTAAGGCGGTCAGCACTTACTCAAGCTACCAGTCTTGTATTTTACTACATCACCGAATTCTGTTCTGTAGGTACTTAAAGGCTACCCAAAATTTGGGCCTTACTCTGCAGTCACATCTGCACAAGCCCAGTTGTACACATATGTAGAGCATCATTAACTCTAACAGTGCTTTGAGCAACCAACAGTTCTATAATCTTGATTAAATTTAATAGCCAAAAGAAGAGACTAACCACGAATCAGTGATGGTGAAATATAAACCTTGCCCACCCCACAGAAATAAGAGGGCTCTGTGTTCTCATACCTTACCCCAATCATACTTAGATCTGTTTGAAAGCCAAACCAAATTGTAAATGAATCCAAAACCAAACCGCAAATTGGCTTCTGGCGCTTTAGATGCTTTTATTTAGGTGCCACCCAGTTATGGAGGCTCTGCAAAACCAAACTGGTGTTATTATCATCATTTATTCTGCTTCTAAGACTGCTTCTGGCACCATCTAGGGCAATTTGAAGCATAATTAACAGAGTGAAAGGCAATGAAATTTTGTTTGAAAATGGTCTATTATTGTGATCCTATAGCCTCTCTTTCCTGAATAGTACGTCAAACTTTTTCATTAGAAAACCATTTTTCTTCTTCTGACTTCTTTAGTTCTTTCCCTGGGACATCAGTCTTCAAAAATTTCTTATGTTCAACCCTACCCCCTTAAGCTTTGATAACGAAATTTGGGTAGAGTAAGAAAAGGTATTTTTGATTTAAGAAAAAAGAGTATGTCTTCATAGTTTTTTGGAAGGCTGTCACAAAAAGAAAAGGTATTTTTGATTTGAGAAAAATGAGTATGTCTTCATAGTTTTTTGGAAGGCTCTTGTTTGAACGTCCATGTTTGTTTCTTTCACTGTTGGGTTTAAGATGCTCCGGCTAAGAACTACGAAAAGCCAGACTCTTGTAGATATTAGAAAGTTGTGTTGGTGAACATTCCTGTAACGGTGAAGGGAAAGGATGAGCACTGCAAACTTCCTGACTGTGCAGTTCCAGCTGCGGTGTAAAGGTTTGGATTATTGCTGTTGGGAACCTAGGCAATGACTCCCTATTCCTGTCTCTCTGTGAGCTCCAGGTCTGTAGGAGCTACTGCCTTAGCCAAGGCAAGTTATTATTGCTAGCACATTATCCCTCTTCCCAATGAGTTTTGGACAACATGCTTAGTTTCCACACTGGAAAAGGCTATGGCCACAGCTTCAAAAGGTTGTTAACTTGGCATTGTGGTATGGCATTGTATGGCAGTGCAGCTGAAACAGAAACAGAGCAATGATAAGTGAGATTCTGGTTTCATTAGAGTGAGTGGCAGAATCTTATTCACTGCAGCAGGGCAAATGTTTCAATCTAGAGGGAGAGTGATTCATCTTGACTTTGGATATTTTACCCTAAGTGTTGACCTTTGATCTGTAAGTCTAGACTCTATGGTCAGAGGAGGGAAAAAGGCATATCTAGAGCATGATGCATCTCATCCTAAAATAGACATCTAAAATAAATTGCACAGACTACAACCTAGCTGCCCATTTCTGCTCAGTGACTATAAAATGCATCAGTATGACTAGCTCAAAAATACACATCTGTGTTGATACCCATGGAAAGATGATTTGCTAGACAGAACTGAAATGACATGGAAAAAAGTCCCACCATGGTATTTAGGTGGAAAGTCACCCTATCAGTGTTGTTACATTATGGACAACAATACAGTATGTATACAGCTATATTCGGCAACATTCTTCTATGTGAGACTCAGGAGTGACTCAGAGATCAGGATTGTTTGTTTGTGTTTTCTAACCCCTCCATTTGCACACTCCCCTGTGCCTGTGAGAGGGAGGAGGTGGGAAGGAGGAAGGCATGTTGAATTGGTCTTTATCTTTTTTCCTTTTCTATCTTTTTGTTTTCATTTAACACTTACCTTAATTCTGTGTTTCCCCATTTTCAAATGTGTGTAATTTAACATTGCAGCCTCATTAAAGAGTGCCTCCCTAAATTAAAAAAAAAAATAAATGAAAACACCAATATTCTGTATGTAATGTGGAGGACTCCAACTGTCTCAGCTTGTCTTCATAGGAGAGGTGCTCCAGCCTTCTGATCATCTTTGTGGCACTTCTCTGGACTCACACCAACAGGTCCATGTCCTTCTTATGTTGGGGGCCCCAGAGCTGGATGCAATACCACAGGTGGGGTCTCACCAGGGCAGAGTAGAGGTGTAGAATCACCTCCCTCAACCTGTTGGCCACACTTCTTTTTATGCAGCCCAGGATACCACTGGGGGTCATGCTGAGCTTTTCATCCACCAACACCCCCAAGTCCTTCTCCTCAGGGCTGCTCTCAATCCATTCTCCACTCAGCCTGTATTTGTGTTTGGGATTGTCCCAGCCCATGTGCAGGACCTTGCACTTGGATTTGTTGAACCTCGTGAGGTTGGCATGGGCCTACCTGTCAGGCCTGTCCAGGTCCCTCTGGATGGCATCCCTTCTCTCCAGCGTGTCGACCAGACCGCACAGCTTGTTGTTGTTGGCAAACTTGCTGAGGGTGCACTCAGTCCCACTGTCCGTGTCAGCGGCAAAGATGTTAAACAGCACTGGTCCCAGTACTGACCTTTGAGGAACAGCACTCATCACTGATCTACACTTGAACATGGAGCCATTGACTGCAACTTTTTGAGTGAGACCAATTCCTTATCCCCTGAGTGGTCCACCTATCAAATCCATGTCTCTCCAATTTAGAGACCAGGATGTCATGTGGGACAGTGTCAAATGCTTTGCAGAAGTCCAGGTAGATAATGTCAGCGACTCTTCCCTTATCTGCCAATGCTGTAACCAATGCTTGTAGAAGGCCACCAAATTTGTCAGGCATGATTTGTCCTTAGTGAAACCACGTTGGCTGTTGCCAATCACCTCCTTATTTTCTTCGTGCCTTAGCATAGTTTCCAGGAGAACCTCCTCCATGGTCTTGCCAGGCACAGAGGTGAGACTGACTGGCCTGTAGTTGCCCAGATCTTCCTTTTTTCCCCTTTTAAAAAATGAGTGGTTTGTTTCCCTTTTTCCTGTTACTGGGAACTTCACTGGACTGCCATGACTTCTCAAATAGTGGCTTAGCAAGTTTATACATATATGTATAAAGAAAACTTAGTTACCTAGCTGTATTCCGTTTCTGAGACTTTCCGGTTCAGAAGTTCTTGTCACAGCACCATCAAGTGCCCTGGAAGTTTTACCTGTAATTTTGCTGATGTTTCTTTCTGTGAGGCATCTCCATTTTAAAAAATGAACTTTTAGCTCTGAGACCTCTTATGGCATGAAGGATGCTTGTTGTTCTGTCTGCTCTGCACAGCATCATTTGGGGGTTTATTTCCAGATTCAGCATACTTAGCTTCAGCTTCTTCTCTGTGTGGAATCTGCAGCTCTTTCATTGCATATCTTTGTTTTGGGTAGGAAATAAATTAAGTCTAGGGTTGCAAGGCTTCTTATTGTAAAAAAAATGAATTTCATTTTTTGCACTGCTGTATGGCCCTGAAGCCTGTGCACAGCTAAAACTTTCTCTGCATTTAGAGGGAGAAAATCTGCAAAAGCAGGCTGACATAAAAGAATTTTTTAAAGTAAATAAAGGAGTGGTTTCATTTTTACAGTGCATACGAAAGTATAGTTTGCAACAGAATTTTTGCTTGCTATGTGCATTTTCAAAAGCTCAAGCTTGCTGTATTTCTAGTGCACTGCACCCAGGCTTTGTTGCTGGTAAACACAGAGAATATCTTCTGGGTTTCATTTTCAGACCATAGTGAAACTGAAAAAGTAACAAGGGCTGGAAATGAGTACAAATTATGAAGACCAGAAAATAATCCCAGCAGATATAGCTCTGTATGGCAGAACTGATGGTTCACATCACTTGATAAATACTTAGTACTACTACTACAAAACAAACACTGGGATTAGTCATAAGAAAAGTCCGCAGGTTGAAAACCTTGAATGAGCAACTGTAGATGGATTTTCAGAACTGCTTCAGTCTGTTGATGTATCTTGCCATAAAATCTTTCCATATTCATATTTGTTTTTTGGCTGAAGAAGTTAAACAGTGGTCTGGCTGCTAGTACAAAGTGTTCTGTCTCCCTTCCCCTCCTGCTTTCCTGTATTGCCATGGCTCCAAAGTGAGGGAGGAGTCCGGAGACTGAGCAGAATCAAATGCAGGTGGGGATTATGTGCTAACCAGCCAAGACAAACAGCGCTCATGCTGTCTTCTGTCTTTTTTTCTTTCTTTTTTTTTTTTTTTAATCTTTCCCCGAACTGTCCTACATTTGAAGCTATCAGCCTGTTTGTAGCTGCTGGTGCGTGCAGTGGTACCGATTGCTGCAGCCCTGCATCTCCCTGCCGCAGGGAAACACGCGCCCTTGTTTCTTTTACATTCTCTCTTCCCCTCCCCCAAGCCTTTTTTCCCCAATGGTTCAGTTTTAAAAGAAAAAAAAAAAAATTAATGCAGTGAATAATAGATCTGTGCAAAAAGCCCGGTAACAAAGCCAGGAGAAACTTGGCCGGCTTTCAGCTTTGTTACAGACTCAAAGCCCAGTCCAGGTGTGTGGAAAATTTTGCGACTGTTCTCCAGACTGCTCAGCAAAACTGGGCCCTTTTGCACTCAGGTTGGAGCTGATTTCTGGTTTCACATGGCAACATGAGGAAAATCCGGCTCCCACGTGGTTTGTGGGTCAAAACCTCGAACTGAAACTGAGGGATACCTAACCCTCGGCCCACAAACCCAACCAAAGCAAAAGATATACACAAAGTCTGTGTCCTACAGTGTTGAATTTGACAGATGACTAATAGTTTTCCCTTTAAGCCTGAATTTTTAATTATAAAAATCTGATGATTAAATTTTTTGTCAGAAAATTATACTGAAATTTTGCATGTGAGATACAGTTAATCTCTCTTACATCTTCCAAAGACATCTGGTGAAAAAGTTATACTTTAGTAGAAGAAACTAAAACTAATCTCATCTTCTGTTGGCTGATTTGTTCCTTGAGGCAGCATTTTGCCACCTGATCTTTCTCTTGAGTCCAGCTCTGGTCCTGCAAAGTCTGTCTTTCTGGTTATTGAGTATAACCACATGCTGCAGAAAGTGGTTTCCCTGGGTCCCAACAGCAGTGGACACAGAAGCACAGCTCCTGGAGTGGTATGTGTGCATATAACAAATACAACCCTGCAGTCCCTTTTTATATGCTGTAATGTAAATGTAAGCTGGTCCCCCAGGTAGTCTCTAAGGCAGCACAATGTGACTGCTATTGGAGAGACTTGCCATGCTTTATCATGGAGGATGGTTGCTCTTTATTTCTTTGTTGCACCCTTAAATTTAAAATGCAAGTCATAAATTCTGAAAATATAAAGTCCATACTGGCAGCTTCCTTCTTTCAGCAGCACAGGATGGAAGTAGAGTCACTTGGACACAGGCTGTGTGTGGTACCTCCCATCTGACATCCTGCCCACCCATCCTTTCCCTGCTCCTCATCAGAGGAGCTCTGCACAACTCCCTGCCAGCTCACCATGGTATCTCGTTTACTCCCCAAACAAGATTATGTGAAGCTGAGGATCACCTTAGAGAAACAGAAGGTGTTATCTGGTTGTGTTTTTTTTTCCTCTAATCCTCGAAAAGCCTCACAGGCTTCATTGTCATCAGCTAGGAAAAAAAGCTTTCTGCCATCATTATGTACTCATTGAGAGGTGATAGAGGGTTGAACTTCTGTGGGTGCAGAGGAAGGCTTTTTCCAGCACTGAATCAACACCCAGCTCCCATGCCAGCAAGGAGCTGCTCCCCAAATCCAGCACCCGCAATCTGCTCAACATTTCTTGCTGGGACTCAGATCCCAGCTGCCTTTAGGGCTGCAGGCAATTACGGAACATGATAGTTCCTCCCCTTTTTCTCTTAGCTGCATAGCGATTTGTAGATTAAAATCTGTATCTTTAAGGCTTCAGTCCATGAAGTACAGCTCAATGCACAACCAGTCATTTTCTGCATAACTAGGGGTGTCCGAGCGCTTTAGAAGTGCGTCCCAGGTGGAGCACTGGGTGAACACCCAGCCTAAAAGGGCAACATTTGCACTCTGAGTGTGGCAGTGTCGTCATGCAAAGAGGAGCATCTTGCTGCCTTCCAGCCAAGTGCCAGAAAAAGTCCTTTTTGATCCTTCTGGTTCAGGAATGTCTAATGATAGCCTAATATGCTGCAAGGATTGCAACACTAACTAGCAAAGAGTAGAAGGAAAAAAAAATACTCTTAACTTAGAAAGCCAAAGATTCTTTTGTAAAGTCTTGCTGTTGCTTTCGCTGCGACACTAGGATGGGCAGTCAAGCCTATGGTGACACAGAGATATAAACTACCCAATAAGAGCTGCTGCTATCAGTACCCATCATTGTTTACTCCAATAATTTTTAGGGATGCTTATCAGGACTTAAGTGCTTTCTGTATTTCTTCGTTTTTTTGCTTACCACAATCTGGGTTAATACAGTTGTTCTGAATCTCATTAACCTTTGTTCTTCTTTCTCAGTTTGGGAGAATTTAACTTGTCAGACTTTATTATAGTGAAGATCTTCTTTCCTGCTTCACAATTTAGTGTGGTGGGATTGCAAAAGCTCTAGGGGAAAAGTCAATTAAATGAGTGATGAAAACACTCCTAAGGATATTGAGTTTGGATTTTGTTTGCTTTTTGTTTTTTAACAAAATCTAATGTCAATTTGAAAGCTAAATTATTTGATGCTGCTTGGTTTTAAAAAATCAATGGTCATTCTGCAGCGTAGGTCTCGCTGGTTGCCTTGGTGCTTGAGCTCAGAGCAAGAATGCACTTTTGAAACAATCATCTGACAATCCCCACTAATTACAGTTTTGTTTTTGTGGAGAGCAGTCTCAGAACATGAGAGAGTTATGAATGAAACCAAACTGTACATATGCTCCAGGAGTACACTTAGTCGACTCCCACTAAGGGACATTCCTTCCCTGGGTCCAGACTAGAGCTCATCCAGAGCAAACCTACCTCCAGAGGCAGGTGGTGGTGACGGCAGCTCTGCCACACCAGCTGCTCTGCCACAGAGGTCTCCCTCCCTGCACTGCCTCGCTTGCTGATGCAGAGGCAGATGCTGGTTCCCAAACTCTGACAGCTCTCTCCCCTTATCTTTTATTCTGCATCAAATGGGAATGCCCAGTCTGAAGGGTAAGAGGGACAGGTTGCACTTATCCATGACTTGTTCTGGGATTGTTTTATTTAGTTATCATTCTTAGCTAGCAAAGGTAGCTCTGCGGTTAGAACCCCTTGGACCCAGCTGGCCAAGATTCAATTTCTAATCTTATATATTATCCTACATTATTGTAGGCGAAGCTATACGGTCATATAGCCTGGACTCCTGCCATACAGTTTTACCCTCCTGTCACCTAAAGTCCTCTAGAAATAGGGACCTCCAGAGTGTGTCCCATGGACCACACTTGGAATCTAAACCAATTCTACTTCTGACATAAAGTGCTTCTGGGTAGGATGAGCTTGGTAGGCCTTGGTGCTACAGGTGCTTCAGGTCCATATTTATCATGAAACATGAGAGGGTATGTATTAATCTGAAGGGAAATCCATCTAGCTGACTGTCCTGCCCGTGGCAGTGAACAGCATAGAACAGAGCAAGCCTACAGTGAAACATTTGAGCTACATTTGATCTTATTAGAATATATGTAATTTTTCATGAGGTTCTGGGAAAGCAGTTATTAATTGGCCTTTACTAAAATTCTTGTAAAAAGTCATAATTTTTGTCAGCCTGGGTAGAACACATGTATGGTGGAATACAATGGATGTCCTTGCGGTTTGGTGGCCTCCCATCAGATTACATTTCAGTTATTCAACATGAAAATAATGCCTTCATTGTAAGACAGTTCTTTTAACCTTTAAAAGACAGAAACAGAAACTTTACGCACACACTTGTGCATCTGCTGAGTATTTTTATGAATGCATGATACAAAAAGGGTTAAAATGCACTTAACCTCTCTTAAGTGAATCTGATATAAGAGCAAAACACCAGAGAAGAAACAGTACCTCAGCCTTTGGTCAGCTGAGTTTAAATGGTATTTAAGATCTACTGGAAGATGACATTTTCTCTAATCCCCGTTGTCAGTCTTTTTTAATATAACTTTCTGCATAAAGCCGCTCAGATGTGAAAATCCCCTTTTGCACAGCACTTTGCTACTGCACACCCGTGTTCTGGGATTGATTGTGTCCTTGGGGATTACAGCAATGATGACGCCCATCTTTGTCGTACTGGTGAACTTCTTCTGGTATCTTTGTAGGAAAAAGTACACGGGGTAGTTACGGAGTGGTGAGCTGCTCTTGGAGGCTCAGCGAGTGATGTAATGGTCACAGCTGTTTGTTTGCAGAGGGGGTTTGGGCAAGTGGAAATACACCGACCTGCGATCTGAGACCTACTCCTAGCTCTGCACGCTCTTCCTATGTGACCTTGGGCAAATCACTTCTCTGCTTTTCCTCCCTCCTTTATCTGTCTTGTCTATTTAGTCTCTCAGGAAGCTCTTAAGAGCAGAGACTGTATCTTACTCTCTGTTTGTACAGTGCCTAACATAACAGGGCCCCAGGCTTCCTGAAGTCCCAAAGATGCTATTGCAATACAAGTCATAAATGTTAAAGAGGTCTAAGAATCTGGCCCAGCTCACCACCATCACCATCTGTTTTTCTATGGGTAATTAGTAGTATGAAGGCACACAGCTGAGTGATTAGAGCTGTGACCATTCTCTAGACTCCCTAGGTTCTGCTCCTGGGTTTGGCACCGCCACACTTTGTAACAAGAGCTGTTCAAAAGGTTTCCAGCAATGTGCTGTTGTTTTTTCTCCCTGAGAGAGTGTCAAATTAGTAAAAACTGAAAATAGGGAGACAAAAAAAAATCAAGAGCATGCCAGTTTCAACAATGTTTTAATGGGAAGATGATTCAGGGGCCCAGGTTGGAATTCCTGGAAAACCAGAAAGCAAGCGACCTCCTCCTCTCGCCTCGTCTAGAGGAGCCAGTAGTGTTCACATGCACTGGAGGATGCTGTGGTTGAAATGTCTACTCCAGCAAATGTTTTGCATAAAGAGAAGGTTGTGGGACTTGGTAATGCCATGATGGCTGGGGCCATCACCTGGTGTACAAAAGGCTGGTTCTTGGTTTGAATCACACAGAGCACCAATGTGGACCTGGGTTTTCCCCCTTCCCAGTAACTTCCTCACCACTAGACTCTGCTGTTTCAAGGAGGAAGGAGTTAAGATTGTCTCTGTAGCTTTATGCTCACGGATTTGCAAGGTTTTGAGGTTATCCCCAGTGGAAAGGGAGAAATAAGAAATATTTTATGTTTTGAACATATACAGAAGCCATTTCCTACCCAGCTCCTTGTGAAAGCAACTTCATTTCTCATTGTCTCTGTGTGTCCTCTAGTAAGTGGATACACTGGCGCTTTTAAGTAACTTTTGTAATGCACTTTGTGATGTTTGACCAGCATTATAGCTTCTACTTTAGGGCCAGTACTTCATCTGATCTAGCTAAATGTGGAAAAGGCAGCTTTAAATAGGTGGTCTGTGTGCTAGAGCTTTGCCATTACATGGAACAGCCTTCAGGCAGTTGTAATCTAACATCAGCTAAGGAGCTTTTTGCTCCACAAATAATCACAAGCTTTTGGTCATGCTTCCATCACACAGCACTTCCCTATATGATCAGCTATGCCAGTGATATAATCAGCTATGCCAACTTTCTCCACCACCCAGGACTCTCCTGGAGAAAGGGAATCCTCCAGCTGGGCAGGGAACGCAAGCAGCAAGCGACTATGCACGGCTGCTCCAGGATTTAACTCTGTCAGGATAAAATATTATTAAATCTTATGAATTTGATTAATCCTTTGCACTGGGAATTTTAAAATATACCCTGCTTTAAGGGAAATTGTTCTTGACTTCTTTTTAGTAATTCCCTGGTTTTTGTTGGAAATTGTGTAATCCAAAGGATTTAAACAAATAGATCATGGGCAGGCTACATTTAACCATAAAACCACCACGATTTTGAGAATGAGTTTCTGTCTGACATACTGGATGAGGCAATGACTGGTGATGATGCTTGCTGTGTTAATCAAGCCATTGAATTACTAAATTATTTGTATGTTTTTATTCTACTTTTCTTGGAAGAGGCTTCCTTGACAAGCAGGTGTTTCTTTCCAAGACCATAGTCAGTGCAGAAACATAGGGTAGCTTGGAGCTGTCACATTTCCACCAAAAGTATTTCATTACCATTGTGTTTATGCCTATGGCCACTTAATGAAATTTCTATAGATCGTGAGACCCACTTAGTATGTCCTTAACCCTATAATGATAGGAAATGATACTTTCAACTGCCAGACTGATTTCCCTCGTGAGGGTTATAACGTTAAAATTTGCTTTCCAAGACTAAGAGCCATATATTGCCACATGGAACTGCCATCGGTTGCTTGAATGAGTCAGTGCCCTGAATTTTATGACAACTGGAATGACTACTGTGGTTGAAATTAATCTTTTCAACTTGAGGTGTTGCAATCACAAAGGAGGCTAGTGTCTGAAGTGAAGTGGAGCATGCCAGTGCAGAAGTGAGCTCATTTCCTAGCCTGTCATTGCTTCAGAAGCAGAGGGAAGAGGATTTTGCATCTGTTCCTTCTACCCTGGAGGAAACCACATTTATTAATTGTTTGACAAAAGACTTAGAAACCTTGAGCTTCTATGATGCCCAAGTCACTTTAGCCACTGAATCTTGCAAGATGAAGTCTTATTAAACTTGCCACTGCTGCAAAGATTTACAGGGAGAGGAAAGAAAAAAATTCTTAATTGGAGAGATGTATCTCTCTTTATTTGCATTGTTATCAAACTAAGATATTTCAGGATGAGGCAAAGACGGCAGGGGTGATGGGGTGTTTATTTTGGTTTTTATTTTGATTTTCATCTCTTCAGGCTCAGGCAATTTTGTGATCTTGTAGCTCTAACTCCAGGAAGAAACAGTTGAAATGAAAAGTAATGTCAAGTAAAGTAAAGTTAACAAAGTACTGTTTCTCCAGCCCCAAACCCGGATTATTGAGAGACAGTAGACAAGAAAGACATTCTCCAAAATAAGTTATCGTGCCTGTGGTATCATTGACTGTTTCTCATATTCATATGAGGTGTAGGAAAAGATTTGCTATGTTTTTGCCAAGAAAAGAATTAACAATGTAGGTCCACACAATTAATTGCAACTGTTTCTGCCCCCGGTATGTTTATAAGGCTTAAGTGAACTTCCAAGAAAGAAGGAGAAGTTTAGCACAAAATATAACTGAAGAAAAGTCAGTTTTATCCAAGGGCTTGCTTTGGCTATTGGTTTGTGGCATCTAACATGATGGGTTTGGTCGTGGTTTTGTTACATAAAGATGATTCGGTACTGACATGGGCTATTTGACATCAAAACTCAATTCACTTGTATTGATTGATCAATTGCCAAATCCAGCTTTCTGTGGATTCCAAAAACAAAACCAAGCATGAAAAGAGAACCCATTTTTTTAAATGCCTGCAAATACATAACCTTAAGACTTCTCCACATTGAGTAGACACTAAATTTCAGAGCCCACTCTTAAAATTATATTTCTTCATGTATTCAGGCTATTGGAGGGTTTTGTGTCCCTTCCCCTCTCCCACCCTGCAGCCTCTCCCATAGTCTAACACTCAACGTGTCTACAATACCAAAAACAAGCATAATTTTGGTTTGTGCATGTCATAGCTCTTAGTCTTCCAGCCGTGAACTCAGCAAGTGTTTCTCTTCTAACATAAGAGGATGGAAAAGGATAAGAACTTGTATCACCTCTGAAGTGAGCTTTGTGGAGCCATGCCAGTGTTCTGCTAAACAGAGAGCTGTATTGCAAAAATGTATTCCTGCAGGTAATTTTGTGATTAGGGGGAAGACCAGAGATTGATGGATTATGGGTCTGACTCAAAATTCATTGAACTCAAAGGAGAGATCTTCAATGATTTTCATAAATGCTATTTTAAAAATACGAATTGGTGATAAGCCAATACTTGGGTTTGAACTCTCTCTCAGCTTTCTCTGTTGGGAAACAGTTGAGATATGACGCAGTTAAGAGCTATGAGTAAAGTTTGTCTCTAGAGCTCTAACTTCAAGAAATTCATTTGTCACTCAGCTCAAGTTTGCTTTAGAGTTGCTGGTGTAAAAATCTGTGAGATTTTTACAGTGCTAAGTCCTAATTCTACAACAGGAATTTGGGGGATGCATCACAATCAATTTCTTTCAGGTGAAAAAGGGATAGAAACACAAACTGTCTGTAGGTTGGATTTCTTGGTTAACATGGTATATAATACCGTACTTTGAAACTCTGCATGGCCTCATGTACTGTTCTAGTGCTAATTTTCCATGCGAGGAATAGTAGCTGACATGGCTGGAAATGCAACCTTGTAAAAGAAACAGAGGTTACTTCAAGGTAATCTCCATTTTAAAACAAGTTCCACCCAGCAAGAATCATGGAATTGTCAGAGTTGGAAGGGACCTCTAGAGATCATCTAGTCCAACTCCCCTGCTAAAGCAGGATTACCTAGAGCACATTACTCAGGACTGCATCCAGGCAGGTCTTGAAAATCTCCAGAGAAGGGGACTCCACAACCTCCCAAGAAGTTGCACAGCTTTTATTGTAAGTGATAATATTGACTTTTTTCAGTTTAATTTGGGTTTATTGATGACACAGCTTTACATTCTTGAAAGTTGATTATTTTCCAATTTCTCTTGGCAAATCATTCACTCTTCTTTATACACCTTTGCTAGTAATCTAGACCACTCAAGTAGTGTTGCTCCAGAGGTGGAGAATTGTGTTATATCCAGAACAAATTCATACTGTACCAAGTAGAAGCCACCACATTGTTATTTGATGGGTGAATCTTTCAATGTCCTTAGCAGTGTGCAAACAAAATAACTCCCCAAAAGCATGGACTGTGCAATATTTCAAAGTGTAGAATTTTAATATAAGTTTAACGTATGTAATACTTATAAATATACATAACACTAAGGTACACAAGATCTCTCTGGAAGTTTTTGTTCAGCTTTTGAGTATGTTGAACAAGTTTTTCCTAGAAGTGAAAAGCAAGGCTTTATGGAATGACTGAGTCTTCCCTAACTTATTATCTAGTTTGTAAAGTTTGGAGGGATGAAGTTTGTTCCACATTTCAAGAGCATCATGTTTGGGTTTTCTAATAGCTGTTTCATCTGTGCAGGTGTCTCAAGTAATTGGTTTGGATTATTGGGGTTTTTTAGGTAAGAAAATTACATTTCATCATTTTTGAATGAAAAATAGATACTTCTTTATACATATACTTGTATGCTGACACAAATATATGTTAAAACATGCTTTAAAAGTTAATGCTAACCCACTGTCATGCATTAAACCCAGTCTTTCTTATGGAATATGCTGGACTGAGACACAAATACAGATGATTCCAAAGCCTCTACTTAACCTGACAGGAAACACAAACCATGCAGAAGATGGTGAAATCTTCAGAGCTCCAGGTCTTTTTCAACTGAGGTTCCAAGTTCCCATACAGTACCTATGCCATTTCCTCTTAAAAACCATTTCATTATGAAGATCATTATGAAGAATTTACGGGTGATTCTTTCGTCCTTTCTTCTGTCTTTGTAATAACCATCACTAATTGGATAAACTAAAGATGATGAAAATTTTATTTTTCTTCCTACTTCTTATTGTCAGTGCTAAGATAAATCAGGTTCACTGAAAAAAAAAAAAAAAAAAGAAAAGGAAAAAAACAACAACCAAAACCAGAAGAAAAGTAAATACAGCTGTAATTGTAAACATTTGTAAAATGAGTTCTGGATATGTGATGCCAGAATCTGTAATCTTTAGAGAGTATGTTTTTATAGTACAAAGCTTAATACTGCAAAACTGAGTAATGGCATATAAACTCCTGTGATTTTTCTTCAATGATGTTAAAAGCATACTCAACCTATCCCTTTCCAAGCAAGACGGAGTAATTTCTTCAAAAACTTCATACAGTTTTTAAAATGTTTTGATTTCATAGAATTATTAAAACATAGGTATTTATCTGGTGTAAGCTGCTGAAACACCATTTACTCAGTGGAAATAGTGATTTATCCCAGATGAAGATTTAGCCTAAAATCTCTAGCATTTTGTATTTAGTTGAGTCACACCATATTAGTTATTGTTGTTACTTAATATTAAGACTTGTTTAGGCTGTTGCCATCTAAATTTCAGTTATTACAACATTATTTTCTCTGAAGTTAAAAGAAACAATTTCACCCTGTCTTACTGCATGAAAGTATCTGTTGCTGTTTCCAAGTTTTCAAGTCCACAGCTTTGATGTTTCATCCTTCCCTTTGTATCCTTCTGATTCCTTTGCTGTCATACTGAGCATATGGCACTTATCTTCATTTTCAAGACTTTTCATGATCTATCTGCTTCCTGTCTGTCATCTTGCCTTTGGCTCATCGCTCACACCAGCTTGCGTCACCTACTTCCTAGATCATTAGAGAAGGCCATCCGTACTTTGTCTCATATATATGTATGTGTGTATATATATATGCTTGGAGACATTCTTCATAAATAACTTAAAGGTATTCTGCTTTTTCAGATCCTTCTGTAAAACTCATGCCCAGTACAAACTGCCTATAATGCTGCCTATTATCTCCTTGTTGTCCCCCATCTATTTGTTGCCAGTACATGACACTTGGACTAGAAGACATGTGAGTCAGGAACTGTCTTTCTCCATGCTCTCTTTCATTTTTTAATATGGAGTCTAGCACACCTGAAGTCTGGATCAAATTAGTCTTTCATGGAACTATGATAATAAATACATAATACAAATTATTGTAATGGTTGTTAGTGTTCATGCATGTGGTATAAGTGTGTGAAGGACTCCTCTAGCGTATACTCACACTGCATTTCCACACTGCAGTTTTTCTGTGACCTCATAAGCTTCTCCAGGTTTACTGTTGTTGGGGACAGACTTGGTCTCTCCCAAGGAAGACTGGAGGTCATTGCATTCATAGGGAACTAAGTTCAAAAGACAGCTAGGTTAGACATTGACACATAGACTTCATACTTGTGAAATTAACTTTTAAGAAAGGATTTGAAAAGGAAAATGTTTGTCACTGCAAGCATTTTGTAATTACTCACTTATGATTGAGAAGGGATTTTCCTCTGTGTCTTTTAACTAAGATGAAAGTAAATATACCTTTGGTTTGAGCTATCATGTAGAACCAGAACAATTTTTGAACTTGCCTCTGTATCCTTTAGAAATTATATACACTGTTCTATGTGCCAGTTACCTTGATATGTACTCACTGTAATGTTTTCTGCCTACATAGTGGCTTCAGATAATTTTCATTTTCTTTCTCAGTATTTTAAGGACACAGTTCCATTGCCATTGACTTCACTGGAAGCTGGATCAAACCCTATAAAACGGTCAGTTAAGGGTTCTTTGATAAAAGGAAAAATAAATTTACTGTCAGGCAAGTGGAAGATGTAAGTGGAAAGGACAGCTGGCTCAGGCTTGTATGAGGTTATTGCCTTCTGTATGGTTTCGGGAAAAGATTAGCTGGAGGCTATTACTTATCTGAATAACTCCCTTCGTAAAGTCTAGCCTTTAGCTATGTGAGCAGGGAACTTAGAGTGTTATTTCCTGGTGTTGTATTTAGTTAATGCAAAAAATTACATTCTCCAAGCAATGGTTTACAGAGTGGCTTGTTCATGACATTGTAACTATGTCGAAAGTAGTAATTGGTGTGAAATATCTGAACGTTTTTTTTGTGGTAGTTTACAGTATATAAGCCTCAGGACTCTGTCCCTGTATCAGTCACTTCTCTGGTCTTGAAGTAACAGCATTTTCTGACACTCTTGTCCTGTGCCATAATTAAATAGGAATCCGTTTACTGAAGGATTTCTACAGCTGTAAAACTAAGCAGAACACATGTCCAGAGGAGTGAACAGCACATCATAAATAAAGAACAATCTCTCTGGCAGCTGATGAACCTATCAGGCACAGGAGGGCTTTGAGAAAAAGAAACTTCTGTGAAGGACAGAAGCTAGTTTGGGATCAGTGATTTATCATTGCATGTCGTGTAAAAACAGCAGTGTGCTGGCACATCTGCAGAGCTCGATATATGAAGCTGTTGTACAATTTGCCCCAAAAAACTTAAGAGTAAAAAAAATATTGATCTCTAGTTGAGTTCTGCTGGCCTCTGAATTGCATCTAGTTAGGAAAGAAGTCTGGTGGCCCAAGAGATGTCACAGGCGGGAGGCCTGGTCTGAAGCCAGGACCCTGGGCTGTGTGTGGAAACAAAAGTGATCTTCCCTGTCTTCAAGAAGTGTTTGTCAAATGCATATTATCTGACCTGCTCATTGGAACAGCATAAAGGGATGGGGACAGTATTTTCTCCCATGTCCTTTACAGTTGTGAGGAGGCAGCTGGTATCAGCAGCAGTACAGACTTGTGCATTCCATCAGTGCCAAAGGTTCATATTATCATCACTGTCTGTGTGCATCAAATGTCCAAAAAAGCCCCTTAAGTTGCTTGTGGCTATTCCTTAAAACAATGAAAAATTTTCTGGGTTTTCAGTGGGAGTTTTTCTGAGTTGGAAATATAAAAAGCACATTAAAATTGTTAGTGATTTTGAAGAAAATGAAAGTAAAACCTTTTCAAAAGGAATGCGTGAGTTTCCAGATGTCTCCAGAGTATTGAGACATACTTTGTAAACGAAGAATGTATCAAGTTTCTTCATGATGTGGTAGATAGTTTTATCTACATGAGCCCCTATCTCAGCCTGCCTATTTTTCCTTAAGTTACTAATCCATAGAAGTAACCGATTAATTTGATTAGGATTGGTGAGAGAAGTATCCTCTAGGCATATTTTCCTCCCTACCACATAAGGAAAACTGGAGACTACCTCATACCTTGGTTTTTAACCTCTACATGGTTTTTAACCATGTAGAAAGGCAAAACTGTGTCATTGAGGTAGAGAGGAGGGAAGGTGTGAACATTTTGCTTTTCTTTTCATAGTTAGTATAGGCAGGTTTGACTGCACTGGAGATAAACGCCAGTCAGCTCAAGCCTCTCTCATGTATTTTAACAGAGTTCATCTATTCAGAATTATATGTCCAAGGTTCAGCAGAACATAAGCTCTTGCTGCTGACACCTGAGCCAGGGAAAACTGCACTGAGACCCAAACTCCTGTACGTATTAAGGGAAGAAGAGCACTTGGGTCAATACTGCCTAGCATTGGGTTCAGACAAGCACTCTGAAGGTGAAAAGGTTTCCACACCCTTTAGGAAACAAGCAATCCTGCCTTTCTGAAGGACAGTATCCACCTGGACCAGAGAGACAGAGTAACACACATGCAGTAAATTCTCGTTTTAAAAAGTGAGACAGTGCAACCTGGCAGAGGGCCGGTAAAATGACAATGCTCATTGCATCACCTTATGCCTATTATTGGCTGCAAATCCATTTAAACTAGAAAATACCTTTTCCCCAAGCTTAACTCCAGAGGTCCCTTCCAACCCCATATCATTCTGTGATTCTGTGTAACTGCAGTATTTCCTCTGATTGTTCATTCCCAGTTTTTTCTTTTAGTATATTAAAGAGAAAGGAAACCTGGCCTAACAAATTAGCCTAGCATTGCAGGATCCCAATTAGCAGCATGGGTGCTTTGGAGTTTAGGTGTGTGTTTTTTCTCTGAAAAATGGCAAAAGTGGAGTCTGAACAGATTCAGGGCTTGTTATGAAAGGATTAGGTCCAGCTTTTTTCTAGAACAAACTTGAACAAAACCCAATCTGTTTTGTTCATCTTTCATAAAAAGATTAAGTAGACTGATTTATTATGTATTACAGTAGTCATACACTAGAAAATTCTTTCCAAAGCGAAGACACGTTTTTATTCAATTAAAAAAAAAAAAAAAAGAAATTTGTAAACAGGAATGGACAGGAACTGCTACGTTCCTAGGCGGATCCAGTGTGAACACGTTACGCTTTAGTTTGAAGATGGTTGGCAACTTTTTGGCAGGAATATTATTTATTTAATTAATTGGTGCGGAAAGAACTATTTGGCTTGTTTTCCTACTCTCCTTACAATCAAGAACTTTTGTCTGTTGGATGCTCCATTGCTTCTTACATGCCACTCTTGCAATGTACACCTTTTTTACTTATGCATGGTGCTTTTTCTTCAGTTTTGTGTACCAGGTTGAATCAGCAGCTAGCTAACTCTCTCTAACTCTCAGATGCTCCAGCAGATCCCATGGTTTTATTGCTAAGCCATTAAGAGATATTTTTTTTCGATTACAACTTCTCTGGGCTGGTTTCTGGCAGTGGCAGTTTCCCCAGCTCATAAGTTTTGGACTCTGGATGGAAGAGAGCCTCCAAACAAGCCCTGTCCCTCCCCTCTGGAAGCCCCCCCAGTCTGTCAGTTTTGAACACAACAGCCTGGCCAGCAGAGATTGTCAGGTACATTGGGACACTCCATCAGTTTTATGTGGAGACAGGAGTCCTCCTGGGAAGTACCTGGTGGTGGTGTGGGGGAGAATTACAGGAACAAAATTTTGTCAATCTTAAGAAAACCTAAAAAAACATGTGTAGTGAATGTACTCATCTCCACTGAGGTGTGGGAGGGTCTTTTTTTCAAGAGTCATCTCATTCTTAATGGGCACCAGGAGCAGAGGAGAGTGCTCGGAGGGTAGGCACAGCAAGCAGAAGGAAATCATTATGTTGTTTTTTTTCTTATCAGTTCTGCAACTTAAATCTACCCTGAAGAGACGTGTTTCGACAGAGCTCTTCACACTTCCAAACAAAAGAGCTTTTCTCTCTTCCTTCCCCTCACCCTCCCCCCAGCTTGGATGTATGGCTGGAGAAAAATGATTGCAGGCATTGTCTGGCAACAACAACCGCAGAGTCTCTTCTGGAAACAAGTTGGGTCAGGTTCACGAGCAAGCGCGCACAGAAAGAAAGAAAGGGGCGGGGGGTGGGAGGGTAAGAAAGAAAGCTCCCTGGCCAGATAAATAACTCGCTCTTGGAAGATGCTTCGCCAGTGTTCCTGCTGTTATATAACAGCCTCAGCCAAAATCCAGCTATTTCATATTTGCTTAAGCAAGAGAGTCATACAGGGAAAACATTACTGTGCTATGTTACTTGTTTAGTCATTGGTACTGGGAGAGGTGATATGCTAACAAAAATATGCAGTAACAAGCATTTAAAATGTGATGTTTTATTAGTTTTGCAGTAAATACAGTGAAGATATTGATGACTAATTTCTGCTCTTAATTTAATTCATGTTGTGAACATGAAAATGAGGAGAGAATTAATATCTCGGTGGCTGGATTCTCTCACTGACCCTATGCTTGTTTGCATTTAAACAAAAGAAACTAAATTTCTGCCCAGGCATGGCTGGAAAAAAGATGTCTGTAGTTTTGTCTGGGTATCGTGACAAAGGGTTTTAATGTAACTTAAAGAAATAAATTGAGTATAAAATTGGGAGCTGATTAGAGTAGTAAAATAATCAGATGTTAAAAGGAGCAAATACAGTGTAACGGCTAAAAGCCCAGGAGTGGGAATCAGGCCAGCTGGGGTTCTGCTTCCATTCAAGCATGCTGTGCAATTCTGAGTAAGTCAATAAACCTTGCAGTGCTTCACTTCGACCATCTGTAGAATGGGAATAATAAAAATATTATTCCCTGTCTCCCCAAACTGCAGTGAGCCATTGAGATGAGTATTGAGTCAGAGTGCTGTGAGTTGAGAAAAGACAGATTTAAACTTTCCCAAAGTTCAGGAGTTTGCTTCCAGTTCATTTCTGTTTGGGAGGCTCAGCTCCACCTTTGCAATTGTAAATCTGTTTTCCTCCCACCTCTATAGCTGATAGGCGTCTATCAGCCTAATGTGAACACTCAGCAAACAAGATGCATTTATGTCCACAAGTGTTGTTACAAGTCAAAGACGTATGTTACACTTTGGGAACTGTGGCAACAAGGAAAAGCGTACACAGTTGAGGATGAAAAAATGAAGCGAAGCTATGGGCCTAGTAGTTGAATTCTTGACATACTTGAGAGATCTCTCTCTCTCAAACAATCCACTCAAGATCCTACTAACCCAAATCTCACAAGCCCACACTGTATAATTATAACAGCATCTTTGTTCTTCAGGTTGTTTTGCAGCTCTCAGATGGAGAGCGCCCAGGCATCACCAAGACGTACTTTTGCACTTATCTCTCTGCACCCTGAGAAATACCGTTGAAGTGGATGAGGAATATTCTCAGTGCACATAGTTATTCACATCCATAAGTCTCAGTTAGGGCTTAAGTGTACGCAGTAAAGGGAGAATTGGGACACATGAAATGCTACACAATTTAGCCTTGTTAAATTCTCTTTGAATTGTTTCTAGCTATAAATTGTTTTTCCTTTTAATTTTCATCTCTGACTCTGAGTTGTACTTAGAAACAGAAGTGCTGAAATACAAGTCCAGGCCTCCTGGTGTATTTAGTTCAATGTTGGAGTCTCCAGAGGTTGAGATAAGTTCCAGGGATGATTCCAACAGCCTATTTGCTTGTTGAAAGTAATTTCCAGATCTCTGAGTAGTTCAGAAGGTGAAACAATCAATTATACAGACTCATGTGCAGAATATCCTCAAGGTGGTCAATGGGGCAGAATGTTTAAAAGGCACCAGGAGCCTAGTTTAGTAAAGCTGCAAAGACAGCAACAGTTTGCACATCCAGCCTCTCCATAGGCTACAACCGAAATTTCTCACATCTTTTGTATGTTACATGGAGGCCAAAAAGCAAGCAGAAGAGGAGCAAAATTGTTTTGTCAGAGTAAACGGTACTTTTTCTCAGAATATAAATTCTTCTGTTTTACACTCAAAAGTAACTGTAAAAAGAAATACACACATGCAAAATGTTTCACTTTTTCCTGGTTTTGGTTAGCAGTGAGGGTTTTTTCAAACAGCCCTCACTAAAAGTCTGCTGTATGGGAAGGGCTTACAGTGTGTTGTAAACAGCAGGTTCAAATCAAGGCTAAACCAGACCTCTTGGTCCAGCCAAAGCCACAGGGTGCTCGAAACTCCAATCTATTGCAATATCGAAACAAACTACTGTGCAGTAAATTGTAAAGACTATTTTTTCATGTTGTTCTTCTTATATGAATCCACTTTATTTTAGCTACCAAATAGGGTGAAAAATCTGAGATAAAACAAAAAGAGGAAGAAAATGTCTTCAGTTACAGAATGACCTTTTTCATGGTCTTAAGTTCACAATGCTGCAAAATAGTAAATTTAAAGACATTTTAAACAAACTAGTAAATTGAGAGAGTTGTTTCTTTATATGCTCTAAAATTCTTTACTTCTTGACATATATTTTATTTTACATTTGGGAAGATGGCAACCTGAGCCCTGAAAATCATCTTGTTTTAGCAATTTTAAAGTTCTGAAGTTACTTTAAAAAACCCTGTCTTTTCTGATTAGTATTAGTGCTACAGGATTTAATCCTAGTCTGTACATGCATATTCTGTAACACTTAGTAAAATCTTTGGGAATTCTCCATGTAGTAAGTTTCCCATGAAGTTCTGAAAGCAGTGTTCTTATCTTATTGTCAAATGATTAAATATATTTTTTTTTTTTTTAATTATCTTTAAAGCAGTAGGAGTCGAGCACCCAGTCATCTCTGTGCCACTGAATTTAGGAAATATTAAGGCTCACAGTTTACTAAAAGGCATTATCTTTTCTCCTTTAGAATGACAAGACTTAACTATCATCTGATTGACTGCTTGTTTTTCAGTGTATGCCTTGGTCATCAACAGAGCTCCATGCATCCAGTGTATTACAGTGGCAGGACTCCAAGGCAGTATTTGGCTACCTCTTTATTCACTAAATTTTTCATTCAAAATCCCTCTTGAGCTTTTCAGTATGGCTCAAATAAATTATTAGTTGGCTTAAAGTGCTGGCTGTAAATGTTTGGGCCTTTATTTGAGCATTTAAAAAGGCTGGGAACTATTTCAGGGAAAGTATTATTAACAAATTCTATGTGATAAAAATCTACTATTTGTTTTGGTTTTCAACCAGGATTTTTTATTTTGGGGGAAAGGCAGGGAGGAGGTTGGTGGCGAGGAGAACCATTCATATCAGAAACAATGTCATAATTGCATAGAGTAGAGAGCCTGCCTAGAAAACAGGATTTAAAAAATGGTATAGAAACCTCTATAGCCAGAGGGAGATCTCTATGGATGATGGAGGAGGGTCTCCAGCAGCTGAGGTGGCAGCCTGGTACAAGAGTCCTATTGGCAGCAGAGATAAAGGTTTCATTAAGAAAGCATTTCAGACGGGCACGCCCTGATTTCCAGGAAATAAGTGTTATCTGTATTAACTCATTGAATACAAATCAAGGTGCAAGCATTCCTTGGAATCAGACAAACATGCTGGAGTCCCCAAGCAAGGTTTCTTCAAAGGGCAGTGTCCCCTGTGTTTTCCAGAATTTCCCTGTGCGAGGGGATTTTCCAAGCAGCAATTATCAGCGTCTTCCTTTTCCATGTTAAATTCCCTCTACACAGTGTTTCTAGTGGTGTTTTAGCCTGGTCAGGTGTGGTTGTCAGTCTCCATTAATATTGCTGCTTGTTTCATGGAGCTCAGTGTTATCCCCTGCAGTTTACAGGTCTCACTGCGTTTCTTCTGGAGAGGAGATATTCTTGGTAAACCAGAGTTTGATACAGTCCTCGAGAGACAATCAGGGCTAAGATTTTTGACCTGTGTCTCGTAAAACCACATGACCAGCTCTTACTGTTTTCTTTGCCCTCTGTATTTTCCCTGGTAATCAGATCAATGTGTACAGGACAGGCTGAACAAATTGGGCTATAGGATCAAGATGGTTTCTTGTGTCAGCAAACTGAACAACACAAGAGTTTAATGGAAAATTTTCACCTCTAATAATTGGATGGATTTATATTTTCCACCCACTTCCAAAACTTAAAGTCTTGGAGAGACTTTTTTATCAAAACTTGAGAAAGTAGGCTAGCATTGACACTAATTGACTGTTCAGTTTGAAGCACCTCCAGGGCCAGCCCTGACCTGTGTGCTCCTGGGGCTAATCCTAAAGTAAATATGTTGTTGATAAAAAATAATTACGCTCGACTGCGTGTCGGTTCCTTTTTAAGTGAATGGCCAAAGTCTCACTGGCTTTGGAGGACTCCCATCCTATCATATTTTCACACACTGATCCCAAAACAAAGTTTGCTTTGAAAGGCTCCCTGGTAGGACTTGCTACTTGCTCACCTCAGGCAAAGCTGTAGGTGGAAAGGTGGACTCCAACTGTCCAAGGACTGTACATAGGGTATTGGCAGCCCCATTATTTTGCAGCATTAGCTGTTGCAGTTCTGTAGAGGGAAAAACAATTTGCCTCTCCAGGGATTTCTGCTGGAAAGAGCTAGTTAGAGCCGCTTACAGAAACAGGAAATTCTTCAGTTTTGTAAGTGATTTTAAAACTGATAGCCCTCATGACAGGCGTTTCTTCAGGGGCCTGCTCCAAAGCGCTTCCCAAATGCACAGGCACTTGTGTCAACATCTCAGGAGAGCAAGCTAATGACAAGGAAGGACCGTGAAATGGTCAGGTTTTGTCGGGGAGAAGGGGGGTTATTCAAAAAGTAAGAAGTTCTAAACAGCTTATCCTAGATAGAGCTGGCAAAAATTAACATTTTGAAAAAAAAATAGAAGCCCCATTAGAAACCTATGTATCGTCACATGTGAACAAGGCTGCTTGGATAATATTTTGAGTCAAGTCTTCTTGGAATCATCAATTTAGAGTTTTTCATTGTGATCAGCATTTTAATCCAAGGACATTGAAATGCTGCGCTTCGTCTGGTTGTCTTTTTAGTCCTTTTAGGCACTTTGAGATAGTGATAGGGTTTTAACTTTTTTAATGAAATGTTTCAGTGCTGTCAACATTCATTATGAAGCTAAAGCTGCTTAGCTGTTTCCAAATTAAAATAGTTTGCAATTTCCACTTCTTGCAATATCTCAATATTTTGAGAGGTTAAAAAAATTGTGGTGTGCCATAATTTCCCATACAACAGAAACTCTATTTACTGACCAAGGCAAGTAGTGACAGTTCTCTTTTCTGTAAAAGTAACCAAAAGTGTGGTATTGAAGCCAAATAATGAAGCTCAGTTTGTCTTCCATGTAAACGTATGTTGGGATTTATTATGTGTATTTACCCCCTTGTTCTTGGGTGTTGGGAGTGCTTCAGAGCTTTACTAAAACTCTGTAAGATGTTTCCCATTGTAAGACTTTGTTTTAGTTACGTACAACTTGAACCATATGACCTGAAGTTTTCCATTTTGGGCACCTCAGATGAAAATTTTTGGGGATGTTTCAGCTTAAAAGCTTCAGCCATTCCAAGAAGAAAGTTAGGAAGAGACACATAATTTTGCCCATAGCATTGTGATTATTTTTAAATCTTCTAAGTGTTCTGAGATGCTCTCCTACATCCATACTTTGGAATGCAGACTTGAAATTTGTGTAGACGTTGTCCTAATTTCAGATACATTTATTCTTTCTCTTTAAAAAAACAAAGTCAACCAACAACAAAACAAAACCTTGACTTTTTATTTGACTTTATAATATAAGCCTCTAAAATCACACATTCTTAGGGTAGAGTTACAGCAGAGGAGGAAGTGCTGATCTCCTCTCTCTGGTGACCAGCGATAGGACACGAGGAGATGGAATGAAGTTGGATCAGGGGAAGTTCACATTGGACATTGGGAAGAGGTTCTTCACTGAGAGGGTGGTCGGTCACTGGAACAGGATCCCCAGGGAAGTGGTCAGAGCACCAAGTCCAGAGTCCAAGGAGGGTCTGGACAATGCTCTTATACTATGGCTTAGACTTAGCTAGTCCTACAAGGAGCAGGTGAATTGGACTCAATGACACTTGTAGGTCTCTTCCAACCTGAGATATTCTATGATTCTAAGTGAAAGTTTAAAAAACAAATAAAACTACTTGATTTTCAGAAGGAAACTTCTTCTGAAGTAGAAAACTACGTATTTTTCTCAGAAGACAAAAGTCTTCTGAAGACAAGGTAATATAGCTGTTCTTTACTAAAACATGTATAACTTCTCCTTTTTTTCCTTTTTTTAGTAAGAATGTGTGAACTGCAAGTCATATATTTAGAGAAACCCATTAAGTGATTATTTGCTTTTTTCCTGAAGCATGGCACAGTTTGTTGTTTCTGTGGCTGCTTGCACAGAGGACTCTGCAGAGAAATAGCAGAATCCAGACTTCCTTCACCAAATAGGAAATCAAAATATGGGACTTTATTTCCGAAGTTTGGCTTTTCTAAAGCTTCAAGAAGCAAAGCCACAAGTACCTATTGCTACATGAACAAATATATTCTTGCAAGAAGTTAGAGGCATGTTGTTCCCCTCCTGTGCTTAGGCCCTGTGTGCCCAAAGGCTGAATGTGGCTCTGACGTCTCAGCTTATAAAAACAGATTTGAATACAATCTTGTAGTTAGTAAGCAAAGGGTTAATGAAGGAAGACGAAGTTCAGTTGAACTTGAAAACTTTGGTTCAATTCCTAGCTTTTGCCCTAGATATTTTTTGTGTGAGCACAGGCAAGACATTTAATCCCTCCATATCTCAGTTCCATATGTATAAAACAGGAATGAAAATACGATCTTTGTCCCACCCCTTTTTTTTATCTCATCTATTTAGATCATGCATTTTTCAAGGCAAGGACTGTTTCTCTCTATGTGTGTGGACAACTCGCAGCCCATCAGGGCTCTGATTTCCAACGAGGCCCCTAAATGCTATTTCAGCGTAGTAATAGGAGGAGAAGTAATAATAATAGTAATCATAACAGCAACAACAGCAACAACAACAAATGGAGTTCAAATTCTGACAGACAGCTCTGAGCCATTACAGTTTCTTGAGTACAAAATAGAGTCGAGCCCAAGACGGCTGTTTTCATCAGAGACGAAAGTGAACAGTTTGGCAGGGCGATCAAATTTGGCGTCATGTAAGCTGGGCTTTGCAACTTCAAACCGTGGGGGTTTTTGTGTCTTTTTTTTTCCACCTTCTCTGTACAGTCCAGGCTCTGACTGGCACTGTGTTAAAGCTGGCTCATTGTGGGATCTACCCTGCTGCAAACAACGTTTGGAAATTTGAAAAGAAGGTTTCTTTAATTAACTGAAAACCAGAGCCCATAGTCTACTTGATATGAAAAATAGACCAAATTATAGTGGTATTCATAGCCTGCTGGAATGGCCGGTTGTTTTGGAAAAAAAAATGTTTTTAAAGGAGGCTTGCCAAGAAACTGTTCTCTCAGGAAATGATAAATAGCAGTTTGGAGACTTGAGTGGCCTGTGCTGTATGGATGTGTCTTGGTAACTGCTGACTCAATCGTGTGTGCTCCTGATGGCTCCCACATTCACAGCACGGGGAATTTACAGTCCTGATTCACAAACACATTGCTGTCCTGCAGTTTGGGACTTTTACACGCGGCCTCAGGATTGTTTTATGTGCAAACAATCCAAACACATTTCTTTAAATTACACTTTAGATAACCTTTTGGTTGTCATTGCTTTTACAGTGTATGCTAAAAACCTTGCCATTTCTTGCCCAAAACTACAGTTTCTCTGAATACATCCCTCTGTGTTTGGTGGTTTCGGTTTGTTGTTGGTTTTCTGTTTGTTTGTTTTTCTTTTATAGTATTTTTTCCATGAAACTGCAGTTTTAGAAATTCAAATAAAATAAGAATGACAACATGGCTAGAATTTGTATGTCAGGGTTGTTTTTTAAAAGAGTAAAAGAAAACGCTGTCTCTATTTGTCTGCTGAAAAAAGTTCTGCTTTAAAAAACGTACCATTTGGTAATCTGAGTTTTTCACAGTTATATGTGCTATTTACTCTATCCTGTTACTATAGGGGATATGCTGTGTGCAAATGGAAGAGCCTTTGGTGTGTTCTCCTCTAACTGCTGACAGTGATCTTCATTTTCAGGACACTTTTATTTCCTTAATCCCATTGACATCAGTAAATTTACTCCTCACTTCCTCTGGATGAAAGAGAAGCGAATTGGGACTGGTGTGTATTAAGGAACATTGTTGCAAAATATGTCCCCGTTCCCAAGTCTCAGTGGAGGGAGAGAGAGGATCTTGGGGTACTCAGAGCTCAAGGGATTTATTTTTTTTTCCTAATGTTGCATAATGAATCTGACAGAAAAGGGTCATACAAATGGCTAAAAAAAATTGCAACTACGTGTCAATGAAAATTTATACTGTGTGCTTGTAAAGTACAAGATGAAGTACAGATTAAAGCGTTCAGAGATAAATTGATAGAAAAAGAATCAATTCATTGCCTTTAGCTTGAATGTTAGAGTTTCTAGGCATCTTATGAAGAATTTCTGCATTTGGTCATTTGCATCCTTGAAAACTTTTTTTAGAATTCACACAGGAAGCAGTTGTGAAAATGCAGAATGCTACAAATATCCCTTCTCTGCCCTTGCTCCATTATTTTTCTGCCCTTGCTCCCGTTCTTTGTTATTTATTTTGAACAAGTTCTTCTCCTGCTCCCCTTTTACTTCCCTGGCTGTAGGATGCTGCCGTGCAAAGAGACTGTGAACAGCTGGGGGCAGAACCCTGCCCATGCCATTGAGGCTTCTTGCCTTTTGTAGAAATGGAGTTACTTTTATATTGAAGGCAGCATGACACCTTGGAGAGTACTTAGTTGAAGGAAGCACCTACCTAAAGTAGCTTTCTGCTCAGTGATTTGCCAGTGAGAAATATACTGATGGGTTTTACAAGCAGTCTGACAGATTAGCAGAAGATGAATGTGAAATGTAGGTATCTCTGCTCCCTCTGACCAGTTAGATGCTTGTTTTAAGATTATATACCATTGATTCTTCAAGTTTTGTACACTGAGCTAAGGGAAGTACCAGAACTGATTAGCATCAGTGTGAGAAGGGACCACCTGGGGAGAACTGCAGATGACTTCAAATGGGGAACTACATCAGTGAAAAAAAGGAATGCTGACCTTGGCATTTGAGTTCCAGGATAATTTTAGGCATGTAAATAGCATCTATGAATCACTAAGTGAATATAATTAAATTATTTGACATTTTTTACATGCTTACAAGTTTTGCTGGGTAAGGTATTGGTGTACAAACAGAGATGGAAAAGAATGTCATAGAATCGTGGAGCTGTCTAAGTCATAAGGGAGCTTTCAGATCATCAAGTCCAAGCACGTTATTTACACGAAAGTAAGAAGTACGTATGCTTAAATCTAAAAATAATGCTAAACTTTGGATTTCAACAACAATATCTGATTACTCTCTAATTCAAATGTTCTGGACTGTCTTCTTGTGCCCAGCAATGGGGTACTACAGTCTTTCACCTTTAGAGACTTAAGAGTGTGAGTATATTTCCAGGATTGCCTAATTTTGCAGGATCAGAATGACTGCTCTAGCAACATAATGATGTCTGTCTCCTGGGGTGGCTGATTTAAAACCTTTGCCATGAGCAATGACCCCCAAGTGAGTGAAGTGTGTAATTAGTACAGGTGTTCACTGTACTAACAAAAGCATTTTTAGGCTGTGGGACTGTTTGCAAAGATTGAGTTCATGTCATTTTCTACACATGGCAGGCTTCTTTGTCTAGTACAGATATACAAGCCCTAAATTAACTGTAGAATTATAAATAGACCATGGTTACAATTCACCAGGAGAGAAACCTCACTTTGACCTCTTGTATTGTGCAATCACTGTTATGGAAAGTTATGGACTGTGTTTCACATATACTTACTTCTTCCCAAATAGAAGGATCTGAAAAGCTCACTGGGAGCCGAGGGCACTCAGAGAGTAAGGGAAGTGTTGGGCACCTTGCAGCACTGCATTGCAAACAGGTTTGACGAAGTTTGACCTATGTGAAATATTCATATAGAAATGTTTCCCTGGAAAATGACGCTTATTCCTATGTGTCAGTTGTGTGGAGAACCGCTGTGATTTAAACAAGCGGTTTCTTTAGCCAGAGGCTTGTTTAGCTATTGTACTAGATGCTCTGTTGTGTCACATCAGGGAAAAAAAAAAAGACAAAGAATCAAGATAAAGTGATATTCGTGATGACGTGTCTGTATGTCTGCACATCATCTGCAGGCTGTGGATTTATTAGTTTTTCAGTCAGTAGAACTGTTATATAAATAATGCGTATCAGAGTCGGTCACACATGGTCTTCTCACTTGCACATTTACTCTGCAAGTACTGTCTGAGCCAAAGAGGAGTAAGTGCAACCAGACCTCCTCCTCCTTCTCTGTAAATCAACCTTTAAAATGCAGTGTCAGACACACACATCCTCACAACAGTCTACGTCCCATCTAGATGGGAGAGATGCATCGGTGTGGTTATTCTGGGGTTTTAAGGTGGTGTGGATGCTGTTCCTGACTCAGCCATTTTCTGCAGGACTTGAGATGAGTCTTTCCACTTTCTGTTGTTTTCATTTCCTCTGGGATGAGTACTGGATATCATAAAGCATCTTGAGACTTGGAGGTCAAAAATGAAAACAGAAGCACTTGGTATTTTTATCATTTTATCATTTCCACTGTTATTCAGCATCTATCTTAAAACTTAGATATAATTTGAGATTATTTTTTGATTTGAAAAGACTGTTGCCTGAATATATAAATCAAGAATGTGGGTAATATGAAATAAAAAGGAGCAACTTATAGCTGAAAGGAACTGTGATGCTTGAGACTCAATTAAACTCACATTTCAGACCTGATGTGTGAGAGCTAAAATTATTTGCCAAATCACACAAAACCATCCATGAAAATGGATGAAAGTGTCTTAATTAATTCATAATTGTGTTAGCATTTTAATCTGTAAAGTCCTTAGTAGGTGCTATCTGACAACCTTTTTTCAAAGGTTGCAATGATTAGGGGTGAATTAATTTCTCCACTGAGTAGCTGAGTCCCATTGGATGGGGAGTGGCCAGGGGTGTGGGGGGGAAGATGCTGCTTAGTAAAAGAGATTAGCAGAAGAAAGAAAATAAATAACTCCACAGTAACCTCTTTCACTCTTTCAAGGAAAATATGCAAAGGGAAAATAAGAAACGTCTGCAGCTAAACCAGTTTGTGTGATCTTTCAGAAGATCTTTCGGATCTTCCAAGTAAAGCATGGTCTGGCTTCTGTGAGCGTAAATGATCAGTCTTCAGGAGGAGCAGGCTGCAGCTCCATTCAGAAAGCAGGGTATTTCCTTACTGGAGTGCCACTGTGAATCAAGTCCCTCCTGACTGATGCTCAAGACAAAATTGGCACCTCTGTTGGAGAGCCATCCTTTAGATGATAATGAAAATTATGTCTCTCATCACCTGCAACCCTTGAAGATTCTGTAGCACTCTTTGCCTGTCTTAGATGGGGTTGGGTAGCTTCTTTCTGCCACAGTGATGTTTTCCTGTGCTTTTGTCATATCACTACTCTCTGTTCCTGTCTGTAAATGCTGTGGAGTGTGACCTTGTGCTGTTGAAACAGATATGCTGCCTCCATCACAGAGAAGCTACGTTCTGTTATTAACAGGGTCTAGTGCAGCCCTTAATGGCAAGGGCTTAAGGGGAGAGATCCAGCCACATATTCTTGCTCCTCCTTGTGCAACTGATAACTGTTCTCGTAGCAGGTGGGAGTGGAGATGGGAAATGTCACAAAGCTTTATAAGCAAGATTGTCACCACCTCTGCCTGAAGGATCTTCCTGTATTTCATCATGTCTAGACTATATGTACTGTGTTATCTTGTGTAGAAGCCTGCTTTATCATAGGATAAAGTTACAAAGCCTGAATCCTTTCTGTTTTGAACAGTAATGATCATCATTACCTTAAGAGTGAACAATCCAGGCTATTGCATATAAACCAGAAGAATAGCAAGAGGTGGATGCACATCTAACATCTGGAGCTGGGCAGATCATTTAGTCTTCAAGCCTGTCATGATGATTAATCAGCTATGAAATACTGTGAAACTTTTGCTTCCACCACTGAGCAATTGCTTCCACCACTGAGCAGTCGCTTACACTGCCAATAGATTCACTCTTTGAGTCATGGTTTACCAGTCCAAATAAATGCCCACCCTGGCTATATTCCCAGAAGAAGCTATTGACAAAGAAAAGCACTAAGGATTTTTTGTTATATTTGTCATCCATTAAATTTTTCAAGCACATTATTTTATCAGAAACATTTGTTTACTTTTGAAGTCATTATAACTTAAAATGTCATGGAGAAGAGCCTTGATATTTTAACTGACCCAAAACCAGAGCGAAACCTGCAGCAGCCAAATGATCTGTCTCTTAGTTTTCAAAATGAGTCAAACCCCAAAAGTGTTAGGAAATTGGCTTAAAGGCATAAGGTTGTATTTAAGAAAAAAAAAAGGCAACAAGTATCAGAGTCTTTAAAATCTAGTTTCTGAGACCTTGATGTGCACAGAAGACTTGTTTTCAAGGTTTTCTGTGCAATAGTGATTAGAAGCTAACTCTGGAAATTGAAGCTGGTATTCTCGCATAGCTGGTTGGCTTCAGAACTTGGAATTTAAAGGAAAATGTCTAGAACTACAAAATGCATAACAAAATAATCACTTCATTTCCCCCAAATTCAACTGGCAGAGCTGTTGAACTCCTGCAGGCATGGTAATGACTTTGTATGACCCATGAAATTTGACTGAAAACCCTTCTTCATTAGCAGTTGGTTGCCTTTGTTGTAGTTTTGCTCCTGGTATCCATAAGATCTACTAGTTTGCCTTTATGAATAATGCCATGACAGCCAACAGACAGTCTCTTTTCCTTTTAAACATGGATTTCCACTGGTAAATATATTACGTTCACTCCTTGGTTATTTGCTGGCTTGTGATTGACTGTATCTGCCTCCATATTTTGAAGCAGTCAGTAAATAAATGAAATGCAGGTTTGGGTGCTCAAAGGCAACTTGATTTTAGAGGGTGGAGAGCACCTGTGTCTTCTCTGGATTTTGGTGGTTTTGCTGAGCGCTTACATTTCTACAAAGTGAAAACATTTTTATTTTTAGAGAATTCTGAAGGAGGTATTTCTGAGGATATGATTTTAGCAGAAGTGAATGGCTGCTGGAAAGGCTGGGGGAGTAAATTGGGCTCACAGACGTTTTATCACCAATAAATTTCACCTCTGATCTCTGGGCAGCCCCTGGGAATGAAAAGTGCCTTTGGAATTGTGTGTGGTTTTCTTTCGTTCCACTGAGCTTTCCCACTGAAATTTTCTGTCTTGTATCTGTGTCTTTGTAAAGCTTAATGCAATGGCAAAACAAGAGGCTGCCTCTCTTCTGAGGAGGAGACTCAAGCATACAAGAATACAGCCCTGGTTTTGTGTGTTCAGAATGGGTGCAAACTTGCAACCTTATTTATCACCAGGTTTCTAACCCTCAGATGCCATGGCCCATAAATGACTTCTCCCTAATAATATTTATCAAAGTATTTCTGGTCTAATTATTCATGCTGAGCTTGTTCTCTAAAAATTTCTCTTGAAAGAATCTTTTAAAGATTTTTCTTTTGAAAACAAATTCATGACCACATCAAACGGAGATTCATGTTGCCGTTGGTTTAATTACCAGCAGCCCTCAGGGAACCTCAAAACTCACTGTTGTTATAATTGCTTCTCTCCCTTTCTCTCCCCCACTCCTTTTCCCTTTCCATTTTTGATTACTGAAGAAGTCATCGTGTGGTTATTAATTTTTTAAGCTCAGTTTAGGTACAAAAGAGTTTATGTCCTTTTTTGCCCACATAGTAACTATCAAATCATAAATAATGAGTAGATTATGGATGCTAAAAAAGGAACTGGCCAAAAATCTTTTTTTGAAAAAAAACCAACCAAACAAACAAAAAACAAAAACAAAAACAAAAAATAACCAAACAGTTGAAGTAATCTCATTTTAACATTTTAAGCAAAAAGGAGATAGTGATGCCCTTCCCTAACTCATGCCGTGCTATAAGATCAAACCCATAACCTGTGGATGTGTATCACTTTCTATTCCAACCAGAAAACCCAGTGCACCTTTATTCCCTTTGAAAAGCAGTATGGATGCCTCATTTGGGTGAAGTGTGAAATATAACATAAGCGATGCTGACCTAACTCGATGTGATACATGGCATATTTGCTTTAAAAAGAGCAGGACTCTCAAATGTGTTTTGAATTAGGAAAAGTATTTGAGAGAAAGAAAGGAAAAAGGGAACCGTTTCATAGCAGGCATCTGAAAAATAACAGTTTGGAGGAAGGAGGAAAAATTGTCAGGCAAAACCTAACAGTTAAAGCTGAAAAATGTATTTCTAACACTGGGGATTATGAGTGTATATTTTATTCTTTGTTTTTTAAAAAAATAAAATCTTGGCAACTTAAGTGCATACTATGATGATCCAGAACGAGAACAGCTACTCAATGGTGAAATTATCAGCAGTACTCCTGCAAGAGGTTATTAGTCATAGTCCCAGTATCATACAAGAGCCAGAGCCAAGGATTCAAGAAGCAAAACATTCCCCTTTGGAGAGAGGTCAAGATTAGTCACTTTTGTTTTCTTTAATTGGTGAGGGTGGTAGGGGGGGTTGGTTTGGGGTTTATTTTGTTGTGGAAAAGAGTTTGGGACATATTTTTTTGCTAGTTGGGTCTTTTATGGTTTTTTTTAACCCTGAAATGTTGCAAATATGCCACTATTCCACATTAGAAATGAAAATCTACGGCTAGGAGAAAGCTGTTGTCTGATAGCCAAACTTCTGACAACAAAAACATGGAGTGATATCCAGAGGCTGTAGTGCCGTGATTAAACCAGCAGAAAGAGTCCTCCAGAGGCAAGTACCATGGGGAGTTTTCTTCACATCTGTGGAACTGAAGCATCTGAAATATAAATGCCTGTTAGCTAAACAGAGTCTTTCTTTCCCCTGCAGATAGGTACCAGGGTGCTCAACCAGAAGGACCCAACATAGGAATGTTTTCCTGAACAAGAATGTAATTGGAAATGAGAAAGCAACCAGTTTTCCAAACTTCTGTCTCATTAAAAAACAGAAAACTTCCTTGAAGTTTTCTTTGAGATCTGAAGATCTGCCTGGGACAGAGGAAAAGATTTTTAAGGTTTTGTTAGACATTCTCCTTCCAATTTGAGGTTAAAGATGTTTGTTTAGCATATCTGAAGGTGGGCGATTAACTTTACTGCCTCAGTTCTCCCCACTTTGTGCTAACAACACCAGTACCTATCTACTGCAGCGTGGTACTGTAAGACACATGAAGGTTGACACCGTAATATAAGATGCACTAATGACTGCCATTTATTCTATAGCTATATCCAGACTATTGCACTTTTTCATGGTTTCTTTGATCAATACTTCCCTTATATTTCTGGTTATCTTGAGCCTGTTTAACATTCTCCATAAAGTTGGATATCAATTTAAGCATAATTTGGGAAACTATTTATGATGATGGTTCTAGATGGATGTCCAGTGATTTTTGTGGATACATAAACGTCTCAGATTTTTGGTATCATTTATTCACTTATAAGGAAAAAATCCCTCTCTTCTTGCCAATTTGTATCTTATTTTTAAATGGAAATGGAAGACAGTTGTGTCTGGTCAAAGAGATATTATTTCCTGAGGGCGGGGCTATAGTAAATGGAGATAAGCAAATTCTTGAAAAATCCAGAATATTCAGTTAATAGGATAGAGGGATTTTGTCTTCTTAGTAGCTTCTGATAAAAGTTATATTTAGAGACAAGACCCTAAACTTCACTTTCCTGGCTTCACACAAGGAGAGAAAAACATTCCAAGCTCCCTTGTTCATCTACTGAAACTCTGTTAGTTTAGAGGAAAGGGTTAACAAAATAAATATCTGACCTTTGTAATATTTTAGAGAAAAAAATGCTGTATCCTGAGGCTGTGCTGGGCCAAAGACTGTAGATTTTGGACACTGTCCTAACTTGAAAATTTCCATGTGTTTTAAGTCTTTTCACATTTATCTACAACAAGAGTCAACCACAAATTTTAATTGCTTGGCTATCGCCCTCTGGATGCTGGATAGATCTGCAAGCGTTGCGTTTGGTACTCCGAGTCCAGCAGGCCCTCGTAGCCCAAATCTACACCTAGAGCTAACAAAAGATTCTCAGGAAAAGCTGATTTCCAATGGTTTGGGTGTTTCAAATAAGCCAAATATTTTTGCAAGGCGTTGTTAATAGCAACAACAAAAAGGCTGAAGCGAGGCCACTGTTCCTCAGCTCTCTCTTCTCAAGTAGCAGCTGTGTCCAGCCTCTGCTTCTTACCATCTCCTCCAGCCACATCCATCATGGTCCTCATTTCTGTCCTCACTAGCAGCATTTTAGGTCATCCCTTTCTGACTTTTTTTACCCTTGGGCATTTCTGAGTCCTCTCCACTTCTAAAATAAGCACTGTCCCAAAATCTTTCCACATTTTGAGGTCTTATACTCTGTAACAGTCCATGGCCAAGTGTATTTCACTCCCCATGACTAATTCTTCCATTTGCCAGTGACCTACTGACCTCTTTGTTAGGAGAGGTATATATTCATCTTATCTTGCTTCCCTTAGTCCAGCAGCAGGTTATAGCCAGATAATTTTATGAAGGTGACATGTAAAAGCCAAATCAACTTGTGTGCTAGTAACTTTTTATTTCTATTTATTTCTCATAGTTTTTAAGATCTGAAAGGAATTGCTCTCATATAAGCACAGCACCTGTTGTTGCTGCTTGTTTCTTTGTAGGTCTTAATTAATAGTTCTTCTTGTATCTGAAGTTTTGCCTGCTTCTGATCTGCAGCATTTATTCACATAAGAATTGTGTACGTGGGTTTTGTGTACGTGGCTGGAAATAGTCAAAGATAGCTGTGAAGGTTTCTGTTTTATTGCATAACATCTTCTTCAGCTACTGCTGTTGCTGAAGGCTGTATCATCATTTTCTTCTGGGGAAAAATGGCAGTATCATAAAGGAGGCAGTTATAAAAACATACCGCTGATATTCTGTGTTTGGTAATATATGTGCTGTATTCTATATTATATTATTTATTTAATCACACATTACTTAAGTCGGTTTTTCATATCAGTGTTTCAGTTTTTGACCTGTCAGAGCATGTCTCTTACTATCGTTGGTTTCAAATAGAAATCTAGGAAGACATCTAACCTGAAAATTAGCGTTAACGTTGTAATATACACTCTTCTAAGAATCATGAAAATCTTCATGAAAGAAATGGCGTTGAGTGAATAGTTGACCAGAGATGTCATATTTCCAGAAACTTTGGGGAAGCTTTTAGAAAAAAATGTTTTTCTTTTGGGAGAAGGACATTTGGAAAGGAAAAATAATCCTCTACATTATAGTTACTTGCTTATCAAAATTACTTTCCCAATTCTAATGGAAAGAAAAAATGCATAAATCAACCCTGATGTTTCTCCCATTTCCTATAGCTTGAGCATCTGGTACCCTAGAGCTTGTGCTGTTCAATCAGGACAAAATTTTTCAAACAAACAAAAATCACTTTGAAATGCCACAAATGTTATGGACAATAATCCAATGGCTACATGTTGGTGTTACCAGCTTTTTTTACTTTCCAACATAATTAAGAAAAATGTGTGACAAAACTGAGTTTCTAATGGTACATTAGGAATTTGCTCTGCCAAGTCAAGCCCTTTTTAATAACAGCTCACTGATATCATGGTAATTTCTGCAGAATCAGAGCCAGCGACTGGCTTATAAATCCTGGTTGTTTCTGAGCTCTGACCCTGACTCAATGACTCAGAAGTTTTTTCCCAGCCCCAGGTCATCACCCTCTGTTGAAAGTGCAAGGGACACGCTGATTAATGTAGAATTATCAGCGGCCATGTAAGAGTTACTACTACAAAAAATAAGGATTTTTTTACACATTCAAGATGTGTAGGAGAAATATTTTACTATAAAAATAGAGAGTAAGATGAGACCAACCACAGTCTCAGTTTACTAAAAAAGCAGAACAATTTTTAGTATCTCAAAGTGAAGAACAGATTGGCACTGGTAGCTTTACGCAAGAGAGCTGATTGCAGGACTCGGTGTGTAGCAAGAGCCTTTCTTTCCAAAGATGCTTTTTGTCTCAAAGTCATCCATTTCATTTGTCATTTAAGACAGTGATTACAGTGTTAATATAATATTTTAATTTACTAGAAAGTGACTTGTCACGTGCAACCCCCCAAAACCTGTTAATTTTGTTCTTCAGAAGCTCAGCCTTTTCTATTTTTTTTAGCAATGTGTAATCTTATATTAGAGGAGAGTGTTTTCTCACTGGCTCCACTTCCTCTGTCCTTCCCTCAGACACTGCACACATACTCCCTTCTTTGGCCAGCTCTCAAGAGAAAGCACAGACAGTCTGGAGAACAAATCTTCCTTCATGCAGATTACATTCTCCTATAAACACCTCGGTGACGGGTATATAACCTCCAGTAAGACTGCTGCCTAATCTCTGACAATAAAATAAACAAATCGAAGCCAGAAGTTCTGATAAGGCGATTCACAAGTATCTGGAGTCTTGGATACTGTAAATGGAAGGAAGACTCTTTCCATGATTTTTGAAGAATCATGTACCTGAAGAGAGAATAATAATACTGAAACTATTGGTCTCTCCTGCCAGTATTAGAGTTATAGAGAAATGTTTAAAATAAATCCTCTTTGAAGATTCCCATATCTACCCCTGAGCTTCTCTAGAAAGCCACTGCTAACATCATATTCATTCCTGTCCACAGGGCCCTCAAAATTAAAGCATTAACTTTCAGAAATATTGAAATACCAAAATGTGTAGGGACTTAGCAAGAAGAGCCAGAGAAGAAGCAGAAAGGACATTTTTGTGTGTTTTTCTGAAATATAAAGCTAGCTCATTACTGAGCCTAGTATTGAATAGTGAACATTAGGGATTCTATGCAACACCAATTTTGTGGATGCACAGTTGAAGAAAGCATCATTTTCTTTCTCTAGAAGTTTGCCACACTACAGAGCAAAAGGGTCCTCCTTATTCAGAGGCCACCAGGAGTGACAAATACATGAAGATTTCCCCAATCATCTTGAGTTATTTTGAAAAAGTGCCGGAAGGAGTTGCCTCCCTTTGAGCTAAAAAGCTTCACCCTCAGGAATGAGTGCTACTCAAGATAAGTCAGGGTAGCAGACTTGGGAGTCTAATGTTGCAAAAGTAGCTGGAATTTTCCCTTATTACAATTTTGTTGAGCCACGTGTATCTTGCATTCTGGCTTTCCTCTTCTCCTTTAGCAGCTTCACACTCGGCTTTCCACATTAAGAACAAGTACAGTCCCCCTGAACCCACTGAGTGAGCACAGCACTGCTCTGACAAAAAATCTCTTGATTAATCACAAATTATTTGTTTGATCAGTCAACCATGTTAAGAACATAGGTAGTTATAAACCACCATTCTGTCCAAAGGGACTATGATTTTTTACCTTTAATAATATTTACTTTTGAAATCTCTGAGAATGAAAGGTGGATGAGACAGCTTTAATTGACAGCGTTAATCAACCTTGATCGCTCCAGATCAGGGAGCAGCACTTAGCATAACTTGTTAGTAATTTGTGATCTTTGTGGCCTAAATTTTGCCAAACTCCAAATTTTGTCCTTTGGCTTCCCCACTACCCTAAATATCTATAACTGAAAATACCATTCCACTCAGCTCCCTGATTCCATCCATCCTTGTGCCTGCCTGGTAAATCCCTATAGTAAGTTTTGGGAGTGTGTCTCCAGGGTGCTGCTCTTTAGTTCTCCCTTACAGGGCTGTATAAAGGAGGCTGTCTTCCAGATGTCCCTGGAGCCACTCAGGCTTCTTTGGTGGCAGGAAAGAAATTCATTGTTACATGTGCTGAATCTTACCATTAATTTGTTATCAGTGCTTAAAATTACAGGACATTTAAAATTAATATAATGTGAGGATATGCAGAATTTTAATAGATAAATTGCTCATTATTTTGTTCTCTTATCATGAGAACAGTCTCTGTCTTGTTCACTAGCACCTCCTGGGATGACTTTGACACCTTTATAAAAGTTGGCATGTCATTTTATATCCAGTTATAGAGGACTGCTTCTCCTGAAAACATGAACTAAGAGGATCTTGTGGTTGATAGGAACCATGTCATCACCACGAATCTATTGTGTGGGTTGTCAGAGTAGTCATGTCTCTCCATGACTTTTTAGGGAGAGCAAAAATCTGTTCTGCAACATAGCTACACTTCTTCATGATGTGCCATTATTTGTGCTCTAATCTTTCAGCATTTGTGAAGAACTGTTTGGTTGTTTTTTTTCTCAGTGCACTGCACGGATGGGATTTTTTTTATTCATTTCCAAGAGCTAGGTTTGAAACTTGTTTAAATCTCCTTCTCTCCATCTGTGCTCAATCTATGATCCTTGGATCTATTTTTTTAAAAAAAAAAAAACTTATACCAGAGGATGGAAAAATCTTGTTTTCATACAATATTTTGGTAAGACTTAGGAATAACTGTGGTATGTAATTTCGAAGAGTTTGAAACACTGCTGCTTCTCCCCATCAACTATAAAACACAAAGGAAATTATTTGCATATAAAGAATTTGATCATCCAAACATCATGTTTCTAATGAAACATAAATCAGCTAGAAAGAGCTTACTTAGTTTTTCCTAAAAGAAACAAATCAGTCTGAGTTATTTTTCTATGTAATTAACACTGTTTGCTGTTTTAAGTAGAGGGATCAGAGTTGTCCAAAGCAGTTAAGATTATAGCAACATCAGCAGTTTTTCTGTTTGCTTTACTTTTATTCATTCTGGCATCATAGCTAATTTCTAATCAAGTAAATGTGTTTGAAAGTATGATTCAGGGGAGATGATACACTTCTCCATGCTAAATGCATAATGCTAGTTTAATAAGAGGGTATTGCATACAATGACATGTTTCTAGTGGGTATAATTATCTCTGCAGCAAAAAAGGCAATCGATGCATTTCAGGATGTGTGCTTGGATGATGATGCGCTGATTGGACATGCTTACAAGCAAGTCCATTCACCAGAAAGCCTCTTATTCTTGTATATCAGAGACTTGTGATGACAGTAGAAGTTGCCTTCTGGTGGCTTTTAATCCTCTCTTTAAAATGTCTCATACTTTACGCAGACACCCCTCTGGCAGACCTGAGGATGAGGGCCTATCGTCCCTTTGCCGTCTCATTTGCGGATGTCATCTTTTCTAATCCGTCCCCGAGAAGCATGAGCAGAGCAATGTATTGAAATCCAGACTGCTCCTTCTCTTGTAATATCCAAAGAATATGTTACTATTTGGGATTAATGATTCAGTCCAAGATTGATCCAGAGCCTGCTGAAGTCACTGGAAGTGTGTGATTGCCAAAAACTACCACTGACTTCAGCGTGTCTTGGAGCAAGCCCTTCATGGGCGCAGAACTCTCTGGGAAATGGCTTGCTTTATTGGAAAGCAAAACTGATTAAACAACAATTAAACACAACCAGTTATCTGGACCTCCCTCCACAAAAGCTTTGTAGCTTTAGAGTCCTACCCCGATAAGCAGGAACATGGAAGATGAAGGTCTTTACTTTTTATCTCATATGGCTCAGCTCAATAATAATTAGCTTCTGCCTCTGCTTCTGTGGGCCTCCTGCACTCCACAGATGCAGCAGCCAAACCTTGTTCCCTAGAAAAAATTAGACAATTATCTCTGGGAATTTATTTCCCAGCAAGAATATTCACATCTCACTTCTCTCCAGTACTTCATCACCAAGATGCACAGCTGTTGAAGGACTATCCAGATCTCAGTCCAATCTACTGTCATGTTCAATAGCTCATCAGTGCAAGAGTTTCATAAATGCACATTTTCCAGATATATCTTCAGTCTGTGTTTCCTCTGATAATCCCTGCCTGGAATCACAAATTAAGAAATACATATATATATCCTCCAGTTAGTTTAGAATAATTAGCAAAGAGACATCTCTTGTACGAAGAAAAGTTGTCCTTCAGACTCTGAACTAGCTGTTTGTCTGCAGTCTTCCACCACAGTCCTTCCAGCACAGCTGTCTCAGAAAGCAAGTGATACCTGGACAGTGGGGGATGGAGGAACGAGATATTTTTGCAGGTTTTGCTAGCACTGATCTGTGCTGTCATGCTTGGAGCATCATGGGTCTGCCATCTGTGATGGACACCACTTGGGGAAACTGTGCCTTTTTTTTAAGGGAGCAAACAAATAGTAATGAAATGAAAACCTGATGATCTGCTTGATTTTCCATCTGTATTTTCTTCTAGAAATCTTGAATTTATGTGTTCTTCAGCTTCCTCATTTGAAGAATCTCATCTTTCAACAGCCATTTCCACTCAGAATTGCTAGTGTTTCATGTACCATCTAGGGTGCTTTGCCTAATGTTTCCAAAACCAGCTGCAAAGTATAAATCTCTGGCACCTCATATTTTTAAATCACTGTATCTGCTTCCTTACCAGTTGTACAAAGTGTTCAAAAAAACCAGCATTTTCTCTATGGTGGAAAAACATTCTAGTCTCTACTGAAATCCTCCAGGTTTGTTGATGTTCTGCTCAGCCTTACTGTCTTTTACTATCCTGTGTGATACTTGGATGATAGCCAGGCACATATAAATTGCTCCCACTCATGCTCTCTCTGGCGGTTTTATGTGCCTTTCACTACTCTCTAGCAGATATTTTAGGCAACAATTTATTCCTATCACATTTTTTTTTCTGCTTACTTTCTTTTCCCTTTTTAAAATCTATTACATCTTTTTTTGCCTAGAATTTACATAGTGTTTTAGGGTCCCTGTGGATCGATAGGTTAGAGACTACAATGGCAAAATTGTGGCTTTTTCTTTAGGCTTGTAGAAGGGAGTAGGAGGCCATAAGAAAGAGTCTTACTGCCCAATTTCAATGCTTGCCATGGCAAGGGGCAGAGAGTGGGCACGAGTTTGAAGCTGATAATGCCCATCTTCCCCTCAGGACATCTGGCTCAGCACATTGGAGGCAGCACACAGAGGAGGTGTCCCATGCCAGATAAAAGGGGTGGTACAGATTACTTCTTGATTAGAAAATGCAAGACCAGAGACTGAAGCTGTGGTGTTCCCGGAAACTTCTCATTCTTGATTTTCCTCTAAGTACCACAAGTCTATATCAGATAGAGTCTAAATTTTGGACAAATCCATAAACTAGTCACTATTTAATATCCTGATTTTTTATTACATTTCTCCTAAAGATTAGAAGAAAGAGAAAAAAAAAAGTAAAAAAGAAGAATTAAATAATTTAATGGGTTTCTGTCTAAGGGTGGAAGAAAATGCTTTCATCCCTCTGAGTTTCTGGCTTGCTGTGAATCATCTCATTCAAGTGGCAATCCTAATGAGCACAGTCATTGGTGGGGGGTGAGAGTGTAAAACTGAACCATGCCCCACTCCCAGCCCTTGCCACAGACCCCAGCTGCTATACACTTGCATCAGCAAAAATATCTGTGGGGCATTTTGTGGCCTGAGCTGGTAATTGGGCCCAAACATAACAAAGAACATCAGCGTAGATTAAATTATTGCAAGTAGAGCAGATATTTACTAGATCATCTTGATATTATGAAGGCATATAAGCGTGTTAAAGGTTTATCAAGTTTACTAAAAAACGTGGACAACATAATAACAAAGAACCACAGAAACTCAGTTCTGGGACTTGGTTCTCTATCCCAGTACATCTCTTTAAAAGCCCACTTGTCATGCATTCATTCAGGTATAAAATGAGTGTCAAGGCACATACCAGAGGTGAGTATTAACAGGCCTGTCCTCATCACACTCGGGCCTGTTGCATTAAATTTCTAATGCTCTGTTTGATGGACTGTGAATCTGTGGTGCCTTCATAGAGGTGGTTGTGGTCCTAATTAAGAAAGCTGTCATTTTAATATTGCATTTGTATCACATGGTTTGTTGCAAACAAGCCTTCCCTTTGCCTTTGTAGGTTACACAAATGGACCAGAAACTGAACCTCATTACAGATATGCTGCATCATCTGGTTTCCCGTCAGCAGGGGGATCAAGGGAACAACAGACCATCTCAGAGAGGCAATAATGTCAATTCAGATCTTTTCCTCCCTAATAACACCCTGCCGACCTATGAGCAACTGACAGTACCAAGAAGAAATGAAGATGATATATCCTGATGTGGTATAAGTCTGGGTTGGGTTCTTCCCACCTTTCTCCTTTAAATGGGACTGAATGTTGAGAACCTGGAAGGAATTAAGTTCATCAGCTATCCAAGAAAACACGTGACTACTGTATCTATACCACTAGTCTCAAAATATGCTCTTCTAAAGCCTCTCGTAATAGCCAAAGGATTGCCAGGCCGTCTATCAGGCAAAACTTACTGAAGCTCCACATTGATTTTATTCATGAACAAATGATCACAACTCATTATTTTCAGAAAGACCAAAACTATGCAAAGACAGGTAAAACGGCAAGGATTTAGAGCTCCTTTAATAATAATAACAGTAATAATAATATTCTAATAATACTTGAACTTAGATGGGAAAAGTGTATTCCGTTTATGAATCTGCAGATAGCAATATCTTTCTACTGTTAAGGTTTTTTAAAACAAGCTACGATAACTTATGTTGTTTTTATTGTATAAACGTACACTAACATTCTAGAAAATGACAAACCACATACTGAATGATTTTCTTTTCCTGTTTCATTTTAGCATTGCTACATAAACAGTTATCAGATAATGACCAGGGTTTTTAAATCTATTTTGCTTCAGGGAGGACTAATCCTTAATCTGGAACAATACTATTTATAGTGGAAAGTGCTATAGATTTTTTAAGATATCAATTTTTCATGGAGAGACAATAAAGTATTACACAGAAAAAAATTACTCTGCTTTCTAGAAAATGGTTGCCAAAGAATTCATATATAAATAGAAAACACAGTGGTCTGAATGTACTTGTCCTGAAATAGCTTTTAAGGCCCACTACCTCTTAAATCTACTGATTTTTAGCTTAGAGTCACCAAGAATAGTACAAGAGGCTGAAGTGACTGGACTTGCTGGTCAAGTGCTAGAGCTGGCCACTTACTGAGCATCCGTAATCCTTGAAGGAATCAAGGCCCCAGTTCAGGAAAGCATCTCTCATCCAGACAGCATGTATGACAATTTGAATAGTTTCCTGAATAATGTCTTGAGAAATTCAACTCCCTGTAAGAGTCATTTGATACTGAAAAGTGCCAGCTCTAATTTAGAAGATGGAGAGCCTCAGCCACAACCCATGGAGCTGAACCACGTCTCCCCACATGTTAGCTATGGTAAAGTCAGCAGTGTTCAGCTCAGTGTGATTTTTCACATATACAATGTGAGCAGGATTTGAGCTTTTATTACCAAGGTTGAAATTCAGTCTTTGCAGATAGTCAGCACCTGTAGCGTAATAGCCCCGCTTTGAACATGGAACATCTTTAAAGCTGACAGAGTGCCAGGAAAAGATATTTAGTCCAACGTGGTGGTGGTGGTAGCCCATACCACTGGCAAAAGAGGGAGATGTAGGCAGATTTATCAGCTTTTGCGCTTTAAGCATCATACTCATCCAGTGCACCCTCTTCCCCTGACTGCAGAGCCCGTATCCCACGGCAGTCTCCCTCCCTCTCCTGGAAAACCGATGCCCTAAAGCCTCATAACTTTGCACAGCAGTTAACGTCACCAGTCTTTAATCTCTGTGAGCAGTCTGAAATACTGATGTGTAATGAACTGAGATTGCAGAGAACATTCTCATAGTGCTGCTCGTATTCTGTGCTTTCTTTTCAACATTTCATCTCCTTCACTTGGACCGCAGAGGAAAGTATACTGTATTTAACTTTACACATTATATTACAGCTATCCAGCCTTGCTGCTGTACAGTAGATAAATGTTAAGGGTGTAGAAATTTACAGGCATAAACAGGAATTGTATCTGGGCATTACGTTTTATAGAAATCAAAATTATTGCCATGATTTTGAACATTTTTAAAATGAGATTCACTATGTAATTTCAGATTATCAATCAGTCTGTTAATTTCCTAATAAAATACAGGACAAGAGTGCCATGTCTTTTCATCATTCTAAAATCGAGACACTTGATACATAAAGGAAAGCTGTTGGCTTTGCTTTTCTTTTTTCTCTTAGCCCACTGCAAAGCATACGGATGCCTTATTTGCAGTGCTGGACTGGAAACCTTGTGCTGATTCTTTACTAGCGGAAAAAAAAAAAAAAAAAAAAAAAGAAAAATGGGACTTAATCAGCTGGGGTGGCCTTGGGGAGGAAGGTGTGTCTTGTAGCCCTTGCTGAAAGCAGTCAGGTCTATGCATTTCTAGGAGCGTTGTGTTAACCAGAGAATGCATCCATTTCTACCTCTTTGTTCCAAAGTCCATACCTACATTTTCTGTTTGGTAGCTAATCTCCGTGATAACAGTCTAGCATAGCAAACATTTCGTGCAAAAGATCCTTTTCTTGATGTGTGAGTTGGTCTATATGCACCCCAAAATCACCATTACCAGAATCCTGGGAATAACCAGGTTTTACAGACTCTCAAGGCTCGTGGCGAGTTGTCGTGGGGTCAATGATTGCTCACCTGGGTCCAGCTGATCCTTTCAGAAAGAGCACCTGCTCTGAGACCTGCTACTTCAAATCAGGTAATCTACCTCACCCTAAGAAAAAGAAGATGATCCCTTTTCCCAGCTGAAGAGGGATGTCATAAAATAAGCCATCCAAATTTGCCGTGCAGCTGCCTGGAGCTAGCCATCCCCGAGTGCTCACCCGAGACAGGTCTGACTTCTCTGCTCAGAGGACCGGACAGAATTTGTCTTGCCTGCTGGGGTTTCATACCTCAACAACTTCTAATGGATGTAGGTACCTCAGCATCTTTCTTTCACAGACTATTGTGGAATGCCAGCAGCAGGAAGATGAGCTGAACAGTTCAATGCTGGACCAGCCTGGAGTAACCATCATGCAGTGAGTATGTGTTTCTGCTGAAACCTTATCTGCTGGTGTCTGCTGTTCATCCAAACTGTCCAGAGCCCTTTTTTTTTAAGCAGGTAGGAAATGTTTGTAAATAGCTTGAAGGGGAGCAAAGGAAACTGTAAAGTAGGCAAAGCCTTGATAATTTTCTACTCTGTTTTTGTAAATGGTGTTAAATGAAGGCATCTGTGGCTGCAGAAAGGAGTCTCTTCCTTAGAACAGCTCAATAGCATTTTGCATTTCAAGACTGGTGTAAGCTAGGCCTGGCCCCCCACCCCTGCCTTTAAAAATTAAAGGTCAGCTAAAAAAAAGTCATCTTAAAAAATGTGGGCAGGCTCAGCTTCCCCAGCCTACAAGGGTGTGGGTGCTCTGCCAGGTGCAGAAGGTAGGAAGCCAGTGACTAGGAGATGAGGAGAAACATGGGGCTGCCCAGCTGAAGGTGGTGATGAAAGCTCAGCCGGTCTCAGTCCACAGCAGAGACAGACAACAATGCAAGTTCTCAAAAAGAAAGATTAAGGGATTGTAAGGGGTAAGGGGAATGTGTGCAAGGGAGGAGGTTTAGGAGCTGAGCAAAAGCATGGGCTGCTGGTTAGGGGGCTGTGTTGGGATTCAAGAGTCAGAAGCACTGTGCCTGGCATCAGCATTAATCTACAGTGTGACCTCAGGGCGAGTCATTTCACCTGTTTGGCCACATCTGTTGCCCTCTCTCATCCACTCAGCCCATTTGTCTATTTAGACCACAAATTCCTCAGGACAGGGATGGCCCCTGTTTGCTCAGTGCCTGTCACAAAGGGACCTGCACTCTGGAGACTCTCATATAATTACTCAGGAGGTAAAAGTAACCTTGGAGCCCTGCTGTATGCAAAGTCTATTATTGTGAGCCTAAGGAGTTTCAGAGTTGGAAGCGCCTGCTGCCAAAATGACAATTAGAGGATGTTGGGGTTTAGATCCCTTTTGACATAGTATCTTACAAAAGGAGACCAGAAGTCCGGTCATTGCTCATTTTCACTCTTTTATTTTAAGGTAGGTTTGTTTCAAATAATGCAATGGGCCAGCTCTATGCTCGAATACTAGTTGAGGCAGAAATCTTTGGATGTCAGTGGATTAAATAGCCATTTTACTGCAGCAAGTTAAGGGCTGTTGTTGCTAGCAGACGCCTCTGGGCTGATTTATCACCCATCATTTCTGAGGAAAGGTGGAAATATTCCAGGGCACTGAGCTGAAAAGGTCTGGGCAGGAAAGAAATTGCTTTTTGAAACATAAAAAAGTAAAATACAGGAATATTTTCTTTTCTGGGACTTTAAAGGAGCAAAGGCAAAAACAGTTCTAAACTAATCCTCAGTACCCTGCTGAGATGGGTATTACTGTTCTCATTTTACTGAGGGGGTGGTGGTTTGAGAAGAGGAGGGGCATTGAGAAGAGGTCTGATGCAACTCCCATTTATGTCCTACTCCTGTGAAAATGTGCTTGGGTGCTTCATTTATGTACTGGAGTTGGACTATTGCCTGCAGTGGGACTACTCAGTCCATGTGAGTCAATGTAAGGCCTTTGCAAGTTCAAAACATGTGGTATAGACACCTTTCCATGGTCTTTGAGCAGAAACTGGGTTCAGTTGTGTATGCAGCGTTGCTTTCCTCATGGTCACAGAGCCATGGTGAAATCACAAGTTTTTGTGATGAAGATGCATGAAGGGCAGTGAGTTGTTATACCAGTGCAATGTGGAGGCGACATTTAGCTATGTTCCAAGAAGGATTTGCTCCCAACCAAAATTTGTTGAGTTCAAATCAAAACTAGCAAGCAATTCTATGAATGCTGGCTTTTTTCTGTCTTGTCCATGGGCTGACTTTGATGTTTAAGAAGTGCAAATTTCAGCTGAAGCTTTTTTTGTGGTTGTGATGTGCGATGTAGAACAGGTTTGTTTTCTGTGTTGTTACACTGGTGCCCAACGAGATGTGCATTCATGCTCACCCTTTCCTTGATGAGGATGTTGATACCAAGCCCCTCCCTCTTTTACCTCAGTGCCTATTTTCACAAAACTTATAAGAAGTTAATTATTTTGTAGACCTCTACCCTTCTGTCAAGTTGAGTTGAACAAGGCCGACGAGTTCAAAAGTTATTAGGAGGAGGCAAAACAAACACAGCATGAGTGCATTAACCTTATTTCTAGAGGACCTAGGCTAAAAGTCTCCTGTCCCCCTCCATCCTCCTGCCCCTGCTCAAACCCAGAGGTCTGGAAGAGATGTAACCCCTCCTTCTGCTCCTAAGGAGCAGAAGACAACCTCTTAACTCCCGGAGTGAGGAGGAAACCTGCAGAAGACATGTTCTTGGGACTTGGTGGCTCCTGCAAGGCTTGGTGCACCTTGCCTTTGGATCAGTTATTGAAAGATGCTGGAAAATACTGGTTTTCTTATTTTTTTCCCAATGAGAGTGACCTAAAAGATAATACAACAAAATGCTTGGCACTGCAACAAGAAGAACGCAGGTGCCGAATAGGCATGTTACAAAACACTTCCATGTGCGTTACTGTAACACAGCACGGTGTCTGGTGAAATGATGTCTACATGGCTGGTGAGGGAGCACTGCCAGGGAAGGGCCAGCCCAAAAGAAACGGCATTGTCCCTGTTCGCATTGCTCTTGCACGGGCTGGCAACTGCTGCCTGCAGGCAGAGGCTTCCCGGGAGCCTGACGTGAGGCATTATGCCCGTGGATTTGTGCCTAAGAAGAACTGATCTATAAAGCCGGTCTTGAAACCATCTCAGAGCTGTGTTTGCTTCAGAGCAAGCATTGCTCTGGCGAGCTGCCCAGGGATTTAGGCTCAGCTAATCCAGGCTTGGCTCTCCATGGCAGACACCCGTGGAACAAAGGAAATAAAGCTTCCACGACCCTGTCGAGTTGCTGGTCAATCACTTGGCCAGGTGCAGAAAGTAGGCGAGGCAGCCTTCAGCGAGCTCTCTAGGATCAGAGGGGGGCAAATCCCCAGCAGGGGTGAGCAGACGAATCTTTAGAGGTTTTCTTGCCACAATTCCCCAAGTCTGGGAGCGTCGTGCTCCGAGCCCCCGGTGCCTGTGCATTTCACACAACCTTTAAAGCCAGCTGTGCTGAAATGCATTGCTGCTGCTTTCTGTGCTGGCAGTCTTGTAGGGAAACAAAAAATAAGAAGCCAAGGAGAAAAATAAATTCAATTTTCAGTCCTCTTTTATGTTATATCCTTAGGAGTATAGTGATCATTAATTCATAAACATTGATATGTTAGATAGAGTTGTTACAAGCACTACCAGTGCTGCAAGAATGATAAGCACGTATGAAGTATTAGGGTTACAAGCAGCTTGTGAGATGGTATCATCCGCAACTGTTGTTTAAGCGTTGCCTCATAGTGTGTTAGTCCTAATGATTGCCTAATGAGGTTATTAACTAAAGTGTCTGTAAATGGAACCTAAATGTAAATGTGATTCAGATTTTACACCCACTGCATCCTTGGCCCTTATTCTGCATGTTACTCTTATGCTTTGATTCCATCCTTTTTCCTCGATTTCCCTAGGGATTTCCTTCTAAATGTTAACTGAAACACTGGATGCAGGTTTGATGGGATACATGCCCTTCAGAACAATTTTGGGAACCATCAGGTAAGAGCTATCCACATGAGGACTGATCGCAACTGGATGGGAGTTTTCTGCAAGCCACAACATCTCTTTATTTATAGTTTGTCTTTTAAAATCTGAATGACAAGATGTGCTTACCCCACTGAAACCCTCCTCTTCCTGTGCTGCAGGAGCTGCAGACTCACACCAGCGCGATGGGTGCCCGCTTGCAGCCATTATAGAGCGGATTTTAAATAATGCATTTGCTTAAATGGTGGCAAATGTTCTCTGTTATTTTAGTCGGCAATCAGGCAAGTATTTTATTTTCCATTTATTTTCTCTCCTATGCTGCTGAGTGGGGGGATCCTCAGTGGCCATGGGACAGAAACCAGAAGCAGAGGAGCAGAAAGGTGCACCAGAAGACAGGTCCTATCACTAAGCAGAGTCCTGCCCCAAGAACACACATTTCAGTCCATTTCTTGCAACCTGAGCATTGCATTTACTACCCCGTCTTGATCTTCTTGCACCCAAGCGCTAAGCCTTTATGCACCTTTAAAGTACCCTGAAGTCTCATGAACTTTAATTTCCGTCCAGTTCAGCCACTCTCTTGAGCTGATTCGGGGCTCAATCTAAAGCTGGTGAGAGGCAGCAAGGCTTTCTGCTGGCTCCGGTGCCACTTGGGACGGGCCCCTGGGATGTTTCCTGATGCCTGCACCTCGCAGGCACATTAGTCACTGCTCCTTGGCACCTCACAGCCTGTGATTAACATTTCCTTCCTACGCCAGTCCTTCAGACCGCCGTTTCAACTCTGACTTTTTGTTTTCCTCCTTCCCCCCTTCCCAGCCGAAGGGGAAGAACAATTCCTGGAAAAGAAAAATGCTTTTTCCCCCACGTTGCTGAAACCTTCACAGGGAGCTTTGAGGAGGAGAGAGGGGAGTTTGGAGAACATATGGCTAAAAGCGTTTGGGGGTTTTCAGATGGTAAATGACCGATGAGGTCTCAAAGGGGTTTTATTTATAAATGATAGACTCCTGAGAGAGAAATAATTGCTGCTCTCCCAGGCGTAAAAAAGCAATTCACCTGACATAAAACCCAGGGATAAAATTAGCTAAATGAAAGCTAGATATGGCAACTGTATTAAGCTTTTTTTTTTTTCCCCTGCTGAATGGTGAATCATTTTAATTTTGTTTTCCCCTCCTTTCTTGGAAGGAGAAAAAAAAAAACACCAAAGCCAAAGCAGTGCCTTCTGAAAGAACAGATGGTGCCCTGGGCGGCCCTCCGGAGCGCTCCACGGCGTGCATTCCTCCACTCCGCCGCTCAGATAACTGAGTTATACAGCACACGACCATCTGGTGTATGACACATCTTGTGTCCCCCGGACAATGCCCTGGCAAACCTCTTCAGGGGAGAGGTTAGTTTCTAGGGTAACAGCAGCATGTGCAGCTCCAGGCCTTATTGAGATTCAGGGCTCCTCACTTGTCCCTATTCTTCTCCTCCCTATTGTTGTCACTTGAGCTTTTGCTGCTTGGTTACTCCGAGACTGACAATATCCATCAGTATTTTGTCCTGGGCCCAGAAACCATTGTCTCCAAATTTTGTTTCATTATTTATGTTTTCAATATCCAATGGTTGGCTGAAGCATCTGCTGTAGAGTGATAAGGCAAGTGCCTATTGAGGAGGACTGCGCTCCTGCCTGACAACGATGGTTTGAATTATTTAGGTTGTGGTTGGACAAGCCTTTGCAAAAGCCAGGGTATCCATGAAGCACTGAGGTGACTTTATTTATTTGTCTGCTTCAGTTTTTTAGGTGTTCACATCTTTTAATCCAAACCCAAGAAAAGCTCAAAACATCTCTAGATAAGTAAGGTCTCGAAGAAGTAGGTCTGCTGGGGTTCTCTGGACTTTTCCTTGCTGTGTACTATTTGGAAAAAAAAAAAAAAACAAACTTTCACTTTCCTTTTGGATTTCTAAGGGCTGTCTTCTGAAGTGACTGTTTTTTGAGTGCTGATATTCTCCTCTTACTTAAAGAGCCAAGGCCTGGACTATAACCATGATCAAGCACAGGGACTATGCGTAGTACTGTGAAATTCAGTTTTAGCAATGTGAATCAGCTAGTTTAATCAGCAAACAGAAGTAATAGATAGATGTTTTCTCCATCAATAAAAGACACATCGCACCGAATCCTTTGCTCTGTTGCAGAACAATTATATTGGCAATGTTACCTTCCTCAGATATCTGTAATTGTCACAGCTAGCCAAAATCCTCCAAATCTGTCTCATATCTGCATAGAGCAGGCTGCTCATTCAATGTAATTGAAAATACTTGTTTAAAAAATTAAAACATTGAGCATGAGGTTTAAATAAGTATTAAAAGCACACAATTACAGACATACCAGTGGTGTCTAAGCACAACTATGCTGAACCATGCAGGCCTAAGTGCGTTCCTCAGTCAAGGTATGAGTAACTTTAAAATACTGCATGATATCTCAGGTTAAGGTCAAGTATTAGAAAACCAGCAATAACAGTTAAGAGAGGTTCTGTATCTATGTAGCAAATAATAACAACATATATATCTATATTGATATTGTGGTAAATTTGTTACAATTTTCAGTCTGATTCATTGTTTTCACTCATTTATAAATTTTTAGCTTTCAAAGTAACACTTACCTAAAGACAATTTTTATAAAGATTGCTAAATTTTTATAAAGATGCTAAAATGTTTCACATTTACTATGAGGAAAAGAGGGGGGGGAATTTAGGGTTTTTCCAGAATGAAACAAACTTTGTTTTGTAGACCTCAGAGCTGGTGGCAGAAAATGACAATGAGATGAAACTTTGAGTCGGATGACTGGGTCTAAATATTGTCATTAAATTCAGTTTTGCTTTGCAGCATGTTTTGCCCCTGACCTGTTCGTTAGGTGTGCCACAGCAGTAAGTATGTTTACTTCATCGCATGCTTGAGGTGGCACGTGATCATAAAAGCAGAGCCCGGGGTAGAGTTCATATGCAAGAGGAGATAGAGCTGATCATGGGCAAGGCTCGCTTAGCTGTGTTTTGCTTGGCAGCTTGCAATAGCAAGGAGGAGGGCTTGGAAATATCCTCGCTTTGTTATAGATTTGGACAGAGTTCCCATTTTTCCATCTAACTATTGAAAGTTATCAGCACTTTGCTCCACCAGAGTCTCTGCGTTATCTCTGTAGGTGCGAAGCCCTCCAACCTGGCCAACAGAGCCGGGCCAGCTGGGAAGGTGCAAGGAAAGCACCTGGGCTTGTGGTGTTTGTGAGTGAGCAAGAAAGGTCCATACGCTGATATCGCATAGATTGGAAACTGAGTGTCAGTCGTGCAACCCTTCTCCCCCTCCTGCAGCCCTCCCTACCTCCCCTCTTCCAACCTGCAGGCCTGCAGCCCTGAGGTCCCTCAGCATCTCTCCAGCTTCAGATCATGAGAAAAACTGAAAGTGAACCAGACTGGGCAGTCCTCTCCTGCAAAAGGTACTCTTCATCTGAGAATAATATCAGGTGAGGTATTTCTTCAGAAATTGTGGAAGCTGCATGCCTACAGCTGGAGCGCTGCATAGTAGTCTGGTTACTGAGCTGGATGAGTCTTTCCTGAAAGTGGCATGGAGCAGTAGGAAGGTAACAAGGGTGGTCAGAGGAATTGAGCGCCTGTATTAGGAGTTTCTCTGTCTAATCTAGTAAAGCAAAGGGCTAAGGTTGCTCTCCATAAATATTCTTCATGTGCATTGTGGGAACAGGCAGAAAAGGAGATGCTGCAGTATCTCTAGACATGTCAGCTGCCCAGGTTATCTGCAGGCAGTGACCAGAGGACCAGTTACCGTGGCTGTCAGTCCGTACCCAAGGGTACCACCTGTATTTGCAATTATTTTGTAAATACTTAGGAGAGGAAAATATGCAGGACAATAAGACATAGAGTTGGATTCCTGAATGGGTCTCCCTACACCTTTTTAAAGAAGAATAAAGTGGGATCTGTGCTTTCCTTTTTTTCTCCACTGGCCAGAGCATCAGGGCAATAGGCAAGACAGGTGCTGCTTTCTTGCCTATATAATATTAAGGGAAGTTCCCTGTCCTGTGCTAATCCAGGCTCTTTTAATGAGTGTCAGTCAGACTGGCATAAGCTTCATCGTCTGAGAAAGTGAGGAGAGTGCGTGTATATGGATGTATGTATGCACATGTAGTATACATCACCAGGGAAGGAAAGATTATATGTATATATATTATTATTGATCATTTTTTAGAGAAATATTAAGCCGCACAGGCAGAGGCACAGTGATACATGCAATATGGAAAGACATCACAGTATTCACTTCATTTCTAGAAGAAATTATTGCCTGCAGACTCAGCCTAGAGCAGTCTGTCCAAAGGAGCTATTTTTATTTCTCTTGTAGAAAAAAGGATCTGCCATTTTTTTGCTCTGATAAATCCAGAATGAGGAAGATAAACCAGGCAGACACTGTATCTAACAACATCTCCACCTTTGCTGCCCTGTCTCTTCAGGGCAGCTAATTAGGAGCAAAGGGGTGAAAAGAGTTGTGATCGTAAGGCTAAGGTGTCTCCATCTGTGAAAGCAAAAGTTGCTTATAGGAAAAATCTTAGCAGAGTCAGGAGGGAATTACCATCTTTCCCATTTTACAGAAAGGAAGGGCAAGCCACAGAGGATAAAGCTTTGCTCAGTTACGTGAAGAGGTGATCATTTTGCTGTTTGTACTAAGACATCTCTGTACTGTATGAGGGCCACACTTCTCCATGCTGCTGTGCCTTTGTCCAGACTTCCAAGACCCAGATGAAGCCGATCAGTTGCTCAAAACATCTTCTTCTGTTGAGAGAACAGTAAATGGCTTCTTAGCAAAGAGGTTTCTCTTTGGAAAGGATGACTGAAGAGTCAGAACAGCAAATTAAATTAGGAAGCATAAAGCAGAGTGCCATGAGCAGAGGGCAGAATATACTGCCATTCACATGTGAAGCAGATCACTTGCTAAGAAGTCAAATGTACTCCGTGTCAGGAATATTTGAGTATTTTTATACTTAAAAAAAAATAATGGCACAGTCTTTTTAGAGGAAAAAGCAAAACAAAACAAGTGGGGCCATGAGACATGATGCAATTTGCATCTGAATACGTTTTAGAGATAAGAACATGTTCAGAGGAAAACACAGTACTGCCAGTTCACGAGACTTACTTTCTGGTATCTTTGTGGGAACCAAATGAATTGCAAAACATCTGCAAGGTCCAAAGTGTCAATTATGCCTTTATGTATGTGGAGGAAATGTCACATGATGGAGGCAGTCATTGGACATGGTCAATTGTAGGGTTTTATCCTCTGCTTAGCCTTAAAGCCTCGCTCAACAGTCAGGTTAGACAATGGCACTGTCAGAGCAGGAGATGGATCAGTTTGGCCACTCAGAGGAGTTGCTTATCTGCACAGAAAGTGTCCCCGGCCTCGGACAGCGCTGACATTTCATTTGCAAAGCCTGGCTCAGGGCCGCTTTGAAAAGTCTGTTTCCAGATTTGCGCATCCAGCAGCAGCCAAACGAAAAACCGAACACAAAGCACGGATATTGGACAGGATTTGCAAAAGGAATCATGCAAACGAAGTAGGTTTCCAAAGTTTCTCTTAGATCAGATCTGTGTTTCTTCATCAGATTTCTTCTCCACAAGATTTTTTAAAAATGCCAACTTTGCCAAAGCATCTTACAGGAACATATAAAAGTAGGTTGTGCATCATTCAAGGAGCATAGGAGCTGCCAAACCAGAAAAATGGTTTTGAAAGGCCCATATGTGTGACTGCGAATGCCAAATATCTTCATTTTAATAGCTTGCATGTTACAGTTTATATTGAGCACTCCAACAAGCCCCAACAATATTCTTGTCAGATTTGCAAACTTGTATTGCTTCTCCAGGAAACTTTTAAACCCAGCAACAATTGTAATATACAATTTGTGTGTGTTTTACTGTAGTCAATGTCTGCAGCAAAACAGCACCTATAGTCTGTAGCAATGCCACTGGCACCATGTCCAGCTGCACTCTGGGCTGGGATCTGGTCTCCAGTTCCCATCATCTTTCATCACGCTCTAGCCAATGCTAGCAGTGTGCCAGATGACACATTTAGGTCCTTCAAAGCCCACACAGATGCTATAACAACCTGTCTGTAACACTAATCTGTAAGAGGGGAGCCGTGGGTGACATTTTTGTGGCAGTTAATGATGAATGTTTCTGTGGACCATTACAGAATGCTCAAAAACTCGATAGTTTCTCCAAAGTTCTGTTTCTAGGTTTGAGGAAAGAAAACTCCAACAGCCTGAACTACATCAGCCTTGTCACCTCCACAGCTGCAACCAGCATCCACTTACTCTTTAATTACACATTATCTCATGCAGACTATTGGCACTGGCAAGTGCTGTTGGACTTGTTACAGCTCCCCTCACATCAAGGGAGTTTTGGATTTGGCTTGTAATCGTTATTCTATTTAATTATTATATTATTGCATCACTATGGATGCTCTTGTAAAGTCTGACATCTGTGTGACTGGGCGAACGTGTCTAGATGCACTCCGAGCGGGTGTCCCACCAGACGAGATGCCATTCGCAAGATGAAAGCCAAGCTGGATAGGAAAATGAGCAGCAAATGGGGGGAAGGGAGAGGCAGGGGATGAAATGTTTGGTAACTAGTAAATACCTATGATTATGTGCACTTCTACTGTCGGACTATGGTATGGGGTCGACACTGTATAACACAGACTTATAAGCTAGTGGGAAACACAGAAACTAAAATATGTCATTTGTAAAGTCTGGTGCATCCTTTGGGGTTTTTTTCCCCTCCTTAGCCATTGAGTGGTCTCCACATCATACAAGTCCAAGTGCTTACACGTGGCATCTCCCAGTGGTACTGTGAGCCCACCATAATACCAACATTAACGATTCTGAGGCCAATCATAATACCAGGATTACCCAACTAACAGGCTCGTGACACAAGCCCTGGGCTTCACTGTGTGCTGCATGCCCCAACAGTCCCAGCTCAACCTCCTGGACCTCCTCCTGCCATGCACCTGGGTGCCGATGCTGCAAAACTGCGCAGCTCTCCTGGAAACTGGAGGAGAGCAGGCAGAGTAAGCCACTGAATTTTGTATCAAAACCACTGGAGGAGATTGTAAAATATTTTGTTATTTCTTTCCCTCTCAGGCTCACAGAAATCCTCTTGCAGAACGTTGTTTCTGCCAGACCAACATTAATCCAGGAAGCCTGGTACAGAGTTTGAGACCAACTTGTCACAGTGTAAGTGGGGCCTCGATTGCAACACATCCGGAAACAGCCGCTGGCTGGTGTGGAAACAGGGCCAAGGCAAGGCATTTGCTTAAAAATAACTCTTTAAGGATCAAAGTAGAAATATGGGTTGTGGCACTCTGGGCCAGGCAAAGAGACAAATGAGCAGAAAGTGAGATGGGCAGAACCAGTGTCTTCAATTGCTTTAGAAAACATGCAGCCAAACCTGTAAATTATACAGCAAGGATAAAATCTGTTCTGAATTGTAGAAGCCTTCACATTGTTTTCGCTTAGATTTTTGTGGCTGTGTTTACCAGTGCAGTTTCAGATAGAGCATGGGAAAGGTTTTACCTGCAGGAAGAGCTGAGGTCCCTACGGCAGCAGCAGCAGCAGCAGCATTCCTCCTCCCACTGCCCGCTCCCTGCATCCTCCCACCCTTGGCCCGCACAGGCTGGTAAGTCCTCATCCATCTAAAATACTGGTCAAAAGCCTGGCTTTAATTAATATACCCAAAAAATGAGAATCATAGTTTTGCTCTGGTTATGGCTAGCTGTCATAACCAACAAGTTACAACAAGGTAACTCGTAGACCTAAAGAAGAAAAACAATTGGAAAAGGGATGAGGTTTGGTCTGTTGATGAGGAGTAATTTGCCTGGTAACCAAAATGAAGGTATTTATTTAAAGTTGTTGGGTAAGCCTGCCAATACAGGTATTCCAGGAAAGGACGGAGTTTTTTCACAATTCCAGGAATGAAAAGAAGTTTTATGAAGTGAGCAGACGCGCATCATGTGCACTGGGAGATAAACCCACTGGACAGCTCTGAAATGCAGCATGGATTATGCTGCTGGCTTATATCGACAGGAGTTTGGCTCCACATTTTGTAGGGGAGAGCTATACAAGATCGTGCTAGCAGTAAAATTACTTGAAGAGATGATTCCTGGAAACTGTCTTTAATCTGAATTCTAGGGTAGCAGTTTCACTGTGCCGGTGAAGCTTGTGTAAGTAAGAGAGCTCTTGCCTATCAGCTCTGCTGGTAAAATCCAGCAGCTGATGGTGAATGGATCAGGCTCCAGCCTGTGAAAACCTTTCTATAGAAAAATGGCTAATTGCTAGGAGGGGTCAGACTGTTGTCCATCATCTCTGCAGTAGACAATGGCTTATATTTAGGAAAAAAATCATACAAAACCCCACAATTTCTGACTGGAGAGTAAGCTATCCATAAGAATTTCTCATTTCTGTGTTGGTTAATGTCCTTTCACATCTTTAGAAGAAGCCTCTTCTAAGCTCTTGTCATCAGAAAAAGAGCACAAGAAAGTGTTTTATGGACTAATACTGTTTTGGGTTCTTGAGAAGTTGCTGAGTAACCAACTGATAGGGGTAGGATTCCTTCAAAGCCAGCTGTGCATGGGAAAATGCAGGTTTATCGGGAGAACGATTTGTATTTCTTCCAAACATTATGTGGGGGTGGTTAGCGAGTGCATCATTCCTGTCCTCTGCACAGGGTAAGGGTGATGCCAATGACTTCTCTCAGCAGCTTCTGTGTTTTGTTTTGTTTTTTTTCCTGAAATGTCTTTGCCTAACGTATTTTATGAATCTAAATTTAAAAGACGGACTTTCTGTAATTCATTTATGTCAAACACTGGGCCCCACCTCTAGCAAAATGTCTTGTCTTTTACTAAGCTTAGGGAGAAAATGCCAGATACAAGGACTATCCAGATGGTGGTTTCCTCTGAACTTCTTTCGAGAGTATTTGTGGCACTTCCAGCTTTATCCTGCCTTACAGGTTATGATAGAATGATACTGAACGTGTTGGTAGCTCCTGTTAGATAACATGCTCTCCACAAAATGAAAAGGACTGTTTCTCCTCCAGCTGCCTTGTGCCTCCTCTCTGACACATTCACTGCTCACAGGTAAAATAACAGGGTTTTCTACTCTCGCCCCAATGAGAATTCAATGAGATTACACAAATGCACTGTATGTCCAGGCCCAATGTACCTGCTGCTGGGGCTGGTGAAAATACTGTAAGGGGATGCAGTGGGAGCTGAGCCAGGCTTAGCTCTCTCCTGGTTACACAAATTGTAGGATGAAGGTCAATGTCTCCCAGGAAACCAGCTTGCCACACCTGCTAGATTCACTGCTAGATATCATGCTACAGCTTGAAATGAATGGTATTTAGGCTACGACCAGGGATGATGTAACTGCTTAAAATGGCAAAGTCACTATTACTTGTGACCCAAGATCTTGTGACTTGTTTTCTGAGAGTCACAGCTTCTGATGCCATAGGAGTATATGAAAGTCTTAGGTCTCCTGTTAGAAAAAGTAGCTTCTGAGCTCCCTATTTTGGCGGTAAAAAAGCTAGGAAGTGTAATCAGAGCACCCTGAAAGCCAGCAAAAACTGATTTGTATGCACCTGGCACATAATTGACTTCAGCTTGTAGCCTCTGAGCCCCGCTGTGCCCTTTGCTAGATGCAGGATGCTCATGTATATGGGCTGGGCAGCAACTTGAGTAGGAGGAATAGCCCTGTGAATGAAGCTCCCCTTCTCCCTCCTGATGCTGCTTACCTAATTCCCTCTGCAGGGAACCTTGGAAAAGATGATGTCCCAGGTGAGTAGTAGCACTACTAAGCTGTTCCTAAGGAAGACAGAGGGACACTTATTGGGGTGGGAGGGTGAGGGGTTATGTTAGTGTTTTAATCTTTCTGTATTTACCTATATAGAGTCTACAAAACTCCTCATGGCTCCTTTTTCNAGGGGTTATGTTATTGTTTTAATCTTTCTGTATTTACCTATCTAGAGTCTACAAAACTCCTCATGGCTTCTTTTTCTGATAACCACAACAAGGAGAGTTTAGGCTGGTATTTTTCTTTTGCTGTATTTTGGAGTTGTTAGAGGTTTGCCTCTAGTTGAGACACCTACTCCATGCTGGTTTATCAGGCAAAAATCAAGAGCAGGAAACATGCACTGATGTGTTAAAAAAAAAAAAAAAAGTGCTGCCATCTCTGGTGTTACCCAGAGATACGCATCTAGAGCTTAAACAGGTATACTATACAGGGAAATAATGTAATATGCCATTTGGCAGGTATACAAATGCTGCAAGCTGCTACTAATGGAGAAACCTCTCAGGTGTTAGACAGGGTCTCAGCAGTTGCTCAGCTGGGGGTGACTGTCCTCTAGGAAAGAGCCAAGGCAGATCAGATTGGGCCAGTTATTTAGAGCTGCCTCCTTCACAAGGCGATGACCTGATTCCCAATCTGTTTGTAACCTGTGTGTTCCTCCAGCTCAGGGCTCCCCACTCCCCTGAGGATGCTGCCTCTTCCACAATTCTGCACTGCAATTGCAAAATTCATTCACTGCTTATTTTTCCTCCCTTTCTATATTCAATAGCACAAAACCAAGTAAAGGCAAGTTTTCCATAAGTAATTAGCAATGTTAGGTCCCCGTGTTTCAATGAACCTAGCCTGAACCCTCTTGAAGATGGATTTTGGCAAGAACAAAGCACTGGTCAGCTGAAAATTGAGACCAGTTGAGATTCACCCTCATGAGACACCCAAATTTTCCAAACACTGTCACAATTCTGCCCTTTAGTTTTTCACTACTTAAAACTTTTTTTGGTCTACATTCCTCGTGTTGGCCTCACTAGTTGTCTTATATTTTTTTAGATCTCTAATATGTTTATTCTAGTAGCTTTTGTTAGGATTTGAGCTTTATCTCCCCTGTTTGAATACTCCTCCCATCCCTGTTTTTTTTTTTTTTTCCATCTGCCCATCTGGGATTCTGTACATTTCATTACCTCTTCATTTGACTAAATATTCCTATTAAAAATACCACATTTGGTTTTGTATAATGGTAGATTTTTCCTCCTGGAACAACTCTGCCACCTCTCTTTGGCCAAATTACATGTACGTCAGTTATATTAATGAAACATTATCTAACATGACACTTAAGCATTTAAAATCTATCCCAAAATCAACATTTAAGTGCTTTAATTTTACCATCACTCACCTGGCTATTGTGAAGAAGCATTATCCTCATTTTAAAATCACTTCAGATATTTTCTTGGGCAATAAAATTAAAACTGAACACGCTCATCTAAAAAAAAAATCATCAAGGTTACTCATTATGTTCTGTATGTTATCACTAGAGATTTAAACGTGCCACATACACTGTGGCCAATTAAAACACACACTGCTCTGTGATTTCTGTTCTAATTGCAGCTGTCAGATTGGAGTCTGGGTTTGGAGTGGTTTGGGATGGGTGGAGCAGGTGGGAAGTGGAACAGCAACAAGGGGAAAAATCTTTATTTCTGCATTAAGTACAGCAATACATTTCAGTGAAATACAAATAAAATTATAAGAAACCAAAACTTCTAGCCCTACCGCATGGATAAACATCTTAAATATCAACTGAATCTGAAGGTTTTTTGTTGCCGCCTTTGGTCTGAGAAGACAGACAAAACTGTGAAGCTTTTGAACGTGCACCTGTTCATCTCAACTGGTAATTCTAAAGTCAATGCAATTTATCTCAAAGAGAATAATTCTAATGTGCTGCATTGAAAAGGTAGTATTAGATATGAAACGTTCCAGTGTCAAATATCTTGGCTGAAAAGTCCAACTGTTGTGAGAACAGGAGCAGTACAAATATTTAAGGCTTTCCACTCCCGTATCATCAGCTGTCCCCCTTACCACCTTGTAGCTGTTGCTAAAATCAGCTGTGCTAAGCTCAGCACTGCCACTGGAGTTGTATCTCACTGGGGTTGAGCTCCTGGTGGGTGGCTTTGGGCAGGTGTCTCAGTCCCACCACGAACATGCTTATTTGTTACCCTTTGTCAGCTATTGCTCTCATGCTTCCCTTGTCAGTAGAGACAGCATAGGTGGTCTCCGCTGCCCAGTTTAGCTACTCTGGAGTCTCAGCTTCATTTCTTGCTCCATGTTATGGCCTCCCCAACCGGAGCAAAAATGGGGCTCTGCGCACACATCTTCACCAGAAACATGGCAGCACATGGAAACATGTACCGCAGCGCCTCTGCATGCCTTCCCCCTCACTCCATTTTCCACCCAAGGTGGGAGGTGAGGTTGCAGCAAGACATCATGTGAGCTTAACGTGTTTTTTTCCTCCGTTGTCCTTTTTCAGACGGATGCTCGGCAGTCTTGGGGGGGAATGCATCTGTGTGAGTTGATTGCGATGTAGATTTTAGAAAATGGCTCAAACTACTTTTTATCTAGCATGCCTAGATAAGGGGGGGGCTGTGCAGGGAGAATCCCATCCTCTCCCACCTCCGGGTGCCACGCTGAGGGTGAGGGGTGCGCTGGGGAGTTTCATCCCTCCCCAGAAGAAATTTGCGCTGTTCGTTTTTACTGTTGTTACTATTTTATTGCGGCGTTTGTCTTCAGCCGCTCCGCCCCCCCAGCAGAGCTGCCGGGGGCCCTTGGGAAGGGTAATTCGTGCCCACCCCAGCCCTCCGCGGGGGCGCGGAGGGGCGCGCTGCCCCGGCGGGGCCAGCAGAGGGAGCGCACACGACGCGGTGCTGTTGCGGCCCCGCTCCCGCCGCCTGCGGGAGTTTGGGTGTGTTTGGGGGAAAAGGAAGGTGTTTCCGAAACCTCCACGTCTGGCCCTTTCGCCCACCCTGGCTGTAGCCTGCGAGGTGTGATTTTTCCATCATTTTACGTTGCGACAGGTTTTGGGCAGCTCCTGCTGCGGGGCTGGAACACTAAGCACTAAGAATTGTAAGGCTGGGCTTGGTCTGTCAGAGCATCTCTTCAACCGTGCTAAAAAATCCACAAATATCCACTTTTTAAGCAGATGCTGTTTCTGGGAATGCCATCCCCAATACGCCGTTGATGCTTGAAATGTTGTGGCCATCACCTCTGCAGTCCATGTCAACATCCCTGATTACAGGTGTTGGAGCTGTCACGTTCTGATGGGCAGACAGGGCCCAAAGCGTGCTAACAATTGTCCTCAGTCCCAAACTCTAGTGGTTCTTGATGCAGGACTCATTTGAACACATCTTTTGCATGAAAATTATCAAAATTGTAAAAGAAAACCAAGTCATACAAAGAAAAGACTCGTGAAAAGACCTATGCATTGAAAAAACTTACTCTGGCATCTAGCATTCAGAAAGGACCAGCTGCTTTATAGACAAAAAAAACCCCTAAATGTGATCTGAGACCCCAGACTCACAAACCAGAGCTTAACTGAGAACTCCTCCACCTGCACAGAAGCCCGTTGACTTCAGGGGAGTCTGCACAAACCATTTTGCAGGAGTAGACCTGCAGTCAGCCACACAGATAAGTGATGTGACATCAGTTTGTCCATTGTCCATATTCTTAGCCTATCCCCATGCCCTATCTAATCTTTATTTTCTACTGACAATGGGAGAAAACGGCCACTGCAGATGCCCCTAAGCTCTTCTCAAAAGCCATTATCTGGCAGGTCTCTCTAGAGGACGGTCCTAACTGTGGGAGAGTTTGCAGTGGATGTGTACTAACTATCCTCTATTTTGACGCTTCTACCAGTAAAAGATCTGGAGTTGTCTGATACACCTTAAGCAAATCATCAAGACAAGCAATAACAAAGCTGATAGAGAAGGAAAAAAGCAAATGCTGGAAGGACCTGGATATTTTCAAGAAGGATTAAGAGTAATCAAGCTTGGATCTGCAGAGCTTTTTATTTTTTTTCCTTTCCTGACAAACCCAAAACACTCCCTCCCCCTTGAGCGCTTCCTGCTCACTACTTCTGTCTTCTTACTGCCTTTCTCCAACCTCTCTAAGACTCTCAGCTGTTAAGATCCCCTCTCTCCTGGCTGTAAGTCTGTGGGTTGTTACATTCCCAAATGCCCTCCTGCATGCCCCTCGTGAGCTTGGAGGGTGGAGGAAAGAGTAATTGAAAGGAGGTAATAAAAGAACGGTCTGCAGAAGTCCAAGGTGGTTTGTGAGGTGGGAATAACTTCTAAGACAGAGATTTCTTCTGCCACATCTCACTTCTGAGTGTAGTCCCATCAAAAGAAGGTTGAGGGAATCCAAGTGGAGGGGAAAGGAAGAAGTTTGTGTTGCTGCTTCCCCTTCTGCACACACCCAGAAACCTGGGACTCTTTGGAAGCTGACACAAGGCAAACCTAAAATAGACTCATCCTGGAGGAGCCTGCAGTTGCCAGTACAGGTCCTTCTGCTGTGCCATCCTGGGTAATATTCTCCCGGTGCAGCTGAAGCATTCCATGTATCCAGCCAGGAGTTGCTGAGGCTCCCAGCTGCCCTCCACGTTGTGGCTGAGGCCAGCAACACAAGACAGATTGAAGCAGCAACAGAAACCTATTCTACCAAGCTATGTACATGTATTAATCTCCTGTCCTAATTCACCAGAAAGGCAAAAAGATGTATCCTGGGAACTGTGACAGCTGTGGTTAAGGCTGGGATACAGGAGAGGGCATCAAGGAAGGGCATCACCTTGCAGAGGAAGCATTGCGTGCTCCTGAGCTTGTCCCACGTTCCATCAGGGAGCAGACTGTGTCACCACGTGTGTGCACCATCGTGGAGCAGTAGAATCCAGTCTTTCCTGAACTGACCGAGATCTTCCGGCTGGCTCTGCCTGTAGTTTGTTGCTTAACCCAGGTAAAATAGTGAACTATGCAAACTCAGATACTGAAATACACACGTACACACATGCAGATGTAAATATATACCATGTTAGCACCAAACATAAACTAAATAGTCTCCTCTTGTACATATTTGGTTACATCTGCTTTGGCTGTTATCCAACCAAACATCTTTGTTGGAAAACTTCTCAGCCTGTTTTTCTTTTTACTACAGAGGTCACAGGTTTACCATTGCCAAAGTTTACAAACAACAGCTACGTCAGATCTACCTTACCCCTTCCTAAAGATCCTGCTATTTAATAGGATGTAGGAATTGGTCATTCTGTTTGTGATTTCTTTAAGGCACCCACCTTATTGTAGGCTACAGTACTGGCACCTTACCTAAGAGATGGGTCTATGGCAGCTCAGGCACCTTTTTTTTTTCTCGTTGCTGGCAGAGGTGGAGGTTTTTTAATCCTATTAATATCTGACATAAATTATGGATTCAGCACTCTGATTCATGTTTGATACCAGGTTTTGAAGTGGTTGTTGCTAGTACATCAGTCGTGAGGGCAGACAGAGGAGCTAAGCCATTGCCTTCAGTTAGGTGGCCCATTTGGCCAGGGGTGCTGCTGTTTTGTTCAATAACCCTTAAACTGTCTTTTCTAATCACTGTGTACTTTTTCCTCTTCCTTCAGAGCACTTTCACAAACACAAATCTTTATTTTCAGGCATCTTATTGTGTGCCCTCACTATTGTACCCAGCTTTTCTTTCTCTCAAAAACTGAAACTCAACCTTAACAGCTAATAAAGTCATTTGGGGGATTACAGAACATTATTAACAGGAGGTAATCACAAGGTGAAGGTGCAAAGTTAGTTAGCATGCCACCCACATGACCTGGCTCTATCCAGCCGCGGAGTGCTCTTATCTCACAGAAAGTAGCATCCTCTCTGCTTAAAATACACCTTGAGTGTTCGGTGGGGACTGTAACACATTTGTACCCCGGTGCTGAACCAGGCGCCAGCCCCAGACGTTGCAAAGAGGAATGGTTGCTGCTAACAGCTTCAAGTGCCGCGCAGAAAAGACCTAAGAAAGAGAGGAAAAAAGCAGGAAAGAGCTTATGCTTGGATGTCTAGGGCCATCTGCCACCGCAAAAGTACAATACTGGATTCTTGAAATGTAAAAATAGATCTCAAAAGAGACATGTTTTAATGAACTGAACACAAAGAAACATGGTCGAAATAAACTGAAAACAGAAGCAAGGTTCAAGGATCTGTTTGTTAAATGAACACCCAAAGCCAGAATATGTTTTTAGTGCTGGAGAATGCTGGCTGTCTGGTTTCTGCTAAAGCCTCCGGTCTCTCTTTGGGATGCATGTGGGAGAAGGAGGGGGTGAATGGCAGCCCTTGTTTGTCCTCTCTTGAGGAATCTAATTATGTATCAATTGATTTCAAAGCCTGGAATAGTAACTCTCTAGAAAACACTCGCTCAGAGACATTGTTCCAATTTTCGCCTGTTCATAATTTATTCACCTCCGGTTTCAATGAGAAGGGCGCTCCCTCATACTGATTCGCCCCCTGCAAGTTGCACAGAAAATCACAAGTTTGTGGACTTTTGAAAAAAAAAAAAAA
>JAHREE010000118.1:14044045-14123016 GCA_033628505.1 Tringa tobata
TTTTTTTTTTTAAAGACCCCTGTTTATATATCATGTTCTCAACAGATATTCTTAGTTTCCTGCAAGCTGGACCACAACCTACCCATGTGGCACTTTTAGGTAAATATTACCACACTGTCCTTTCCTTCCCAAAATGGCCCTTGAGGGCGGCCATGCAGAAGACTCCTGACCCAAAGGATATAATTCAGGAAGCAGGTCATAAGAAGGCTCTCCTGGTTCCTCATCACTAAAAGCATGTCATCTTAAAAAGCAGGAGGTGATCATCAGTTAGCAAGGGTTTGGCCAGGGAGAAAAGGGATGGGTCCCAGGCCAAGCTGGGATGGTTGGGGAACATGTTGAACATGGGGCAGGTATTCAGCTGGGACTTCCCTCAGCAGCCATCAGACGCACCTCTCGGGATGCAGGATGGGGTGGGTTTAGAAATAAATGTGCTATGCAGGGAAAAATGCCTCGAGTTTCCCGAGAAACCTGCTGAAAAAGTGACCTCTATTCGAGACACAAGCCAAGTGGCAATGGCCAGGTCCCCACAGACAGGGGCTCCTTTGTGAGGAGTCCTCACAAACCTGCTGCCGTGCTCCCCCAGCGCCGGGGGAGGCCAGCGGCCGCCTTTCCTGTTTTCTGCCTCCTCGGTTTTATACATTCCTGCGAGGCGAGCCGAGCGAGCAAACTTCCCTGCTATTTGCAAGATGTGGGCGTGCCCTCTGCAAAATCCACAGCGTGGTCCTTCCAAACCGTTTTCAGAGGTTAGCCAATATTTACGCAGCGCTTGAGGGATGCTAGGAACTACGGTTTGAATGGGGAATTATTTTCAGGGGTTGACTTGTGTTTGAGGCACCTGGGAGGCAACGCAGCTCCGGTTTGAGGTTACCAACTCGTCTTCCTCACTGCCAGCGCTCCCCATCTCTTTGAGGATTTTTTTTTTTGTCCCATTATACACTTATGTTTTAAGCTGTTTGTGATAGTCCTGGGGACTTTCCTCTGACAGTTACCAGTGCTAGCAGTGTCGTGTCTGTTCTGCTCTTCTGTGTGGAGATAGAGAGCATCCAGCCCATTTGAGGAGGAAATACTGCCTGCATGGAGAGATGTTTTTAATTTACTGAATCTGTGAACTCTAAGGCCAGAGGGGTATGTTATGATCCTTTAAACCAGCAGTTTGCCTAACACAGGCTGCAAAATCTTACCCAAGAGCTCCCACCACCATGCCCATTAGCATCTTTAGAAATTCCTGCTCCAGAATACTGAGCGGAGTAATTACCGCTATGGTTAGAACAATGCCCCATAAGAATGAAACATTTTTGCTCAAAATATCCAAGTCATATCTGCTTATGTCAGAAAAAACAATGACTTTAACTAGCATGTATTCCTGCTGGCTGCTCTGCTTCGAAAGGGGGAGGGGAGAAAAAGCAAACTCCTTTATGGCTTGTGCATCATTGTAAAGGGATTGTGATTGCAGGAGGTTTATTGCATTTGATTATTCCTATTTGGAAAGAGTCCAGGTTGGCCGTCAGAGCTAGGGCTGAGTCTGATGGCTTGGCAGATAGCGAAAGAGAGGTCCTTGCACTCTAAACAGAGCAAGGAGTAACCGAGGATATTTGGTAAGTCATGAAGGTAACAAAAGGGAGAGCATCAGCGCTGCCCTTCTGATGGAGCTGGCTCTTGCTGAGCTCCAGGTTAACTTCTGAAGAAGAGAGAGCATGGTGAGACATCTGTGTATGAAGGCGAACGGGTCCCCGTGACGTGGTGCCACAGAGCAGCACTCCTCCGTCTTCTGGAGAGTCTCGAGGTGAACTTCTGCAGGAATTGTCCTCAGCATGTTGCCAGACAAGCAAGTCCCCGAGGCTTGGAGGTTTGTGCTTTGCTCCCTTCTCATTTCCTTTAATACACCCTTATCATATATGCTCAACAATGTTTAACTCAGGATTCTGCAAAGGTTGTGCAAACTTCATGCTATTGCTTCATTTCAGAACATGTTCCACTCCATAGTTGCCTTAGCAGAGACACAGACCAATAAACATTGGTACTTCGTTTCCCATGCACTTCTCTTTCACTATGCGTGTGATTTGCAGTTTTGCATGTATACCAGTGGCAATTTTGTTTGGTACTTTGGAATCCTGCTTAAATAAATTGATTGCAATTAAAGTTCAAGTTAGCGCAGGCTGGCCAAATTTCTCATCAAGGCTTTTTCACCAGCAAAGTCATGCTTAGAATTATTCAAGCTGGTGTGCGTATAGAATTTTCCATTTCTTGACATGCTCATAAAAAGTCAGATTATTATATTTGATAGCTAGGCAATACCACACTAGTTCAGGGGTTAAAATGGGAAAAGATAATCCGAACAGAACCCTGACAAAATTCTGGTAGTTTTAATTCAATTTGAATTGCTTTTGTGTGTTCTCAAAAATATGCAAAAGAAAAGCTAACATCTCAGAAAAATTGCTTTATTTCATTGAATTTCCTTTAATATTTTTTTTTAATTATTCTTTCTGTTCTTGGTTGTTAAAAGAAGAGCTAGCCTTGCCGTCCAGCTGCTGCGCATCATTAGGGTAGCACAAAGGTAGCAGTGAATTTAGTCTAATCTATTGATGGACCTGCCAGCGCACCCGGGGCCATCGCATTCTCCCTTCACAATCTTCTTTTTCTCTTTCCATCATGTTGTTTTACTAGATGAAGTCCACTCACCATCTGTCCCTTCCTGACGGATTGGAATCCTGACTGGTTTGCGGGATGCTCTCTGCGAACCGCGGCGTGGGGAGCCTTACCGACTCCGTGCTGTTAACTCGGGAAGCAGGCTGGGAACGGCGGGTGGCAAACAGCATTTGGGGCTCGCAGGACGAACCTGTGGAGGTTGGATCTTTTTTGCTGACTGTCTGTGTAGTCATATTTGAGCAGCACTTAAATACTGCACTTATTTACACTCCCTGCTTTGCTGCTGGTATAGTGATCTGTGCTCATAGGTGCTGTTCGTTGCCACACTTTATATCAAACGAGAGGTTTCATCTTGCTTGTTTTGACATTCCCCTTGCCTTTCGTCTTGATCCACGATAATATTATTTTTGGAGTAGCTTTTCATGGGTTATTTCTACTTTCTGTAGGGGGGTGGTGGTGAAGGGGCCATTACACAAGTTCTATTTTTGGTTTCATGTTTCTTAAGTAAACAATTTTTTTAATGCTGATAGTCTTGCACGAGTCCTGACTTGTTTTAATGGCCTGGACTGTTGCAGAGGGGAGGCGCCTGGCCCAAAAACAAGCCCAAGAGCAGCGGTAAGTGCATCAGGAGTATCTTTAGATGGGTCCTAGCGCACACCTAGAGGAAAGGAAATCTAAGAGTACGGAAAACAAACCCCAAAGCACTAGCAGATTCTTGAATTCTGACTATGAGAGTGACAGGCTTGCAATAAGTGGAGGATGTCTAAAGAATCCTGATGATAAAGACCTCAGAAACTGTTTCAAGGGAGAGGAAATGAATCCAAGTCTTGATTGCCCCAGTCGTGTCCTCTTCCCTGCCCCTGCCCACCAACCCTGCCCGCTCCCGTGCTGGCCGAAGCCCTAGACGTGGGGCCAAGGCGCAGGCAACCAGCTGACCCACAAGCGACCCAGGCGACCAGTGTTTGTGCCCCGGCCTTGCCCTCCCTCCCCATTTTTGCACCTCCTGCCCCTCGTCTCTCCACCGCTCGGTGGGACGGTCGGGCCGGCCTGGGGCAGGGGAGCTGGGGGCCAGCCGGAGCCGTCGGGCATCCTCGCCCTCTGCCCACCTCTGCTTGCCCGGCCTGGCAGCAAAATAAGGGAGAAGCACGGCAGCCCCCCTGTCCCGGGGCTCGGGTTTGGAACCGGGCGGTGGCGGCAGGGCTGCCCGCGGGATGTCCCCATGCGTGGGGCAATGGTGCCCTCTAATGTCGGCTGTGCCTGGGAGAGGCGAACGCTTGCCCCGGTCCCGCTCGCCACCGCCCCGCGGCTGGGGTGGGTTTCCAGCACCATCCCCTCCTCCGGTTGTCATCCCGCAGCTCGGAGGCCCCGAACTTGTTTGGCGTCTTCTCCCCCGATCCAGCTGCCGGGGAAGTCAGCGTTTGACCCGGGAACTTCAGATGCTTTTTGACGCATCGCAGAAGTTCCTTCTTGGCCGGGCTGTGCCCAGGAACACGCTCCCCGCTGGCTTGACGCTCGCCGAGACAGCTCTGGGAACGGTTTTCCAGGGACGACGGCTCTCCACGCCACCAGCCTGCAGACAGCCCCTCGCAGCTCAAGTGGAAGCGGGTTATTAAAACCTGCGTATTTTGCACCCACGTGGTGTGCACAGCACTTCGAGGGCGATAAGATATATTGTAGCTACAGTCACCGTCCTCTGGATTTTTCAAGTTGCTCTGAGTCCTTATGATTCTTTGACAAGATTTATGAATATAATAATACATTCCCTATATTTCTGTGAAAATTAGGGTTAAGGTGTAGATTGGCAAGCAAAGAATCATATAACAGTTTGGGTTGAAAGGGACATTTAAAGGTCATCTAGTCCGACCCCCTGCCATGGGCAGGGATACCTTCCACTACATCAGGTTGCTTAGGTCCTCATCCAACCTGGCCTTGAATACTTTGAGGGATGGGTCATCCACAACTTCTCTGGGAAACATGCTTCAGTATCCCACCACCCTCACAGTAAAGAATTTCTTCCTAATATTTAAACTAAATCTTTCAGTTTAAAACTGTTACCTCTTGTCCTATCACTACACTGCCCATCTTTCCTATAGGTCCCCTTTAAATACTTCCAGTATTTATTTCCAGCTGCTATAAGTCTCCCTGGAGCCTTCTCTTCTCCAGCCTCAACAACCCCAACTCTCCAGTCTCTCCTCACAGGGGACATGTTCCATCCCTCTGATCATTTTTGTGGGCCTCCTCTGGACACACTCCAGCGGGTTTTTCTTATGCTGGAGAACCCGGAGCTGGACGCAGTACTCCAGGTGGGGTCTCATGAGAGCAGAGTTGAGCAGGAGAATCATTTCCCTTGACCTGCTGGCCATGCTTCTTTTGATGCAGGCCAGGATGCGGTTGGCTTTCTGGGCTGTGAGAGCACATTGCTGGCTCATGTTGAGCTTGTCATCAACCAACACCCCCAAGTCCTTCTCTGCAGGGCTGTTCTCAGTCCATTCTCTGCCTAGCCTGTATTCATGTTTGAGATTGCCCCCACCCAGATGCAGAATCATGCACTTGGCCTTGTTGAACTTCGTGAGGTTGGCACATCCCTCTGGATGGCATCCTTTCCCTCTACAGTATCAGCCACACCATTCAGTTTGGTGTCATCTTCAAACTTGCTGAGGGTGCACTCAGTCCCACTGTCCATGTCGCTGGCAAAGATGTTAAATAATACTGATCCCAATATGGAACCCTGAGGTACACCACTCATTGCTGGTTTCTGCCTGGACATTGAGATGTTGACTGCAACTCTTTGAGTGCAACCATCCAGCCAATTCCTTATCCACCGAGTGGTCCACCTATCAAATCCATATCTGTCCATTTTAGAGACAAGGATGTTGTGTGGAACAGTATCAAATGGTTTGCACAAGTCCAGGTAGATGATGCCACTTGCTCTTCCCTTATCTATCAATGCTGTAACCTTGTCTTAGAAGGCTGCCAGATTTGTGAGATATGATTTGCCTTTAGTGAAGCCATGTTGGCTGTCACCAATCACCTTTCTATTTTCCATGGGCCATAGCATAGTTTCCAGGAGGATCTGCTCCATGATCTTGCCAGGCACAAAGGTGAGACTGACCAAGCTGTAGTTCCCCAAGCCTTCCCTTTTGCCCTTTTTAAAAATGGGTGGTTTGTTTCCTCTTTTCCAGTCACTGGGAACTTCACCGGTTTGCCATCACTTTTCAAATATGATGGCGAGTGAATTAGCTCAATGGTGGCTCAAACCCTTAAATTCCAAGACAAGGAGATGCAATTGTAGAGGATGCGGACCTTGAGACACATACCTAGTTTTGTGGCATGCCTTGGGGAACCCCAAGACCTTTGTCTCCTCTTTCATCTTTCTGTGGCTGGTTCCCTCCCTAGGAGCGGGTGGCAAAGTAATATGGTGCTGTGGGATCTGGTTGTTCCTTCTCTCGCTCCCCAAGTTGGATTCCCTCTTGTTATTTGCCTCTCCCTTAGGGCTTGCTCCCTCCTTTCCCTGCGATGGGGTGTTGAGATATCATGTGATGACGCAGCACGATGAGATAATTTCTCCCCCTTCCCCACCCCCTGGCTTCTTGTTTGTATTCTTTAATTAATTTATCTTCTCGCCTACAGCTTTTAAATGTGCTTTTAGGGTAGTAGCTTTCTGAAGACACCACACTAAAATTTTATTTGCTCTTAATCTTGAAAAGCAATCAAGCAATCATTTTATAATCTCCCTGCTAGATTCATAGCATTAGTTTTGCTGCAAGCTTTGAATGTGGCCCAAACATAACCCAGCCAGTGGTGAATCTACAAAGGGGAGTGTTTCACTGAGTATCTATCACATTCGTTTTACAGCAGTTCAACTATAATTTAGGCTGCCCTGCCCGCAATACGGTATGTATTTCTACAGAGCAGAGAGTTAATTGTACCTGGGTCCAGCAGCGAACTATAAACACGTTTATGTCATGCAGAACAATTAGTGCTGGGAGTTGTTGCTGGGAGCTCAGCCTATGTTACATATGGGGCAGCATTTGAGTGTTTGTGTGTGCCATCTGCAACGGCAGTCAGCACAAATCCCACTAGCATTCAGCATCCCACAGATCCAAAGAGAAACCAAATGCCATATCCTCTAACTGAGCAGAGGAGGTGGAAGACCACAGGTAACACTGGCTTAAAGATTTTTTTAATGGCTTGCATTACATCCACCAACGTAGCTGTTTCTTAATGAGCCAGTTCTCAAATTTTGGACAGAAGCTGGAAGGACCTGCTACCTTGGGCCATTGCTCTGATTACATGCGATTGTAATGTCCTTTGGTAGTTGGTGTAGGCCAGGAGAAAGCTACGTATTTACCTGTGTTGTGACCAGGCTGAAAAATCCCCAGGTCATTCTGTAGCCTTAAAAGTTATCCCTACCAGCTGCTCTGCCACTTCTTGCAGGAGCTACTGCTAAAACAAGTTTGTCGGGCAGTGAGCTCCAGGCACCCGACCCTCAGCTTCAAGCAGGGTGAGTTTTGGACTGAGTGAGGACAGGAAGATCAGGCATGAAGAGATGCACTTGTATCTGACCCTTGATTAAACTTTAATTTCATAAAGGTGCAATTAAAGACACACGCTAATGCTGTGCAGGATAAAAGGTATCTCTCTATCCCCCAGTGAACATGCAGTCACACATGAAGGCATTTCAAAATGACATGGTAAAAATTCTTCTAGTGTGAACTGTGAGTCACATTTTCAAACACAGTCATGACCAAGCAAGTCTGAAAGAAATGTTTTCCTAACAGTAAAAGCAGAAGAGGAGCTGGACGAAAGACCTGAAGATTAAATCCTGGCAGTATGGAAACCAGAGGCAAAATTCCAGGTGAATTGGGTTCAGGGTTTCAGCTTAGAGCCATGTAATTCAGATCTTGCAGCTCTTCTCAAAGTAAAAATGAGTCAGCTGGTCATTGTTGGTATTCAAAGGGAAAATATAAAACAGGTGAAATCATTTAAGCTGACTGTGGCCAATTGGTGGTGAGTTTGCTCTGGAAGGAAAAGAATATATCTGGAGGTGCTACATTATGGGCTCTTATTGCTTTGTAGGTTAAATGCATTTGCTTTGCAGATGGAAGAATTTTTTTTTTTTTAACTGCCAGTGTACAAATTTAATCTCAAGCCTTTCCTTTTCATGCACCATAACCATTAAGCAAGATTTTCTGCTGACCCGCTGTTGCAGGTCTGCGGCTTCCAAGGGCACCTCTGGCAGGATTTGAGGAGTCTGTTGCTTCACCTATGCAGAGCCGGCTGAATTTGGCAAATGATTTAATTGCTGAGGCTCAGGAAGAATAGAGCACACTGCTCTCCTGGCTGTGCTGTGCAATAAATAGAAGGAATAAATCATTATTTTTTCATCTTGAAGGTAAGAAGGTGGGAGCCTGGGCAGAGCTGCTGAGTAGATTGGTATTGCTTTTTATAGGAGTTTCCAGGACTTAGCCAATGCAGAAAGCCAGGGGAATTTCTTCTACCCTCCCTGGGGTAGTTTTAAAGAAGTAATCCTATTGCTGTCTGCTAGGATGTTAGGAAAATGGGCTGGGTTAGACCCACTTTTTCTAGCAGCACTTTTTCTCTTTCTTTGTTTCAAATGTACAAATTATTTGCAAAATGTTTAAGTCCAATTACTGCTTTGGCAGGACTGGTTCTCAGCTAGTTTGGACTGAAAATTTGCAGGACATGCTTGACTTCTGGAAAAGCCAGATGATGGATCCTGGTTCTCGTACATAAAGACTTTGATGTAGGGAGTTGTGTGTTCCAGAAATGGAATATGTGAACCAGGGAGCAGCCCTCCAAGTGAGCTCTGCTTGGGTTATTTCTGCCCTCTCCAGGGTGTGAAAAGATTAATGAATGCCAAATGGTATTGACAGTGGCAAGTCCAGCCCAAGATTATGCAGGCGTTGCTGTTCTATGCCAGCCTTGCATTTGGCCTTAGGAATGGCTTAGAATTGGGCAGCAATATCAAAGCAAAAAGCCTCAAAAACTAACATTGCAACAGAAAATGTTTAGTGCGTCCTGGTCACGGTCGTCATCCAGCCCTCCCATGAGCAGAGACAGCTCCGGTTGGGGCTGGCAAACTCTTATCCTGTGGCATATTTGGAAGCACTAAATCCCTCTCTGTGCTCTTTCCAGGGCATAAATGCTTTTGCCACCCTTTACAGAAGGGTTTGTGTCTTTCTCCTTCTCTGATGGCAAGTCCATGGCAAATGCTCAACGACAGAGTCATGGTGGTTGTGAGCCTGTGATCGTCTTGGGGACGAGCTTTAAAAATTATTTTAAAATCTTTTTTAAAAATAAATTGCTCTTAGGGATTTTATCTTAGGAAAACTTCTGTGCACCATTTATGTCCCACTTTAAATTTCTCCTGTTGCCAGGATTGGATCCTAACAGCATGCAAAGTTTGCTCTGATTCTTTACAGACATACAGATTTCATTCATAGGTCCTGGTGTTGTTCCAAAAATAGTTCTGAAGAATTATTGTAAGCAATAAGCTTTCAAGAGTGTGCTTTAAAGACACAATTGAGCAGGTTTGGGATTTTTTTTTTTTGTACGTCAGAGGTATCTGCGACATCTTAGGAATGTATCCTCATCCTTTGCTCTGAAAAATGCTATGCCTATAGAGATTGAACTGGAAAGAAGAGAAGCAAATGGTAACATGCAGGTTCTGGCCTCTTTAACAGTGAGGTTTCAGATGTATTTGAAGCAGGACTTATTCGTATTTGTACAGATTGACTGTAGGGATGTGTCTTTTAAACTTTTATATCTCTTATCTGTCCGTGCTAGAGTTGTATTCAGTGTTCAACATTGATTTAACTGAATTACCTTGAAAATTTTCCTCAAACCACTGTGAAGATTCCCGATACCCCGCTTGAGAGCCATTAGTGGGTCCCCCCTACAACCTCAGCGCTAGGCAGCCTGCAAGGAAATTCCACCTCCAGCAAAGGATGTTTGCTTTCTTTTTGTCTCAGACAAATGCAAGTGGAGGGCAGATGGGAAGGCCAGAAGCAAGCAGTGAAGAGTCTCCAAAGCCTTCTGGTGGTTTGAACAAAAAAACCCCAGAGGTCTCAAGACTGTCATTCCTCTTGTATTCCTAGCTAAAATCAAGGTTGTAATAATTCTCCCCAAGTAGACCTGGCTACAGCCTTTATCGCCGATGTAGGGGATGCAGACCTGCTGACAGAGCAGATACCTCCAAGAGTTGGTGCCTTCTAGAATTCTGTTTTTCACAGGTGAGTTAGATGACAGGCAGGAGTGCGTACTCTGCTCCAATTTGCAACTATGTGAACTTGGGGTTTTGCTTTGACTTCATAAATCCCCTTCAAGCTGTCAGCTGAAATTAGGTGTTTGCTTAGAGGGAGAAAAATAAGGACCTTGGGTGAAGCTTTGGAAGGCCTTTAGAGGTCAGATACATCAAGGGGTGCCTAGCCATGTTTGTGCATTTCACTGCTTCTGAGCTGCTGATATATCCAGCCCTGCATGACTGTGGATAGCTTCATCCCACCTCTTCCATCCACAGGCAGTGATTATCTGCAAGGTAGCATTGTCCCCCACCCAGGTAGTGCGTGGAGCCAGCTGGGCATGGGGGCAGTCATTCCCTTTCCTTCACATCCCATATTGGCTCCACATGGACAAACCAGCCAGCCAAATGAAGCAAGGCTGGGAGGGGAAACGTGTCCCCTGGCCCTGAGCAGGTAAGGATTTGTCTGAGGATGACCCGGCGTTGTGCAGGGAAGCCATGTCTGGGATGTGCAAGGTTTTACAGACACACGCTTTGCCCTTCTCTAACTGCTTTATGCAGAAACATGCCCGAGCAGAAACACCGAATACACATCCGTATTTTGTTTGTGCTGTGTATAGCTTCGTCAGAAGGCAAACTGACGGAGAGATTCTTCTTATAATGTGTTGCTGGTGGTCTCCTGAACGCCTGAGAGTTATAAATCAGGCAATTGTTTGGTTCTCACACAGGAAAATGTTTTGGTAAATGCAGGAGGCTCGAGACTGGCTGAAAATGTCTGGGGCTCCCATTGTGTGCAGAATGTAATGTGTGCAGAGGAAATCTGCAGCATTCCTATGGCAAACCACAACAAGAAGCTCCATACAGCCCCAATCAGTTACAATTCTCATATAAATTATAGTGGCTTAAATGTTATTTAAATAATAAACAGCTTTTGCATTCCAGACATTTCTGCGATTCCAGAAGGTGGCTGTATAATACCAGCAGAATGAAATACTGCATGTTGCAGGCTAAGTATGAGGCTTTATTTGTGTGTGTATCTGGTTTTGTCACATCTAGCATATTCTTTGGCTATAAACCTTGGACTTTCAGTGCACTGTGTGTATCTTGGAGCCTAGGGTTCATCCATTATCCAGCAGCGAGTTGTCTGAAGGTCAGTCATGCCAACATGCCAGTAAGCTGAAGATGCAACCACAGAGGCAGCAGAAGTATCCATCGCTTCTGGGCCATCACCATAGCTTATTATCATGTGCAGTTTTGCCTGGACCCTGCTCAGCAGCTGATGGTATAACCACTTCTTTCCAGTTCAGTTTCCTGCACAGATGGCTGTGTCATGCTTGCTTAAAATAAGTGTGGCTTGAGCATTAGGAAGAAGAAGGGCAAGTCTGGTGGAGATCATCCCTTGTCCAGGAGAGAGCTCACCCAGCAGACCTGGGCTTTCAGTAAAGGAAGAGTCTTTTTTTTTTTTTCTTTCTTCTTTTTTCTTCAGTTCTTTAATGTCTTAGCATAGGAGACCTCTAGGGGCTGGCAGCATTTGCTGTCTTTTGGTGCCTTCACTTGAAGGAGAAGGTTGGTGGCTGCTCTCCGGGCAGCCCCACAGCCCTTCTCCACTTCATGGCAGCAGCTTATTGAAACTTGAGGAGTTTCTGTTTGCTCAGAAGGGATTTTGGGGTAGAGGTGGGCCAGGGCCGTGGCAGCACCTGGGAGATGACTCTGGAGATGAGTCCTCTGGCTGAGTTGAAATCATCCTAAGGAAGTGTGTGAGCCAGCATGAGAGGCTGCTGCCCCGGTGAGGTCCTGCTGGAACCGATGAGACTGGATGGGTATAAAGAACTGAGCTTTTTATTCCTATTTGGTCAAGTTATTCTTGGTGTAGCTCTCCTGAACTCAGGCCATGGGATTTTTCCAAAACTCTTTTACAATTGACACAGTCTCTGCCCAATCTGCATATTTTGTTGTCAAATTCCAGCATTCAGGAATGTTCTCTTTTGGTTTAATTTTTCCAGAATATTAGAGAAGAGAAACTGCCCTGTGGTTAAACAATGGGACTGGCGTCCAAAGGATGATCAAGTCTGACTCCAGTCTCTTCCACAGACTTCCTCTGTGATTTCAGGGAAGTCGTTAAACCCCTCTGTCTATTAGGGTCCCATCTGCGAGACAAGGAGGATCCAATACTTTTCCCTCATCTGAGTCTCAACCTCTTTTTGTGCTTGCAGGGCACTGAGCAGGGTCTCAATATTAGCTGGCGCTGTGGGGCTTTACCATTAAAAAGTTAATAATAACCAGCCATATTTCAGATAAAATGTGATTTGCAGTTTAATATGCTAAGTAACAAAGGCTTTACCAAAAGAATGAACAATAGCCTTTTCCATTTCACAAAATGATTTGCCAGGCAGAATAAGCGCACCAGCATTTTTATAAAAACAAATTATAAATAATTGCTTTTTGCAATTTAATACACACATAGAAAGAGCCAAAAGAGTCCAGCAGCCACCGGGAATCTGATTTCATTGCCGATTTGGACTGTCTCTGTAGTTTTTATGAAAATCCCTGAAGACTGTGCTATTTTGTAAACTAAACATGGCTCTTTTTTTGCTGGCCATGTAAAGTCTTTTTCCATTCATTAGTGAGCTGCTTTTTTTGTGAACACAATTAGACAAAGGAATAAATCAGTCAACCAACACAGGACGTAATTTTGGCAATACCAGGCCGTCTCTGCTCTTATTTGCTTAACTGTATAAATCTTTCACCATACTACAAATGAGAGCAGTTCCCCCAGTGTCGGGGTCAGGGGAAGAGACGGATTAGGCCAGATCCTGTGGGTTTGACGGCTCCCACCGACCACGGCTGGTGTTGAGTGGTTTCCCACATTATGGCAATTCAGCATTCTCACTATTGGGGAGTCGCTTTGAGATATTTCTTCCATTTCCTCTCTCGTATTACCAAACTTAAACATCACCAGAACGACAGCTCCTTGAGGGCTGTGTCTCTGTAAAGGGTTTTTATGTCCCTTCTTGTTCAAATACCTGCATGCTTCACTGGTTTTTGTGCAGTGGCCTTGCGATGCTCTAGGGAGAGGGTTGTCTTTGTTGCTTCTTGGGCAAGGACACGGGGCATGCTCTTAACTTTTCATCCCACACCTCATGCTCCTTCTGGCACCCTCCAGCATACAGCCCATAGAAATGCAGTTTCTTTTTGCAAGGAGAATTGAAAGGTTTGCTGGACCCCAGAGGCAGTGATTCCCTCCCTGGCATTCCCAGCCAGCTCTCACACTTGCCGTTAGTATGGGTGCATATCCACAAGGGCAAGGATTTGTGATTAATCCGCACTGGAGCGGGATTTGGTTCATCCCACTAGTTTATGGGCTTTTGTGTAGCCAGAAAGGCCTGCCAGCTTGTATTCATAGAGGATTTGAGGCCTGAGAGATGCCTTTCCTCTCTGGGCAGCACATCTGCACTTCCATCCTTCTTCAAGGCTCTTTTGAGGCTGTAAAGCTTGTTTTGGCCCTCTGCAGACAGGTGAATCCCACCCAGGGTACCTTGTGTTGCTACAGATCATATTAAACTTCCTCTGTGGAAAAAATACAAGTTGAGAGAAGGATTTGGGATTTACTTCCCCACAATTTATCCTGCTTCGCCCAACTTTTTCAACTGCTGGTATTGCTGTAGGTGGGTTTCCCCTCCCCATGAGTATGCTGGACTTGCTTCCCATTTCCAGTGATTTACAAAAGATTTCTTTTGTAAGTAACACAAACAGTAAGTCTTTATAAATTTATTTATTTTTAGTAAAGATGTTCTCAGGTTTCCCACTACGTTTTTCTAGAGATCACCAGATAAATAAGCCTCAGGAAAGATACACCAGGGAAGGGAACTATAAATACTCCCAAAATGTTGAGAATAATTGTCAAGGCTTAATGCATAGCTAATGGCCTAATCTGCAGTTTCATCACAAGACATGCATCTCCTTGCTTGCTTTCACCATAGTCCCCCTGGAATATCTGTCCATTTAAAGTTTATTTGTCCTACCGAAGAAAATTAATTTCCTATTCATAACCTATTTCTCCCCAGTTTTTAAATTAATCTTTATTTTTTGAAGACGGCTTGTCAGTGACCGAGTGCTACCTGTGGTGTAGTCTATAATTGAGCCAGGAGGAGCCTTTAGATAAAAAAATGCAATGCCAGCCTATGCCATCTGTCATTAATGGTGCATTGTCACTACATGTATAAATGAACTGACCCCTAGCTGGATGGCTGCAAATGTGATCTTCAGTGGGGGTAGGTAGGAAAAGAATTAATCTGCATCATACTTTGGTTCCTGCGGATATTTTCTGATAGGCTTCTCACTCAGGGGAGGAGAAGGATGATCTGCTTTGTGTCAATCACACTGGTTGTTTTTCCATCAGTGCTCATGTTGCCGTGTTTAGCCCCTAGATTGACTGATTCAGGGGACAGAGTCCAAGTTCCTGCGCAGAAGACCTTGCAGGACAACACCAAGATGATCTGGGGCTGCCAATGTATTGGCCAAGTTTGGAGAATACAGCTCATCCTGGTGTCCTTGGGGCCAGGGCAGCATAGATGTGGCTTGGCTCATGGTTTGTAAAGGTGGCTTAAAACTGCCAGTCTTCCCTTTGTCCTGCCTATGCCAAAGCACAGGGATGGGCAGATAAATGATCCTGCCCAAAGGGACTATTCCTGGAAGAGGATCACCGAGTTGGGCCCATGGCACTTTTGTACTTGCAGCCTGATCGGGAATGCTAAGGAGCAGGTTTGGGCACTGAGCCACCAAGAGGCATCAAGTGATGTACAGGAACTGTGCCTAGTGGTTGTAGCTCATTCTCCATGGTCACCTCCACACCAGGCACTGAGTTTGGGTCCCTGCTTCTTGGAATTATGTCTTTTGCCCAAAAGGCTGAAAATTAAACTCCAGTTTTTTCTACTCTGTTTCCCTTGTAAATGCCAGTAAAAAGAAGCTAAATCTGAGTGAGAGCATGTGGCTGGTTAGCTGTCTGCACTGCATGCCCTGGGCAGGACAAGGCTTGTATCTGGTGGAACGTGGCTGCATCTGCAAGTCATTGCCTTCCCTCAGTCCCTTGTTGGGATCTGTTTTCAGTTGCTGCTGAGACAAACTCACCAGTCAAAATATTGACACTTTTCAAGTCCAAGTCAGCAACATTTCCTGTAAAAAGTGTTTTACATTGCATTTGCATGAGTTGCTTTTTTGATTGTCTCAAAACCTCCATAAACCAAGTTCTGTCATTAATTTTACTCTTCTATTCAATGCTGGTAATTTGTACATTGTGCTTGTCCAGGGAGTGACAATGTTAGTGCTGTGCTGCAGGACATTCAAAGTGCAGGCAAATCCATTGTTTCATGCTGAGATGAGCTAATTGTTGAGCACTGACACTTTGCTAGGTTGGGATACATGCTGGGTGATCTTCCTTCTTCGGTAACAAATATGATTTCTAGGGCGTTGTAAGTTGGGTCTGTTTGAGCACTAGTATTGCTGTAGGAATGTCATTCTTTAAAGGTGCTTTTTTACTCGTGCTCTGGCTTAGTTTGCAAATGGTTGTTTCTGTGCAGCCTCCAGTGATATGGTACCCACCCCTGGTGAAACATTAAACCTTTGGTCTTCCGATTCCTTTGCCAAAAGGTAGAGCCTGGCAGCCTTCACCAAATCCTGGGACTCTGTGGTGACGTGTGTTGAATAAAAAGGTGTGCCCGGAGATCTTACAGTTCTCTTTTCCTGGGCTTGGTTGGAAACCTGGGAGGCCTGATAATCGCTACAGATCCAAGCCAGCAAACATCTGTGTGTGTCCCTGTGCTGCATCAGCCTTCATGGCTAGTCGAGCTTCCATTTCTGAACAGAGGTGTTTCTAAATTTGAGGGACTGACTGACATGGTCAATGATGGAGCCTCAGGGTGGAGGGTCTGCATGAAACGTGAGGGCTGGATCAACCAAAACCTCAAGGTTTTCAACAAGTTGAAAGTGGTGGCAATTTGCCCCAAGCCTGGGGCATAATATCCACCTGCATCAATACTGGTTGGGCACCAACCAGACACATAGCAACCCTAGAGGGAGAACCATGGGTGATGGTAATGCTGTGTGAGCCAACGGTGCTCGCTTATCAGGAATAAGGCAAAACAGGTAATGCGCCATTTGAGGAGAAGCATGGCCAGGACATCCAGGGAAGTTGTTATTCCCCTTTGTTTGGTGCTGGTGAGGCTGATCCAGTGTTGGGTCTCCCAGTTCAAGAGGGTTGTGGACAAACTGGATTGCACCCAGGGGAAGGCTACTGGGAAGGTCAGGGGTCTAGAGTACTTTGCCTTTGACAGAGGTGGAGGAACTGGGCTTGTTCAGGCTGGCAAAGAGGAGGCTGGGGTGCTCTATCAGCTACCTGCAGCTACTTGAAGGGCAGCTCCAGAGCTCATGCAGCCAGACACAAGCCACAGCTTGAGAAATTCAGACTGAACATTAGGAAGAACTTCTTTTCCAGATACTCAGGAAGAGGGCAAATCTCTCTTCTTGGGGATTTTCAAAGGTTGTGTAGAAAACGCAACAGCTGAGCTGATGTGTTCAAGCAGGAGGGTAGATGAGATCCCCTGAGGTTCCTTCCTACCATAAGTCCTGTGATCCTACAAAATCAGAGCATTGGGATTTCTGCTTTCTTTTTGTTTTTAAAATAAAGATAATGCTCAACCAGACTTGCAGGCTTCAACAAGTAAGAAAACAAACAAATAAACCCCCAAGGAAAAAAACAAGCAGACAAACAAATAAAACGCTAAGTAAACAAGCGAGCAAACAAACAAAACCCCCAAAGGACAAATGAGTCTTGTTTATTTAATTCCCTGGTTTGCAGTCAGCCTCATGATTTTTGTGGATTTTTTTTTTTATAAAGTTTTTGGCATTGGCTGGTAATTTGTAGTCTGACTGGGGTCATATGTGACCATTTACTAGCTCAATCATTCTATAAATTTGCAGCACCTGACAAAGGAGAGAAAACATCTCAGGTAGAGGTGTTGATGAGAGCAACTCTAACTGTACTAAGACTTAGGCTTGTTCCAGGATCTGTATAAATCTACTGTAAGAAGAATGAGGACATAGATATAGCTGTTCTGCTGTAAGCTTAGCTTGCAACCTTCAAAAATAAAATCAAATTGTCTTTGAAGAAGAATTAAAAGAGTCATCTCTTGTAAGCCACCAGAGACAACAAAAGTAAAGAAGTGAAACAGTTAAAGAGTTGAAGAGTTTGTCACGTGCTTTCCTTTGGGGCAATGTCCGCTTTCACTTTGTTGGGTCTCTCAAGCTGATGTTTGTTGTGATGGTCCTGGAAACAATAAGCCCACCTGGGATGAGGCTGAAGAATGGGATCTGTGGTTTGATGCGTGGTTATCTTTGATCCTGCCTGGCAAGTAATCCAAGGGGAGGAAAAAAGAAAGAAAAAAAGAAAGAAAAAATAAATTCCTGTCATGCTGACTCAACACCTTTCACACCGTAAGCTTTGAACTGTACACCCAGCTTCTGCACCTTACCTATGCTCTGTGTTCCCAGCTAGAAAGCACCTTTGTGCCTCGTGTAATTTTTCAGCTGATCAGCCTGCAGTAAGCTATTCCATGAGCACTATGAGTTCAAAAGCAAGCTCTGGAGGTGAAGAAGCCTCAGCAATGAGGACTGAGACCCTGGGGGAGAGCAGATACTTGGGAGAGGTCAAGAGGGGACAAGCAATCCTTGTTGCCTACCTGATTGCAACCCTGGAGCTCACCTTCCTCTTCATGCAGATGGGAGTCATGCCCGTAAGTATGGGTTGTTCTGCTTCACAGCATGTCTTGCCTTCAATGCCCGGCTATGTCGCTTTCCAGCAAAGTCAGAAGAGCATTTCCAGCAGGAGGGAGGAAAGTGTATTCCTACCTGTGACTGAGGAAAGCTGTGACTGTGTTCAGGGTGTTCCTGGGCAGTAAAAGCTGGTTTATTATTTGTATTGCAGTAGTACCTAGAGCCCTTTCCTGGCCTGATGGCCCTGGGTGAAGCTGATGTAGTTTGTGTCCTCTCGCTTGCAGTGGGAGAGTGACCCAAAAATCAGGCAGCAGAAATCAGAGGTTTCAGATCAGAGGTGGGTTTTAATGAGAGCTTAATAAACCAGCTGTGAGTGGGAATCACTGCTTCTCACTTGCTGAACTCTTGTGTCTGTTTTCATAGAAACAGGTTGGAAAAAACCCTTAAGATCACCGAGTCCAACCGTAAACCTAATACCACCAAGTCCACTGCTAAACCATATCCCTAAGTGACACACCTTCGCAGCTTTTAAACCTCTAGGGATGATGACTCAACCACTTTCCTGGGCAGCCTATTCCAATGCTTGAGAAGCCTTTCAGTGAAGACTTTTTTCCCTAATATCCAAAGTTAAACCTCCTCTAGTGCAACTTGAGGCTATTTCCGCTTGTCCTATCACTTGTTACTTGGGAGAAGAGACCAACCCACACCTCTCTACAACTTCCTTTCATGTAATTGCAGAGAGCAATGAGGTCTCCCTTCAGCCTCCTTTTCTCCAAGCTAAACTCCTGTTCCCTCAGCTGCTCCTCATAAGACTTGTACTCTAGATCCTTCACCAGCTTTGTTGCCCTTCTCTGGACATGCTCCAGCACCTCAATGGCTTTCTTGTAGTGAGAGGCCCAAAACTGGACACAGCATTTGAGGTACAGCCTCACCAGTGTCAAGTACAGGGGGGCAATTGCTTCCCTAGTCCTGCTGGCCACATTGTTTCCAACACAAGCCAGGATGCTATTGGCCTTCTTGGCCACCTGGGCACACTTCTGGCTCATACTGCTGGCTGTTGACCAAAACCCTCAGGTTGTTTGTTTTGTATTTTGGTTTTTTTTTTTTTTTTCTGCCAGGCAGCTTTCCTGCTCTTGTGAGTTCCTGTATCTATAATACGCCTGCCTGTCCAACCCCATCTCTGGTGAGCCTGTTCCTTCTGGGAGATCTCTTTGATGGTTTGATGTCTCCAGAGGCAAACTGCTCCCTTCGTCTGGGACTAAACCAGCCTGCAGTGCCCTGAGCCTGAAAGAGAATTTATTTATGGGAGATCAGTGTAGTTGATCAGTGATCAGTTATGGGGGCTTTGGAAACCTGGGTGCAGTGCATGTAGGGAAGCAGGCAAGATTAGGGCACTTCCACACCTACTGAGAGCTGAACTTGGCTGAGAGCTTTAAACAACTCTTAGCAGATGGCATAAAACAACAACAGGAATCAGAAATAGCTGTCCCTTGAGCATACAGTTGTTAAATAAAAAAACCCCAAAAGATTGTGTCTCTTTGAGGTGCGATTCTGTGGTTTTTTGCAAGCTCAGGTTGTGGATAGAATCACAGAATGGTTAGAGTGGGAAGGGGGCTTAAAGATCATTGAGTTCCAGCCCCCTTGATGTGGGCATGGACACTTCCCACTAGATCAGGTTGCTCAAAGGCCCATCCAACCTGGCCTTGAACACTTTCAGGGATTAGGTGTTCACAGCTTCTCTAGGCAACCTGTTCCTGTGTCTCACCAGCCTCACAGTAAAGAATTTCTTCCTAATATCTAATCTAAATCTCCCCTCTTTCAGTTTAAAACCATTACCCCTTGTCCTATCACTACACTTCCTGATAAAGAGTCCCTCCCCATCTCTCCTATAGGTCCCCTTTAGGTACTGGAAGGCTGCTATAAAGTCTCCCTGGAGCCTTCTCTTCTCCAGGCTGAACAACCCCAACTCTCTCAGCCTGTCTTCATAGGAGAGGTGCTCCAGCTCTCTGATTGTCTTCATGGTCCTCTGCTGGACCTATTCCAACAGGTCCATGTCCTTCCTTTGCTGAGGACTCCAAAGCTGGACACAGTACTCCAGGTGGGGTCTCACTAGGGCAGAGTAGAAGGGTAGAATCACCTTCCTTGACCTGCTGGCCACCACTTCTTTTGATGCAGCCCAGGACGCGGTTGGCTTTCTGGGCTGCCAGCATACATTGCTGGCTCATGTTGAGCTTCTTATCCACCAACACCCTCAAGTCCTTCTCCTCGGGGCTGCTCTCAATCCATTCTCCACCCAATACCATGTAGACTATAAGTAAAGGCAATATTTTGCCCATGCTATGCTTTCGCTGATTCCAGCTTGCTCAATTAAACAACAGCTCCAAGACCTTACCACATTCATCCCCTGGTTGGTGCTTGGACTGCCCCAGGTACAGAGTCTGGACACAGGAAGGGTTCTTAAAGTCTAGCTCATCCCCCTTAGCAGTAGCTGTGTATGTTCAGCTGTGCTGGACTGCAAAGGTAAAGGATGATTCAGATTTCTCACCTGGTGCAAAATTGATGGTTTTAGTCACATCCCCCCTGATCTTTAGTGGGTGGTGTGGGACAAAGACTTTTGGTCTTTATTAAGCAGATTTCATCTGTAGGTATCTGGAACCGAAGGAAGTGCTTGTTTGGAGTCGTAGTCCTCTCCACACAGACATTAAGCTCTTTATTCAGAAAAATGGCATACTTCATTTCCCCTGACCTGTTGTTTTGTGATTTATTTTTTTTTTTTCTATTTTAGTACTTGGCAAAGAGCCTAGGTTTGGATTCAGTGGGGTTTGGCTACCTCCAGACAACCTTTGGTGTCCTGCAGCTCGTGGGAGGTCCCATTTTTGGAAGGTAGGTGAGAATAATTCTCATGACCCTCTTCATAGCTGAAAAAGACCAGACATTTTTATACTTTAATAAAAAATAATTTAGTTCTGCTTCATGGTCCTGTTGAAAGGTTTGATGATTTCATAAATGGGCAAGGGGGAAATAAATACTACAATTAGAAATACCACAACATAGAAGCAGCCTTTATATTAACTTAGCTATGTTTTAATGACATACATTTAAGCATAACAATATACTAAGAACAGGCTTAGACCATCAGAGTCCTCAGAGCCCGAGTCCAAACAGCTTAATCCTGAAAACATTTTATAGCCATGTGTAACCTTAGAAATGTCTTGTGACCAGGAAACGTAAAAAAGGGGATATTTTTTGATGTTAAGTAGAGCTGTCAATGAAAATAATTGAGGGTCGTGTTATTTCTACAGCTGAATCTTACTGTATCTACACCAGTGTTTAATACAAAGCTATACTTTTATGAATCTTTAAGAACTGATGCATCCATAAGCTCATCTATCAAAACAAGAAAAGAGTGGAAAAGCCTCAGGTTTTCCTTCTCTCTACCCCAAGGGACACACACCCTTTTCCTAGTGAAATGTAAACAGCCCAAAAAAATTCAAGTGGTGGAGGAATGCATTCCTAAAAAGCAGAAAAAATTTGAAAGAACAGGGTAATCCAGTGATAGGAAACTAAAATGAGGCTGAGAAAATCTAGCTTTTCTTCTCAGTCTTGCTACTGTTTTGGGGGTGTGTTTTGTTTTGCTTTCTTTGTTTTGTTTTTTTTGGGGAGGTGGGTGGTTTTGTTTGGTTTTGGGTTTCTTCTTTTTTGCAAGGCAGAGTTTTGTACTGCTGGTAGCCAGAAATAAAGATGGTCCAGCTCTCAGACCCAGTGAGCTGGGCTCCTCCTGAATATCTAGTCCTCTTTTGGGGGCTAAGCACTTCTGAGAATCTGATTAGCACTTCCCGTGGCAGATAAATGAGAGTGAGATGGCTGTGCAACTACATCCATTTGGAACAAACTGTACAGTTCCACTTCTGACAACTTTGTACCATTTCTGTACCAGGTTTGCAGATCAATTTGGCACCCGAGCAGCCTTAATTCTTTCCTGTGCATCTGGAAGTGCCTTCTTCCTGCTCATGTCCATCTCCACCAGCATCCCCCTCCTCTTCCTCTCCAGGCTCCCAGCAGTGTTCATGCATGGGTTACCAGGTAAGCTCAGTCAGGGCTTTCCAAATTGCTTTTATTGCCTGATTCTTCTCCTTTTGCTCATGTTGCTGGAAGTCAACAGGCTCAACAGCATCAAGGAAGGCAGGAAGAATATTTGATGGTCATCAGGGATGAAATGGTGAGAATGTGAAGGAGTGGGTGTATCGGTTATGGAAAGGAACAGGAAAACAGGGGTAGTAGTCCGTAGTCCCAGGCTCATCCTCCTGTATCATCTTAGCAAATTGCTTGGACTTCATCATCCAGACATAGGTGATGAATCCTTGTGGGCAGCAGTGCTACCCCAAACTTCAAAGCTGCCTTCTTGCAACCAGGATGTTTTGTAGGAGAGCTTTTCCTTTTCTCCTGGGAAAATGAGCATATTGGTCAAAATGAAATGTGATTACAAAAATACCTTCCGTTACCCACCAAGCTGTTCTGCTTTTGTTGGTCTTTCCTAGAGGTTTCTAGTAAAAACTATAAGCAACCTTTAGCTACTAGAAGTCCACGTAACTTGTGCAAGAGGACTTGAGTTCACAGGGTGTTAAGCCTCTTCTTGAACTTGTGAAGTGGTTTGAGTGTTTTTGTTTCCTATAGCTGATGGGCTGAACCAATTCCACTTAGCAGTGTGCATGAACATTTGCCCTGGGGTTGCAAGGCCTATTTTCTGGCAGGCACTGTTTCTGTGGCCTAAAAATTTGTATGGCTGCTGCTCAGGCCCTGTGGCAAGCTTCTTTCAAGGGATTTTTTTTTTCCCCTGCAGGTGCTCAGAAGGTTATTACAGACATGACTGCTCCTTCCCAACGTGCTGATGCTTTGGGGAAGCTGGGTCTTTGCTTTGGAATCGGTATCATCATTGGCTCTGCCTTGGGAGGTGTCCTCTCCACCAAATTCGGGTAAGTGGCCTACTTGTTTGGTGTTGGCCTTGTGGCAGCCATTGACGGAGCTGCTAAGGGGTATTTTGCTTTCCCCCAGTTTTTGTTGATACCTTAATGCTGATGGCAGTAGAGGATAGTACCACAACTCAAAATTTTGCTTTCCATACTGCTACAAAAACTACTCCCACTGTTTTTAAGGAGACCTTGTTGAATGTCTCATCTTCCACCTACTTAAAAAATTTAAAAACAAGTTGAAGTAAGAAATGGAGTCTGTCTCCTGGTTGTCCTCTCTTTGGAGCTGAGTGTACTGAAAAGCAGCTTCATAGGTTGCTTTTAAGAAACATTGTACAACTGAGAAATGGAAATCTGGAGCAGTGTAAAATTAATGGGAAGATCAGTGTACTTGGGGCACACTCAACATAGAGCAAGACCTTGGGAAAGAGGAAAGCAAGCTTGGGACAGTGGGGGAAAAGAGTGAGGAGGTCTAGCCCTGTCACAGCAAGATAAAGCACATGCCTGCTGCTTCCCTGTTTGCTTTCTGCTGCCTGGCACATCGCAGTGGTCTGCCACCTCCTCTTATGTGCTGCAATAGGAAAGAAATTTGCTGAATTTACCTATCGGTGTTCATTACTGGTAGAGGAAGCTCAAAAACTGTGGTGTGGTGAAGAAATTTGCAGGTATGGAAGTGCACATGCCTGTAATCTTCCTGGTAGATTCCCGGGGTGGGGGGGGAGCGGAGGGAACCCACTTTGTGACTTTTGAGTGTTTATTTTGTTCTACTTCTTTTATTATGGACATTTGCTTCTGCAGATTCAGGTTAGCATGGAAATAACTTTATTTTCAACCTTTGTGAGCATTAGAGCTCCTCTGCAGCCTAGGATAGAGGCTAAAGGTCATTAGGGGAAGGTTTTCAGGAATTGGAGTTTTCCTGAAGGGATCAGTGTCACTGGCAAGTGTCAGTGCAAGCTAGGTGTCCCCATTGGTCTACCTGTGCTGCCCAACACTGCCTCTCACAGGGACCCTGGGCCACCTTACAGGCGTGGGGCCCATCTCTTCTCATCTGTACAGTGATGACATCTCATTAAAAATCAGTTTTCATGAACTTCAGGTAGCTAAGTCGAATGTCATTGATATTTTTTTTTCATGGTCGTTGTCCTAGCACCATAAGCACTGCACTTATGTACATGGCATACACTGCATATGGTGATCATCATCACCTGGGCATTTTGGCAGTCTTGGGCCAAATTAATTGCTGTAGACAATCTCGAGCATTTTCTTCCTCTCACTTGAAACCTGAAAAGCTTTTCCTTAATTCTTTTGTGGTTGGTGCCTGTTCTGTGTTGGCCAGTTGGTACAAGGCTGGCTATGTGATTCTTTTCGTAGTTGTTATACGGGTACATGAAACAAAAATTGGACATGTACATAATATTAATTAATTCAGGATTTTAAAGTACAGGTGTTGATGGTTGACTGGGCTTTTAATAAGTATTACTTTTAATAAAATATAGTGATTGTATCCCTTTTGTGTGTCAACTGCCTGAAAGTGAAGGTTACTTCAGTTCTCAGTCCATATTTAAACATCAGCTTTCAAGTAGTATTGTTATCTAGCAAAAGTTTCACTTTCTAGCCCGTGCATCAGTCACTGGTTTATAGAAAAATCATCAGTGGGAGAGAAGCCCCTGTTTCAGTTAATTAGTTCAAGATACTTGAATGCATCCTGGCATTTGGAGGTCAGGGCTTGGTGCTGTCAGACAACAGGATGCTTCCAGACTCCCCAGGCTGCTGCTTATTTCGAAAGCTTCTGGTCCTTACACTTGGTGCTTGCAACATAACACTGAGAAAAGTGAAAGTTGATCGTAATCGTGGGAAAGTAAGGCACCCGCACCTGAAAAACTACATCGCTGTTGTCTTTCCAGTTGCGGGGAGTTGTTTCCCTTCCATCCGGTGGAGGGCAGCTTCGGCTCGCAGTTCATGCGTGGCTGCCGGAGCATCCCAGCAACCATCTCAGTGGTTTCAGGGCTGCTCTTCTGTCCTGTGGCAGGACTGGGGAAAGCAGCCTGGCTGCCGGCAGCATTTGGATTTCCCCATTCAGGATCTCTGCATCCCACTGGAAGGCTGGCAGGAATTCCCATTAACAAGGGACAAACCCCAGCCTGCTGGCAGGACCCTTCTGACCACCCTGATGGTGCAGAGAGTTGATTTGATTTTATAAACAGTAGCACCAGGCTGAAGGACTGCACAGGGAGAGCACCCTGGCTGTTTTGTAGCCACCTTTGCTCCAGCCAAATCCCACCTTTGCTCTGACACCATGCTTAGCTCCTGTGGCAGATTTCTGTGCAAAGATTGGAGGAGCAATCTACTGATTTTTAGTGTTTTAGCTGATAGTGGTGGTAAGGAGGAATTCAGCCCTGTGAGCAGACGAAGACAGCTCTGTGCAACAGAACAGCCCCCAGAGCATCGCTAGCACCTCTGGCTATGTCTGCAGCACTGACCTGGAGGGAAAGGAGTGGGTGTCTCATTATGGGTGTACCCGAGGCTCCTTGGCCCTGTTGCTGTATCCCACAGATTAACTGTTAATCATTGCTCCCTGTTTCCCACATTTGTACAGGAAGGCTCCAGCTGTACTTGGAGCAGCGTAATCACTTCCATTTTTTTTTTTTTTCAGAGAAGAATGACCCAATCTCCTTCCTTTGAAAATAAGCATTTCTGCTGTGTCATGGAAGAGCAAAGCTGGAGATTTCTGTCCACTCTGCATTATTCACTCTCCCTTACCACAAATTTGGCCAGTGTTCCCTGTCTGTTGTTGACAGCGTTATTCATATGTTAGCAGTGGTTTGTATACAAGAGAGGGGGTAGGAATCAGTCTCAGTTCTTTAGCTGATGTCATTTGGTATTATTCCATTGTATTGTATTTACCATTGATGAACTTGACCTAAAGAGCTGGTCTGTTGTTGTTTTCATTGCTGGAATAATATTTGTCAACCCTTATTTATTAAGGGAGCCCCAGGGAAGTTGAATGGCTTGTTCTGATTTGCATAGGATTTTTTGGATGTCAGATCCCAACCTTTGCTCCAAAGCTGTAGCCACCAGCTCCAGCCCTTCCTCTTCCTCTCTCTAAAGTACCACATTTTCCCCCCATGTTTTCCAGAACTTTGAGTGAAGATGTAGCAGAGGAATTCTGACTTTTAGTCGAACCTGGACACATTTAATCTGTGGAATGTGGCTTTGCCTTTTGCAATTAAAGGAGCTGTTCACCAGTAGGGCTCACCCTGTCAAATTTAATTGCTGGAGACTTCACTCTTAATACATAGTCCTGTCTGCTCACGTCTGTACAAACAGTGCATACAGGTGTAAAGAATATGCTTTCCGTGGGCAGGGTGATGCTCAGGCAAATTTACACCACCTGAGGATGAGGTATAAGCCAGTTTATTAACACAAACTGTTGTAATCTTAACCGTTTGGAAGGTGTTTTCATGCTTGTATGGGTTTTTGGGTTTTTTTTTTTAATTGGTATTTTCTGGTCTTTGATCAGTTGCATCAGGATTATGGATATAAAATACTTAGCTTGAAAGTAACTCCTGTAGTTCAGCCCAGGTCTCTTCTTGGAGAGCCTGCAAACTCCATGACAGCTTATTCACAAAAGGTGATGAAGAAAAGGAGCAGTGTTTGCTCTCTGCAAATGTTCCCCCCTCCCTGTACGCTTGCAGCAAAGCTGTTAGGGGACCACAGACTGCAGGTGAGTCTGTACCCCTGGAGAGAAGTGATTTGGTATTTGTTGTAGACTTTTGTGGCAGCGCTTTGGGTGAACAGTGAAAGAAGGCGGCTGGATTAGTCTTCAAAAGTGGAAAGATGAGCCTGGGTAACTAATTACAGAGATTTCATCCTTTCTTCTGGGATTATGATTAATTGCATTTGGCTTCTTTCTTCTTTCTTTCTAACAAGGACATACAGAAGCTATGTGACCCAAGATTTGTTTGCTTTCTATGGACAAGGAGAGGTTTCTTCATTTTAGTGACTCAGCTGTAGGCTTAAATCTCTTGGAGCAATTATTCTTTTGAACTTGGGATTTTCCTGGCCAAACCCATTTGGTTTCTTATTTAATATTATTACAGCAGGCTTTGGGGATAGTTTTTTTTTCGCTGGCTGTGCTATTATCCTTCTTCCTCAAGGGGAAAAGAAGAGGCTTGCTCGCCCGGAGTAGGGAATTGCATTTCTTTTCAATAACCCATTTGAACAATGTCCTCTGGCAGGGAATTTCTCATTGCTTTGCAGCAGAGTGGAAAAAACGTGGGTGTTGAAAGGGCTGAAGGTTGGGAGCTGGGAAGGCGGGTGGGAACATGGCAAAGGGTGAGAGGGTTGCGCTCTGTTTTGGGACAAAGCAGGGCATTCTGCTGCTGGGAGCTGCTCCTGCTCCCTTCCAGTAGAAACTCTGGTATTTCTCCGCCGGGGATGATGTTGATCAGCCAAGAGCATGGATGGGTGATGCTGGTATGAGCATTGCTTTGTCCTTTGTATCAAGGGACTTTGGGGAGAGGGAGGTGGAGTCTGCTTGCCAGAAAGCCATCCCCAAGCTGAAACGTGGTCTGCCACTGTTGGTCGAGCTCTGGGGTGCCTTGGGAGAGGCGGGGGTGGGGGGTCCAGGAATAGTGAGTGGACTTTTTGTCAAGGAGCTGATGGTTTGAGGAAGGCCCAGAGGACCTCAGCTGTGGCCTTCTGTGAAAAATAAACCAAACCAAAACAGGATCCAGAGATTCTTTTTCTCATCTACTCTGCATGACACCAATCTTAAGTTTCAGAAGCCATGGTCCCCGATGTTGTCTGTAAGGTCTGTATCATGCACATCATCCCTCCACAACTTGTTGGTTCAGAGTTCAGGTCGAGGGCACTTTTCTCCTCTCCTCTGTTCCCAGCACCAGAGCTTTCTAGTTCTGATGACTTGTTTAGCCTATTCTTGAACCTGAGAAATGCCTCAGTGCACTTTGGGTGGAGTTCAGCTACTCTTAGACATCTGTAGTGGAGACAGCTACACCTAAATTTGTTGTTCAGACTCTGTGTGGTTGGTGGAGAGGCACAGGCATTTCTACAGCACCATTTCCCTCTGCATGAAGCAGGCTTGAAACAGCTCAGGGAAGAGTCTGCTTCACAAGCTTTCTGTGGTCACAGTCCTGGGGTTTGCTGGGTTGTGAACATACCAAAAGTCAACAGGATGCAATTTCCCGTGTCTACGCTGCCTTCATGTGACAGACAGGCCTGCACTAAACTCATCCCCAACCTTTCCTTCCTGCAAACCTCTATTCCATCTACCACTTCTAGGCCACCAATTTTAGGTTTGGGCCCACTGGCTTTCTCCTATTTACCCATTGGAAGATCACAAATGACACTACAAAGGTGCCCTCATTCCCCTTTTGCAGACCTTCAGTAAACCTGTCTTTTCCATCCTCTCACTGCAGTCCCTGGTCTGAACTTCAGTGGAGGGAGGCATGTTGATGGGGCCAAGAGCTCCCCTTTGGTCCTTCACCCATAGGTGGGGCCCTTTCCCAAGGGAGGAAGAATGGGGTGCAGGGCAGGAGTCAGCAGCTCATGGGAGAGAACTTGTGCCTTGTGGCTGTCCTCAAAGGTATGGCTGAGGATGGCTGGTCTTGGGTTGAGCTAACGGGGTGCCGGTTGGCAGTTCCTTCCTCAGCCTTGTCAGGACCTCACCATTTTCCTTCAAAACCCTCATTCCCATTTGGCCTTCTGCAGGGATTTGGTGGGAGGGCTGTGAGCACAGCTGTGCAAGCTCATGGTGGATGCCCACCAGCCCCTTCTCCCCACAGCACCCTCATTCCTCCCAGGCATCTCTGCCTTTTGGGTTAGCTGCTTCATCTTTGCAGGGAAACCATGATGAAAAGGCATTTAAAAAATAACAAAGAAAGGGAGAAAGTATCCAGAACTTCCTTGTGTGTCTGGTCTGTGCTGCTTAGACAGAGAGGTGAGGTTTGGGAGTTGCTGGGAATTGACTTCCACCAGAGCCATGGGAAGAAGGACTCCCCGTATGGTTTGCTGGTGTTCATTTGTGGGTTGACAGTGGCTACCCCAGCAGACAGAAAGATAGACAGTTAGAAAATAAAGGAGAAAAAAAAAATATCTAGGGGGGAACTAAGGAAATGACCCTGCTGCCTTCCTCCAGCTTTCATCGCGCCTGTGCACCGGGGGAGGCTGCCCTGCCTCGCCACCCTGTGCCTGGAGACAGAAAGTGAGGGGGTGGTGGGTGAGCGAAACCCTGTTTTGCGCGTGTGATGGCTAGATCGCAATCAAAAGTGTGTGTATGTGTTTGTGAAGTTACCTCTGCTAAACAATTACAGATGTTTGAACACCACTCCCCTCGGCCGATGCTTTGAAAGCCCTGGGTTTCTGTGCAGCGCCGTGCCCTACCTGCTTGGTTGTTCACCGTGTTCCTGCAAGGTTGTGTTGAGGTGGTGGCTGAATTTTTCTTCTCAAGCCTGGCTTAACAGCCCCAAGTAATAAGTGTAAAAAAATGAAAGAAAGAAACAACCCCAAAACCCTGGAATTTTATGGAAAGGCACAAGGTATTTTGGGTCTGGCCTCACTAGCAAAGGTTAACGTTGGAGGGCTGAGCGTGACCCTTGCTGTGCAGGTTGCACAATAAGGCAGTGTCTGTTCATGACTCACTGGAGCTCCATCTGCTCTTCCCACTCCTGGAATACCTCACGACTGGGCAGCAAATCCAGCAGTATCACTGGGGACCGAAATCCGGGGAAATGCTGTTTTCTTTGTTAACAAAAAACACAGACTAGGCTGTGGTTAAGTCCCTGAATTGGGATTTGGGAGTTGGCAATTTTCCTGTGATGCGAGTAAGTTGTCCCATCCCTCTGCACTGGTGTTCCTCATGCATAATGTGGGGCAATGAAATGTTTTTTCCTTCCCTCTCCCAATACATTTACAATATTGCTATTTAAATTATACAGCTCTTGGGATGCAGACTCTCTCTGTCACGAGGTGTGTTCATGCAAATATCTACTACCATAGGGGAATGCGTTCCAGTTTTTCCTGGATGTATCCTCTTCTTCGTCCTCTGGTGTCCTGAGCAGGCAGAGTCATTGTGAATCCAGTTAGCACAGTTAGCATCCCATTTTGGTGGCTTTTTTTTTTTTTTAATTGTTTATCAAAAACAAATGCCAGCCTTTTGCAGTTTCAGAAAAGCAGCAGAAACAACTGAGCTCAGCCAAGCGCAGAGCTCAGTGGTGGGGGAGTCTTAGAGGCTGGGGGCTGAAGTGCAGGGCTGCAGACCCCAGTCCAGCCAGAGAGGGAAATCTCAGGTGGCACAACCTCCCTCTGTTCCTGTCTGCACATGTTCCTACGGACAGCTCTCTCCTTTACTTCTCCTAATCCTTTAGATTCAAAGGGTCACGCTTATGTTTCATTCTGATCTGCTTCAGTGAATGAGCCCAGCCTTGTGGTCAGGTTGGGGCAGGAAGGATGTGGTGCTTGTGTGGGAAGGACTATCAGACAAGGGAAAGAGGGAAGGTCGGGATGAACGGAAATGTGTGGATTTGGCATGTGAAGGGTGAACTGGGAGGAGCTAGGGCTTGGGGAGCTGGGGAGTGAAGCTCTGCAGAAGAAAGGCTTAGTGCTTTTAGATGTATTGGGTCATCTGGGGAAATACAATTGGGGCATCAAGGGGCTGGAAGGAAATAGTATTTCCAAAATGGACCTTCATTGGCCACGGGAGAAGAAAGGGGACAGCACATCCACTGCTGCTGCTCTCCCCTGTTTTCCCCCTCCCTAGAATATGGCTGCTGTAAAGGACGGGTGGAAAAGCAGCCCTTTTGGAGGAGTTTAGGGTTGGGTGTTAAACCCTTCCCGGTGCTTCTCTTGGCCATTGCTGCCAGATTGATAGGACGAGCAGGAGGCTGGTGGGTGGATGGGGAGATGTAATACCGGGTTGTCACAAGGTTCACCATGGCCCTGGGTGAAGGCCAGGCTGCTGGGATGGGGTGCTCAGAGGGAAATGAAAGGGTGTGACCTCTCTATGAACCATGCCGGCTTCTGTGGCGCCACCCAGGGTTTTCGTTTCACTGCAGTCTCTTTATGAAACCCTGCTCACAGCCGCTCCGCCGGCCTGCGAGAGCCGAAGGTATGTGAAGTATCCTGGCCATGAACGCAGCCAGAGGGCAAAGGAGTTTCTGAATGGCCGTCTCCAGGCTAACCCCAGTGCTTGTTGGGGCTTGTCTCTCTAACCTGACAAATCACCGGTTATCACAACCCAGGGAGAAGGTATTTCCGGCATCGGAAACGTTCTCTGCAGCATCCAGATTGCCAGTTCCCATCCGCTTGGGCTGAGCCCTGTGCTGTGCCAAGTGGTGCAGCAAATGCCCTGAGCACCGCTGGCAAGCAGAGATGCTGATCCAAGAGGAGGGCAATGCTAATGGTGTGACCTGAGAGACCAGACACTGTGATGAGGGTCTGTCAGTGCGTGGGACCCAGCCAGCCTTAAGCCAGCAGTGGGTCTGTGCCATAGCACACGCAGAAGGACTCCCAGTTTGCCCAGCTGGCATTTGCAGGAGGCAGGGAAAAATGCCCGGTAAGGTTGCGCCCCATTTTGGGGGATAGGGAGTTGCTTTGGAGGAGTAGCGTGTCCCATTGTAATTAGCTATTGCTTGAGAGGTGGCTTGGATGTCTTGGGAGAGACACAGAACCTATACCTTCATTAGAATAATTTGCTTTGCTTTACAAACACATAAGGAACTCTGCTCTGCTCTCCGACTGTCCTCTAAAGCAGAAGCACAGTGATCAGGCTTTCCAGAGATGACTGGGATTTTCTTTCAGTCCCTCACTTGTGGATGTCTAACGTGGATTTTCAGAGGATAGGAATTTAGAACCTTTGTAAATCTGGTCCATTTAGGATAGTTCCAGATCTGAAAACTTTGAATATTTTTGAGTGTCTGAATTTTTCTTGTTTGCTTGTTATTACAGCAATTGTTGCTTCAATTTTAATTTATTTTTCTTGGTGGAGAGGGGATTATACATCTAATCCTTTGTGGTCTCTATGCAGTATTAACTTTCTCAGTCTCGGTAAATGTTTCTTTATTCCCTGATATTCTAGGCTGAAACTTTTGGACTAATTACTTCTTTACAAAACTTCACTGCGAATCCTTTTGAAATCTGCACTATCTTTATTTTTATGGGGGTTGGTTTATTTCTCTTTCACCCCAGGGTATGTGATGTGAGATGAATTGAAGTCATTGGTAATGGTTCCTTTGAGTTTGGTTTTAAATCAAGCCGTCGGTAAAGAAATTTGTAGAGGAAGGAAGAAAACCTCCAGAAAACTAAAGTATTCCTGCAGGATATGTCTCTAAAAAAGCCCCAAATAATTAGAAATCCCCTTGGAAAAGCCATCTGGGAGCATCTGAGCAATACTTACAGGAGGCCAGGGCCTTAAATGCTGTTCTCAGACTTTAAAAAGCGGGGATGAAAGACAGTAATGGTTATTAAAGCTGAGTATGCTCATGCATCAGATGTTTAAGTTTACTTCCCTCTGAAGCTTAGAAAGGCTCTTTCCTGATATAAAGCTGTATAACAGATTATCTGTATTGTGTGAGGTGGGTTTCTTCCCCTCCCCTTTCCGACTGTCCAGGCACAGTTGGATATGAAATGGACGATGGATCAATTCTGCTGGCTGATGTTTTCCAGTGTAGTCCTGAATGTTTCCCAGTCTTCCAGGAATTACTTTTCATGACAGAAGGAGACCTACTTCTAGATGGACCTACTGATGTTTAGAAAAGAAATTTTGAAAGCATTTGTTGAAGAACTCCCTTAGGGTAACCGGAGGAGCCTGTGGTTGGTGACACCAGGCTCACGCCTCGCACTACACCCACGCGTGTTCTCATTGCATGCGATTACACGGTCTGCAATGTCTAATTGCCCGATTGTAATCTGTCCACCCTACCAAAAGTTGCATCATTTTGATTTTGCCTGGGTGCTGTGTGGCAAGCACTTTTCAGGTGGAGTCTCTTGGCCCTTAAAGGACTTAAAAGATTTGTAAAGTTTTTCCTGTGCTTTTGAATAAAGCCTGATTATTATTTTTTTTAATCATTTTGTTTCTGGGGGATGGAGGTTCAGCTGTGGCAGGGAAGAATTTGCAACAGCTGGAAAAGTATATCCATGGCACAAAGCTGCTCTGAATAGCCGTGGACCTAAATTGTTCGAAAGGTTTCCAAAACACAAACACTGCCTTAACTGTTGCAGTATCCAGTGTAAGCAAATCCCATTTGCCCTTCTCCAGCTGTGCCAATTCATCCCAGGTGCCCACCGGGAAAGGGAAAGCAATCCAGGGCCACGTGCATTAGTCACCTACTTCAGCCTAACAGGACCCAAGGTCAGATGACGCAAAAATGACTCCCAAATACCTACCAAGAATAATACAGTGAGGAGATAAGGCCTTGCCTATCTGCAGGTCTGCCCTGGGAGGGGGACGCGGCAGCGACCTTGGCGTCGGGCAGCCTCATCACTGGCACCCTGCGAGGGGGGAAAGCGCAGGAATGCAAATGGCATGCTGTAAAAGGGCAATGAAGCCATCTGATGGCACACCCGGGCACTCTTTTATTGTGGATGAGGATCTATTTCTGGGCTTTGGAAATGAGCCATCCTAAAGTAAATGTTTAGTCAGCCTTGCGAGCTGTCTGAAATGCGTGGTCTGCCTGTGACAGGGCGGTTTTACGGGGATGGGGCTGACCTTTCTTTGCCAAATGTGGTTCTGCTATAAAGACATTGACAAGAGATGGTAAGGTGAGGGTGAAGTTTAGTTTTCTGTCCTGAAGAACTGAGCTGTAAGAGAGAAAAGGGAGTCTGCCACTTCTGCAAGGACTCATAAAGGGCACAGGGGCTTTCTGTGCCATGGAGGTTGTGCCCTTCAAAACAAGCCCTGATTCTGCAGCTTTGGCAAACTGAGGGTTGCTGTCAATATTATTGACAGCATTATAGGCATGAGTGGAGCCACTTGGCTTTGTGTTGGGTCAGGCTTCTTGCTTTGGCCAGGAGCTGCAGCTGTAGCCTGTGAGGGCAGGGAGAAGGCAGTGCAGTGAAAAGTAGAGCTTGGTCACGGTGCTGGGGACGCCATGATCACTGGAGCAAATAGGGATGTGCCATCGGACACCAAACGGGCATCTCCACCTTGAGTCAGTGATTTAGGAGCATGCTGCCAAGCAGCAACAGCTGGCTATGGAGTGGGGCAGAGTGGGCCTCTGGGGGGACACTGAGCGGTGTGGGGCAAGAGGGGCAGAGGGCACCAGCCATTGAGCACAACGGTGTAGCCATAAACCCGGTTGAGAGTATTCTACTCTCCAGGGTTTGGATGTTGGAGACCTGCAGCTCAGACTCATGTGACGGTTGGGTCTGGGGCTGGGTTTTAGTTCATCTGGGAGAGGAGCGAGTTACAAAACGTGGATCTGGGTTCAGGTTTCAATTCTGCTCCCCAGGGCTATTCCAGGTGTTCAAATACAAACTTTTGGCTCAGGTCCATCTCTAATTAGGCATATTCTTTAAAAGTATTTTCCTTCCTCAGCTCCTGTGCTCTTGGCTTGTCTCCACTAGCCCTCCTTGCTGTGCTAGAGCGCAGTTTGCTGGGTATATTAATTGAACTGTTTACACACCTGGTTTCCTGCAAGAATAGACACCTAGCTCCTTCTTTTGAAAATTCTAGCCCAGAGGCTGTAAACAGGAATTGTGCTATGTCTGGAAAAGCTGAACTGCTTCTTATTTGCACTCCCTTGGGCTGTGGGAGCAGCAGCAGCTGCAGACGTGGGTCAGTTGACCATGGAAACCAGCTTGCACACTCTTCCCACCAGTCCTGTCCTCCCACTTGGCTCAGGTCCTCCAGGAGCTGAGGAGCCACCTTCTCCACAGAGTTATTCCCTTTTATTGTGACAGTGACAGGATGGGCCCCACCTGGCCCTTGGGTCAGCTCAGATACGCATTTTGCCTCATGTATGAAAGCTGTGGGTGTCATCCTGGCATTATGTCCTGTGCAGGGCTGCTGATGGGACCTTTCCTCTCTTTTCATGGCTTTACCTTCCAAGGTTAGCTACTGTCCAAGCTTCCCAAAAGTGGTGTTGGGTTCATCACCCCTTATACTCTTCTAATCATGGCTGAGGTGTATCTCTCATAACCTGTGGTGTGGCTCAAAGAATGATTGTGGAAAGTAAAGGTTCATAAGGCTTGTGTGGTGTGGATTGGATGAAATGGTCCCTTATGGTGTCTTTAGGCTTAAAACATACAAGCATAAGTGAGTGCCATTGCACAACTTTGATTTCAAGGTGTAGGAGAAGGAGAAAGGCAGCACAAAAACATTTGGCTGATACTGTCAAGGATTTCTTCTTCTGAGCCAGATAGTATTGGAAAAGCTCATGGAGCTTTCTCAGATGCTAAAACAGACCTTCAGAGGCTGCTGGGGAGTTCCTCTTCACACCAGTGTGCACTCTATCCTGCCTTAAAATATGCTGATTTTGCAGACATACTATCAGTTTCTGAATCCCACTTTGCAGCCATTGTTTTACTGGGTGACATTGAGTTACACTTTGCCGCTTCATTTCTTTGCTGAGAATTACTTGAATTTCATCTGGAAGATACCAGCTAACCTCTGTGTAAGGCCATGAGTTGGGAGGGTTGGTGGTGATGTTGATGCGTTGGTTGTGCTGTTGGTGGTCCACAGGCTATGGAGTGTGATGCTGATGTGCTGGGCCTTGGCATCTTTAACTCTCTGTACTTCTTGAGGATTCCAAAGCAGCGTCGGTGAAGGCCCCTAGCGGAATCCCCACAAGGCAGGCCCTTGGGAAGGGGCATGCAGATGCCTGGGAATAAGGAACAGGAAATTAGATGCACCTTAGGGCAAAATTTGCTATCCAAATTCCAGTCCATCTAGGAATGGAAAGTGCTGTGGTTCCCAAAGCACTGGACTGGGATTACTCCAACAAGCCCCCAAAGGGGACACAAAAGCATCCAGTGGGGAATGAAACAAGACGTGATATTAGTTTTTGGGTCCTTGTGCCATGGCGGAACCACAGCAACTCTCTCTGAGACCAGCACAACTCCTGATTGCCCAGCAAGCAGTGACTTTCTTGTTGAACTTTATGTTGGCGTTGATTCCTGCTTGGCTGTTGAGTGTTGGTTGTATGCCATAAGTGTTACGAGGTGCAAGGGCTGGGAAATCTCAGCTCTGGAAAGAGGCCCAGAAGGACGACAGTGGCAGGTGCTTTCATCCAGGCTTGCGTCAAAACCCATTGCAGCGGAAGAGGAGAGGGCTTACGCCATCAGCCCACTTACCTTTTCCTCCTGCATAATCATGCCCCTCTGCCAAAAAATGGAATCAGGGCTTTTGCTAGAAACCAGTGGCTAGCTAGATCCAGCGTGAAGCGGCATTTTCATTTGTGCTGCGCTCTGCTCCTGCTAATGGTATCAAATCAAGCAGGAAATTATTTTTGGAGCAGTGGAGCATGTTGAAACCCAGCAGAAGGCAGCTGTTTGCGTAACCGGAGTTGTGGGAGAGCTGCCTCCCTTGTTGCCAAGCGCTTGACTTCCTATGCTGGTGAGAAACGGTTTTCCTGCTCCCGGCAGCTTGAGCAAATCCCTTTAGGCTTAGGAGGCTGGGCCTGGTCCAGAATCCATCATTCCTGTAGCGCCTGCTTCACAGCTCTGAAAGTCCCCAGACACTTTTCGGTGGGGGTCTGAACCTACCTGATTTTGACTCACGGCTCAGCCCCCTCCTTAAAACCAAATGACCTGCAAAATGAAGGGTTTTGTTCAGAGTTTCACGTGTATTTCAGTTAACCCTCAGCAGAGGTCCACATCTGGCATATTGCCCGTGCTGGAAGTGAAATATTATTTCTGCCTCAATCTGAGCATCTGCGCTGTGTTCCACACCCTGGCTGGGTTTCCAGCCCCGGTTCAGTGCCCGGTGGTACCCACAGTGCTTGGGCTGCCTTCGCAAGGATGTGTCCTGGCATGCAGCTCCTCTGGCTGCTCTTCAGCAGCTCCCAAGTGTCTAACAGGGGCTTGATTTTTTATTTTTTATTTTTTTGTTTTGCGGGGGTGGGGAGGGCATCCTGGCATGCTGTGGCTTTTTCACTCTCTGGCAATACCATTTGAAACTTTTCTTTCTGCTCTGTCACTGTACGCTGGTGCCTCCAGACATATGCTGATGGAGCTCCTGTGCAAACAGGTTTGTCTCCCTGGGCTTTGCTCGGTTCTTAGCCCCTCCTCCCAGAGCAGAAATAAATCCCTCCAGTACTACACCAAAACGTCATGCCCTGTAAAATAGCATCATTAATGTGGGTTGTAGGATTGCGTTAGCCAGAAAGAATGAGATAAAGCCACGGGTGCAAAGACGGCAATTGGCTTGGTGCACGTCGGGCTTAAATTCCTGCCCTCAAAATGCAGTGCTTCTGCACAGAAGGGAAGGATCAAGCCAGCATGGATAGGTTTCAAAAGCTGCCATGAGGGTATAAAGGCTTTTTTGTTTGCGGATTTATTATGTCATCCCTCGGTCATGCAAATGTCGCCCCAGAAGAAAGACTTTTTCACATTACTGCCTTGTTCTGGACAAGTCCCTCCCTGATTATTCATGACCGCTGACTCCTTCGGCCATGTGCCCCTTTCCAAAGGGCTGTAGAGTGGAAAGAAATTCCCTGACGCAATGAAAGGCAGGAAAAAAATCCAGCACACCCGAACTGAGTCAGTCTGAAGTATTTATGGCTTTCCAATTGGGTAATTAAGTTCTCATGCAGTCCAGTTAGGGTTAGAAAAGGTGTCTGTCCTGCGCAGGTTGAAGTTTGTTACCGTTACACGAATGTACATTGGCAATGAGACCCTGGTGCTGAGGTGAATCACCCTGAAAGCAGGGTGATTTCCATATTCTATAAAAGTCTTTGTGAAGTAGATTAAAAATTAATTAAAAAAAAATAAATCTGTTGTTTCACTTTATAGTAACCTTTCAAATAAGCGTTTGATGGTTTCTGGGCTGTTTGGTAATAGATGATGGGGCCTTTTATTTTTGCCTGTCCCATCCATGTCTAGGATTGCAGCTGTCACATTTCATTGTCTAGGGCTGTCTAGTATCTCATGGTTTTAGTTGCAAATTCCATTATTTTCCCCTTGCCACTTAATTGTTCCCTGTGGCATAGTTATGCTCCACACCTGTCGGTTTTGCTTGATTTGGTTTGGAGGGACCCAGGATGGGGTGGATGTGCCCTTGGAGACCTCCCAGGTCCATCCAGAGCATACTGCCTGCCCTGCCTTTCAGCTCTTCTTTTCTTCGTCGCACTAAGCTGACCCTCTGTTGGCCTAAGTCTGTTGTGCCCAAATGAGGGGGTTAAAGAAAAGAGGTTGAACGCCCCGGTTTGGTGGCTGCTCTAACTGGTCCCTCACGCTTTGGCCACTCCAAACCCATCCTGTGGTCTACAGCGTTTCAGCCTAAATGTCTTGGGACCTACACTGAAGCATTTAGTAACTTGTACCCCAAAAGACAGTCACGTGTCCTGACAATGAAATACTATCCATCCCATAACATGAAGTTAGTATAAACCGTAGAGGCTCATATTCCTGTAATGCAAAGGAAGGAAGCAGCTGCAGACTTCAAGGAGCAGTATACTAAATTCATCTCAGTTTGAAACCACTAAATCTTATTTCCTCAGATGAATGCTGTAGCTACATCTGAAGCAGTGCTTCTATTTGCTGATATTTTACCCAATGGTAGCTGTAGGGAAGAGTTTAATTTCTTTTGTTGCCTTATCTCTGGGAACCACCTCAGATCCGTTTCAGTGACCTTCCAGCACAGCGTAAGTCTAAAAAAGGGTTTATTGTATGTTTGAACCGCCTTTTGCTCTGAGGAATGAGGATGTAATTGTAACATAGGAAGGACAAATTGAACATGTTCAGGCTTGTCCTGCCTGATCTTTCCACGTTTCTTTTCTTCTTTTTTTTTTTTTTTTTTTCCCTCCCCTTGCAGCTAGCACTCATGATTGGGATTTTCCAAACGATAAAGTCTTGGCTAGCCTAGAGGCTAATATGCTCTTAGCTAAATGAGTTCTGGACAGCTGGATGTGTGGTTTCTTCTAATGCCAGCCAAGACCAAGGTTTGCCACTTTATTTTTGTTTGCCACCAGAGCATCAATCTCCTGCTGTTCATGTCTACAGGATGAATGCAGAAGGAGTCTCGGGCAGATGGCTTTCATATTCCCTCTGGGATAATATTTTCCACATGTTTAGTGATCTGTTAGTACTCTCTTTTCTTTTTTGGTCATGTTTGGATTTTACGAGACGTAGATCTGTGGAAGAAATTAAAGGCAGATATTGACCAGACTTAAAGCAAGCCAAAAAGAACACCCCTAAAGTTTTCAAATGCTGTCATGTTTTGCTCTTAGGAAATCTAATTATTAGTGTAGTTGAAATAGAGGGTTTGTTGGTTATATCTGTAGATACAGAAAGTTGTGCTTAGTTTGTGTCATTTAGTGAAAAATTGCCTTTGTCTGAGGCTAGTTTATCTACTAGCCTTAGTCTGAAGCAGAGATTAGTGTTGGTACTGAATCCATACCATCCTTTTTGCTCAACTGCTGCTAGCTGAAGATGTACTAAAGAGAAATGAATTTTAAGTCCTTTCCTGCTGTTAAACCATACCTCTGTTCTGTGCCTGGGCTCTTTGTACTGGATGCTGTCATTTTGGTGGCTTTTGGCAGCCATTGTGTCTACACTACTGATGTTGGACTGGATCCCATATGCCATTTTCAGCTCTTACTGACTGCGTCTTTTCCGTGATGCCCCTGGTTGATCTTTTCCAGCCTCTTTTCCATGATGCCCATGGTGCAGCTGGAATTGCAGAGTTTCTTGCTAATTCCTCGGGATCCGCATGGCTTACTTTACTTTGACCCTGTGGTTTTTACTCAGTTCTTCCTCAGACAAGTTTCCACTGACTCAAATTTGTGTTTTAATTGAGTCAGGGCTCCAGAATGCATCCCCAGGGCGAAGTCTGTTCCTGGGGCAGCTGGTTCCCATGGAGCTGGGCCTGCCGACACTGGCACACTATTCTTCCTCGGGAAGAATTCTTGAAACAGCAATAGAGATGTCCGACATTTCCAAAATCTACATATGTGTGCTTCTCCCATCAGTAGTGCTGTAATACATGGTGCTGTGTTGTGTTGTCCGGGTGCTGCAAGACGCAGCGAGTTGTGGGTTCCCATTGCATCCGTGTTGTGGCTGGGGCAGCAGGAAAGGCCTTTGGGGGATCCAGAGAAAAGAAAGTGAAGAGGAAAAGTGTGGCTCACTGGTCTGAGCACTAAACTTGCATGTGAGAGACCTGATTTTTTAGGCTTTTTTTCTACCGTGATCTTTATGGGACCTTACTGGGGCATTTAGGCTTTCTGTGCTTCATTTCCCTGTGAGTACCTATGGGGTGTTTGCACCACTGTCACCTGTGTGGGGACGTTATGAAGACAAGTTGTGAGATTTGAAGTGTGAGTTTTTCAGCTGCTACTGCGATCAGGTCTGTCTCTGTATGTAAGAAAGGAAAACTCTCTTTGAGGGGTATTACAAGGACTCATGCAGATCCACGTCTGGAGATCATTGTACTCTGGATACCCCAGTATTTCCCTGGTGCTGTAGAGATGTACATCCCACAGGCTTGGCAGCACTTTGAAGTCCATGTTTTCATGCTTTTTCCCTGCTGAAAATGAAATTGAAATGAAATGAAAACACACAGTTCTTTTTCATTGTGCACTGAAAAGAAAAAAAAACCAAAACAAACACTAGTCACCTCAAAAGGTAATTAATTTCCTCATCAACCAGTTTGTCTGTTTATACAGACACATTTGATGCACTGAAAGCAGCCAGCTTCTATAAGTGTCCAGGATATCACAAGCACCAGTCTAAAATCATTGTTTCTACCAACCACCAAAGAACGTGGCCCGTTGCTGCCTTGAGTTACCCAGTCGTAGAGTCTACTCTCGTACAATATGTGTGTGCCCTAAGATGTCCTGCCAAAGAAGTGTGTGGCCTCTGGCTCTTGCAGCACCAGGTGGCTTGAAATGTAAATCTTCCAGGTACAGCAAACCCCAAGCGTGCAGCGGGCCAGCACTTCTCTCATTGGAGCTACAGCAATGTATAGTCGGAGGTTTCCAAACTCCTCTGCAGACAGCTGGCCGCTCACACACTGCTCACCCCTCCTTGTTTCCAGCTGCTAATTTGCAATTAAACGCAACTAAAAATACAGTAAACACTCCGCTCGCAATTTTCGGTGCGAGTCCGTTGGGTAGTTGCAGTTGCTGTCGTGTGGTGGTGAATGCAGCAGGCTCCTGCCCCAAGCGTGTGGCTGGGTGGGGAGGCTGCCCATGAGGCTCTCTAAGATGTGGTTCCCACCGAAGGCTGCTGTAAATACCCGTTCAGCATAATGCAGCTGATACTAACTGGCATCCCTGTAGGTGGTCTCAGTAGTGGGGCCAAGATGAAACGTAGTGCAGAGAGTGAACAAAGCGCTTTTTCTCCCTAAGGGGAGTGCCTCCAACTGAGAGCAAAGGTGTGTTAGGCAGAGCTCGAAATGCAACCGCTGCACCAGGTCTGCAGGTAAAGGATCTTCTCGCTCAGGGCTTTGGCAATTCTGGAATCCACTGAAATACGTAAGATGCATAGAAGGTATTATATTTGACTGGTGTGAAGTACATTAAATCTGTTTTCAATTCATTGCTCCAAAAAGTGCAAGCAACTTCAGTTAATATTGAACGTGCTTTTTAACCCAAATAAATTACTTTCTACTATGCTAAACAAATAGTTGAAAATAGATCATTCAGTGCAAAGTTTCTTAGCTATTCCTTGGCTAGTGTTTGTCCTACAATCTTTGTAGGGGAGAAAACTACTACAATTTGCAAATATGAAGCACAGAACAACCTCCTTTCTGAATACATTTAACATGCAGAAACCATTGTCATTATGGGATGAGGGAAACAAAACACTTAATTGGGGGAGTTCAGTAAATATAGTAACAGTGAGACCACTCCTGGTTTGAGCGTACGAAGCCTGCCCAAGCAAGCAAACTGCACACCTTTAATTAATGGTTTCGCCCATTATTGAAATGGCATGACTCACTCTTCTCATGCAGATGCCTCCTTGTGGGGTCAAACTCTTCATGAAATCAAATCAGCTGCACCACCACCCCAGGGCTCTGTCTTTGCTGGAGAAAGGGTTGTTTTCAAGGGGCCTGTTGTGCAACCAAAGAGGTTGGAGTGAGGTGCTGGAAAGTCTTCCACCTAATGTGTGAAATGTTTTATTTGTGACTTTTGGGTATTAGTGTTCCAACATTAACGTGTCCTATTTCAGTAGAAGGTCTTACTAGACACAAGGCGCTGGAGCCCTTAAAGGAACATGGCAAGATTTTCCACACCTCGAGGTAGGAGGTATTGGCTGCCATTACGTGTTCCAAGGCAAGATCAGTCTGCGCCATGCCTTTGGTAGGATGCTGCATTTACAGTTACTTACCTCAAGGTAAAGTAACTTGTTTTGCCAGGGATTACGTAGCTTAAAAATGTCATTCACGTGAACGCGGCCCTGGTAAGAGATGAAATTTAAGTGTCAGGCTTGGTTAGTCAACTTGTTAGCCTTTGGATGTGGGGTGTGGAGTGAGCCCTTCCTTTTGCATGACACAAGGACTGCTCTCTTGGACCATTGCAGTAACCTCAACACTGCCCTGCTTGTAAAAGGGACTGGCAGAGGAAGAAGCTCGAGTCCTTTGGTGGGCTGGTGCTGGGACGCCTCCGAGCATTGGCAGAATAGGAGGTTGTCTGTGGCATTGGACTGTCTGCCCACAGTCCTGTTGTCAGCTTTCCTGTGCCAGAGTGGTGAGAAGGCACGCTCATTGAGGAAAGACAGAGCATCTGGCGTCTGTGTCTTTTTTTGGAAGGTGGGAGAGGTCCTCTTGGAAGTAGCAGTCATCGCCTGTCTCCTTAGTGCCAGCAAAGGCTGTGGTTCTGGCTTGCCAGAGCTCTCTTTGTGCTTTCTTTCTCAGCCAAATCCTACCCCTTCCCCTCGCAGGAACTACCTGGACCCCACCCCTCATCCTTGGGCAGCAAAATTCAGCTCTGCCCACGTGTTGCTTTGAGTAAGCAAGTGCGTCACAATCAGTGAGAGGCAACAACTTCAGCCAATGCCAAACTTGTGGATCCTCCAAAGCCACTGCCGTGGGCCGAGACCTGACGTTCTGGGAGTGCAGCCCAGGTTACTATAGCAAATCCTCAACAGTTTCCTGCCCAGCTGAGTCTTTTGGAGTCTGAAGCCTTGTAACCTCATAAAAGCTTGAACTCATTCAAAGATTATTTCACACCACCTACGGTACTCTATGAAGTCAGACATGCTGTAACATATGATTAACGATGCGTTCGGTGGTGAGTCACCGGGTAGTCTAGCAAGCACTGCTCACCTTCTAACCAGTCTGTGTGTGGGAGTCCTTACCTAGCGACACACCCAAACGGAGCGTTTTAATAATTTACCACATTCTGGGCTTGGAAGAGCAGTTTTTGTTGCTTAATTTAAAAGAAAAAAAAAAATAATTAGTTAAAGGCTTTGCCACCCGTTATGGAACAAACTTGCATCATGAAGAAGAAGAAGAAGGTGGGGGGACCCCCAAAAAGCTATTATTACTTTGCGTGATTGGAGTAGCCAAGAAAAAGACTGGGGAAAATCTATGTGTAAGAGATGGGGGATTGCATCTTTATGTTATATTAAGCAGTCACTTGAGAAGATATATGAACATTTCTTGGACTGAAATGTAGTGTTACACTTTCCCAACTGAGTGTCTCAAGTGAAAAGTGAGAGTTGTGGTTATTCTTATTTATTATCTGGAACGTTTAAGGATTGTAGGAAAAAAGCAGCATCTTTTAGGGAATGAGCAAAAATGAGCCTGTCTGGTTTGTGAGATGGTGGTGGGAGACATGGTTTTAATTCCTGCTGCAGGATATTGCACTTGCATCTCAATGTGATCTGTTATCCCTTCTCGAATAAAAATCATAGTAAGAAGCTTAGGGAAGAGAAAGAGTGGGACAAACTTCCACAATACTTCACCAATTACTTTTCCAGCCTCCAACTATTTTCAGCTCAGGATTTTCTGACATGAATGAATATGGTTTGTGACTCTTTAGTAACCTGCAGTGGATCGTTCTTCCAAGTGCTTGTCCAGTCTCTCCTTGTACCCGTCTAAACCTTTTGCTTCCACAACACCAGTAGCAACAAACTTCACCAACCTTCTACATGTTGTGGGAAGAATTAGGCCTTTCTCTTTGTTTTGAGCCAGTCTCCAACAGCTTCGTTTAGTACTTCCCAGTTCTTGTGGTGGAAATGACCATGCCAGTCACTTTCTAACCCCCTGCTCCAAGTCCCTCACAAACTTGTGGGCCTTTATTAGATGTGCCTTGGACATGTCCTTCCAAGGTGAAGGCTGTCAGCCTCCACAGGCATAAAACCAGTTGCCATTAATTGTCCTTGTTGCTATCGCCTGAGCCTGTCCCACTTCTTAGATACCTTTTTGAGAGGAGGGAACCAGGACTGCATGCACTATTCAAAGTGCTAGCGGACCAGAATCTCTAATGAGTTTCTCTTCTCTGTTAGCTTGCTGTTTCTTTCATAGTAATCCCTAGTGTTTGATTATCTGAGTACTGAGCTGATGGTTTTGTGGACTAGTCTATGGTAGTCCAAAGGTCTTACTCCTGAGTAGTAATAAGCAGTTCAGAAACCATCATTTCAGATGTGAATTTAAGATTTGTTTTCTCTGCATGCATCACTTTAAATTTAATCTGCACTGACTCCCAGCTGCCGTGTTATTGCACAACCCCTCAGCCCTATAAGGGCCATATGCAATTCCCCACTGACTGCTTTTTTCCCCAGTACTCTCTTAGTTGCGTATCCTCAGCAAACTTTCTTACCTCACTGCTGCTCCAGATCGTTCACAGATAGATCGAACAGCACATGTCCCAGCCTCATCGGTGGGATGCCTCTCGTGTGAGAACTGACCGCTTACACCTACTTTCTGATGTCTATCTTGACCTGCCCCAGCTCATCCAGTATTAGCGTTGCTGGGATCAAAGCCAGGTGTTGCAAGCCCCCAGTGCAGTTCATACCTGGTCTCCTTGTCTAGACTCCTCCATTTCTAGACATACAGATACTGCAGAGCGTGAGGCAAGCCTTAGCCAGACAGCTAATGAAAACCTTTTGGGGAGTGCAGCTTATTCCCCCATTTGTTATAAATGCATGTAAACGTGCAGGTGTTTGGCGCACCGAGATGCCAGTGGGACAGCCTATGTTGTGCAGTAGGGAACAGCAATAACCACACATACGAGTGCGGGCTTTGAATTGGCAAAGTGCAGTATTTTGAAATGGGATGTTTTACCAGAAAAGAGCACGCGAGAACAAATGATACTTGAAATTAGTGGTGGATTATGGGCAAAGCATGCAAATCCGCCCACGCCTTATTGAAGCGTAACTGATATGCCTCTTCCGGCAATTAGTCAGGTTCCTGGGAAGAGCGCTGCGACGGATGGGGCAGCAGGACGGGCTGGCGCGGGCAGGCTGCTCCAGCTGCCTGGGGATTAGCATCCTGCCGCAGCCGTCCCCTTCCCGCCCCGGCGCTGGGGTCTGCCCTGCTCCAGCCGGGGCCGGTTGGTTTGAGCTGCTTCCCATTGCTGGGATTGTCTCTGCGGCGGGCGCTCGTGGGGGGACAGATAGTTCTGTTGCTGTGGAGCCCCTGAGGGACAGCCAGCCTTATCTATTCGCACAGAGCACCGCTGACAGAGGGAGCTCTGCCAAAGGAGGATTTTCCACGTGGAAGAAGCCCAAGTGTTTTTATTTAATGCCCTGCACTGACCTAATGTGTTTTTTTGTAAGGCTGAGTGTCGAGTCCTACCAGCAACCCTCCTTGTGCTGGGCCAGTGACACACACGGGAGCAAATGTCCACTTAAGAGAGTTTAGGTCATGGATAGCTCCGATGACTTTGGAGGTGGCTGTGAACTGCCTGGTGTCCCCAGCACACAGTGCTGTTGTATTTCTGGCTCTTTGCCCTGCTAATGCACCAGTGCCAATCTTCAGCATCCCCCCCTTTCCCAGTTCTGACAGAAGCAGGTGATGCAGGATTCCTGTACTCTCCTTCATCTTTTTCTCCATTCCCACCACCCGAATTTTCCAGATGTGGCTGTCACTAGAAATAAGCAGTTCAATGAGCACTTGTCTGCGGGTGACTCATTCTCATCCTGTGAGAGGCTCTGCAGAGGGTGTGGATGCAGAGTCTCACCACCTCCTTGGACAGCCTGCAGTGATGTCAAGTTCACCAGAGGGAAAAAGAGCCTCCTGCTCTCCCCAAAGCAGCAGCAGCCGACTTCTGCTGCACATCATCTAAAACATATTTGGCAAAAAGGACACCCTGGTCATGGTTTCCAGTTGCATCAGGGCAGTGAACTCCCTCCTTTTCCTGCTGATGCATGGGTGCGGATGGATATCTGCTCAGGCTTTACATTCTGTCTCTAGAGAAATACCAGGGTCCCAGTGAAATAATGGAAAAATTGCAATCAAAAGGAGTTGAGGGACTACAGTGAAATACAGGTGATTTATCCCGGGCGACTTGTCCTACCTCTCGTGAAGTACCTCCTACCTGACAATAAGAAAGCGAGTGCAAAAGGGAATCTTTCTCTGGCACGTGTCCCTTAGAGGCTGCATTTGTTCCCACTTGGTTTTAACACTCCTTCAGCTGCTCTTCTCGCTTCACATACTGTTTTCACATGGGCATTTGTTTGGACAGGACAGCCAGGGCAAAAGACTCCTGCCATACTTATTCATGCCTTTGTGTGATGCTTTCTTCCATGAGGACAGGGAGTAGGAACTGCAGAAAGGAGAGTTTGGGGTTGGGTTTTTTTCGGTTTCCTCTCAAAGGCACAGATATTGTGGTGATGGGGGTGCCCAGGGCTGCCCTGAAGCCTGCTGAGCACTGGGCTGTCCGGGTTTATTTGTGTTATTGTGCTGTTTCTTTCCCAGGGCTGTGGAAGCTGGACTATCTCCGTACATTTGCATGAATGAAATTTTTTGAGGTCCAATGATTCTATTTTTGATTAAGGATTTTGTGGTTTTGTTTCTTTAGGAAGCTTTGGTGAAATGTTGTGCTTGGTTTTTTGGTCCATACGAGGAATCTCAACAATACAGACCAGACCACAATGGGTCAAAGATTAAATACATTCAGCAAGCATTGGCAAGGCAGTAAAGCAAAGTTCCTTGAGCGAAACCATCACTAATTTATAATAAGATGTGTACTAAGTTTATGTATCACTAAGTTATCGTGAATGCAGTGACTGCTGCTCACTTTCTTATGGACTCAAAGCTTTTTATCAGAGACCATGGTTTGGTGTCATGGTTTCACCTGAACTTTTTTTTCACCTCAGTTTTTTTGGTTCTCTTCTCTTTTTAACTCGCTAGCTGTTTTTCACCCATAGCTGCCCGTCTAAGGGTGTGAGTGGATGAGTGGATAGTGTGGCCGGACTGCAATCAAAGAAATATTTTGAGAGCTCTTTCGGAGCTCTTTAAGGAATCTGGGCCTGCTATGAATGCTGGCTTTATGCAGCGCTGTTTTGAAGTGGGAGTGAGTCACTAAAAAACAATTTGCGCTCTCTCCATGTTCAACTTTGACTTTATTAAGAAAAAGAGAAAGAAAACAAACTCAATCCCATTCACTGCCGAAATGCACATTGATCCTTTAATCCTCAGAGAATCGTTGGGAACTGTTTCCTCCTTGAAAGAATCGCTGTATTGACGCAACATCTAATTGTGCAATTACACACGCGCATTTTTCTCCTGGGCTTTGCAGAGCAGGGCTCTGCGGCTGAAATGCTAATCAGAAAGCAATTGATAGCATCTTGGGGCACACACAGCAGCTTTCCAGCTGGCATCAACCCCTAGGCACCTTCACTGGTCTATCCCAGCCCTTTCAGGCAGGAAACAAAAGATGGGAATCACAGCCGAGCAAGGACTGGAATTTAAGCTAGAGCCCAAAACTGTATCCCATATTGGTTTCTTGTAGCCTTCCCTGGTGGAAGGGGGAGGCTCTGGCACCCACCCTTCCTTGGCGTTGCCCTGGGGGCTGCGGCTGGCTGGTACCAGTGGGGACTCTGTTCAAACACCCTCATCTGCCAGCTGAAAATAATACCTGCCTGCAAATGCCTGCTCAGTGTCCTCTCTCCTGCTCCTTTGCCACTGCCTGATCTCTGTATGATGCACATGCCTTAGTGGGATTGAATTTTTCATGGAAGTTTTGCTGAAAGCATTGCTTCAAAGCTGCGGGAAAATGCTCTGCACATGTGTTTGTACATATATATGTATGTATATACACCCACACATACTTGTTTGGCCAGGGCCCACTTTCCAAGAGCTGCGTTTGCTGTAAACTTCTCTGGATTTTTCTGAGGCTTCATGTGTGCCACTTCTGAGTTCAGGGGTCTGCGACGCTTAGGGCAGAGATGCAAAAGATCACTTCCAGGGTTTGGGGAGCCTCTGGGAGCCCTTGCTGTCTCCTGTGTTACTGCGTTATGTCTTGATTCAGAAACTGAGCCCTGACTGCGCTCGTTTGCCTAATACTAATTGACCCTGATGGGACCAGGTTGGGAGGTAATGTAGAGCAGGTCCTTGCCTCGTCTACCTGGGGAAGCATGGTGCACAGTGGGATTTACAATTACCTGCAAGTAAATATAAAGGCTGGTTAAACATTAGATGGGAAGAAATGCAGACCTCCTCCAGCTGGCTTTGAATGCTAATATTTTCTTTGGGTTTAATCCATTTACCATGATATTACTCCTAATGGTTTCATCATCAGTTCTGCTTTCCCACCAGTATTAAGGATGGAGTTTCCAGACAGACAATCCTAGCTGTTAACCATTTCTCCCTTATCCATGGCCACAGGCTACCAAGTGAGCCTTGTACCTGGCCACACCATTGGTCCTGTGGCAAGTGTGTCCTAGGCCGGCCAACCTGCTTTTTGAAACCCTTGAAAACTCTTTTAATGGATGCTTTTAGTGCATCTGCCATGCTTGCCTAATGGCCTTGGGAAAATGAAAATGAGAGGCTTTCAATATGTCATTAAGTGGAGTTCGGCTGATGTTATGGGCTCCTGGCCTCCAGGTCCCTCTGTTCATGTTTTCTTCTTATATCTCTGAAAGCTTTAAGTCAGGGCAAGCCACGGCTGTGCCTGTTGGCAAAAACTAGCAAAAATTAGTCCTCTTCCAAGATCAGCCGTTTGCTCCCTGCAGCCGATTGCTGTGAGCCCTCCTGGGCAGCAGGACCTTGGGGCACATCGGTCCCATTCAGGACAGGGCAATGCATTTTGTTCCTCCCTTTCACGGCAAAGCTGAAAACGAATGGTGGAGAGCAGGCAGCTTTTGTCTTAGCTGACAACCTGAGAGGAGCTTTGCTAGTGGAAAAGCCCAGGGGAGAGCAAGGAAGACTGCTGGCAAAAGTCAGCAAGGGACTCTCTCTCAAAGGAAATTATAAGTAACAAGCTGAAGTACACCGATAAAGTTACCCAAGTTATTTTGACCATAAAGCCCAGGATGGTAAGGGCTCTTAACCTCTTATTAATCAGTGAGAAGCTGGAAGAGGCTGCACAATGATCTCAGCTGCTGAAGCTGCAGTGCCCTTTTGCTCCCTTTAATTTAATTGTATTAGACCTACCCACGTCCTTTGTTCTTCCGCTCAGGAAATCTGCTGCTGGTTTTGGCAAGGCTCACTCTGGCTCCACATGGCTGGTTTGTGGACAGCCAGGAGGGATGAGAAGGAAGGCAGGAAGGGGAAGAGGATAGGAAAAAGTCCCACAGGAGCAACCTGCTTAAAGCGCCTCATTTGTCTTAATAGTGCCACCACGTCCCTTCCTGGTAAAATTTCCTCCTGATAAGACAAACAGGCAAAATTGAATGCAGAAGGACTCCCGCTGATTTCAGCAGAGATGGGATTTCATGCTTAAATCTTAAAACTAAAAAAAACAAGTGCCTGCGAGTCAAGTCTTGTACAGCAGGAGCTGCCAACCCAGCAATCATTCCTACCCCCAGCGTTCAGTTCCACTGAGGGGTTGGGGTACCTCACTTTTAGCTTAGCTGTTCTGATTTGCACCACTTTTTCCTCATCAGACCCATAAGAAGTAAGAGCAACAGCTTAGCCCTGCGTTGTCCACTTGCTTAGTGTGCAGAAAAGGGTCCAGCAAGCACAGCAGAGCGATTGTCAGTGCTAACCCCTGGCTGTTTTCTCTGCTGGTGGCAATGGCATCACTGTACCCCTTGTCGAAGGGCTGTTAGGGGTCAAACCCTCCCCTGCCCTCCTGCTGCTTCCTAGACTTCTCCAAACACCACCACCTCCGTCCGACCCACCTCCACAGGGCTGCAGCTCCCCTCCCAGCAGCATCCCAGGGTGTGGATGGAGTTTTCTTCCGTGGTGGTGACATGGAGCAGCTCCAGGTGAGGATCCAGCAGCGTTATTGCAACTTCACCAATTGTCCCAGCAAATGCACTGGCCTCCAGCCTCCTGTCAGCATCATTGAAAGAGTACTGTCAGCTCAACCCACTAGCATTTGTCTTCCCTGCTGCCAGAAATAATGATTCAGCACACGCATACTGGTTTTAGCACTTGTGTCCCTTTACATGACAGTGTCAATATTTGTATGTCTTCGTATAACAGGAAAAGACAATGTGTGCAGTCCCTCACCTCATCAGAGGTGACGATGTGTCAGGAAAGCCGCCCTGCACTGGTGCTTTGTCAAACAGTTGCTTTTCACTGTAGGGGTGGGAGGATGCGTCCCACTGATGCTGTACTGGAGGGGTGGCACAGGAGTTGTCCTCGTGTGTAATTCATGGGCTGTAATGGAAACATCAGAAAGAAATTAATGACCTCCTGTGTTGATATGGCATTTTTATGACCCTTGGTTTCACTTCATCTTTCTTAAGTGAGCAAACAAACGCAAGAGGTGGACACAGATGCGTTATCTCCAGTTCCAGAGTTTGTCCCTGCCAAAGGACAAGACAGGGGAGAAGCTAACTCGAGGGTGTACCTTCATTTCCTTTCCATCAAGGAATGATAACTCTTAATATGCGGAAAAAGATAAAGCACTTACAGAAAGCTGTGGTTCAAAAAGGGGATTTTCAGATGATTTTGAATGCTTCAGGCTTGTCTGAGAAACATGATTTTGAGCTCCATGTTTTACTGGATATCTATGACTTCAGAGTCCAGCTATACAAAATGCCACAAATCCATTATGGCAAGCCCAGGTTTTCCCAAACATGTAAAATGTCAAGATTGTGTGCTCCCTTTCACAGCAATGAATTATCAGTCACGTGCTTTCAGTGAAGTAGTGCATCGTTTGCTTACTAGTTTTATAGGGGGATCCTTCTCTCATTGCTTGCTGTAATTCTTCTTGGATCTGAAGAGTAAAACATATTTATATTGGCATGTGGGATTCTGGAAAACCTCAGGAGAAAATAAGACTGGAAAGGGTGTTTTTCTGTCCAATGAAGATTTTTGGGATGCGTTTTTTCCATTTCAGAATGAAAGCTTGAAACAGAGAAACTTCAAAAAACATTAAGCCAGCTGCAGCTACTTATTTTGTTTATTTTATCCTTTCTATTTTGTTAGTAAATTTACTTTATGTTGCAATGCGAAGTAGAAATTCCAGATTTCTTGGATAAAAATTTGGGTCCAGAAAGTTCATTTCAGTAGTTTCGGAACTGTTTGGCAGATAATTTTAAATCAGAATGTGGTGATCTGCTTCACTGAAAATAAAAAGTAATGATCCAGTAAATAACTAATTTTGTGGTTTGGGGTAATTAGTGGAACAGCTTGGCAGATGGAAAGCAACAGGTCTAAATTACAGCACTAAGTCCATTTGCAGGAAGATATTATCTGACTTTGTTGTTATTAATAATAATTAATGAGAATTAAAATATTCAGCTAGGATTTTTGCTGTTGCTATTAGCGGGAATACATGTGTGTATATATATGTGTTTGCTCTTTGATGCTTCTCTTGGTTGTTTGCCTCTCAATCCTTGACTGTCTTGCTCTGGGACTTTAATAATACTCCAGAAATTATTCAGACCACACCTTTGTCTAGCACAGAGGAAACTTGAGGCTTTGACAATTAGTGCTGCTGGTTATTCCATGAAAAAACGTGGATGATTCCATGGTCTGACAAGGAAAGCAGCAGTAAAAAGTCAGGAATATGTATTTAGTCCTTTATCAGCAGGCTCAGAGGGAGTATTGGTTGGTGGCTGGCAGCTCGCTTTTGTGTCCTATTTTTGCAGCACAGGTTGCTGGGGATGCAGGGACAGTGCCATCGCCTCTGAGTGTGCACAGACCTGTGTGGCTCCAAAGCCTTCTCTCCTGAAAACCAGGCATTAATTTGCTGAAGTCCAAGGTGCTTAAATTTCAATGCCCCCACAACACCATGGTGGTCGTTTAGTCTCATGTCCTTCCGAACACCAGCCTTTGGTGTTTCTGCTGGACATTCCCACCCCAAACCTGTGTTCTGCTGGGCATTCCCACCCCAAACCCCCTACCTGCAGTAGGTTTTGAGCACGTGTTTTGTGAAGCCTTTCAACTAACAGGGTTCCCATGATGGGGGAGATCTTAAATGAGCTAGTTGAGTGGATAATTGCTCTCACTGTTAAAAACAAAACATGCTTCTCCCTTTGTTTCTGGCTCAACTCCCCTGAGTTTCAGTCTTCCACCCCTGGACTTTGCTCCACCTGTGTTTGGTAGAGTTAAAGCCCTTCAGAGTCTGAAATCTTCCCACCTGCCCTTACAGACTGAGAGGAGTAATTTCCTAATCTTCTCTTTCAAGAGGACAGTGATAATTGAGGACTTACTATTGATGCTATTGACTTTAACGGGGTTTGGGTTTTTTAGATAAATTGTAATTGTTCCTTTTTATCATTGTACAACTACTGTTAATAATTGCTGTTCACTATGTCTACATCTAAGGATGTGGCCCCACTTCTGTTAAAGATCCAGCATTTGGGGCCCTGATGGACAGTTGAAGAGATGTTGATTTGGTTTGGGGCGCTTTTGGAAAAAGTAGGTACATCAGTCAAAGGGGTGTTTACTCACCTCCTCAGAAGGTTTTGTAAATCGTGTTTGTTATTTTTAGCAGCTCCTTTTCAAGTGGCGTTGTATCTCCAGTGGTTTCAGTTCTGGTTGTAGGCTGGGCTGTATTCTACCATCCTTAATCGACTTGAGTGCTTTCTTCACTTTCCTTAATTTGATTTTGCTAAGAAATTTCAAAGAGTGAGATGATACTTGGATGAATGAAACTGGGGATTAGATGGGATTAGATGGATTTTAACAAGCAGATGCTGTGCTTTCTATGGGAACATTTCTAAGCTTCATTAAACCAAGAGGGGCTCTTTTCTCCTGACATGTACGGATGTAAAAGCATTGTATTATACCCTATTATTAATACAAATGAATCTTGATGGCAATAGTAATCTTTTGGTGAAATTTCAAAGTGTGGTCATATTCAAAGCTCCCATGAAAGGATGTGAGCTCTTTTATAGCCTTATGTATGGTGACTTCAAGGGTTTTTTTTCTTTATCCAAGTACCCAAGCCGTTGCAGGACAGAGATATAAACGTCTATTATGCTATTTATCCACTTACCTGTATTTTTTCTGTTTGCAGCATTTTCGTTCCTACATATGTTGGGCTGGTGGGAAATCTCATAAATACTATGATAGCAATGGTTTGGATCCCTTCGCAGGCTAAACCAAAGTCAGACCATCATGACATGGAGAACAGTAAGTATTTAGTGTTTCTGGTAATTAGCACATGAATGGGGATGGGGCATTGATATGCTGTAAGGACTCTGCTAAAGGACTTGGGGTTGTATTTAAGGGCAAAAGGTGCCAGCCTTGAAATGCTGGCACTTTAATGCCTAAGCTGTGTTTGTGGAATATTATTATCCCCTATCTACCAACCACTCTGCTGTGCAGAATTGCTGGTTTCCAGCCCAGTGCTTGCTGCACATCTCAGAAAAGTTGAATGTGGACCCCTCCCTCGCCGAGGCTTCATGTGGCCTTGCACAGGAGGCAGACCTGCTGTCTCGCAGGGGATCTCTGCATGCAGACCTAGCAGCAGCTCCCAAACTCCTGCTGTCGGCAGAAAGCTGGTGCTACAGAAACTCACCTTTTCAGAAAGGTGGTGTTGAACCTGCGCAGATGTTCTCAGAGTCTCTTGCTTCCTGCCTCTAACCTGTATAAGTAGAGCATTAATCGATATGTCATTTTCTTTAGGCACATCACAGTCTGGCAGTGTGTTTAGCATCAGAGAAATCCTACGCCTGATGAAGTTTCCAGGAGTGACGGAAATTTTCGTGGTCAAGGTCCTTGCTGGACTTCCCATTGGTAAATCTTGCCCATTACCCATGATTGTTGACATATTTAAAATAAGCCGATGTACACTGTAGACCAGGCTTGTCTCGAGTTGCTGAAAGCATGTAGCATTTAATCACAGAGCAGTGATGGTTCGGTTCTTAACTCAATGCTGGATGCTTTTAAATGCTCTGAGCTACGTCACTTAATGTAAAACAGACTACTTGCTACAGGCTCCTTCTGTGACTTTTGGCAAATCACTTAACCTATCTACCCTGGCTGTAAATGCTTTTTTTTCCTCTTGTCTGTCATTTCTATTTAGGCTATAACCTCTTCAGAGCAGAGGGAAATCATTTGTACTCTGCCAGAAACACTGAGGTCCTTCCTGATTTAACTTAATGATTTCAAGGGGTATGTGTACACGAACGTTTTTCCCAACAACTGAAAACCATTGCTGGATGAGAGGCTGCTGGATGATGTGGCTGCTGTAACTGCTGGCTGCATGCAGAGGTGCCACAGCATGTTTCTTCCTTTGCACACTGATGGTGGTGCTCGCTTTCTCTACTTTATATATTCTACTCTGTTTTTTGTGTCATGGTAGACAACTGCTGCCACCTCAAACCCATCCCAAGCCTGCCTGTATCCCTACTCCCTTAGTTGCTGTCCCGGCATGATCCATGTCTCCAATTGGCCTGGTTATACATACCCTTAGTCACAATTTAATCATCTTTAATTTTGCCTACCCTCTTCCCCCACCCAATTGTCTAGAGATTAATCCAGCATGTCAACCTTGTCAGTGGTGGTGTAAGGAAAGAGCGATGTTCTCTGCCCTTTCACACAGAGGGCCTTCACGGCTCTTCTCCCACTCAAACCCGAGTGCAGTTTCTCTTGATTAGAGTTTGAAGGATTGGATTTTGTACACATCAAAACAGGTGCACATCACACATCTGAACAAACTAAGGCAATTCCTTTCCGAATAAGGACCTTGAGAGAGGATTTAGGGCACCTTAGCTTTTATACTTTGCATCTTTTTCTAATTCATCTGTGTCTGGAAAAACCCTTGATGCTTAAATAACATGAACCATAATTTACAAATTAAATTCTAATTTGTAAACTGTAAATTCAGTTTACAAATGAAAGTAGATTGTCTGTGGAGAGTGGCTGAATTGGAAGGGGGTGGCGTTTCTGGGCTTGGCCGGGTTCAACTGTTATTCCTTGCTAAGGCTCTGGGGGAACAAGTCTGTCTGGAGCTGTAGAATAACATGCAGGGAACTTAGGGAGAAGTAAAGGATTTCTGATTACTTTTTTTTCTTTTTGTACATAGTTGGCATTGGCTGAGATCAATAATGCCAGCTGGTCCCACCCCGACCACTAGAGACAGCATACAGTCTCAATGGACTGCTGGCTTGCCCTAACAGTGCACTTTCTAGGTTATTCTGAAACTAAACTTTTAAAACTTTATTTTTAAAAGTGTTTATAAAATGGCAGCATGTCACAGAACGAGATTGTCGAGTGATGTTTTAAGAGGGTTTTCTCTGCTGATTCCAGCTCATTTCTCAGCTTTAAGGTAGCATTTATTTCTCTGCTTAAAAATGCCATCCCGAGACCACATCCATATGGAATCTACACGGTAATTTCCTGTGTGCTCTCCTTTTTCCGAAGACCGGGCGAGATGCACTTTGCTGTAGTCATTGCTGCTGAAATGCAAATTCCTCCCTGTTGCAGAAGATGTTCTTCTTTTTCTCTGCACAGCAAAAAAGCGCACTCAACCAAAATAAACATCTCCTGCCCAAGACTGCAAGGGGACTTCTAGGCAAAGAGAATGGAGGCAGTGAAGCTTAGATTTAAGGCAGGACATGGGCTGATAGTCTGTCAGAAATGGCTGGGAATACTCCAGTGAGAGTAGGAATGGGTTCACCAGAGGCATTCCTGCTAGGAGTATAGCGCTTGCGCTGTAGTGGGGAGTGATTAAAATCCCAGTGACTTCTCTTTGCAAGTCTCTCTTCAGGTTACTGACCATACAATGGCAGCTGAAAGGGGATTTGGCCATCACCTACTTCTCTGCTGCTCACAGCTGGAGGCTGAGCTCCTCATGAGCTCATTTACCTTTCAACTCCTGGCTGCAACTGTATAATTAATTAGATCACCCAAATTACAGACGTTTCTCTATTTACTTTGTAAACACATTTGTGATATACACAGAAGAAAATCTTCTGTTCTTTATGGATCTCATTGTTGTCTAAAATTAGCTTTTTTTGAGACCAAAAGAGCCTCTCCGGGAGCGCTGCAGGGCTGGGAACCTCCTCCCTGTGTTGCATAAAAGCAGAGACACGGGCTCTGTGCCTCTTGCAGGAGGGTAGCTGGCAAGGGATGGATGGGCAATGGACCTCTCCAGCACAGCCAAATTGCATCCTTGACTGGCCTGGGAAAAGCAAGTCTCATTGCATTGCGGGAGATAAGAGATGGAAAAGAAAACACAAGGATGAAAATGTCAAACATACCTTACTTTTTACTGACCAGAAATCACCAGAGCCTTGAAAATACTGGTAAATAGCTGCTTCTATGAAACGTTGGCTGCCTCATCCTTTTGGAAAACCTGGTTTTAATGTAATCACGTTAGCATCTCCATCCCATTTTTAAAGGGACTTTATGTCACGTGTGGAGCAGGATTTTGCTGTGGGCCCTGGGGCTCTGTGTCTCTTCAGTTTGCAATCCAGCCTAGGATCCCTGAGACAGGCTCCCAGAGGCCATGCTCACCTTTTTACACCAACTCTCAGTAAGGTTTGCTAAGCTGGCCCTCCCAAAGCCATGGGCTGCTTTCGGAAATGTCGTATCTTTTTTTTTTTTTTAAATATGACTTGCACTCCTTGTGTCTCTTTTGTGCTTTTCCTTATCTTTATCACATCTCACAAAACATTTACGGGCCGATTGCTGCATAACCCTAGTTACTCATCTCTCTCGTGCCAGGTTTTCTAAGCAGTTCACCCTTTTATTTAGACATACACACCCGCATGAAAAAAAAAAAAGTGAGGTTTCTGAGGATAGTTTCTGCTATTTTCCATTTTTTCCTGCTGAAAAGCTGAGCCTCACACAGTGAATTGAGGCTTATCCAAGCAGCTCCTGCGTGGGCTTTTAGTGTCCCCAGAAGAGCCCGGGGACCCACCACCCCAGTGAGCCCTCCCTGGGGAGACATTATTCATGTGGCTGCATTCAGTTGATCTGCAGCCTACCCAGATGGGACCTGATGAGAGATCATTGTAAGAAATGATTGTTCCAATAAGCATAAAATCCTCTGAGTTCATATCTCAGGCTTTCCTTGCAGGTGTCACCAAGAAATGTGTTGCCAGTGGGAGACACCCCCTTAGTCGCTGAAAGAGGGAGCAGGGTGGCTGTCCCTTGCCTAGACAGATTTAAGTGACCGTGCAGGCATAGGGGTGACACCCATCTAAAGAAGAGACCTTTGCATCTCCAGGGGAGCTGTGCAATGTGTAACGCTAATTAAAGAGCACAGCCTATGCCCCTGCTCCAAAAGAAATCAGCTCATTTGGAGGAGAAAGATCCAAATCTGCCTTAACTTGGTGAGGGACTTCAAAAGGGAGAGGAGCTGTAAAAGCTGGCACATGGTACTGGGAAGAAGCACCAGGTATGTAGGAAGGTCGAGCTCCTCCTAGGTGGTACCTGCAGCGGAGTAGAAGGATGAAGGGCGAGCGCCCGCTTCAATCTAATCTTCCTGCAAGTGAAACGAAGTGTGGTTTTTCTTTCATTTCTTCACGTGTGCCTTTTATAAACATGTGCAACTCTGTTGCCTATTTTGGGTGTTGTGAGTAAATATGGTTATTTGCATGTTACCTTAAGCTGGCTTGAGCTAAGAACGATTTCAAAGTAACTGGATAACTACTGGGTGCTCTCCACGGAGGGGTGTGGTGAAGCCATAAATCTTCACAAGCCCCAGCTCCCTGATACCTTCTCCAAGTATCTGGAGAGCAGCAGAGCGGGACGCCTTTCCTGCCCCCCATCCCTCTCTCCCCGTGCTGCAGGGCCAGCTGGGGTGTGGGTGTCCCCACTGAGGGGAAAGAAGTGTCTCCAGTGAGCGGTGGAGTTCAGGAAGGCTTTGTGGCAGGTTTTGGGGTGGGAGGGTGGTGGTCCCTTACGGCAAAGGCTTGAGGTACTTGGAGGGAGGTCCTCTCTGCTGCAGATGCTCCACTGCTAGGCTACTGGGTGCAGTAGAGTTGTGCTGGTTTGTTAGGGTGCGAGTCCTCCATGGTGTTTTACTCAGCAATTTGGGATTGTTCTCTGCACACTTCCAGGAAATCCCAACAAGATCCTTGCCATGCTGCAGGATTAGAAACTCACTTTCCCAGGCCACAAACTGTCTTCTCAGTCCTCACACGTTGCCTCCTGGGCTCTGTTTTCTTCAGGAAACAGAGGACCACAGCTCCCTATTTACTGTCTTTGTACCTCGGAGGATCCTACAAGGAAGGGCAGAACCCCCAATGTCGTCTGCTCTCTTCTCCTCTCCCCAGCAGGATCAGTGCTCTCCAATGCACAGAGAGCTCCAATTTCCTACTGCCTTGGCCCATCTGAGGTGCACAAGACACTAGTGGAGGCAGCAGCATCCTACCCCATACCACTCTTTGAGAGCAATGTTTTGTCATAATATTTTTAATCATTTGACAGCTCTTTGTGTACAATGGGAGCATGTGTATGCATGTCTGGTTTTGTGTATGTTTGGTGGGGGGGGAAATGCACACTATTGTATTTTCATATGAGATTAAGTGAGTGGGCATTTTCCGTTATGCTTTCCAGAAATTGCCTTAATTGAAAAGCAGACCCAGCCTGTGCTCTTTCTGTCTATACTTTCCCGACTGGTTGTGTCAACACTGCTATTGGTCCAGGAGAGCGAGACGTCATGTGCCACCAACATCACTGCCCAGGGGTGCAGTGAAACCACTGTATTTAGGCTGATGTCAACAGGTTGTTTCCCAGGCAGCGTTCCCCATGGTGAAAATCTAAAATCAGGCAAAAGGGGCAAGGAATCCAATCAGATTATTTTTATGGTTACAGTCTTGTCTGAACAAATGTTTTCTTGCTGCCTTAATGGTTAGTCTGGCTTGGGTGATAAAAATATTTACCAGTTTATAATAAACAGCTGAATCTACAGCCTACATAGTCACATTATTTTAAAGATGAAAGTAAGGGGGATAAAAAAGTTAACATTTAAAGATTAAATTACTACACTGACTTTGAATAGGATTCTGCTCATGTTTATATCCAGTCCTAATAACCCCAGGGAGAGATACTGACTCATACTGGAGGTGACTGGGAGGAGGGTCTGGACCACTATATGCAGTGCAAGTATATTGATGTATGCTTTTCATTAACCCTCCCTCTAGGTTTGTTCCTGGTTATGTTTTCCATCATCTCTATGGATTTCTTTGGCTTGGAAGCAGTGGAGTCTGGATACCTGATGTCATATTTTGGTGTCCTTCAAATGGTAAGTGAAGTGGAAGTTCCCCTCTTGCCATACCACTATCTAATTTGCTGTCTTTTTGACACATGCTCTCCCAAATCCAGGTGTAATAGTGACAGGCAAATCCTAACTCTGTAGCACTTGGCTTCAAAACACAGAAGTGACTCCAAAAAGCTTTCTTCCCCTTGTCCCTCCTTGCAGATTTTTAAGCTGCTAAAAGGAGCTAAAATTTCTTTGGACTTATATGTTGCCCTGTTTTTTGTAACAAAACTTAGATTGAAGCTAAATTGCCTTGACTAAGGGATTCCCTGGCAAAAGTTAGCTGATTTACATTTACTTAGTAGCACCCTGTAAATTTATGTAAGTAGATGGTCTTACTGGTGTTTTCATAGATACCTTTAGTGTTGAGGAAGTCTGGAAAAGAGCATAGCAAGCTTGCACTTTAAAAAAAAAAAAGTAGGCAATGATACATGATTAGAAGAGTTGCAAAATGGATAAAATTGAAAGTGTCAGCTGAATTAGGGAGTAGCAAGGCCAAAAAAATAGGATGCTATATTATAGCAGAATTTTCCTTTTGGAGGAAGAGGCTAATAATTTTGCAGACAGACTAACAGATGGTTATAAGCAAGCCTCAAGGTAGAAATGCAAGTTAAGCAATATCCTGAAGGAGGGTGGTCTTGTTATTAAATCCGCCTTCATTTTCTGGGCATTGCCACAGAGTTCCTGTGGGATCTGGAGGAGCTTCACATCTGGGAAATGGCAGCTTTAGTTCCTTCCCTTGTGATTTGGATTTGGCTTAGTGCCCTGATCTCATCAGACCTGGGCACCTTGGCATGACAACTGACAAGCATGGCTGTGCATCAGCAAGTGGACTCTGGAGAGTAAAACAGCTGGAGCTGAGGAGCTGGTGCCTTTACCATGTCCATTCTGGGAGGGTGGCTTTGGACTAGCTGCCACATAGTCCCGTGAGCCCAGCAACTGCTGCCAGCTGGATGTGTGCTCCCATCCAGCCTCATCAGAAAGAAAACCAGTTTGCCGCTGTACAGCATGGAAGGAGTGTGACAAGTGGGGTGATCGGCAGCTGCTTTCCAAAGCATGCTTCTGACCCAAATTCCACTGCTGACAGAGGCTTTCCCTGTGGTAGTCTTCATATGCTTCCACCTAGAACAGAGGCTGCAGGGGTCACTCAGGTTTTAGAGGGTCCGAGTCGCTTTCTGGTGTCTTCTTCCCCATTTGAATGTAGAGGGACTTCCCAACAGCCATGTTCTTAACTTAGACTTACCAGTTGAATCCTTGTTATATATGTCTACACTGAAATAAAATTTGGGGTTGTGGGTTTAGAGCCAGCTAGCGTGGGCAGCCAGGGCAGGAGTGGATTCATGTTGCTAGATGGAGCTTGGACACTGCTCTTCTGTCTGGGATACCTGTCTACCTTCACCACTATTGTTTTCCAGGTTAGTTTGGTTGAAACTACTGTAGATAAGGCTACCTGTGCTGCTGTGCTAGTGCACCCTACAAATAGAAACCTGGAAGATACGGGAATTATAGCATTCACTCTGCTTCCTAACGAATAATCAGATGTCAGTGCTATCCAGGGACCTGACCCTTCTCACAGTCACAGAGTTTCAGGCCGCGGAGGACAATAATTCCTATCACCATGCTCTAACCCAGGAGTGGCTACAGGCTCAGGTGCAGCAGCTATTGTGCCAGGGAGTCTTTGCCTCAGGACATGTGGTGCAGAAACTAGTTTTTGTCAGCCAGGCAGTTTTCTTTCGTCTGTCTGTGCAGTTTCTGTCCACGTTGGTACACGTATTCTACAGTGCATGACTGTGGACACCAAAAATATAGGAGGAGTGAAGCTGTCATATGGTACAAAGACACTTCTTTTCATGGTGCCGCATTGGGGTTTGCTGCCAGAACACCAAAAAGGAAAGGGGGGAAAAAATGCATGATTTTTTTTTTTTAAAATCCCAGGACACCTGATTCCTGGTGGCAGCAAAGCCATGTGGCCTGAGAGTTTGCAAAGCAACTGCTTTCTGCTTTGTCGCTTGTTCTTTCCACTTTGTCACTGGCAGTTCCAAGCTCTGCTCCGGTTTATGCAGGACCAGATCCTCAAATGATACTCTCACCATCTGGCTTTTAAATTATTGTAAAACATTAGAATTTGTGTCTTTACTTTCAAATCAGGTCTATGGCTAGAACCACCCAAAGATACTTCTTGCAGATAGTTTATGTTTTACGACTGTTTTCTGTTGGGGTTCCTCTAGTGGGAGATGTATGCAGGGAATGCAGCTGAGCCCCAGAGCTGCTTGTGTGCCTTCATCTTGCCACAGCTGGCATTTCAGATGCATTTGTTTCTGTTGTTCAGTGAATTGATACTGCTGGAGATATAAATGCAGATTAAGGTACAAGCAAATTCCACCAGTCTGGATGGGTGAACAGTGATTAATATCTGCTGACTGGCTTCCTCACTTCACTGAGTAAATTCTAGCTTTATTCATAAGGAATATAATGTCCTTTTCAATTAATTTCATCAACCAGATCCTTAGCTTTGATTTCTCATCCCTTAGTTTGCCTTTCCACAAAATATTGTGGGATTTTTCCCATTCTCAAGGGCTTGCTCTGAGACCTCCTATTAGAGGAAACGTCCCCCTTTGGTTTGCACCCCTCCCTGGACCTGCAAATGGGTCACATTTAAACACTTCTATAGGTGGGAGTAGATGTCACAGAAATGAAGGGGAAAATAAAAATCAAGTCAAATCCTGTTTACTTTCAACCTCCCCATAGACATTGAACATGGTGCCTGGGCGGTTGCGCAGCACAGCTGGCTGATACTCCCAGTGCCAAGTCCCAGGGTCTCACCTGTTCCCAGCACACGTTGCGTGCACAAAGTGGCTCAGAGATGCACCAGGAACCCCACAGCGAGCAGCAAGGCTTAGCTGAGCCCTTTACTTAGCTCTTCCCCAAAAGTCATGCACCAAGGAAAGCATTGCCCGGGCCACCAGTTCCTGCCAACTTTTAGTAGTATTGTTGCTTTGTGTTATTGTAGTTCCTATTTTTTTAATGGTATCTTCTAAAAATGAACATCTTCCTCTAACACAACAGGTGATGTTGCAGCCTCCTTTCCCAGCCCAACCAGTAATCCCAGGATGACTTGAATAGTGATTGACTCTTCCCACTTTCCTCTACCGCCCCAAGGATATTATGCTCCAATTGCTTAACCTAATTTTTCAACTTCTCATCCTCATTTAACCTACTGTGGTGAGAAGTAGCCAGTGCACTGTAAACATCTCTGTTTCTCACTGTTCCTCGGATTCAAGCCAGCTGCAGAGCACCTAGAGAAGAGATTTGGAATGCCTTTGGGTCAGTCCACCTAATTTTAAGTAGGCTACTCAAGTACTTTGTCTTGGATATCTCAAACACCTCTTTGCATAGGGAGATCAGAATAGAAACGCCAACCCTGTGGAGGCGAGGTGCTTGTCACCTTTGCAGGCAGAGCACGTTAGTTAGGACATTAGTAGCCTGGCTAGTTCAGGTAGCCCTCCTGAGGGATCCCATCCAGAGCTGCCCAGCCTCACTTCATTATGCTTGGTCCTCTTCTGTCACTTTATGGCCCTGCAGGCCACGCAACGTTGGGGGGGGGACGGGGTGGGGGTGCCCTGTGTACAGCCCAAGAGGATCCCTGAAATTTGGGACGATTCAAGGAAGGTTGGGTTTTGGAGCCCAGGAGCCTTGTGGGCTTTGACTGGCTGCTCCCCAGAGCACCTCTCTCGGTTGCTCCCTTGCTGAGCTTCAGCTCTGTTCACATGGGAATGGTTCATGGCATTTGCCAGCAGCTAAATGCCTCAGCTGGTGCTAGGGGTGGGTTTTGTCCTCACAAGCACTGTGCATGGAGCACCAATGACCACCGCTTATGGCGCAGGGCATCCTTGGCACCCTCTTCCCTTTGCTGAACTGGCTGTCCGTGGCATGGTCACCCTTCACCCTCACACTGGCAGTACATCTCCTCTTTGCCACTTGTAGCCCTGCATGGAGGGACATCGATTGCCTTACTGCTGCTCCCAGCCTGCCTCGTGGAGACAGGAGTGGCCAAAAGTCATATGTCTGCTGATGTATTGTTGTAAAAGTTCCAGTGGGAGTACCTGTCCATGGACAATGAGGGCTTCCCAACTCTCTGGATGGAGCTGTGGCCCAGGAGCAGGCACAAATTTACTGATCGTGGTCAGTCAAAGAGCAGAGCATCCAATAGCAGAAGATACTGGAAATTGCAGGCTTAAGCGTGGTAAGGGTGGGAGAGGGGCTCACTTCTGGGCTGGGACTGAGCAGAAGGTGTGCAGGGAGGTAATCTTGTAGATTGGGACACAGAGCTGCTTGATGAGGAAAAGCCATTGCTTAGAAAATGGTATATGACTGAGGCTGGAGCAGGCAGAGGTCTGATGATGGAGTGAAAATAGCAAGTGAGGGGTAATTCAAACAATCCAGGGCTCTTCGGTGATACTTGAAGCACCCTGGTAGTGTGAGGCTGTGCCAGGCAAGTCCAGGAGGAGGAGTCGAGTGGGAGATAACAAAATGAGGAGGGGAAGGCAGACAGCAGGAGGGGTACCTCTGCTCCAGGTGTCTTGCATTGCAGATTCCATTGCTCGTGATATGTTTGAAGCATCTTTATCTGATCACAGATGGTTCTCCAGGCAAGAGGTTTGAGAGTCCATCAGGGATGCAATCCCTCTGTCCTCCAGGGCTGGGCTTCCAGAATCCTCTTGTCTCAGAAGCCATGCAAACAATTTCCCTCATATTGAATGCCTGGGAGTGTCAGATGCCGTTCAATCTCCCTTCAGAGAATAATTAATTTCATAATAATTTAAAATCATTTAACTTTGCATAATGGGCAGAAGCGGGCCTAGGCTCTGGCTTTTTTTGGAGTTGTGAGCACAATAGCATGGAGAACTTCCAGGCATAGTATCTGACTTGGAAAATGCCGCCGGAGGATTAGGTAAGTGAAATACATGGAGTCCCTGGTTGGTATCTGAAGTCACATCTGATGCTTAGATTTCAAACCGCGGGAGGGGGTGGGGGAAGCTTTCCTTTAAGAACTTTTTCTCCAAAAAAACCAAAGCAGAATGTACCAAACAAAAACTCTGTGTGGGACAAAAGGGTAGATATTTATTACCCTGAGGATCAAGAAATCATAAGACATCTGTTCTATTTACTGAATTTGAATTCATATTGTTATACAAACTCCACCTCTAGCTGTGCAGCTTCTGGAGGGACAAGTTGGTACGGAGTGATCCTGAAAAGATGAGAGAGATTCCTGGAGGAGAGATTTACATTGCGTATCATCTTATCACCAGTCTGTCCCTCTTGCTTTTTTTTTTCCCCTTGCACAGCAAAAGAGATGATTAAAGAGCCGGGGATTTAATTACAGCCAGGTATGCCTAGGGGGAAAACCCACTCGGTGAAAGGACCTTGCAACAACAAACAGAAAGTTCTCCAGTTTCCTCGCTTTGAAGGATTTAAGTCTGTGGAGGGGGCGGGTTGGAGGGGGAAAGAAAGTGATTAGGTTGGAGTTTGCAAAACAGAGGGTCCTCTTCGCTGTGCAGCAAAGTGCTGCCTTCAGCAGTTTGGTCTCTGCTGTCCACTCCCCTTCCAGTCCCACCGCCCTCCTGCACCTCTGCAAGACCTCGACTACTTCCCAAGCATTTTTTGGCATCGCTGTGTCAGTAAAGCAATTCTCTTCTCCCCCGCCCAAGGTTTTGCACCACCTTCAGCCCATGCAGAAAAGCCTCATAATTTTGGTTGCCCCCTGCGGTCTGCCCCAGCTGGTGCCCACCTGCGCATCCCACCCCAGCCGGCTGCGCTCGCCCTGGGAACTGCCAGCCGGGCACAATTTCAAAGGCAAGAGATATGGGTCCCGTGTGTGGGAGGCTGCCTCTGATGTGAATCATGCTATCTGTGCTAGGGATGGGGCCCTGCATCTTCTCTGCTAGACTGTATCAGCTTATCTGGGCTGCTGCGCCTGCCTCTCCAACCTTCTCGTGTCTTCTCGTTTCCAGGCCGTTGGGTGAAAGGGAATTTATTTTGTTGCTGGGCTCTATCAGACTTTTGATTGGTGCTGATGGAAGAATCTTTAGAAACAGTCCTGTGTCCACTGAGCATGAAGGACCAGCCAACCATCTGTGTTGCTCCTCTAACCTCCACCGATGAGGTTAGATACTTGCAGGTGCCAGTCCTGCTCAGCAGCAGCTCCATGCAGCAAGGCTAGTACTTCACCGTTCAAGTCTTCCAAAAACTGGCACCTTCAAACAGCAACAATCTTTTCCATCCTGCAAGGAATTCCTGAAATTTGTTAACAAGATTAACGATAAAATGGGCAATTGGCTCTTCTAAGCACATGAGAGCTGCTGCCTTCCCAGAAACCAAATACAGTGATAGAGATAAAGAGTGTTTTTCTAGATGATCAGCTGAGGTAGTGTAACGATTCCTCAGTTCGCTGAATCCAGCATAACAACATGGAGAGATTTGGCTGTTCTTATGCATTTATTGGGAGACTTATTTGCCTTTAAAGAAGGAGAGGGGGAAGCAGAAAAAAGATGAGTTGGTTTATCCTGTGACATGTGTACACAGCCACGGGCAGTGCCTGTTATTTCACTTGCAAACAATTTCCTCTCTCTTTTGTTTATTGATGACAGAAGGCATTCCAGCCAGGTACACTGGCTCTTCCCCGACTTCAAAGGAGGTCAGGTTACAAAGGCAAGCACCATCCAGGCAAAATGAAATGCAGGCGGGGAAGACCCATCACAGTCAGTCTCAAGGGGAGGTTTCATGCAAGGGAAAAGCCCAGTACGAAGCAGCAGGAATAAAAATAAGTATAAATGTCATTGCTGCCTCTTCGCTGCCACCAGGGCTTGTCCATGGGAGCGGTGACAGCCAAGTCATCTGGGATGTCACTGCTACCCCCTGGCAATGGCAACACAGGTCCAAAACCTTACATGGGAGAGTGCACATGAACCACCTTCTGCTTCCTCCTTCCCAAATGTGCCTGTGCAGGCGGCTGCCGCTCATGCAAACCAGGGGACTGCGCACCCAGGGAAAACTGAAGGCTGGAGGTAATGGGGTTTCAGGTCTCAATTCAGGCTGGAAGTGAGGCCAGAGCTTCCAGTGACTGGAAATATTATCCCGTGCATAAATGAAGGTGTTGGTGTTTGATAGTTTCCAAAATCAAGATGATGGACCTTGCCTGCCTGGGATTTATGGCTGGATCAGCAGTGACCGTGCTGGGGAGGGAGTCTGGTAACCCAGATAAGCAGTGGGGAGGCTGCAGTCTGTACAACCCGAGGATGGCGGCTCATCCCCGAGGGGGAAGCAGGTGACTTGGGCTGACGCCCTAGGAAAAAGTCCCATTGCTGAGTTGTTTGGTTCAACAGTGGTGTTTTACCTCGTGCTCATATTGCCACGGCCCAAGTGATGGGGAAGCCCATGCTGAATGCCAGCCTTGGCACAAGGACTGTCCCCCTGCTCTACTCACTCTGGGACAGCCCTGGTGGCCTCTGGTCTGCCTGTCTTCGGGTCTTGCCTCCTCTGAGCCTGGCTTTGCTGCAGTGGCACTTGTTCCCAATGCTTAGAGGCTCGCACGTAGTGACAGAGAGGTTTTTGGGTCACTCCCGTGGCAATCACAGACTGCTTTGGGATGTTGCTGATGATATACCCCAATGACTCAAGGAAGGGCAGGGACCAGGCTGCATCTGCACAGTGTATCCCGATTAAATACACTGATCAAGTCCGGGCAAATTGAGAAACGTTTTCTTTCCTCAGGTGGCTCAGCAGAGCCAAACTGGGGTTCGGGTGATGCCACCGCTGAGTCAAGCCATGCCCTGTGATGGGGCTCAGCCCCTGTCCCGCGTGACTCAGCACAGCCCTGGCTGGGACGAGCCAGCAGCAGGGACTGGGAAGTTGCAAAAAGTTAATGACGATTCTTCGTTTTAGGAGTGCTCAGTTTAATGAAGCGTTACTCAGCAGCTCCTCCACCCACCTCCCAAACAGGGACTGCCGGGGCTGGTATCAGCCTCCTCCCGTGTCCGCAGCAGGGCTTTTAACCGGGATGACTCATGTCACCCCATGCATTGTCCGAGCATCGCACCACAGCAGGTCCACCAGTGTCCCTGTGACCACTTGGTGGGTAACACCACCTGGGAGAGACACACAGGGCCTGTGCCACCATCACACAGCAACTGGGCACACGTGAGCCAAGCTCTCAAGCCCTGCCCGAGGGTGGGGACAGGGACAAAAAGGAGGCAGGAAAAGCATTAACTAGTAACCAAAATGTCTGCTTGCCGCAATGTGCCTGCGTCAAAAAAGGAATGTGTTCTGAAACAAAGTGAAAAGTCAAATTTTGATGCTTTCCGTTAAGTTGTAGCTTGTTAGAAATACATTCAATTTGTAGCTATTGTCCTTTATGTCAACTTTATTTTGTTTTCACTCCATTACTATTTACTTTTTGCTTTTTCATTTTATTTTAATAATGAAATTGCATTTTCTGGACTGCTTGTCATTTCACTTTAATAATTTTCTTATTAATTATGCACTCATTTCCTTTCAGTTGAGTTTGTATTTCACCCTTAAGACTAACATAGTAAGGCTGAGCATAGTTCTTTCCAGGTCCAAGTGGAGCACCAAGGTTTTCTGCAGGTTGGGCTGCCATTGAAATGAAGCCATCTTACCAACCAAAGCATTTTGAACCAGAGCTTTCTTTCAAGTCAGAGGGGTTTTTGCTTGGATCAAACAAACCCTTTCAAGGCAGGGAAAACTTGGTAGATTCCTATCTGTCCCTCTCGTGAAATGCAGTCTGTCAGACTTCATTTGCACAGTGATCTCTTCCAGCCTCTGTCCTCTCTTGTCTGCTGGGGCCAATGTCACCTGAAGTATGGGAGATGCTGAACAGAGAAATAGAGGAGGGAACCTTAGCTCTACAAAGCACTGGAAAAGCCAAATGCTTCCTGCGACTTAAGTTTTTCCTGCTCCTCCTTCCCTCCCTCTCCCCCCCAGTTTTTATTTAAAATCTGTAAAACCAGTTTCCCGTCCCTCACATCTGCGCGTACTGCTGGGGCTGGGTATTAGCATCTCCGTCGTACTTGTTTCCTGTCTAAAAATGATGAACTACTCAATTTGTATATTTATAGTTTAAAATAATGGCAAGAGAAGGTGCAAGAAAGGAGGCATTTTTCTCCTCTGCATACAAATGTACAGTTTTTCTTTGGACGGACTTGCCAAGAATGAAGATCTTAGTATTGTATTTCACAAAAACATCATTTGTATCCGCAAGCGTCTTTAGAAAGTTTCAATCACTGCTGATGAGTAGGCAGTGATAGTAAACTCGGGCAAGCACCCTGAGTAAAGAATTTCAGCTGATGGGATGGGTCTATCCCTAGGATGCAAAATGCTTGAAATACATGATTGTATCTTCCAGCCGTTCACTGTGACAGTGAGGTCTCTTTTACCCCCCAAAAAAGCAAGGAAATAACCCATTTGCTGCTTTTCATTTGCTTGGAGCACCACAGCAGTTGTCTTTTGAGCGTGTTTAAATTGTTATACTTTGGGCTTAATGGTGTTCATGTGCGTCTTTCCCAGGTTATCCAGGGTCTGGTTGTTGGAAAACTCACTAACCACTGCACGGAGAGGACCCTGCTCAGACTCAGCGTCTTCGTCTTTGCCGGCGTGGGCCTAGGCATGGTAAGGTTTGGCATCAAATCATGCACAGTGCCTTTTAATCACACAGTGACAGGAGGTCCACAAGACCTGGTTGCAAGCTCTGCCTGTTAAAAAGCCACCACCAGCTTTGCTGGGTGGTCCCTGGGGGAGGAACCACCTCTCCCGGGCCTCTGTGCAAACAGAGCAGCACTCAGCGTAAGTACTACGTCAAATAACGATAAAAAGCCACGTAATAGTTACAGGGATTTTAAAAAAAAATTAATCTCACACAGAAACTCGTTAAGTCCCTCCTGAGTCACTGGATTTGCATAGGATTCCTGCCCTCAGTCTTGTCAGTGACTGCATTTCCTGAACTACCCAGAAAGTAAATGAAGATTGTGGGGTGGGGGGGGAATCATTGTGGTTGTACACTGCTGCGAGACAGCAGAGGTTGTGTGCTTTTCTGCTGGGGCTTTGCTTTTGCCTAATTCCCCCAACCCGAGAGTATTTGAGGAAGGAGGTAGCAAGGCAGTGATTTTGTTCCTCCCGTCTGGGCTGAGTGGTGTTACCCATTGCCAGTTGTGTCTGCATGGGCAACAGTCAATGCCAATCTCAAATGGTAATTGGAAAACCCAGTTGACGTAGGCAGCTCTGCCGATAATCGTGTTTGCTCAGATAAGCCACACTCAGGGAACCAACCGATAGCTCTGCCCAGGCAATGGGTATGGAGGAAGGGTGCACACCGGTCCCCATCAGCGAGATGGGCCCAAAGGACGATTGAGCCTCCTCAGCCTTTTGATGTTCCCTGCAGAATTTGGCCTCGAGCCTTGCCACTGGGACACCAGTGCTCCTGCCGGCGCAAGTAGGATGGGTGCTGTTCCCACAGCCACGCTGCAGCCACAGGGAGGTCAGGGCCAAATCCTGGAGGGAATTGAGGCTCTTGGCTCCCAGCTACATGGATGAGACAAGGCACCCATGCAGCTTTGCTAGTCAGAGGCTAAATCACATGTCCGAGATGAGACTGGGAAGGGAGGATGGATGCAGATAAAGAATTGGCTTTGCAGATGGATTTTGGGGCTTATGGAGGTGCTGCCAGATGGTGGGATGCTCAGGAAGGGTTCTTCCTGGCTGATGTCATGTGCTTTTGGCTGCATCCATGTGCCACCTTAGCATGGAACATCTGCACGGGGCTTGGTGCTCCTGAGCATAGCCCGGGAAGGGCTTTGAAAGTCTCACCATTGTTTTTCGTTCATGGGTGGGAGCAATTAGGAGGGACCAAGATGGACCTGGCCCATATGGAGCACCTCCAACCAGGTGCAGGGCAGGGTGCCACTGGGACTGCCTCCGAAGCCAAGGCCCAGTCCCACGGGAATCAGGCAGAGGGGGCAACGTGGAGTAAATGGCTTTTGTGTGCTGAGGTCTCACTGAAAGGGAAGGCTGGAGGGGGCTGGAGGTAGGAGAGGAAACCTCAATGGCAGAGGAAGGACACATTGGGGCAGCCCAGCTTGCAGTGTCTAACGCCCCGATGCGGGGAGGAAAGCCAGGAAGGGAAATCATTTTATAGCTGGCAATTACACCAAGCCCGGAGGGCTGTGGACATCCTGACAGCACGGGCCTGGGGACAAGGGTCAGCAATTACTTCCCACGAGACCTATTCATAGGCAAACGCAGCTGTGATCCTCTCCACTGAGGATGCCTTATTAAAAAGCGCTCTGTTGAGTGGCTGCCGAGAAAACATCCGTTTCTGGGGTGGCTTTCTGTCTTGGTGGGGACGACTGCTGTCACAGCAGCAGGACCCAAATGCAGAGATTAATGCGTGAAGCTTTTAATCCTGCACAGCCCGCTGGTGAAGGAGCATCCCACCCACTGTGCCCTTCCTGCATCTGGCCTCCAAATGATCCCCTCCCCAAAGGATGGAAGTGATGAGAAAAGCTAGCTGTTAATAAGAGACACTCTGAAACCCATCTTCATATCACTGGGAGATAGGCTGAAGTGTTTTTGGAAGGCAAGCAGTGGTGGCAGCAGACAGACAGACAGACCGACCGACAGCAGTGCAGCTGGGAAGAGGTTGCAGAACGTTCCCAGCCATCAGCAGCTGGAGAAGGGAAGGGGTGGGCTGGGAGCTTCACAATAACACCTGGAAAAGGAGAGGAGGGGAGAGCCGGTGTCTGATCTGCAGATGCAAGCCGGGAAGGCGTGGGCAGGGGTGTAGGAGGGCTTGGCGGTTGCGACAGGGAAGTTTTTCTCTTTGTCTGAAGGCACGGCTGTGCCTCGTCCTGCCTCGCTGCCTGCATTTCCCAGGCGTTTGCTTTTTGACCCTGTCTGCTGAAACTCCCGCTTCTGCCTCCCTCACCTGAAAAAATGCCATCGGATCTGCTCAGGTGAAAAAGACTGCTTCCTACCCAGTGGCTGAGGAGTAGCAGAGACCGGGCTCTGCCTGGTTTTACAGGAGGCACAGACGTGTCTCAGCTCTTTTCTGCTCGCTTGCTTCAGCCCATGAGGGAATTCATACGAGGCAGGGAAGAGTTAAAACTGTTTTTTTATCTATGAGCTTGCAAAGTTGTCCTGCAATGACATTTGGCCCAGCAAGGAATTATTCTCCCTCTGTCTGAATGTTTATGTACCAAATACCTGTTCCCTCTGTCTTTGTTCCCCTGTTCCTTAATCAGAAGTGCCTAAATCTTAAACAAAACGTAGGCAAAGAGCCCCTCAGAGGAGAGAAACCTGGCTATGTGTGAGTCTAGAGGGGAGCTAGAAATAAACCTCAGTATTTCCAAGTCATTAGTGAGCAATGTCTCTGGGCTTCTCCATCTTCTGTAGCCGAGAGGCAGGGACCGGATCTTAGGAGAGAGAACTCCAGAGAATGAAACTTCTGGCTAAACCAGCGACAGAAATGTTTTCCAGCCGCAATAACACACCTTGAGACACAGGTGAGGGCAGGAGACTTGCAAGAAAGGGGGAATTTCCTTTCCATGCCCCAGAGAAATCCATTCATTTGACCAGCAGGGCTTGTGAATGAGCCGAGAGCCGCTCTAGCCCCACGGCTTAGGGAGCTTCACCGCTTTTGTTTCAGTATTAAACAGCTGGAGGGATGTCTCCGCTAAGAATATGTGCAATAACAAAATCATTACTCTCCCTAATTATGCTCGCTAATGTGCACTTATGGCCAGAAGACCTATTCCAGATTACTGAATTCTGTGAATTTATTAGCGAGGAAGCAGCAGAACAGGATTAGAAATCCCAAAGGTACGGCGTTACACAATACACCGTGCTCATTTATTTTGACAAGCTCAGTTTAGTTTTAATTATTTATGATAATGAACTGAAATGCCTTCTCTAGGCTATTTTGTATAAGTAATGGAGGCTTCCTGAAGTACACCACATGCATCTGCTGTTCAACGTTTCCTCGGGAATTGGACAAGAGACAGAAGACGGGGAAGGGTGCGGGGCTGTCACTAATTCCCAGACACTAAAAATACCCACAGCAGTGCCGGAGAAACACGCTGCCAGATTGTAGGGTATCATTTGTTACTTGCACTGCATGCTTGGAATAATTCGCTGCAGACAAATGGTGGGCTGTGAAAAACTCTGCAATGGCCAAAGCCGCACCATCACGTATCAGTTGTGGCTCCCACAATTTACCTAAGTGGTGGGTTTGGCTCGTGATGTTTTTCTAGGTTGTTTCTTGCCACAAAGTCACCCGTTGTGCTCTCTGCTGATCCATGGTCCATCTTGTCCTGTCCCTTAGGCCCTGATGAGGACTGTGTGGCACTACTGCATCGTTGCGGTGCCACTGATGTTCGCGTTCAGCACGCTGGGCACCATCACCGACAGCATCCTCACCAAGGCCGTCCCCTCCTCTGACACCGGTAAGACTCATCAAAAAAGATCAAACTAGTCTATTCTCATTTTTGAGTCCACCAGGTGCTTTCCAGCTGATGCCACCACCATTGAGTGCTGGGGCAAAAGCATGGTGAATGCCCAATTGCCCAGCAAATCTTATTTGGCAGTTGAATGCGGTGGGTGTCAGCAGAGCAGATGGACAGGGACCAGTGGGGCTAATACAGGATGAACTTGAACAGCACTGAGCAAACATCCCGTGACCCAGTGCTCCTGGTCCTGTGCTGACATCCATAGTGCCAAATACATTAAGGGAAGCCTCTCCCAAACTCTCCTTTCCATGTGAACCCAAGATATGATCAAGAAAAAGACTCAACAACCTGCTTTTGCACCGTGAGGGTGACCAAGGGGGCTGTTCATTCATGCCTGTCAACTTCAGGCATCTGAGGAGGGTATTCCGGATCACTCTTTGGAAACATATTTTGCCTGATGCAGTAATTGCCCTCCTCTCTACATTTTGGCCATGTTTCAGTTGAAGAGTTACCATATTCCTCTGTACAAGGGGGCTGAGATGCAATGGTAGACACACAAATCTTTATTCCTGGGGTTTTTCTTCTGTTGACAAAGGAAATATACCTACATTATTGTCATGGCAGCCTTGCTCAGTTTGTCCCAGAATGGAGCTGGGTTAATCCAGTTTGGTATCTTTTGCTCAAGCTCTTTCAGTGTTCGCTCCCCAAGCCGCATTCACCAGGAACCCGAGAGTCTCTCTGCTCTAGCTGAGCCTTTCTAGGATGCCAGCCTGCACCCTTCACCTTCCCTCGCAGCCATCTCAGCAGATACCTCTGTGTAGACCCTACAAGCATGGAAGTTATAGTTTGCACAGCCCATTGGTGAAGTTTATAAAGCACTTTTGGGATCCTTTTGGATGAAGAACTTTTCTAAGCATCACGTCAGTAGTTTATTTGTAGAGCTGAATACTGTATGTCGTACAAATGCTGGGAGCCTGTGATTTCTGAGTGTGATAATTCTGCCTGGGAGGACCACTTGGGTTAGGTCCTGGGGAGGTGAGGACTGGGGATGTCCCAGCTCCTCTGCTCAGATGGGAAGAAAATCTGCTGTTTCATGAGTTGGAGCGATGTTCATGTGAGGAGGAAGAGCCAGGGGGGAAGGCCACCAAGCAGCTTTGGCATGTACAGCCGAGCTGGAATTCATCCAGGCTCTTCTGAAAGGGGCTTTGTGAGGAAAACTGGAGCACTGCTTGGCTTTTAAAGCCCGGAGGCAAGCTTCGGTCAGAGAGGAAAATGCCTCACCCTGCTCCCTGCTTGCGTATGTTGTTAGGTCAGCCTGCACCTCGGCGGGACGGACAGTCTCCACATGGCAGGCAGGATGGCAGGGCAGGATGGAGGCAGCCTGCAGAGTGACTTTGGTAGTCAGGAGGGGCACGTGGGACATCAGAAGAGCCATGGGCTGTCTGGGGCTTTATTCTGCCTGTCCATCCTGGGCTGATGCCATGCCATGTGCTACTACAAATTGCAGAGTTATGTCTGGCTCTAAACTGGGCATGACGAGGAAGGATGCTGCTGGCACAGAGTGCTGTGGCACTGGGAGAAAACTTTGTCTCCACCACTCCTCCCTGGCCCTCTCCTTTCAAACCCCGCTTCCTCCTTGCGAGGTTTTTGAGGGAAGAGGCATCTGATGGCTTTGTGCTTGTTGTGAACGCAGCCGGGCAGGGACCGGGGCGAAGGCAGGAATGCCTGACACAGCAGAGCCACGTCCCGGCGAGCTGCCTCTCCACAGCAGCTGCAGCAGTGGCAGCGTGGGTGTCTCGCAGAGAAATGTGGCTATTAAAATGCCTGCCATCCCTCTCAGGCCGTGGGTGGCACCCCGCAACGGCTGCTCCACCCGTACAGCAGCTAAAAGGCTGCTCCTTCCTATGCAAGCCCGAGATGGGCTCTGCAAAGTGAGCACTTTGGTGGCGTATTAGAAATCCCCACTTTTCTAACAGCATGAAAATCTGGCTTTTGTAAAAGCCTCGCTGTCGCCGTGTCAAAAACCTGAGCAATAGCTTGCAATGACTTTTAGTTAATGCAGGGAAATCACGCGTTGGGAATTTGCCTCAGGAAACATTGCTTTTGAGGCTTGCTGCTGTCTTTTCTTGATGCTTTTTGCCAGCCTGGGGCCAGCAGAGCCCATGGAGGTTTTTCTTTGGGCCAGTGAGAAGCTTTCTGAAGAGGTAGAGGTTGGGCCGAGCTCAGGTGTCCATTCTCATTGTAGGTTAGGAATGGAAGGGGTGTTGCAGGAGGGATAACCTGTCCGTCCTTGCTAGACACTGAGTCACTCATCCTTGCCTTTTAAATAGGTGTCTCAGAAAGGGAGCAGTGGGACGTAGGATGGCACCATCCCTTGTGCCCATCACCCTGCTTCAGGACTGATGCCGATGAGTTTGCTGCTTGTTCTTTGCTTATGGCCGGGGCTTTGCACTGAAGGGAAGAGAGCGGAAATTATTTCATTCGTTTCCCTTTGATATTTTTTTTCCCCCCTCTCCTCATCTTCAAAGGCAGGAAGAGAAAATTCCGCCCCACGTGCACACGCTGTTCAGCTGGGGCGTGTGAGCTGGTGGGAGGGCAGCCCCCAGCCTCCCAGCCGCAGCCCCAGCATCCACACAAGCACTCCTTGTCAGCCCCGGTCCCTCCCTGAGAATGGAGGTCTTGTTCCTGCACAGAGCCCCCCACCCTCGGGGGAAAGAGGGAGGGAGGAAGCCTGGCAGAGCCTCCCTGCCTAACGGGCCCACGTTTCATGATTTTATTTGCATGTCAGAGGCAAAACCTTAGGAGGAGAGCTCGTAGCCAGGCAGGGCTTGGCACATTGAAACCCCCAGCTTTGCTCGGGCTGTGCTGGTTTGAAGGCGGCCGCGGGCGGCGATGACCTAATCATTAAATTAGGCCCTGCGAGGCTGATCTGGGCCAGCATCATCATCATCTGAGCGCGGCAACAGGATGTGAGCTGGAACGGAGGGCGAGCCAGGGCGCTCTGCTGCAGCAGAGGGTGGGAAGAGGGATGGAGCCGCCCGGCTTGGGGAGCTGCCAGCACCCAACCCTGAAACCTGCGGGAGGAGAGGAGGGCTGGGAGAGGGGAGGATGGGCACCCAGCCGGGACGGGTCGTGCCAGGTACGGGAAAAGGGGGGGAAAAAAGCTAAGGAGGGAGGAAAAAAGGGCAGGGAAGGTTCAGAAAGTGGGATAGCCGTGATGAAGAAGGTGAGCATGTGCGCTGGCAGAGCTGTGCAAAGCAACGCAGGGGTTTTTCCGCTGACGTGGTGACTTGTCCCAGTTAAAGGTCTTGCCTTAAATGAGATCCATCACATACGAAGCTTTAAACAGAGCTAGGGTCACACTGGACAGCCGAGAGTTACAATGTCCCAAAGCTTGAGGGCGTCTAACACGAGGAATCTAATTTAAGCCCATTAAATAGAAATTATCTTTCTCAGCAACATGTTGGAGAAGTGCAGAGAGAGAGCCCAGCCTTTTAAGAGGGTGGATTTCAGCTCCAGAAAAGAAAAAAAAAAAGAAAGGAAAAAAAAGTGCCTCCTCAATCATAAGAGCCAGTTTGACAATTGTACGTAGTAATTAGTTTAATTCAAATACCTAGAGGGGAAAAAATAATTGCAAAACCTGCCCAGAAAGTTTGGTGGTTGTGGGATGGTTCCCATTGGCAAAGGGTCAAGGCGAGGTCCCACCCATCACCTTTGTGTTCCCATGCGCGGGAGGAGCGCTCGGCAGCGCTTCCCGGGAGATTTCCCTCTCCGCACGGCTACGCCCTCGGCTCGGGCTCATTGCACAAGTATTTTAAGCATGCTGATAAAAGCCCAGCAGTTGCTGGCCGGCACTACGCAAACACCTGGCTACCTCTGCTCTCCTGCAGCCAGAGATCATTTCCCCATGGCTACCCACGCTGGGTATCGCACTCGGCTCCACATCTTCTTACAGACAGGACAGCATCTTTCATCCTTCCCAGGCGCTGCTGGCCTTGTGGGGTGACAGTGCTTCAACGCAGGTCTCGGTGGAAAGTTGATGCCAACAGCCAAATAATCATACAGGTATTAAAAAGAAACAATTGCAAACATAATTTCAGAGCAGGGCACAAGTTTATTCCATATGCTACCAGCTTGTCCTTCCTCCCAGTTTTGGAGGCTAATGATTTTCTGGCCAGCCAGGTATTTTCTGCTGCCCGGAATGATAGCCTGTCCTGCACATCGACTGCAGGGCAAAGAGCATGCTGGATGCACGGGGGCCATCTTTGCATCCCATGGGACATCCTGGCCACCTGTTGGCACATGGAAACAAAACCTGCCTTTGCCAAACTGGAGGTGCTTCCCCATCCACCGAGTTCCTGTTAATGATGCAAATGGGCGAGCTGCTGGAGGGGAAACCGGCCCAGCCGGGTGAAGGGCTTGCATTTCCATCCAAATTGAAATATCCGTTCTTTTTGCAAGGGAGGGTCAGGGGAGTATCTCAAGGTGGTTCAATCTTTATCTGTGGTTTTATTTATTTATTCTTAAAGATCTAGTTAGACCTAAGCCTCTCACTCCTGCTAAGCCCTCAAGAGCTGTTCCTCTGTCCCACACCTGCAGTAGTTACCACCCCTGCTGGGTGCGATGTTCAGAAGCATCTTCATGGGCCAAAGGCTTCCTTGGACCCCGGTGAAGGCAGCAGTGAGCACCGGCTTGCTTTTTGAGCAGCATTATGGTTCGCCGGACCATTCAGTAAAGAGCTGAGTTGGCTCGTGGTGGAAACTTGTCCCCACACCTGCAGGAGTCCTTAGCCTTAACAAACCCTAATTGGACCTCTATAAATTAATGCAAGAGATTATTTGAAGTCATTTGCTACTACTGCAGGGGAACGCCGTCAGAAACAAAGGGGATCCCACACGCTTTTCTCCACTTTCCCATCCCAAGACTTGCTCTCACTCTGATATCTGCTTGTCTCTGCCATCTCTCCTAGGTACCATGCTTGGGATTTGTGCTTCGGTGCAGCCCTTGACCCGGACTGTTGGCCCCACCATCGGTGGCATTTTATACAAACAATTTGGAGTCTCCTCCTTCGGTTATTTACAGCTAATTGTCAATATAGGTTTGTTTATTTACCTTTTAAAGAGTAAAATCCCACTGAGCGAGATGAAAAACCAGTAACTCAGCTGCAAGAAAGTAACCCACCCCTTACTTTTTTCATAGAACTAAAGATGACCTTGAATTACATTTTTGATTCCATAAACCTGTGTCATGGTAAACCCGGAATAAAACCATTTGAACAATACCTTGCCCTTCTTCGACATGTGCATCTCCGGAGTGAGGGACAGATCGGTTTGCAGGCCTTGGAGCTCTGCTGGAGCAGCTGGTGGCTGTGGGTCCCCAGGAGCTATCAGGTTCCACCTCCCCACCCCAACCTGCAGCGGTGGCTCTCATTGCAGGCAATAGCTCCACATCCTCAGCTGTCGTCAGGCAGCATTCCCGCTTGGATTCACCAAAACTAGGGGGATTAGGAGCCAGCGCCTCTATGTTGGTTTGGCCTTTTCATTCACCGCCCCCTGCGATGGTACTGAGGAAAATCAGAGTAAAACACATCTGCTTTGGAGTGTCATTTTGCTCCACGAAATGCACCTCTGGCGTTCTTCTGCCGGAGAGGAATCGAGGCCGAAGGCTTCCTCGCGCCGTGGCCCAGCCTTTCCTACCTCCGCAGCCCAGTCGTGTGCAGCCCTGCCCCGTACACACCCGGCGGGCGGCAGCGTGGCTGCCAGGAGTGTGCGAGGAGGGTGCAAAGGCCCGGCACAGCTCGCTGCCGTGCCAGTCTCCCTGCTGCTTCCAGAAACGGGGGCCAACCCTCCTTCCAGGGTTTTGGTTTGGTTTCTTTTTTCCCCCCCTTCCTTTTTCCCCTTCTTGCTCTTACTAC
>JAHREE010000118.1:14127952-14171531 GCA_033628505.1 Tringa tobata
CGCTCTGAGCACTCCCCGACGCATCTCAGGCCCACTCTTGGCTACACGATGCTCCCCAAACCACATCCCTGGGGTCCTGGGCCCAGACACCATGTCCACCTGGCACGGAGGGGTCTGAGCCCCACCTGTGACGGGCCACTGCCATCTCCTGCAGGCACCCCGTGGGCATCTGACTTGGGCCCTAGCCCCTGGTTGCCCCAACAGGTTCAGCCAGGATCTGGCCAAGACCACCAACTTCATTTGAGGTCCCGCATCTGGCTGGCTCTGCACCATCACCATCAGCCCTTCCTACATCCTTTCCTTAGGGCACCTCACCACTCCAGTTTTGCATTCATGTTGCTCCCCCTTATCTTTTTTTGTTGTCCCCTGTAATCACTGGATCTTTCCCATTTTCTTCCCCCCAGTCCTCTCCCTCCTTCCAGGAAGAGCATCACAGTTCGTTATAGTCTGGCCAGAGCCCAGCACCACAGGGAAATCAGTAAAGGCTGATTGAAAGTGACATTTAAGAAGCACATGCGAGCCTGAAATCCTTTCCTCTCGTACGCCATTAATTTCGTCACCCTTTTATGACAGTTGACACAAGGCTGATCCAAGGCTAGCCATTGACTCAATGCTGCAGCCGAGGGCAGGGCTGCACTTAATGAACTTATTCATGCCGTTTCCGAAGCAGCATTTGCACAGCTACATACTTTGTGCAGCATCACCTTTTGGACTTTGAGCACTCTTCCCCTCCATCATTTTTCTTGAATGACCGACACCTCTATAGGTGCTCGCAAGCCAAACCCTAGAGGTGAGTTTACAAAGCGAGGCCTGGCCTCTTTGAAGAGCTTGGCGGCGTTCCCAGGGACTTCAGCAGGGTCAGAAGCCCATTCCCGGGAACCAATTAGACCTACAGCCAAACCCGTTTCCGCTGCAAATCACTCATCAGCTGGAGTTTACGGCAGCACTTTGATAATTCACGGCAGCGCGCACATCTGCGAGGAGGGCCAGAACAAAAGGGGGGTCTGTGCACTGCACTCGGGTTGATTAATGAGCCAGGAATGGTTTGGCTGAACTTCTCAGGGTGGGATGGGCTGGGAACCGCCCTGGGAAGACCACGCTGGCCATCACTGCTCATGGAGCGGGGAACGGCCACAGACCGTGCAGGTGGCTGTGTCCTGGTGTGAAGAACTGTAGACTTTTCCCTGCAAGGCAACACCATAGCTCACTTTTTAGTGTGATATAGTTTGCTTTGATTGACTAGCCATCAGGCTGCACAGCTACGTTTTCAGGACAAATGCTGGTCTGCTCTGTAAAACAGCAAGTTCTGGCCCAAAAGGCCCCATAAGAATAAAGGAGCCGAAGCCAGCCAGGAGCAGAGCTCGATCTTAAGCAGAAATCATTATATTTTTAATTTGGCTCCAAAATACAACAGGGAATGGTCTTTGTGCACAGGAAATGGGACACCACTTCAAAAAGAGAAAAAAAAAATAAGGCAGCAAGTCAGGAGCATACAAGAAACATCTGGAGGAAGGCTCCCGGTGTGGAAAGGCTGCAGGACTTGGCATGTTTGTGCACACCTTGCTTCAAAAGGTCCAGTAAAAAAAAATTAATTCACTTTTAAATGAAACTCGCATCTGTGGATGCGGGGTCAGCAGCCCGCTTTGGTCTCTGTCTTTCCACTTTTGCTTTCATCTGAGTGATTTTTCTTATGCATTTAAACATCATTTTGAAAAATTCAAAGCCTCCCCCAGCTGTCACTGCAGTCAACTTGTCTTAGCACTGGCCAAATTAGAAAACTGCTAGAAAAAGAAAAGATTATTAGGAAAAAAATGTAAAAAAAATGCTCATAGTAAAAAGGTAGGTTCTTGCAGAACTAGGACCCTAGTTTCCAACATATGTCCATTGTAGGAAGTCTCCCCTTTTTTAAATAGCACAGGCTTGTTAAGTGGATAACTGCAAAAAAGGAAAGTCCAGTGCATTATATACCATAATTTTAGGTATCTGGCATGTGACCATGCAAAAATTCCATAAAGTAGGTTTTAAAGCCTATTAACCTTTACTGAGACAGAAAGCAAAGGCGACTCTTGGCCGTAAAGTCGAATCATGGACAATCTCCTATGGGAACACGGATCAGCAATCTGACCTGGGAAACCTGGCAATTGCTTGCAAGTAAGTAGCACAGCCCCAGCCCTAGTGCCTGCTGTGGTAGCTGGTCACTACTGTTACAAGCATATAGCACTAACTTTGCTTGGAAAAAAGAAAAAAAAATGTATATTGCCTTATTTGTCAAATTATAATGGTTACTAGCTTAGGTGAGGAGCTTACAGTAGAGTGCTAATTTCATCTCCAGTGCTTGGGAAAAGGGGTAAGAGATGTGATACAGGCCTGCCCTGTACCCTGGCACTGAAGCTTGGGACAAGCATGGGACGAGTGTCATGGGGCAGTTTGAGGGCATGCAGGTAGTGGGTGCCTTTGCTAATTAAGGGACACGACACAGCTTTAGCTAATAGGAGCTCTGGGTGGTTGCAGTTCAGTGACTGCTGCTGCCCCTGTCCAACCTGGGGCTGGAGGCTGGGAGACTCCTGTTGCTGCGTTGAGTTTGGGTTTAGTTTAGTTTGGTTTAGTTGTGTCACCAGCCAGAGCAAGAGAAGAGATTATTTTTTTTTCTTGCAACCCCCCACACCACCACACCTGTGCCTTGGCAGCGTGTGAGCTCCCAGGTACAACTACTGTGGCTGCTGTTAAAATAGGCTGTCAGGCACCAGCCCTTCGTTACCCCCCAAATACGAGAAATCTGGAGGAATTTGGAAATTGAGGAATTTGTCTCTCTGCTTAGAAATAGGGCAACAATAATGCAGTGGGGAGTGTTAACCAAGGGGAGGCGATCAGAAATGCACCGACGTTCATTCACTGGAGCCCAGTCCCGTGTGGCAATCTCCCTCTTCCCGCGCTCACGAGGGATGCTGGTACCACTCTCCGCTTTGCCCCAAAGCATTTTCTATTCTAGTATGGGCATTTTTAAAAGCCTGTGTAGTAATTTGGTATGAACATGTGGCTTTAACCCTCTCCCAGGCAAAGGGAATAGCATTGGGTCTCAGTGGGGAGATGCTTGTACAAGCTTGTGTGTGTGTATTGTGCATGGGGATATTATTTTTTTTATGAGTGTGGGATGGGGTGGCCACACTCAGCCTTGATTGATGGGCTGAGGGTACCAGCTTTTGCAGGCTGGGTCACTGGCTCTGCCACAGCACATGTCCCTTAAGCGAGTGCCTCCTCTGGAGAAGGGATTTGATCATCATTTTGGAGTCGTCATGTACCCTGAGGCTGACAACATCAGGTTGCCTTAGCTACGTGAGTCACGGTAACACAGCACAGCAGCCACGCAGGCACTGCCAGGAGGAGCCCACGGTCTGAGATCACAGCTGAGGAAAAATGAAAAAAAAAAAGGGGGGTTAGTGATTTTCCTCCTCTGCAGGTCTCCCCACATGCCCGTAGGTGGGACCCACTAGCTTTCCTGCAGGATTTAGCAAGGCATTTAGCTTGCTAAGGTCTCCAGCTGGCCCCAGCATCACAGCTCCCTCCCAAGAGATGTGGGAGCTCACACTGCAGCTATCAGCCACTGCAGGGCACCAGCATTCCCACTGCCATCATGTTCTTATTCCTGTTGTTGCTCTGTAATACCAGAGATGTGCATCTCCTCTCCAAGGGATCTGTCCCTGGAGAAGGACCCATACTTTCACTGGTGTTATGGCAGCATGTCATGGGCAGAGGAAAAGTGGAGACTAAAGGCCATATAACTTCTTTTATTACGATGGTTTAAACATGACATCTGTAGGGAAAAAAAGCTGGTTTACAGGATTGACATTGTAACCCTGCCAGCTGAAGTCGATTAGTAACAGAGGAACATATGCTCTTGCATTGTAAATTGTTGCCCTCCAAGTTTATATTAGGGTGTAGCCGTATCCTCAGGCACGTCTAGCTAGAGCTCAGTGTAGTGACCAGCAGGTCTCCTAGGAAACCTGTACTCAAAAAACACCCTAAATAGCAGTAATCAAAGGGTGTGGGTTGCTACTACAGAAAGGTTGTGAGGAGCAGTGATTTTTTTCATGCTTTTCACTTTTTGCCCCCATTTCTTCACATTTTCATACTCCTTAAAATGTTTCTGGGTTTTGTTGTTTGTGGTTTGTTTTGTTGTTTGTTTTTTTTTTTTAAATTAAACTATTCCAGAATAAAACTGAGAAGTTTTTGTTATTGTCCTTGTTATTCTCCAAATATTTTCCTTCAGTAGTGTCCTGGGCGAAACTGGTGCTGTTGGATCCCCTTAAATCCCACTGATCAGGTGGTGGCTGCCGGTTCCTCTGTGGGCAGGACCTCCTGGATGCACATGGAGCCCATCAGGGGCAGCTGCCCAAGACAGAGACACCCTGTGAGGGGGATCAATCTCACTTTGGGGGTGTTCAGCTCTTTCCATGAGCACAGAGGGAGCTCAGGTACTCCACTCTAAGATGGATGAGTTCAGGTGAAGAAGCTCTTCTCTTAGGGGCAGCTCACTGGGAAAGGTCTCAGCCAGAGAGATGAAGGCCACCAAGGTTGTTTGTTTAATGATTACAGCAAATTAAATGCAGCAAGGCTGGAGCTTTTGGGTTAATTTAAACAGGGGCAGCAGCGGAAGCATCTTTGCTCAATCAGTGGGAATTTTTTTCGTACTGTACGCAAGCCATGCATTAATCAGCAATATCACGTAGCCTGCTTGCTCAATTTACTAATATTTATCTGACTAAGATTCTTTTTTTCCTAAGCAGCCTGAAATGTCTCATCCCACTGACTCAGTGTTTTACCATTACATGTTGTAAACTGCTGCAGACAGTCCTGAACCAGGCGTGAGGGGCTGGAAAATAAGGATGTCATTTCCAGTAAGCCGGTCCTTGGTTGTGCTCTGAAGGAGATCACCAAATAAGGGTGGGTGTGTGCCAACTCAAACTTGCTTAGGAGGACTTCAGGCACTTAAGTTCCACACTGGGATTAAAAATTGGGGGTGAGGGTGCTGTTTTGCTGTGTTTCTCCCCAGCAGCCCGGGCATGACAATGTGCGTAGTATGTTCCCCACTGTTGGACACTGTGTAGATGTTTAGTTTGGTTATTAAAAAAAAAAAAAAAAAAGGAAAAAAGAGGCTTTGTGTTATCTATTCTCTTGAGCTGCTGTCATGCAGTTCCCTGCTCTGGTCCCCCACCTACTACATATAACTTTGAGCCTCTCTGCCCAATTTCAAGCCCATATGGCAGAATTTCAAAAAGTGGAAAGTTGCTGCAAGGTCCAAGGCATGGCTTGGCTCCCCACTCGGAGGCAGCTGGATGCATCCTCACGTGGGTAAGGGGGGTGTTAACCCAATAGGACAGGTTTGGTCCAGAACTGCTGTCTAAACGCTGGCAGGCCTGGGTATAGCCTGTTCTCAAGATCATCTTCACGACATGGCTTGGTGAGTAGCACAGGGGGGTGCATGAATACCTTGAGACTTATGTTAGCAGGGAGGAGAGAGCCCCATTGCATGGCTGCTATGGGACCCATGCTGACTCAGCACTTCCCCTTCAATAAAGACTTCTGCTGAGAGCATGGGGAGACCAGCAGCTTGCCAAGCACTGCCCTGAACGATACGGTTATTTACTGGCCCCTTTGAACACCATCAACATTTTTTTCATGTCTAATGAGCTCAGGAGATGGTTTAGGCTACAGCTCACGATTTTAAAATGATGGGACGTTCCTCTTCCAAAGTGTTCAATTTCCTAAGCCAAGTCTGTTGGGATAAGTATTTGGGTATCTTTATTTTGCAGCAGCAGTAACAAATGTCTGAAACCTCAGTCCTGACTGACATTGATGTGCTCTTTGCATATGAAGTCTCCGGTGATTACAGCTCATGCCATTCAGGCTGACGTTGCCTGCCTGTTACCAGCCAGCCTTTTATTACCCCGGTGTGCTCCAGCAATAACATTTACCGGAGATTATGAAGGGTCCAGCCTTGTAGTAACACGCTGACACCACCCGCCAAACTAAAGGTCACCGCTCTGGATAACCTGCCCTTTCAACATCCGCAGAGCTCAGTAAAGTGGCTTTTAACCAGCTTTTTTTTTTTTTTATTTATGTGTGGAGATTCCAGCGGGTCCAGCGCTGACGGGCACAGAGGAGCGGGATGTCCCGCGTCACATCCCAGCGCGTGGCCGGGCTGCGCTGCCTGGCGTCGGCGTGGCGTCTGTCCCGGCCTCCTGTCCCGGCTGTCCCGAGGGAGGATGACTGAGCTTGCTTTCCGCTTTGGTTTTTTGTTTTTTGTTTTTTTTTTTAAACTATCAGTGTGTAAACTTTAAGAGTAAACACTGAAAGGCGTCGCAGGACCGCCTAACCACAACATCAGCAAATGAGGCAGTTTGGGTCCAGGGTGAGGTACTGTCCAGATTTGGGGTGTTTCCTGTCTCCAGGCAGTCTGGAAAGCCATCACAAACAAAACCCTCCAGCGTAATGTCGTGTTTCACATCGTCCTTTGGCTGCTGTGTTTTCTTTCTGAAGCCTGGACACTGCACTGTGGTAGATGTGTGTCTTCTCCTGAGGCTTTCTGCCTCCTTGTCAATGTTCCTGCTGCTGTGACATTCACCTGCTACCCTTACCTTGCTGCTTCCCCCTAAACCCACACCCGTGGCCAGCTGTCTGCCAGCGCTGCCGGCGGGAGCTGAGGATTCCACATTGCCCTGCTGGCACTGCCCAGGAAGACTGGAGGGAAACGGGTGTCTGATACAGTGGATTAAAAAAACAATAATACTCTCCTGCCTCAGCTTCTGGCGATTCAATGAAGTCCAAAAAGTATGGGAGAGAAAAAAAAATAATTTCTAAGTATATGGGATAAAAAGAAGGGGAATCAGCAATGTGTGGTTTTCCAGTTTTGATTGACTTTCCCAGATCTAACCTGTCATGGAATTATTTCCCCACTCCAACTACCAAAGAAGCAGGTATGGGATGAGTTCAACAGCCCTGCACTGTAGAATTTGGTGTGTGTAAACTCCAGGTGCCACCCAATTTGTACCTGTCTTTTGCCTTTTGGGTCACATGGCAGGGGATAGCAGCAACTCACTCACTCTGCAGTACCCAAGTTAGTATTTGCTGGTGTAAAAGCCGAACTTTCTTTCTTCCTGCCAATTACTCGGCCTGTCTCGTGTTCGAACACCCGGCCCCACCTTGGCAAATATTTGCAGTAAATAGCTCAGGGTATGTCCCAGCCTTGGGTCCTGGGGCCAAGCCCAGCTGTCTCGTTGGAACTCAGGCCGGGCTGAGGGCTGGGGCAAGCAGCGAGCATCAGGGATGGCGTTATTCTCCTCCTGATGGTCCCCGAGCTGCTTGGCTGAACCAGGAGGTGAGAAACAGAAATCCTAAGTCATAAAAAGCTGAGGATTTGATTTTTTTTCCCACTCTGTTAAAGAAACCATGGTTTGGTGGCAGTGACAAATGGGTTTGCAGAAACATCTGTGTGTTTTGTGCAGAGACAAAGTGCCAAAAAGTGCCAAAAAGTGCCAAAAAGTGCCAAAACACGGCGCTTTTAGAGGTGAGCACAAGGCAGTGGCCCCGTGTCCCAGGGACAGCCTTTGCCAGCGCTGCTGAAGGCACCAGTGACTGTAGCCTTTACGAGTGGAAAAAAAGATGAAGTGAGAAAGTTTGTGATAAAGCAGGAAGGCAGTTAAGGGGAGGAAATGAGGTCGCTTGGCACATAACCTTGGCCAGGCTCACCTCTGCAGGGACCAGGCAGAAATAAATTTCCCTGGAGCCAGGGCAGCCAGCGCCCAGGTTAAAGTTGCTGCGTGATGAGCTGGGGGGGAGCAGCCGTGGCACATCCAGGGGATCAGCGGGGGCAGAGATGTATTGCCTGGCTAAAGGCGTCCCGCTGCGTTACTGGGGGTGGCTTTGTGCCCCCTTCCCAGCTTTTTCCTTGGTAGCCTCCACACTTTCCCCTTTGCAGACCCTCCATCAGCTCGGTGGGGCTCCCTGTGGTGCAGCTGTGGGTGGAAAAGTTATTTTCATTGAGCTGAAAACACAGGAACCCTCTTAATGTTACGCAATAGCTTAAAACATAGAAACCCCCCTACTGTGGTGTAATTGCTGAGTGCTCCCTGGGCCAAATGTCATAAAAGCTTAGCTATTAACCCCAAATTACTGGTGTCCTTTAGAGGAGGGGTCCCTTCTGCGAGCAAAGACAGGTAGCACTGATGGCATTTACCATCCCAGCTTTTCTGGAAGTTTTGTAACCAGAGGAATTGCTACATCAGGGATAAAAAGACTTAAATTCCTTGTTTCCTCAACTGTAGGATATATAAAGTATCGAGTCCTGCTAGCTGGCCAGCTTTTGGAGCCAGAAAATAACCTCCAAACGGAACAAAACGAGTTAAATGGCTTGGCAGGCAGCCGGGATGACTAAGTCATTCTTCCAGCCTTACTGGAGCAGGAGTCAAAGTGACGGAGCCGGACACATTTCCCATAATTGGAAATCCTTGGCCAGAACCATGGGATCCGGGGCTACAGGGAAAGCTGTGGTGGGCTGTGAGCAGCCAGTGGGGCCACGGGCAGGGCAGCTCCAGAGGGGAGATGCACATCTGTGCGTGCTTTGCAAAAAAGAAACCAATGAACAGAAACAGCAAATCATTCATTTGGCCAAAATGGTGGCAAACAAGGCTGGAGTTTCCAACATGGACACTGCCAGCCCGGTTTCCTTGCCAAGCGCTTTCTAAAAGCCTCTCCAGCCTCACACAGGCACCTTTCTATCCTCAGCTGTTCTTACAAGACCCTGAAGTGTGACCTTATGTGGGAGCCAGAGGAGAAATGTTTGATATCAGGGAGTCCATCTCCTTTTTTTCTTCTCCTCCTCCAGCCGTGGAGGAGGGATGCGGTAGCACCCGCTGTTGGCCCAACCATTGCCAGCATCACTCACTCCTTTCCCTTCCAGATGGGACTTATCTGTGGCCACTCCAGCAATGCATAACAACAGCCAAGCACCCTGCAGGGAGCTCTGCAGGTGCTTCACCACTCACGGCTTATTTAACCGCCCTGTTGGTGCCACTCTACTCACAGCACCACCAAAAACCATCATCATCAGATGCTGCTGGGAAACAGGCAATGGAAGAAGAAAACTGGGCAGTCACCCCTAGCATCTTCTGGGCTGGTCTCCTGGGTGGAGGTCTCCCCTGGCTTTTTGGCTCCGGCCATCCTCTGAGCACATTTCTTTGCAGCACACCCAGCCCTCAGCCCAGGCCTCTCCCCTGGCTGATAAGAGAAGGAGCTTGGCCTTTGTCTTTGGTGACTCATGGCTGCTCCTGCTTGCACATCAAGGGCTGATTGCCTCCTCCATGAGAAAGCTCCTAAGCGTTGATCAGGGGCAGGAGGAGCAGAACCACACCTGCACCCAGAAATCTCCTTTAGCCACGGTCATTCAATCGCTTATCGTCCTGTGGTGTCTCGCTGCTTCTGCTGCTCCTCTCAGGTCATAAAGCAAGGCTGTAACGGTGGTGCCATGGGACAGTCAGCTTCATCCCTGCTCAGAACTGAATGGCAACAATCATTGGCATGATTATTAATTTAAAATAAAAATCCTCTCTTATTCATTTATGCCACAGGCCATCGCCAGGTGACCACGGTCTTAGGTGGCCAAAGTCATTACATCTTTCCCAATCCCCCAAAGGCATCTCTGGGTGTCCCAGTACTGTGGGGCAGCTTGTCCCCATGCTGCTCCCAGTTCTGAAATGGGGATCCCCAGACACGCCGCCCATCTGTGTGGCCCTGGGGGCTTTTTTCCAGCGGAGGGAAGAAAGGTACCCAGGTCGAGGTGTGATGCTCAGGAGCACTCCAGCCCCACAGGTGTGAGGTGTTGTGCTGCCACAGAGGAAAAATATCTTCCCAGGCATGACATGTGCCCAGTTAGTCACCACCCTGCGCTGCCACCACGATGGGCAGTGGGGGGAGATTTCATATTTCCCCCTGGTTTCTTACAGCCTTGTCTTCTCCCAAAAGCCGTTTATTTCTGTGCACACACACATTACATGTGTGCAGAGGCCAGCACTACGCACACAGGGTACCAAGGCTGGAGCCTGGGACCTCCTTACTTACCCTCAGCTACACCAGCCAGCTGATGGCTGTGCATGGATGCAGATGAGGATGAGGAGGGGGCTGCCCTGAGGGAAGGGTGGCTGTTCAGTGCTGCTGGCACACAGGACCCTGCTCCCCAGCCTGAAATGCAGGAGGGTGGGGTTTTTTCATTCCCCATGAGCAGTTGCTGCAAGTCATCCTGAAAAAGGCCTGAACCTCACGAGAAAGTTGGGAACTGGGATGGAGACGCAGCCATCCCCGCAGGAGCTGGATTGCGTTTCTCTGCGAGATCAACAGGTTGTGGGTCACTGCAAGAAGGTCCCCTCCGCAATGCCAGGCTGTGATGGTGATTGCTGCAGGCATCCCAGGCTGATGAGCTTTCCTCCAGCATCTGCGACCCCGGGGCACGGGGAGCGGGAAGGCAGGGAGGAGGTTCCTGCTGGCGGAGGGGTTGGCGGGGAGCCTTCGGCGGGATCTCAGCCCCGACCTTCAAAGGGAGGAGGCTGCTGGCTCGGCGCTGGCTCGCTGGACCCGGCCCAGCTCTTGTATGTGGCTCCCATCCGGGAGTTTAAAAAAGCAGGTTTCACTTCTTTTTGGTTAAAGGCCACCTTGTTCTTCCATCCGGCTGAGGGCCGGGGCCGGCCGGCAGCAGCGGGGTGACTCAGCCCGCCCACGCAGCAGCCTGCCACCCAGCCCCAGCTATATTTGCCGAGCAGGTGAATCAATCATTGCACAGAAAGACCTTGGACCTTGACTCCTTTCCCTTTTTTTTTTTCCCCTTTTTTTTTTCCTCCCTCACCTTCCTCTCCCTGGAGCCGTACTCCCACCAGCAGTACCAGCCGGGCAGCAGCCCCGTCTCCCTGCCTGCCCAAGGACAATGCCCCGTGGGGCAGTGATACGTTGGCCACCCAGCCAGGTTGCCCAGTGGTCCTGGGGCCACCTGCCCCCACCAGCCACTGCCATCGAGGGCAGGGCCAGCAGCACCAGCTGAGGCGGAGGCAATGCTGAGGGTGTGGTGCAGCCACAAAGCCGCCGGGTTTTTTCTTAATTATTTTTTTATCTCTGGCAGGAGGAAGTCGTAAAGTGATTACTTCTCATTGAAACACGGGGTCGAAGGACATACCAGTGCACGGGACGGAGTCAGGGCCAAATCTCTGGCCTCCCAGTTGCCAGAGAGAGCAATAAAAAGCAGAAGCATCGTGGGACTAAGCCAGCAGTCAGGCTCCTGCAATTATCACCGTTTCCCAAGGGAGATTTCTACCACGTGCCTCCTCTTCCCCTCCCTGGTCACACATTAGGACAGACAGATGGAGTGGTGCCTGCAGGAAAAGTGCACACATGGGCTGGGTGGGTCAGTCCTACCTTGGTGCTTGCTCTGTGGGGTCATGGGGAGGGTGTCTCTTGGAGTACAGCTGCCTAATGCTTGGTGCAAATAAAATAAAATAAAATAAAATAAAATAAAATAAAATAAATTACTTTCTGAGCTCCTAATTGTGGCTCTGCTTTTGCTTTCAGACACCCATCCCATCTCACCAGCTCCTTCCCCTGCCAACAACCACCCCCTATTTTATCCAGGAGGCATTTCTGGCTGGTGCAGTGTGTGGGGAGGGCTTGGTTTGGCTTTGGAGGGTTTTTGGGTTTGGGGTTTTTTTTTTTTAAACTGTTCGCTGGCCCTTTGATGTGCTGGCTCCGACACCAAAAAAGCCAATTGCAGCTTGCCTGGGGGTGCCCGGGCAGGATCCGAGGGTGCCGGCAGCGTGGCCGGGGGGCAGCCAGCTTCTCTCTGCTCCCACCAGTCAGAGCCCCCGCACGAAGCTCTGCCAGCCTAGAAGGAGGACGGGGGAGCCCCCCAAACCCTGCCGTACGCCATGCCCAGAGATCTTCCATGGTGCCACCAACACACTCGGAGGGGGCTGGTCTCCCCCTCCCCTGCACCACCCCCCCCTTTAATTAAAAATTGAAATCATGTAATTGCCTCTTCATTAAACCCAATTAAAGCCCGGCTGACAAGGGAGGAGGCGGCACATTTTGCAACTTGCCGCGGAGATGAGAAAGCACACACCGCAATTACGATGTCTGTTTGCTTTGCCTTCACCCAACGTCTTCATCAGGGCTGGCTTTGAAATTGGACCCTGGGTGAAATGGCGCTGGCAGGTTCCTCGTGCCCAGCAAACCCCATGTACTGGTTGGGCCGGGTGCCGGGAGAGACCGCCGCACGCTGCGGTGGGAAAGGGAGGCCAGGCTGCCTCCTCTTCCTCCTGCTGCCCTGTGCCCACAGACAGGGCCAAGTGCAGAGGAGGGATGCTTGGGGGGATGAGGGATGGAGAACGGGACTGGGGGACAGTGTTCCCCATGCCTGGCCAAGGAGCCCCCCACACCAGGCCCTTGCTGGCCTGGAGCTGGGGTGGCTACTGCAGCTCTGCCTTTTGGTCTCCATCATTCAGAGATGCTTCAAAGCTGGTGGTGGCTCTTCACCGGGGCCAGGAGAGCCCATAGGAGCAGTCCCCACCCCTGTGTGTCTTTGGGATCGATGCTGACCTCACCCTGCAAGGTGGGTCTGCTCAGTTAGAGGGCTCCTCATTTGCTGTCCTTAGCCATAAGAGTAATGAGTTCACATGGGGTTCAGTCCCAAATGAAACGGTATTTGCAACCTCCCCTGACTCACTGGGAGAAAGGGACTGAAACCCCTGGTCCCTAGAAGGCACAAGACGAAGCTGGGGGTCATGGGAGGGAGGGCTCCTTCCCCTCTTCTTCTTGGCCAGGAGATCCTGATGCAAGCCAAGTCATCTCCATGACCGCAGGAGTTTCCAGCCAAAGAAGCTCTACCAAACCTACAAGCACAGAGCCAAATACACGTGCAAGGCTGCGGCGTCGCTCCTCGAGATGCCGGCTCAGTGATTTACCCTCTTGCTGCCCAGCTTTGAAACGCCTGAGCAAGCAGCCCTTGCGAACGCTTTGTTGCACACACCACGCTTGCCTACGTTTTGACCTGAACCGTGCTTATTAACCTTTTTTTTTTTTTTTTTCCTTTTTTGGTATAATAACAGTCCAGCGTTCTTTGTAGGCAATCTGTCTTCAAAGATCTCCTTTTTGATCTTTTCATAGGCTAAGCAACAATTCATCCTATATAAATCTCAGATTGAAAGTACATAATTTGTTTTTCCCTGCTTTTTTGAAGCGGTAAGAGATGAAACGGCTTAGGGGAATGTCAGCAGCAGTTATATCTTAATTGGTTTTTCTCTGCATCAAAACGCCTTGAACTATTCGCTTGTGCGCGGGAGCTCTACGTGACCTTTCCAGCAAGTGCTTTAACTCCCCTAACAAGTTATATCCCATCGCCGACTTCAGGCGTTTGCTTTGGTAGTGGCTCCGATACTCGTTTTGTACCCAACCCTCCTCCTCTTGAGCTCTCTCTGTCCGGGCATATCAAAGAGTTTGAAAAGTGCCTTAAGTCAGGAGCGTGAAAAGGAAGAAGGAAGATTAGATAATTGGGTGAAATAAAAAATAATATAAAAAAGGAGAGGTTTGTTGTTTTTTTCTCCTAAGTGTGACCTTACCACTGTTGGTCAAGTAGACATTAATGCTAACACACGGAGATAAGTTCCTCCTTTACCCCTAAAATGTGGGTGAGCGTGGACTCAAGAACTGCTGGGGTGAATTTGCTTTGCGAAAAGGTCAGTTTAAGAGCTCACAAGGAATATTTGCATGGTGCAAAGATTTGCACTGGTAATAGACCAAGGGTCCTTCTTTTCCAGCATCATCCTATGCTGTTTGGTTTCTGTCCCAAGCAGGGGCAAATTATTATTTTCTGGATTTTTTTTTTTTTTTTAAATTTTTATTTCCCCTTCGGGTCATGTTGCATAATGAGTACATTCCTTTCCCTACCATTTCCCTTCTCTTCAGCCTTTTTCTTAAGCTAGGATGGGCCTGGTATGGGTTACATTTAACTTGTAAGTGCTGGGGGCAAGCAGGGAGGCAGGGGCGAGTCAGCGAGAGGCCACTGCATCGCTGACGATGGCCCCTTTGGGAAAGGAAAATTCGCTAGGAGGGCTTTTCGATAGTTTATTTCGGCGTGGGACTGTTACCAGGATGGCTCGCACAAGGCGGGAGGCTGCGCGGCGCTGCCCTGGCAATCGGAGCACACACTTGCCGGGTTGTATTCACCTGGTTTGGCATCCCCACAAGGTGTCCGGATTCCCACGGTAAAAACCGGAGGGTAAAGGCGGCTTGTGCAAGAGACGAGCGCGCTGCTGGGTGGAGCGTGCATTTTTGCTTGTTTAATGGCGAGGGGAACAAGCAGAGAGGAAAGCCGGTCTGGAAACAAAAGCTGGCACTTGGCGAACAGCTCAGCCTGCATTCACATGATGAATGCACCCAAGCTTGGACTTTTTTATTTTATTTTTTCCAGTTTTTTGGATCCATGTCAAACCAGAGTGACTTACGGCGTTTATTGTTTGGGCTTCCTGGCCCTGGCCGGCGAGAGGCTGGAGGTATTTATGGCAGCAATATGAGCATATGGAAAAAAATAGCTTTGCTGGCTATTAGTGTGATGACTATAAACCGCTTGGGAAAGGCGGATGAAGGTTCTTCCACGTGCAGGTGACAGCTATGGCGACAGAGCTGTTGGCACACTGATTAGAGTGAAAAACATGGGCAACAAAGATAAAAAACGCAGGGACTTCAGCTTCAGGGGAAGAATCCTGAACAGATACTACATTGACACAAAATCAATGCCTCCCAGACTTTATTTGGGAAGTAATAGTCTCCCACCCAGCAGCACGATCCTCTACTTGTGCTTATGGGCTCAACTAGAAAGGATGTTTCTTTGGTTTTCTGGCTGAGCTGTCTCCAAAAGGGCTCTAGCTAAGATGCTTCAGAAGGTGCAAATTTTAAGCGCAAGTTCACAAGGTGATGTGCTACCTCAGTGTAACATCAAGCAGCCAGAGCACGTCTCACATCTGAAACTCGCTGCCTGGCAAGGAGCGATGCATTTCCTCGTGCCACAACTAGTCTGACCTCTTCTTACGCCCTCCTCCTCCTCCTCCTCTCCTCTGGACTGTGCTGTGCTGAGCTGGCTTCCTCGCCGAGACCTCATTTGCTTGAGGAACTGCCGTCAAGGCAGCATTTAACCAAGGATGACTTTATTACGAGTCTCCTTTATTTTTAAAACAGGAAAAGCCAGTTTAATAAGGAGAGTGGAAACGCGCAGAGACCATTTTAATTTTTCCAGCTACCACAAATCCTAACCAGACAGCAAATCCCAGATAACTGAACTTACTGAAACTGGCCTGAAAGCCTACAGCTCTTGGTTATCCCAAACACCAAGCTCCCGTGAAGGTACCGTAACGCTGTGCAAAAGGCTCCTCAGAAACCACAAACCACCCCTGATTTTCAGCTGGAAGCAGAATATTTGCCATTCACTTCTGTATCAGATCAGGCAGTGGGGTAGTGCCTCCAAGGCTTTCTTCCTAGACAACCGAGGTGCTGAGAAGCCATTAATCACGCCACAGCCCCAGTAGGTGACACGCCAAATTCATCTCCCTTGAAGCGCTTCCAGCTGCTTCAACTTTCAGACCTAGAAATGGAGCTTTTTTTTTTTTTTCCTTCCTTCAAATGAGAAGCTACCGCCATGCAGATTGCATCAAAAGAGCGTGTTCCCACAGACTAAACTTCAGTTTCTTTTATCAGGCTGCCGTGATGGTAATCGGGCATGTACGCGCGTAGACTCACTTTTTTGATATCACCTCACCATTTTTAGAACTTCCCACCTTAATTTTGCAAAGGGCCCCCGATTTATTTTTCTTAAGGCACAGTCTTCAGAAAGCACAAATACTGGGTATTTTTTATATTTTCTTTTCTAACAGTTAATCACTCTTCTCTCTTTTTTGCACACCCACACTCCCTGTATCCACCAACATCCACGACGATTTGTCTGACAACCAACACATCAGTTCTTCATGCTCTTTTCTGCTAAAGGAACGAGCTGAAAAAGTACCTGTTAGTTACCTTTCCTGTGGACAAAGTCTATAAATAACCACCTGAAAGCAGAGAAAAATCTACGAACTGCTCATCTTTGCCATTATCAGCTAGATCTGCAATGGCAAGAGCACGGCTGGGTTTTGACAAGATCTGTTTCCTATGAGGCTGTGCCGACTGGCCTGAACCCTGCTTTAACGAATCCCAGCTCAGCTTTCCCATCGCTTTGCCGAGGGTGAACATCTCGTTAGGCAGCTTCGTTATCCACCCACCTCATTTGTGCTCCTTGAATGCTGGCACATATGCTCTTGCATGTTCTGGAATTTCCCGTTTTCTCAAAATTAAAGTTAGCCTTTTGGGATTCATGCACATAAATTACCTCCGTATGCTAATTTGCAGATGTTTATCTCCAGGTAGCAGTGCTCCTCTTTAACCATTTAGTAGAAAGTACTTCTTTAGGACGTGAGAATTACCATTCAATTTCTTTTGATATAAAAAGAAAAAAAAAAAAAGCTGGTCAAATACCTCTATTTGACGTGTCTAACACCAGTGGCACTGTTATTAGCCAGTCTGCATGTGTGCAAACCCCATCCCTCTTCCTACACTTGTCAGACGTGCTCTTACACTGTCCTCCATGCCTGCCACAGACCATTGTCTATGAACTTTTTTTTTTACCATGCAAGTCCAGAACCTATCCCTGTTCTTGCTGCCTTCACATTGTCACCTGAGCGTTTTCTGACTGCAAGGTACTGATACAGGGAGACCTTGTCACAATGCCCCTTCCAACCTAGATGATTCAATGAGTCTATGAACCGGTTTACGTCCCCCAGCACCTCATTTAGTTCATGACCAAATTGCATAGATCATGTGGCATCCTCAATAATGACACTGCCTCCCAAAAACCCTCAATTCCTAAAAAACATTTCAGACAACGAGAAGGAAACTTTTCAGTTGCAAATTGAGGAAGTTTGTTCCGATTTACATCAAAGAACTCTGCAACACAGTATTTACAAGGGCTCTTTTTCCTTGACTTTTGACCACAAAGGAAACCAGGAGGATGTTGAGACAAGAGCTGCACAGCTGGCACAGCCCTTGTGAAACACCTCACTCTTCACTACCAAGAGTCAAAGGGATATCCATTTAAACCTAGGAAACGTTACGGAGCAGACAGGCACCAATGATCATGTTTCACAACTTTAATAGAATATTCTATCTATTCTGTACAAATTGAAAACACTGTATTAAGTTACAAATGTGTCAGGTAAGGCTGGAGCACTCTACATGCCTGGTCACAGTGTTGATACAGCTGCTATTCAACTGCTGCCAGAGGCTGGCAATGGATGTTAAAAGTAGAAACGTGTACCTGAAGTGCCACACAACAACAAAAGGTAGTTTTGAAGACTTCAGAGCTTTAAACAAAACAAATTGTGGAATGGAATAATTTCAGTGTTGCAAGTAAGACATCAAAACTTCAGATTTATTGAATTTTGATAAATTTCCGTGTTCAGAGTGAAAGGTCCTTCCATGCTGGACACTAAGCAGTAAGACTACTGGAAATTTTCTGGTTCTTTGGCTGCAACCCACTCCCATCAACAGCAACAGTTTGGCCTTTGCATTTTGATCTTCATCCAGAAGAGTTGTCATTTTGATGCAAGTTTGTTTCTTCTGTCTAGACTACTACATTGAGACCAATTCCAATTATTTGTTTTACAAGTACCCATATTGTATGCAAAAGAGGAAGATTTTTCAAGTATATTAAAAACTATTAAAAAGCACTAATTCTGTCAAAGTACTTACAAACATGAATAAATAAATAGTAAGATGAACAACTAAGTCTCAAATATGACACCCCCTTCAGTGAAGTAAAATTACTTCAATTCAATTGGTTTTACTGAGATAATAAATATGACATTTAAAGCTGCTCAAGCACTAGTTCAATTTGTAGGTTGCAAGAAACATTAAAAAAGGGAGGGGAGAACTAGCAAAAAAGTCATATTGCTCTATCTGTTTCAGCTACCATACATGTAATCCATTTACTTTAGCTTCTCAGCACATTGCTATTCCACAATTTTCAATGTTTAACAAGAAAATGGATAATCCTCACTTGGTAGTCTTGACTATTCCCCTATGCATAGGGCAAAAGGCTCTAAAGGCCTATCGACATACTTAGCTACAGTGTACCAACGGCTGTAGAGTGTGCTTTATTTAAACCTCATATTTCCCAAATGCATTGAAGTTGCCACTGTACATGTTAAGCAATAAAGAAAAGTTAGTGAAAATCATGCATTTTAAAACAAATTAATTTTAAGCATTGTTAATAAGATTGTGCTGCAGCGATGGAATATCCTGAACTGCAGGCCAGGTATCCAAATATTTGTTACAAGTTGTTCAAATATCACTTCCAAGTGGTATTTCCTTATTACTGTTGTTTGCATTCAGCAGGTTGGCTGAAATCTTTCTGTATAAAGGGAAAAAGAAAAAAAACAACACAGTTAAAAATCAAAATGGCATACACGAAAATACTTAAAGACAGACATTGGCTATGCAGTTTGAATCACCTAGGGATATCATTAGCATGTACAAAATAGCTACATGTAAATTCAAGCTAGACCATTAAGTTCTGAACAGCAGTCACCATATTTATTGGGTTCCCTCCCCTCTCCACTCCTACCCCCCCAACTGCTTGGTACCCCATAATATTTTTGATCTATATTTGCATTCTTTACACTCCATCCAGTAGGCCAAGACTCAAACAAACACGAAAGCAAACCACCTTCTCCTCCCAGCAACCAGAGGCTCAATTTGACTTTCAGTTCGTATTAGAACAGTTTAACAATAAACTGCCACCTCCTCACTAAGTCTGAGGAAGGGGGAAGGCAGGCTGCTTATTCTGCTGCACGTTTGAGTTTTTCCTTAGAAGCATTACCCTTTCTGCTAAGGTGATAAAAATGTAATTAATGTGTTGATTTCTTCTAGGTTCTGCATCACCAGCAGGTAACTATTCAACAATTTAGCACTGGGCAAGAAATCCACATGTTAATCTGAATATGTAAAAGTAGAAACACCTTCATTAGGTAGTAAAACAACTTCCCCTTTGGCAAAAGGAAGCATATTTGGGAAGGAGAACAAGTATTCAAACAACTAAGAACTTCACGTTTTACACTGTACTTCTTGCTTTTTTGTTATAAAATAGGATTGTTAGAAAGCAGGAGAATTTATTATCCTGTTTGCTTCTCCCTTTGCTATTTTTTTTATAATAAACTATATTAAAAACAGTAGTCACAGAAACCTGCTGAATTCTAGTAAAGAAACAATACAGGTAATAAAACATAACACCTTGACGTTTCTTAGTAACTATCCTAAAGAAGATGTTGTAAAAGAAGCAAACATGCAAGAGTTCATTATACATCAAGTGACCACAAGCTAAGATGACTTAAGCATTTTGCCCGTGGTGAGGAAGAACAGGTGCAACAAAGACTCCTTATCATTAAGTTTTGCCCTTGATAATCTGCACTAAACCCAGAATGTTTTCCTCTTCCTCTCCTAAAATGCTTTAGGGCTATAGCGGTCACTGTCATTCCCACTGGAAGTCTGGATTGAAGTCTCTTCTGCACAGATTTGCCAAAGACCTTTCAGACTTCTTCCTTGTGGTTTCCCTCCCCCAGCACATCTGGCTAACTTCATCTTTGTACTCTCATCTGCCTGGGATTCCAAATAACACTGATGTGAATTCATTTTCACTGATCTGGGACAAAATACAGCATGCATCCCCTCTTAAAGAGAGGGATATGTTAACACAGAACACAAAATTAGCATTCTCTCTCTCAAAAAAACCAAAAACAACTCTTGACTGCCATCGGTTATATATTGCATACTATTTTTTTTTTATTTAGAGGCAGGAAAAAACAGCAAATTATCAAAAACCTTTCCAAAAGTATCTATTTTTCTTATAACTGCTTTGTATTTGAACTTGGCCACAGAGGAATGCACAGCATCACTTCCCCTACCCCATGCATTCTGGGGTAAGAGCCACAATCAAGCAAAAAACCCCAGTATTTAGAAAGTACTTAAAAGTCTTTCTATCTCCCTCCTTTCTTCCTATTCACCTGTTACATTTAATCAGACACGCTTAGGCTGACCATTGCAACCATTTCAGCCAAATTTTTATGATCAACCAAAATCCTTGTTATATTTTCTAATAAACCTTATTATTATCTTTTCTTTATGCTTTAGTATTTCTGTGAACACTTGAACCATTATTACATATAAGCCTTTATCCTGTAAAAAAATATTGAGTTGCAGAGTTTACAACGTTCCTTCTTAAGGACCCTTTACTGTTTAGTACTGCTCTCAGACAAAAAAGAAAAAATACAGCTTATGGGGTTCTCAGATACAAGTCAGTTGTTGGAGAATTCTGAGAAAAATACTGCTAGTTTATGCTATTTTTAGCTTACAATTGAGAGCTTATCTTTCTTGACCACATAAAAAAATGTTTAAGCAGGGCCTAAGTAACAAGGCAGTATCTCAGATCCAGATTCCAACATAATCCACTTTCTTCCACCATTTCAATAGCCCAGCACTGCTCTTGCCAAGCAGGCCAGCACGTGAGCTCCATATTTCCTTCAGCCTCACATAAAGCATCTCAGAGTCTAATCCTGGAATAACAACAGCACAGGCAGATGATCGCAATTTTCTTCAAGTTACAGCTGCCCCATCAGGCACACGCATGTTGAAATTTATCTTTGGCCTCTAATGGACCCTGTAAGACCAGAGACCAAACCCCAAGCTGCAAGTGTGACTGAGACTACATGCACACTCCCTCAGGCCTGCTCTTTCCGTGATGCCCAGGCTGATGGTGACATTTGTAAGCCAACCACTACCAACCCATTTACCAGCCTCAAACAGACCCTGCACTATCTCCCCATTCTAGCAAGATTTTCAGTTATTTTGTATTTCGCTAAATTAAGTTCCCGAGATATCTTAGAAATGGTGATGAAGTGCACTGGCCAGGCAATAAAGACCAGGGAAACTTTTAACTGGCAAAGATAAGGAGGAACTGCGCCTTATTTTAAAATAAATTTAGCAGTAAACACAAAAGTTCACTACCAGCACTACACAGACAAGTTAAGAATTCCTCTTGACATAAAGAGATTATGTATGGAATCATGAGGAATGCCTTAAGCTCATATGAGAAGTTGTAGGACTTTTTTATTTTTATGTCTTTTAAGTATTTAATATTTACTTATTTTGTGCAAGGAGTTAAAACTACTTGGGGGCTTTGATTCCAGTTTGAAACACTGTTCCAATGGAGATATACAAGTTAAATAAGTGAGACTCCTACCTATTTTTCTCCTTTGCTAACAACTGTCAAATATAAAGCTTTTCTGCCGCTGCCTCTTATTTATTGCATCACTTGCTTAGAATTAAAAAAAAAAAAAACCCACGAACCACAACCCTCTTGCTACAATGGACATGAACATTTTTCTTCTGGCATTTGATTACCCAGGAGAGCGATGCAAGAAATCTGAGGTAGCTAGCTTACGTACAGACCACTTGCTCAGACATCAGCATTGCATCAGCTAAACTGCATCAGCTGCTTACGGACATAGAGGATATACAAATTTTAAGAGAGAATTTAACGTAAAATTTACAGGACCATAGGGCTAAAATGGAGAAGAAAGCCAGGTCTGAAGTAATATTTCTCTCATTACTTTCATACACACAGCCCATTGCTTCTACCCATCATCCAATTAATCTGGTGTCGTTAAGTCCAAAGTATCCGTGCCGTCTATCTTAGCAATTTAATCCTTTCAAACCCGATCTCTTTCACATAAAGTTACTGCTGAAAGAGACATTGAGTTCCTAGTCATCTTTAATGTTTAAACAGATTAGGTAGGACACATTCCTACGTGATTCAAGGAGCAATCAAGCCTTCACTTTTACAAATCACTTTTTGGGAAGCTAGCCATCCGCTAAAGCAGCTGTGCAGGTGCAGGCAGCCCATCAAGATCTCATCTGACTTCCAAAGAGACTTGGCTGCCAACACTGGGATCAATGCAGGCAGAAGGCACGAAAAGCTTATGTCCTTTCCAGCACAGAAGGAAGAAAGCCTTTCGGTATTTCAGATGTCCTACCATAGAACGGTTCAATTAGGGGTCCTAAAGCTAAACCTTATCTTTGTTCATTTTCTAATCTATGTTACCGAATGAGAAAAAGCAAGGATATCAAATATATACAAGAGAAGTAAACTCAGAGCTAATTGGAGCTAAGTAAGCAGTCTGAACTGCCTCCTCCGTAACTGGATAGAACACTTCAAAGGTTCTGAAAATTGATTTGCTGCTAACAGGACCTTCTGCCACTAGTACTTTAAGTATTGACTAAGCACCTTGAAGCACATGCAGCCTCTTCCCACCGCAGCTTTAGCTCATAATTCAAAACAGCATTCTATGTTACCTTGTTAGTTACTTCTCTATTAAAGCTTAGTGTCAGTAAGGTGAAATAAAGGCAGCTAAAGAAACAAGGCATGCAAGTACATAGAAAACTATACTAAAGGAAACAAGCTACCGTAGCTGTTTTCTTAGCAACTTCTGAAGCTACTTCCAATCAGTCTTCCAAACTCAAAACTTATAAATAGCATAAGTGCTTTGTGCAAGAAATAATGACCTGGTTCTAACTGCAACTCAAATGTACTTAAAACTGACAGAAGTGAGAGGAAGGAAGGAGGAAAAGTTAAAGCAGGAAGTATTGACATTTATATAGAAAATGTAGTATGACAATAAAGGAGGTAATATGGAAGTGACTGGAAAGGAGAAACTGGATTTGAAAGGAAAACACACTAAAGAACAATTACTTTTTGTGCATTTGAAAAGGAAAACTATTCTAGATACAAGAAAAGCAGGGGGGAAAACTGAAAGGCAAAGAAGAGCAAGGGACAGGGAGAAACTGGACCAGAAAGTGGGATGGGCAGGAAGAGTGGAAAACAGGATTGGGATATGTGTCTGAAAAGACAAAAACCAGATGTTCAAGGTGGCTTGAAAAACTGAAGCCAGTGGCTGACAATTTTCAATTCCAAGTGAAGACAGCTGTGTAACAGATTGCAGCAGGACAACATACAAGCTGTTGTGAGAAATGGATGGACTACTACTGCAGGTGAATGAACAATGCAAATATGTTGAGGCAGGGTGGCTGGCTTCTTACAAGCACATCAGATTGGAAATAAAATAGAAAACACACCAACGCATAGCTCAATTTTGAGTTTAACAAAGACAAAGAGCATTCTATGCAGAAAGGGAATGAGTTGGAAAGACTACACCTTCTCCTAAGTAACCAAAGAAAAAGAAGATACAAGCCTAAAATACAGGGGAAGAAAAAATACAGAGCCTGTTGCAGGCATTGTTCTCTATGAGGTGTGGGATAAAAGGTGGAAGATGACTATACAATAGAAAGAACTTTTTTCTTTTAAATCTGTTCAGAATCATGAGAGCTCAAGAAAAGGCCTCTAAAGGTGACTGACTGCCTTTGACAGGCAGAGTAAGAATAATGTTGGAAAAGACATACTAAATAAGATGATGACTTAAGAGTTCAAGAAAAACAGGAGATATTTAAGAAATAAATTGCAAGTACACTAGAAACAGTAAAGAGACACAACATCAAATCAGAAACAAGGAAAAAAAAGTCTGACAAGTCTCAGTATCTTTTATCACGTGTATATAAAATACAGTTTGACTGCTACAAAGGCAAAGCAGAAATTATGCCAGGAATGCAGAGAGGTCATTCCGAAATGTGTAATTTAATTACATGATTTAAAGGCATTCATCTCTATATACATTTCTTTCTATTTTTTACTAATAAAACCTATACTCTGACATCACCATTCCCCCATTTCTTTTCCCCAAACAAGGAAAAAACAAAACAGAAAACCCTAGAAAAAACACCACATTGCATGGCTACAAATGGGACTCTCGGAAGTTAGGTATGAATGGAATTCCACCTTACCTAGAAATGTATGAATGATAAACAGACTTAAATTATACCTAAATGGGAAAAAATTGAAAGGAACTGTCAGCATGAATGAAAAGTGAAATGTACAAAATAATACAGGAAGCAACAACTATCACCTTCCAAGATACCTTAAGCTTTTTTTTTTTTTCTACAGAACACCAAGAACACCTCTAAAAGGATATTTGATACTTAGGCAGAAATATACTTCAACTCAGAACTAACATTTTCTCAACTGTCCCACTTTTTCCCATTACAGATACACCATTGCATTTTGATCCTGCAGAACAGAGTCAGAACTGCAAACCTGTTTGATCAATCTTTCCACAAGACAGACTTTCTTTAGGATAGAGTATTTCTCGTTAAAGAAAAACAAGCTCTATTCTTGACAGTGACAAAAAGCATTTACTAGCAATATGATGATGTAAATAAAACTCTACCTCACAAGAGTGACATGTTAAACTGCTGTTAAGGCTTTCATCCGAAGATCAAGCAGTTTTACATGCCTTTCACTTCTTCATCTGTGCCTTTATAAAAAATTAAAAGCTGATGTTTAAAGAACTGAACGAACACAAGTCTGTCATTGCTGTACCAACTTCACTAAATGTAAGCATTAACTTTACCATGACTGAAGGACTGAAAAATCCCTATCAGAAGGAGCTCTAACCCTAAAGGCTGCATTTTAAACCAAGTCTCAAAGTTTAAAATTAAAAGTTGAGGACTTTTTTTTTTGATTTCTAGCTGAGTACAGATACATAGAGCCTAACCCGCAGCCATCAGGGCAACCAAAAAATAATAATTCTAAGAAAAAAAATAAACAAACAAGCTAGTCAAGACTTGTCAGACTAATTATAAGTTGAAGTCCAGCCACAAAAATATTTGAAATAAGACCTTTCTAAAGAAGAAAAGTATCATTATTACATAGAGATAACATGAAGGAGCAAAGGCACACAGTTCAGAATTTATCTTTTTCTTGGTGCAGGTTGGAAGACAAAACCTGTATTTTTTTCAATTCATGGAAACAATCTTTAAGAGCAGTTTGAGTGCTGACGAAGATTAAAACATTGCAGTCAGAAGTTATGGTGGGTTTTGCTTTTTAACGATTTATTAATCTTTTCACAAACTACTATAGCCTTAGTTACACCGCCCATGATTGTAGTCTGCATTATGACTAAGCACACAAAAATCCTTACCTTAGGATCACTCTCTGCATCTTCCTCTTCTTCTCCCTCCTCTTCCCCCTCCAACTCCTATGACAAAATAGAGATAAACTAACAGAAATTAAAACAGGTTAAAAGTGCAACTTTTTGTAATGGAGAAAAAACAAAAAAGCAAATGATATTACCACTGTATTCCAGAGCGTTTCAGATGTCAACATTAAAACTACTTGGGCTGACTTAAAAGAATGCAGCATCTTCAAAATCTTAAAGCAAAATCTTTAAAAGAAGATTTAAAACATATATTTAAAAGATTTAGCATGGCTTAAGGCAACCTTCCTACATAAGTTGCTGCACTCTCCCAGAATTTTTAACTTCTACTTGACATATTATTTGGAATTTTACTGTTCTGGTAGTAAGTATATACATGTAATATTGTTCTTTATTTTGACGTCCTCCAAGAAGTCTGTGCTTATTTGGATTACTGTGGACAGCTTATGCACTCCTGCACAGGATTTTGCAGTACTTTCACACTCTGTTGTACACACACCTACAGCCAAGTAGTAACATCTGGCACTGAAAACAGATTAAAATACACATACACGTGTATCAAGACCCAGCTAAAAAAAAATTAAAATAAGAAAACGTCCATATTGCAACTTGCAAAGAGAGAAGAGAGAGCGCATGCTGAAGGCTGCCAGCTCACTAACGTACTCTGCTATGGTGAACTTGATGACAGTCAGGCATGCACCTTTAAACAATTAGCAAGAACACCACAGTAAAAGCAGTAAAATAAGAATATAATTATTTGTAAAGGATATTAGTTCATTTAAGTGTGGTATTATTTAATGGTTTTGTGCAAATCCTTTCACAGTATGTTTGTATTCATACAAAGCTACTGTAAACGGACCAGAGCTCTTGATATACTAGAAATTCCGGCCTGAGTTAAGCTTTTATCCTGAGCAGTTGCGCACTCTCCCTTTTTTACTTTACATTTAGCAAGGCCCAGTCTTCAAGCTTACGACAACTAAAAGCTGGTATCTGAATTCCCCTACTGTCAAAGTAACAGGTATTTTAAAATAAGACTGGTATCATGTAGTGCTCAAGAAATAAAAGCTCATCTTTAGTTTCTAATTCGTGTTAGAAAGCAGCTTTCAAAATACTAGAAAAAAAATGGGTAAGTGTTCTTGCAGAAAGAACCTTTGTTAAGAGGAAAAACAGCCTTAAATTTTGTAAGTCTGGAATACTAAACTTTTGGGAAGTAGTATCATACAAGAGCATCTATCAACAACTATTTTCTGCTCCATATAGGACTATTTCTGGAACGTAGTAGGTAACTAATTATCTATAAAAGATACAGTATGCATCTCACCTCCTCTTCACCTTCTTCTCCTTCTTCAAACTGAAAAACAAACCCAAGGTTTTATTAGCTCTGCTAATATTTACATAAAGTCTTCTGAAGTAATAGATGTAGCATATTCAAACACAGTTACTGAAACTAAGCTCCTTCCAGAAGCAGAGATTTAACAATTCATAGCAAGTTAAATAATTATTTCCTGTTCCTAGGTAAGAGGAATCTATTCAAGTTTTTTGTTAATCTCACGTAACTAATATGACATAGTAGTCTGATCAGAGAAGAAGAATGTTTCTCTCTACATAGTGACTAATAAACAAAATCACTGATAGCATACATACATTATCATCATCCTCTATAGCTTCCCCGGTGAAATAAAGCACAGCACGAGGGACTATCCTTTCACGGAAGAAGTGGCCGATTTCAAAATCTGCTGCTAAAGTAAATTCTGAATCTTCATCCTGTAAAGGAAGTCAGTTTGATTTTTCTCCTAAAAATGTGATGTGCTACAGAGGAGTGAACAAAAGTATTTCAAATTTACAGGTTTGAGAAACATCACATTGTCATCAAACATCAACATTCAGGTCACATGTACTTTTAGTATACTTAACTTCGTAGCAATAGAAGTCTAAATCCAGATTTGCAAAACTGAGATTTATTGTCAAAGTTTCCTACTTCCTACATACAGGCTACTGACCTGCTGAAACACATTCTGTTAAAAAGGCTGATACAGAATTTGTTAGTTTGACACCTGACATTACAGAATTGTTCAGAATGCTTCAGGTTATTTTCTCTACTATAGCATGGCTGGAATCTGATTTTTTTTTTTTTTAAAAAAATCAGTGTCGTCTTCCCAACAGTGATCATTATAGATGCAAAATGTCAGTGGATTACTTGAAGTCAACAGTATATTTTATTTTATCAAGATGAAGCTCAGCTTTGTATTTTTATTGTTATTTTTACTTTTGCCAAAGTACTCAAAGAACCCAAATAGTCACTATAGAGATGTTTAGCAAAAAAGATACGGCAAAGAGCAATCAAGCAATTTCAGAAGTGTAAACTTACCAATGACTCTCCATCACCAGATACTGCAAAAAGAAAACATAGTAAATTTAAGAAAAGTTTGCAAAGTCTAGCCCACCTCAATATTGAAGATGACAAAAAACAGTATAAAGACCTTCTCATACCAGAGAACACTAGGGTTATGAAATCTTCAGAAGCAAACTGTTAAACCTTTAAAGACAATTCAGATTCACCCTAAATTAAACCCAGAGAAATTGCACTTCAAGAATTTTGTGCTGTAGTAAGAGAATCAAAGCTGCCATTTTGATGTCCAAGATTTTTGCACAGGAAATACTTTTCCTACAAAGATGGGTTCAGAAGGCATGTAGATCGCATTTCTCCCCTCAAAGATCAACACATTTTGTTTCTATATTAACGCTGTAATTACAGTAACTTTATTTTGATAGAGCACTATGAACCCATTCCTCTCCCCACACACAGATGCTACAAAGTAGATTAACATTTTGTCTTGAATTGCAATTGTTGAGAAGAGACCTGGTACTATAACCCGTAAGGAACAGGGTGGGGTTTATTTTGGTTTGTTAAAAAACAAAGCAAAAAAAACAAAAGATCCCCAACACCAAAACCAACAACAACAAAAAAAACCAACAAAAACCAGATTTCCCTCCTCTACTCAGGTGCCATGGTACTGTGATGTCGATAATTTGTCCTAGTCTGTTCAAGATGAAAACGCAAGCATCAATAGCCAGCAGATGTCACAGTCTTATCTTTCTTATACAGCTACCTCCAGAGTATATCCTTTAAGTATTTTTAAAAAATGATACAAAACCATCACGAGGCAAACAAATCTCTATCCCTTTCTGAAACAAGCTACTTTAACAACAACAAAATAATAATAATGTGTAACTTGAAGGATATTTCTGTACCAAACTCCAACTTCAGAAATACTTATCACTTGTTTCCTGTCCCCGTGCACATAGGATTTGCAGTGGTATTTAGAAGGGACAAGTAGTACATACAAGAACTGATGTCCATTTTGTTTAATACGTCTATGAAACTTGCAAAGTAAACTGCTTCTTCCATCCATGTTTAAAAGAAAAGTACAATGGCAGATCTAGCAAGAAAAAAAATAATGGTTTCGAAGAAACCACAAGAAGCTCCATCACTTAACACAAAGGTTTAAATGAAACCAGTACACTGCAACCTAACCAGCGCTGGAAGAGATTTCTTTTGCCTGTTAAAAATCTGAAATTGATGCATGGAGCCATCCTGTGGTAAGAAGAGTCAACTTCTTTAGGAGATTCTTCTACACGAGGCTCTTCCCATACTGTGAGTCCTGTTTACACAACACACCTAATGGCCAAATTCTACAGAATAGTGTCAGGATGAAATGATTCATTTGGATGGGCTGCAGTTTGCTATCTTCCTCTAGTAAGAAGAAAGTATACAACGCAGCAGCATAAACAGTGTATAGGTTTAAGCTGTACAAATACAAATAAATAAAACACAACATATTTTAAGAATTCTCGATTTCCAAGCTTACCTTTTATTGGGCTGAAGAAGTTGAAAAAAGAATCATTAGGTACTTGTTTAGTAATTGTCCGAACTGTGCCTCGACCCTTGTGTTTCTGTTTTTTCTTGATTGTTTTAACTGTAACATTTTTTCCTTTCTTCCAGTCAATAGTACACCTAGAGGCAACACATGGGAAACAGTATTTTAACACAAGACGACAGTGAAAATAAGGAACTGAACATTACAGCAACAAACATCAAGGCAAAGATGGCTTATTCTCTAAAGCTAGTTTTACTCACCCTGGCAATTTAATCTACTTGACAAGATGTCAGGTAGCCTTACCCTTTTGCTAAAGACTATGCAAATGTTGGACATATCAAATATTACCCTAAATGAAAAAGCTAAATAGTTTGTCTTCTCAGGGTAATCGCTGCCCCCACCCATACTTTAATACCTCTTTGCCCCAACTACTAGAGTTTTGTAACTGAGGACATAATTAAGCAATTAAAAAAAAAAAAAATCTCAACAATTGAGAATTTTTCTTCCAACAGCCAGACCAGTAGAAAACAATACGTTATGTCCTCTCACTACAGGTCAAGGCAGTATCCAGTTACCCTAAAAATAAACACAGGAAGAGTAGCCAGGGACAGGCACATTTTAGCTCTCCAAAGAACAGTGCTGAAACTGACTTGGCAGTCAAGTACAGCAAGCTAGAAAGAGATTACTTTTCAGTTCCTTTCTGCTACTGTGCAAACTAACACTTATCTCAATTAAGAGTCTTTCTCCATCCACCTATAGTTTTACCCAAAACTGCAAATGGCAAAGAATGAGTGGTAAACACAGCTAGCTCTCTAATGGAAGTAAGTGTCACAGTAACCCTCAAGTGCCTCAAAATACCTTCTCCTACAGATAAATGGTGAAAGTCAACAATTTTATAGTTGTATGAAGTCACAGAAAAATGTTTTCCTGCTCCACTTTAGTACCTATAACCTTCATTAGGACAGATGAACTGAAATCAAAGTTTTGACATACCAGCAATTTTAGAAAGAGATTCCTCCTCTGTAAGACTTTAATAGAAAACATTTTGCTGGAATTAACTAAAGTTTTTTTCAAAATGGACTAGCCTTTTACTTTCGCTCAACATGCAAGTAGACATTTTGTCTTATTGCAGGTGAATACTCTATTCAAAGGCTAACATGTAGCACTAAAGGCTGAAGGTTTTGAGGTTGTCCAGGTATCTTCAAGAAAGCAAGTATGTGACATTCCCCAAGTGTTAATTTAAAAAAACAAAACAAAACAAACCAAGCAACAACAAAAAAATCAAAACCAAACTACAAAAAAAAAAAAACCTAACACCCCTCCTACCAAAACACAAAACCCCTTTCTTGAAGGAGAAGGGAAAAAAAACCAGACCCAAACCAAAAAACCCACACACCACACCAAGGAAGCTAAGAAAAATAAGGTACAATAAGGTGCTCTGGTGTGGCACTGAAGATTGGTTACAAAGCAGAGAGTGGCTAGGTTAGATAGAATGATCTTTTACTCAAAGAAGTCTAACATGGTATCCAACTCACTAGACTTCCAGAACAGAGATGAGAATTCACTATCCCGGAGTCTGTTTCTGAAACATTTTGCCAAAAAAATTTCTGCATTCTGAGTTCACTTGGAAGTACACAGCCACAAATGCCAGAAATAAATAGCATGACCAGTGTGTTCCAGCCTCAAAACAAGCTGAAAGAACAGATCATACATATGACCAGTTCCTGCCAGATTCAAAAGTACTGCTGGAATAAAAATTGCTGAGGAGATGAGCAAGAGTCCAAGAGAGTTTAAGGCTATTTATTGGCTGAGGATGGGAGAGTGGTGTGTGTCTATGAAATGTAACAATTAAAATGCATTTACTTAATTATCTGCAAGTAAAAGGCTTGTTACATCATTAACACTCTATTAAATTTGAAAGGTGTAAGATTAAAAATGCATGCTACATTAAAACGTATCTGTATCTACGTATCTGTTACTTCTGCGTGCTGAGCATAAGGTCATCAACATCATAACCCCTACAAACATTCCCAGTTTTTAAGTCAGCAAAAGCTTTAGTTTATCTCCATTAATTGTTGTCACAGTAAAACAGTATTTGGATAATACAGACTATTACTTAGAAAGTTGAGTTTCAAGTTTTCCTTACCCCTCACAATCAACTATTTCAGGTCCTTCAAATGAAAAGGGATCTGTCTTGTCTGGCTCTGACTTCATCTTGTATGTTTTCGTCAGGACTGAATTAGAAAAGTAGTCATTGGGCCCGAAGTGGAACTCTAATGAGAAAGACTGGAAAAGAGTTTCATTAGAGTTCTATGTTACCACTGCTTTTATCTCTGAAAGAGTGCATCAGTAGAATTACCTTAAATCAAACTCTGAATACAGGAAAATAAGTAAGAATTTGAAGGCAAACGTATCTTTCAAAGTACACCAGAAGCAGGAAATGAAGAATTTTCAAATCTGAATGCACAAGCTAGAACAAATTTGGGTAATTTTAACGTTCAAATTATAATCAGGTAATCTACTACATTTCATTCACCTTTACACATAGATTTGCTGTCTTAAAAGCAACTATAGAAATAAGTACATTGAAAAAAGTGTTGGCTTAGTTTTCTATGAAAGCCTAGTCATCATCCCTGTTTTAACAGGACACAGCCCAAAGCAGGTGTTTCTGCTTACATTTGGGTTCACCCTTCCACTGGCAGATGAAAATCATTTGCAGAAATTCAGTTTCTTACATGGAGAACAGAAGGCTTCAGTTATAGAAAACCACAGCATACACAATATACTGATTTTCAAATCTGAAAAGCTTTCAAAAACTGATTACACAATGCAATATATGCCCACTGCACACTCAGTATCAACTATGAACCATTTAGAAGTAAAACAAAATTCAAACTGCCTTGGAACAGGGGAAACAGGTTTTCAGCAGCATTGCTTTAGTTATTTGAAGGATGAAAAAGTCTCCCTAGGCAGGTCAGTTCAACAACACCGAATGGCTGAAAGTCAAAATCCCCAACATCACCATATCTACTGCACAGCCACAGCATGCATAACAGTTACCTTAAATATTTTATTTACTACCCTAGCAATATGTTGTCAGAACCAGACCCAGTACACATGTAAAACAGATTGGTAATTGCCAAAAACATTAGCCTCTCAGACCACGTGTTGCATAGCTCATGGATATACCTCCCCAGGCACTCTTCAGACTCTGACCAGAAAACAATCTGTTATTACTCAAGTCTGTTGTGACCTCCCCTCTTTTTAAACATCCACCACGTGCAGACAGGATAAATAACTCTGGGGACAGCAGGCTCTTCAAAGACATTTATCCCTTATCTCCCAAAAGCCCTGTATTCTTTCCACGCCATCTCCTTTCTATGACCACATGAATCTCCTCATGTGACAGAAATCTGGAAAGACAGCAGTCAAGGAGTGATGGGACTGGCAGCAACAGCAGCTTTCCCAATTCATATGCTCACAGTTTCGGGAAAGGAAGCCACTGGGAACCAGATGTGTAGTGGATTATCTGTAATGGCTTCACATAGCCTATTTCAACTTTACCTCCTTCCGTTTTAAAGCAATTCAGGGTAGCCAGTATGGTTTAGAGGTTGTCTTCAGTTAAGGCAAGTTTCTCTGGCAAACATGCTCAGCAGATGAGTTAAAACTTAGCTTATCTGCTACCAGTGATTAACATTCATACCCAAACTCAAACTGTCACTGGGGTTATAAACAGGCAGCCAGCAGCATCACTTAGCATGCAGGATCCCCAGGACTAGGAAGACAAAAGTATCTGCAGAGACTGCATTTCAGCATTTCATTCTATACCTGCTAATTAGGAGACAACAATAAGAGGCTTCAAGTTTCACATACTACTTGAAGAGTTGCAATAACCTTTCCAGTAGTTTTTATTTGAATATCTCTGCTTTTAATATCAGCTTACATGTATTTCTAGGTTCCCCCTATAGTATGAGATGTTCTCATGAAGTTCAAAAAAAGACAACTTCCTTATTTTAAGCTACCTACTTAAGTTAGACCCAGATATGTCACCCAGGTCTGAATATGCTAGGTAAGGATACCTATGTCCAAATAGATGTTATACAAGTACAAATTATATTTATACAAACATATGCAAGTTTTTTCACATGATTATAAATAAAAGCAAATAGTAAGGCAATCTCTTATACTTCATGCAGATAAAGTTTATATATACAAGCTATAGCAAACAAAACTAAAACTCTGTAAGCACCATTACTGTAGCCCGGTAAATCTACTTTTGGAGGACAGTAACTACATTTAATCACTTTGGGTCAATGGTAAATCAGAAAATTATTATCACCTACTACTTTTAGTGGCAAAACCTAATCCCCAGCAGAATGAGTGTATTTACTACACACTGGTTATGTGAGCTTTCACAGTACAAAGCTACCACTGCTGCAACAATTTTGATTAGCCAGAGAATTTCAGACAAGCCAGCCATTGATAACTGGACAACAGGTTTCACTAAAGCAGTTAGGAATGCATCCTTTTGTCTCCAAATACAGAAGGGACATGGAGTTTGTCAGCCTTCCATTACTGGATTTCATGTAGCACTGGAATGGAACCTATTCACAGAAATATGCTGTCAAGAGGTTACGAACAGTGCAAGACAATATAAATTCATCAGCGTTTTAAGAGCAGTTATTCAACTTAAGGTACTATAAAACAAAGCTGAATGAGAACACAAACATGCTGTATGCAAGAACAACTATTCCCAAATCATCTGAATGCTACTGACTAGCTAAGCCTCAAGATAAAAAAAACCAAAATAAACGAAACACCAGCTTCTTAGATGACTTTACTTTGTGCTTAAACAATCCATTTTCTTCATAAAATTCATATCCCACTCCTTCAGCCATAGCAATATTTAGGAACTTAATTCCCAATCTTTTCTCTGTCCATACTACTTCCCTTGCCTAGCATCAGCTCAAGTTTTTTGGTACCAATAGGAGAAAGATGAGGACTGAAAAATAACAGACTTTGCTTCAGCTGTTTTAACGTTTAAAATGTGTTTTCAGAGAGTCCTTCCATCTTTCTTATGCAAATCTTCAATGAAACATTTCTTGCATTTTAGACTTTGTCAGAAGACTACAGCTCAGTAAGACAAAACTAAAAATACCTCATGGAGGGCAAAAGGCACAAAGATGATGCTTCAAAAAAAAAAAGGATCCTTCTCCCTGCCTCACCCTCAAAAGGAGTTCAAGGAATAAGTATAGCCTGCATGAATTAAGCAATAGAAAAGCTTCTTTTTGACAAAGACAGTATCTGTTTCTGTACACTGAACTTAAAGAAAACAATTTCTGAAAAAAAGGCAAAGTTGCACTTCAAAAATTGCTCATTAGGCACACTTTTAAAAATACCTATTAATTTTTCTATCCTTTTCAATAGGCACAGTATCCATCATTTTGGTTTTTGATTAATATTACGAAGTCACATCTCTTCTTTTGATGAAATAGTTGATATAGTAAGGAGCACCCATATTTTTTTTCCACAATTTATTTTCAAGTGAACCAAAAGCAGCCATGCAATTTTCTTACTAAGAGTAGCTAATTCGGAATTTGAGAGAGAAAAAGAAAGTGAAAACTACAGAGAATTGAGACAGAACTGGAATCTAGAAAGCACAATGATGTCAGACATATTCAGGCTAAGGACAAAAGATCACATAGTCAGGGAAAGCGAAGATAAATCTTTAACAGGCAAAGCATGAAGATATTAGCCTAGAAAGAAAATCTTCACATACATTCCAGCTGAAGAGAATGGAATTAAAGTTTCAAAACGTTGTTCACTTCATTACTACAATCTTTATGAGAAACAAAACTCACCATAGGCTGTCCAGGTTCAGAAAACTTAACTTTAATATCCTGCAGATGTTTCAAGATTGGTTCATCATATTCCTAAAAATTAAAAAAAAAAGGAAAAAAGAAATTCCTATTCAGCAGGCAATATTTAGAAGAAACAAGATTTTAATCTAGCTTGCTTGTTCAACCTGTTCTTAACAGAGAACCAAACCTTGTAATTATTCAACAATTTCAGCTAAAGTTCAGATTTGGATCCAAATTTATTGATCGCATTTCCAAATACCACATGCAAAATTCTCAATTGTTAGGCCTTGCCTTCAATAAATAAAGCTGCTACAATACTAGGCTACATGACCACTAATGAAAATAAAATAACTTCATTCATGTTATTTATCGCTGGTGAAATTCAGAGAAAGATAGGCTTCAGGAAGGTTGTCTTTAACAGCATTAAAAGCAATTGATATAACTGAGAGCAAAACTACATAAGTCATTTAACACAAATTCAACCAATCTACTGCAATATCCTGTATTACAAGTATATAATATTAAAATATCCTTTATGGTCTAACTAACAAACCTATAGGGAAACAGCTGTTGCAAGCAGTACATAAGCTTGCTTTTTAGTATCTACAAGTTTGTTACAAGATCATTTCTTCAATCAAACATTTGAGTTTTCTTCAAAACTCAAACAGTGTTTAGCATTTTGAGTCAGCTGTTCTATTTGTCTATCACAAGCCTTTTAAGAATCATATTAAGAATTCTGAAGACTTAAAGATTTGGTATCTCACACACATTCCACAAACACTCACTATTAATTGGAAAAAGTAGCAATTCCTTTAACACATGTCAGAAGCTAATCTTTTCAGGTGAGAAACTTACTTGTACTAATTCACTTAGCATATCTACATTCCTAAAGATAGTAAACCAGAAGTCTGGAATTCCTTTGACATTTGTCTCTTCTCCTTCTGCTTTTTCCTCTATTACCACTACATTTTTCAGGTCGCCCTGTGAAACAAATACAGAAACATTTAAGAAATGAAATCACAGCTTCTAAATATATTTATAAACAGAGGTAGATGTACAAAACATTTGCCATCTCTGAAGCTGTGTTTAAGGAACATTTAAAATTTACACTTTTTTCTCACTAAATGAGGTTAAGAGACACAGGATTTATTTATACAACTAAACATATACACATTTAATTCAGATTTACATTCAACTTATTTGGAATTCTTCTGTACAAAACTGACTGGACTAAGAAGTTCCTCTGACTTGACAAATAGAAATAATAAAAAACTTATTTCTATTTTTCTACAAATAGAAAAACACATTCCTGGTTTTCTAGTTATCTCCCTGCTGTAGCTTCATGTGCCATTTAAAGTGTTTAATTTCAAAATGTCAAATTTAACTTTGCCCTCCAAAATACCGTTTTAGCATCCCAATTCTGCATAGAGTTGGTTTTCATAGTTACTTTTCATTATTACATTGTCTTCAATTATTAATCTTTTGCGATACAAGATTCCCTATGCAAAACTGATGTCAAACGTTATAAAAACAGAATGACTAAGTCACTTCTCCATCCAAAAAAACCAGGAAATTTACAGTCTGAATTAGCTGTATTGCACCTTTACTTTTACACCACTAGGTAGCAGCAAATACATATGATCTTCCAAACAGCAGCTACTTGGGATACCAATAGCCAAACACGAAGCTGCAGTTTACTTGCCATCTAGACATGTTTCTGATCTAAAATTGCATGGAATATGGCCCTGTCAATGCTCTATTTACACAAAGCCTAACAAACCTTTCTTGCTTATGCACAGAGTATTGCATCACGCTAAATCTCACGAAATCAGTAAAACCAGAACAATTCACTTTGTATACAGAAGAACATTGTCCAAAGGAAACTGAAGGAAGGTGGGCCAAGGAAAAATGCAAAGAAAACCTGAAAGAATGGGAAATATAGCCTTATAAGTAGGTTGCTTCTCCAAGAAAAAGAAGCAAGCCATGAGTATACACCTCCAAAAATGATGACAGGAAAAAAAAAGGCAGTCTACAGATCTTATTATCCCTCCCTAAATCTAGATAGCTCCTACTCAATAAGCAAGTAGTAATCCACTACCCAGCACACATTTTATTATGTAAATTCCATTTTATGACTAGGTGACATTTGTGTATCTAATCTGTATTTATGAAAATGAAAGCTAGTTATGTCCCCCAAAGTAAAGAGGGCAGGCAGACAAACAGCCAGCCTTTTATTATCTTGGGGTATCATGTAGCACTGGAATGGAACCCGTTATCAGAAAGATCCTGTTAAGAGGTTACGAACAGTGCAAACAAAGGCAAGATACAAACGTGAAAAAAGACTAAACTAAGTTTAAAAGCTTTCACTGGATGTAACTCAGAGTAACACATTACCAATAAAATATTTGTTTCCAGAAGATAAGTCTTTCAACAGAAAACACTGTACAGGAATAAATTCTGAAAGATCCAATTTATCTCTACTTCATTTCCCAACTTGTACTCACAGCTAGTTTTTCTTCTTCCTCATTTTCACTGTGCCATTCTGACTCCGCATCTGTGGGTTCAGCTTCCCCATTAATAAACTCTCTTCTCTGTGTTCAAAAAAATCAAGAATGTAATTGGAGATGTAAAATCACATACAAGCAAACAGAACTGACTCATCTAGGAGACAAAGATTATATACATAGTCTTCCCACCTTATCAAAAAGGGGTTGATAGAGTGCTGCATATTTTCTCTCTAAATCGTGTACTTCTTCATAGAATTTAGCTTCTATATGGGCACATTTCACCTGGAGCTGTTTCAAGGCATCGATTCTTCTTTTCACTGCTTTTGGTAAGCTAAAAACCAAACAATTCTTTTAAGGTTAAAAGTTAGTTGCCTCAGCATATTTAACATATCACTGTGAAATTAACTTTTTCTTTAAAAACTGCTTTTAATTATAAGCAGCCTATGTCAAACACACATATTTCTTCAAAACCTATTTCAAAAAGTTCAAGGACTCCTCTCCCATCCAAGTTGAGGACAATGGTGTTATCTTCTGTTCTGTTCTGTGAGGCCAACACCCCAGGGATCTGAAATTAATACCTTTTTTTTTTTTACACCCAAACTTTGAGACTAGAGTTCTATGGATCCATCTATGAAAAATAAGAACTGTTCATTCTACAAGGGGTGGGGGGAAGGGGTTGATTCACCGGTGATACTCAGGAAAGTACACGCTGCTGATCTGGACTTTAATCATTAAGCAGATATACACAGTCACGTAAAAAACTTTTTATAGCATTTATAATTATTTTTAAAAGAGGTCTACCAGATATTCCTACTAAAAAAATAAAAGCACACATATCTGCTAAAAGCAAATTTTCAAAGTTTAAGTCTATGCTACAATTAACATAAAACTAAGCTTCAAACTAAGGATTTACAAGTCCTGAACTTTCCACTACATCCTGGACAACAACCTTACAGAAATAATCAGTCAATGCAGCACACACTTTGACAAAATAAGGGTCACAGAAAGAAACTAAAGGGGGACAAGGGAACTTGTTTCTAACCAAAATAATAATAGTCAAGGAAAATACTGAACTGCACAAAATTCTGTTTGCAATTCTATGTGAACTAAAACTTGACTCTTCCTTCCAGAAGCAGGCCACTATGAATCACAGTTTAGGTCAACCACTTTTCTTAGTGAATCACTTGTTCCAGTTTCCTACCTTAATTACACAGTAATAGCATCCTATTATGCTTTCAGTCTTTCAAAAATTTTATTATGCCCTGTACTTACGTTTCAATGTAACTTGAAGGAGTAAGTGCCGTGTTGTCAAGACGTTCCTGTAGAGCTGCCAGGACCTGTGGATTTTGCATTACTTGGTCTGCTAGCTTTTCTATGAAGACAGAAACCCATTTTTAGAATAAATTTGAATATATTTATAGTGCTTTTGTCATACTGTGTGTCTTAAAGAAGTCGAAGTAAAAATACTCACTATTTTCCAGACCTCAAATAGCACCGCTATAGTTAACTAATAACTCAAACAAAATCAGTTCAGGATCAGGTTTCAGAAAGACAAAGTGGATAATGACAGAAAACACACCTTTGTCTTTGCAAATGTATCAAATATTTGCTCTTAGAAGCAAGTGTTACAGTGATGACATAATCAAATTTCCTGCCTTCTCTTTTATGTAAGGAAGAGCAAAATAGGAGTTTCTCTATCCTCCGTCTAGACTAGCTGCAGCTCGTAAGACACAAAAATTTGGAAGAGAAGAAATACTGAATTAAACTTCCAAGACATTTGTAGAAGTGTTTTTCAGTTAGTCTGACTCCTGAAAAAAACCTGACAAACATTTTGTGTTTTCTACAATAAAGCAGCATAGCACTATCACCATTTAATTGACAACTGCTAATTTTTTACATCAAGATATTTTTATAATCTGTAAGACTCCTCAGTCATCATAATAGTTCACAAATGACTATTTTTACAAGACATCAGAACTAAAACGCTTCTGGTAAAGAGTTAAAAATCCTTATTAAAAACTGCACAGGTGATCGTAGTGGAACGACATTTGCTTTTCAAATTTTGTATTCTTTTACATTGCTCTTCTCTCTAGAGATTTAATAAAATAAAATTGCATAGTGCACACTAACTTGATGAAGCTTTCATATAGGTGGGTTTGTGTGTTGTATTTTGTTTGGTTTTATTGTTTGTTTTGGTGGGTTGGTGGTTTGTTTTTTTTGTAATCCAACTTGACTGTAAGATTTATTCAATGGCATCTACCAGTTTATACATGACTTCCAATTGCCGGTCACCAAGGCTTTCTTAAAAAATAAGAAACAAGTAAGTGAGACCCAAAGAACATTCAGTGACCACATATGTGAAAAATATATTTCACTTTAACTTACAAATTTGAGCATTCAAGTTAATAATAATGAAACTGCAGCTCTTCTGCACACAGCAGTATTAATTTGAAAAGCATTATTCAGCAGTTATCTGTAGACCTTCCAAATGAATAATAAAAGCCTCAGAAGGACATATGATAAAGATGCATTTTCCTACAAGCAAGATAGTAAAGAACTAGCACACATACAGGACTGGTCATTTTAAGAATTATGCTGATAAAGATTACATGTTGTTAAAAGCTAGTCTACACAGGCCTTATTGCAAGTGTCTAGTGTATTTATTTCATGCAACAGCCAAGGACCATACCCATAACATAAGCAAAAATATTTTCACTATTACAGAATATAGCCTTTATTTTGCTCTTGGCTGCAATAAACAGGGAAAACATCAAAAAGTGGATAGTTAGCACAGAAATCATTGCTTTGCTTTCAATAGTGAACACATCTGTTGTTTTGACTGTAAAGGTATTTGAACTGTAGATAAAGCAGCTTCAATACACAAGACAATAGACTTATTCCACCTTTGTAATGTTACCTACTACTATTTTATTTCTTACCTTTTTTGTCACTTGCATTTTTAGCAGCCTCCACAGAATCTGAAGCAGTATCTTCTGTTTTACTAGAATAATTGAAAATGCAACATATTAAAAAAGGCATCACTTTATAAAATGTTAACATTTAAGAACAAAAATATTCTGAATTTTCAGTGTTTACTACAGAACAACTATGCCACTAAAAGACATATCTTCAAGCCTCTCAAAACTTAGAAATTTGAATATGAAACTAGATCTCCTAAGATGAACAGGATGTAAAGGAAAGGCAAAAAAAACGAAAGTCCTCAAAGCTCCCAAAACGAAAACAAAGCAGAAAAATCCCATGCCAAAAGAAACCAGCAGATAAATTAAACTCATTAAGTGAATGGCTGGCCTCTCATCTGTACTGGGTCACACTGGACAGGAAAATATTACTACTCACAAATGAAATTACAATAAACCCTTTTAGCCTAAGTGATGAAGACAAACATGAGAAAGTATACAGGTAAGAAAGGAAGATAAACAAGATCAAAGCTCTTTGTTTCCAATTTCTCTATCAAGTTGCTTTGAGTAATAACAAAAACACTTGCTTCTACTCGAAAAAGAGATGTTCCTGTCCTCTCCATCTCCCTACCGCAATGCATTCTTCCAGCACACTTCCTATGCTGGAGAAAGAGGGCCCAGAATGAGTCACAGCCAGCAAGCATTCCCTCTATTCCCTGCCAGTTTATAGGTTGCAAAATACAGATTGGGTATTGCTGAAATTAACTCTATCTCATATACAAAAGGATAAAAGATATCACACATGCAAATGGGTATTATTAGTTACAGGATAGACTAGCTTATCCAGCTTACCCTGGTGCACTGCAAGCCTTGAAAGACCAGCATCACGTACATATTTCTAACAGTTTAACACTTACTTGTTCCAAAATTGCTATAAAAACTTGAATAAAACAGTGCCTTCCGCATGCTTTAATCATATAGATCACAGAAACGCCAAGGATCACTGTTCTCTTCAAGTCTTTAAAACATTTAAATATGAACATTGAAAACTGAATCAAGAGAACACAGATCATGTTAAGCCAAGAACAAAGTAAAAGTAATTCTGTATCCAATAGACTACAATCTCAGCTTCTCCTGTACCAAATAAACATTTTGTCCTTGCTGTAAGGAAACACAGTGTAGTTAGACAAAATATTACCATTTTATTCTTATCCAAGTTGGGTAATCAATTTTTCATAGGTAAAAAAAACAAACACTTCTCCACAGAAGACCAGATACACAGTCAAATCTAACAACCTTGATTTAATTTCAAGAAAACAGTCCAACATACCTGTTATCTGCCATCTGTGTGCCGGTATCCACCTGCAAGTTGAAATACAGTGTTTAAAAATACTTTAATGGTAATTTGTTTACCTCAATAGAAGATGAGGATAGAACGGGTCATTCTTTAAAACCTCAATATAAATTAACAGCTGCTGGTTTTGCTAAGAAATTCATCATGCATCATCTTTTGCGGTAAACTGAATAGCTCCTGTAATACCCAAACCAAACTAGAACTTGCTCATAGTTTCTAAACAGTCTGTTAGGTGCTTTCTTTTAACCCCTTTTAAAACTTTTTTGTTAAATATTACAGATGTTAATACACTTCTACCAGATAGTAAGCCTTTGGTCTGAAGACAAGCATCACAGTTCCTTAGACTAGCTCTGCATTCTATTAAAAAATGAGTACCAAGCCAAAGAGGAAGATAAAAATATATTACTAATTCCTCAACAGTATCACAGTAAATAATGAAGTTTTAATCCCTGCATATACCATATTACTACGTCCAATCTGAAAACAATGAAAATTCAACAACTTCACGATGGCTTTTCTCTTATGTCACCTGAGCAGAAAAATATGCCTCATTTATCCGTCTAATCAGGACTATTTTTGCGAATTGCTGCTTCTGCTGCACTACACTGAATGACAACCTAGAACTGCTGCTAGATAAAGGGAAGCAAAACACTGAAGGCAAGAAAATTATTTACCAAGAGAAACGTTTTTACAGCAGCTACAAAGGCAGAATCCTCTATATAAAGAATTGCCTTGAATTTACTTATTTGGAGCAAGAAAACAAAGAGAGAAGAAGTTAAAGTCTTGACGCTAGCAATGATTGAAATCAAGTTTAGCACAGCTGCTGTAGCCCCCGACACCTAAATTAGCTCTCCTGAGAAACCAGAGGGAGCCAGACTGCCTAACTTATTTTGCTGTCACTTTCTTGCTGGAGTGAAATATGCAACCCTGTACATCTATTTTAGTAATACAGGTCAGGTGTTTTTTTTCCCCAATTCTAAACAGTTCATCACAAATCCAAGTAATTGCTACATACCATACAGAAACATAGGTGATATTTTCCACTATCAAGCTTGCAAGAATGTTAGACTGCAAATAAAATTTAGAATAAAAAGTACTTTCCATCATTCACGGGAGTCAACAGGTCTGATTTCTTAGATTCTATAAAGGCAAAGCAGGCTGGCTTTAGCCCAGCTTCCAATACACAACTACCAGTGAACCACATAAGTGCTAATGACATCTTGAGCAACAGCCAGAGCAGAGGGCCCAGAGATTGCATCCACTCTCTCATTTGAAAAATGCTGATTCCTGCTCTAAGCTAGAAAAGCAGCACTTTAACAGCCATGAAAATAGAGTTGAAAAGCTTTGTTCATTTACAAAACTACTAAGAGTATACTTTACATTATTCCACAGGAAGTAAAGCTGCTTAACCAAAAAAGCACGTGAACCCACCCTATAGATTGAGTCCAGGAAAAACAAAGGGGGCTTGTTGTAGACTAGGTCTATTTCAGCAGCCCAGGCATATTTATTTGCAAACACTTATTCTTCCCTTAAGCATAACATGAGAAAGCAGCAATGCCAGCAAGGATCCACTAGAGCAAAACAAAATTTTACTATCTTACAGCTGAAGAAATAAAGGACCATACACAAGTCTGTCCTTCCACAGAGACAGAAGGCAGCAAAAAAGATACAATTAAAAAGGTAAGACATAGCAAAGTGACCCAATATCAGAGTTCAGCCAACAAGTTATATGATCCTAGTCACTATTTGAGGAAGCAATAATAAGCAACTAAAAATGCAGACTCGCA
>JAHREE010000118.1:14176328-14202120 GCA_033628505.1 Tringa tobata
GGCGGAGAGGGCGACCTCCTGGTGTTCACGGTGCGGAGGGCGGGTGTCCTTTTAACCGCCCCGGTGGTGTCAGCGATTCGCTGGCGGTCGGGCAGGGGGTGCGCGGCCGGGAGCTGCCGGCTCGGGGTGCGCTGCTGTGAGGAGGAGGAGGATGCGGGCCGAAGGTGCATCTGGGATGGCGAGGAGTGCTGCACCGGTCCCCCGCGTCTGCCTGGCCTTCGGGGTGTCGTTAAAACAACCCGTGTTGGGAAATGCCGTTTGTTAGGCGTCCGGCTGTTAAAATGCGGTGCTGCCTTCCGGTTCCCTCCGCGGCAAAGGCAGAGGGAGCAGTGCCTGTCTCCTGCTGGGTCACCTGCCCGCACTGTAAGGCTGACTGTCCCAGCAGATACACAGGTGTTCGGAGGGTTGCATTTTAACTAGCTTAATAATGCGATCATGCATTATTAAGCAGAACCTCTCTGTTCTTAGCCATCTGCATGGGTAAGACCAAATGTTCGAAGTTGAAAGGTAAATCAAAGAGCTGAGTGCTTCCTAATAAAAACAAGCAAACAAACAAACAGACCCAACCCTTTTTGATGTTTCAGATCGAGCACCTTTTTACAATGCAGATGTTAGCCTTTCCAGCATTCTATGTATATAATTTCCCTTTCTGTAAAAAAGAGAAATAAACAACAGAACAACCCCAACGGCCCTGCTCCTGTTTGTGTGGTGATTTGTAAACAGCAGCAGATGCTGTGTAGCACAGTGTTGGGAACAGTGCAGTCTCACAGTCTGAAGCCACCTAAGAGTTTTAGTGATCTTTCACTCAGTAGGAAAAACCTGTAATCCTTTATTGTGTCAGTGAATTCCCTGTTTTCTCCAGGTCTGCAACTTAGTCTTCAATTTCAGTAATTAATGACTAGGGTTTATCATCACAATAGTTTCACAGGCAAAATTAAAATTTGGAAATGATGAGACCACTATTTTATTCATTAACAACTAACCAATACATTAATGTTGGATTAATTCAGCGATGGGAATAACTAAGGAATTGTTACTTAAGTAGGTATCAATACTGTAATTAAAAAATAAGATGATTTTGCATTCCATTCAAACAGCTAAAGAATTGCAGGAATGTTGTTGTCAGTTGCACAAATGAGCAGATTTGATGGGCCAGAGGACATGCTCAGCAGAAGGTTGTTCTTCTGTTTCTTTTCTTCGCTTCCAGCTCCCTTTCCCTGCATCTCCAAACCAGTCCTTTTTCTTACGTGAGCTGGTTAACGACGTCTTCATACTTCCATGAATTCTTATTTTGGAACAACTTTATTGGCTTAATTTTCATTGTTCCAAAGAAGAGTAATGAACTCTGAAAGGAGGATTTATCTGAAGATATTCCTACTTCACGCTTTTGTTCTTGCTGCTGGTTCACACCTGTCAAGTATTCTTTTAAGCTTTTTCTGTCAATCTCCATTTTGTTAAAAGCCATTTCTCCTTTTCACCCAGAAGGGGTTTGGAGTACAAACTCCAAACTGTGATTCCTACAACGATGTAGGAGGTTTTGCTAGATGATGTGATGTAGCTGCACCTTCCTGCCGTTGCAGGAATACACTGCAGCCCTGTTCAGGCTACTTGTTGCGCGACTGCATCTTCTGTGGCATGTGTAGGGCTTGTCCCTCGGCACTAGTCACTGTCTTGTTAACGCAGTTCTCATAAATGCTGCAATCCCTGAATTAAATTAAAATTAGGATGGTCTTGCAAAATAGATTTTGTGTCTTCTGGACCAATTATTAAAGCCTTGAAACAGACAAGAGTGCTAGAAGTATCTGGCTCTTTGTCCACTGATGTGTATCAAAGTAAACATATATTTAAAATATTTTACATCCTTGGATTGTTACTGCCCCTCTCCAAAGGCATTAATCTCCCATGAACAATGAGGGATTTTTGCTGACTATTTTCTAACCTTTTGTAGTACAGCGGCAGACTCTAGGACTGTGGATAAAGCACAATCTGTGGAGTCATCTTGCTGTCAGGTGCTCCTACCCTGCAGAGAGCTGCAAAAAGATATTTGCTGAATCACCCTAGCTTGATTTAAACACCCAGCCCAGCATACAAGAGAGCTTGGAGAACCAAAACTGAGAGATGGGATTATGGCAGAGCTGCTGCACAGATGCACCAGGCAATGGAGAGAAAGGCTAGGCTGAGACCTGTAGCTGGCATTAAAACGTCTGTGTCTTCTGCCCTTGGGTGGGTATTAATGGAAACTGCTCTCACTTACTGAGATGCCAGACATTCACAGCCTAATTTGAGAGATAAGACTTAGCTGTCAATGACTTTTTCTGGAGGGAGAGGAAGTACTTTGATCATTGCTAAGTGGAGTCTTGGTACTAAATAGCTAATGTGTTTCTTAATTAATTTGTTCTGTCTCTGGAGACATGTTAAGTACTATGCATGTGGTACAGTGTCCTGCATAGAAATTGCCCTGTGAAATCACAGGAGTAAAAATAACCTTCCATATCTGTGTGGTAGAAATCGTGTGATTAAAGAGGGAGCTAAAGTTGGTCCAACAACTACCACCACTTGAAAATATTAGCTTAAAATGTAGAAAAAGAAGCTGAAGGAATGTACCTCTATGTGGCAGAGATTTGCTTATTTGCACATTTAAAATGCATGAGTGGTTTCCTGGAACAGCGGACAGCAAATACAAACATTAGAATAAAGAGGTCAAAGAGAGTATCTCAAATGTAATTAGGCACTCATTAGTTTAAAGTCTTTGAAAAGATTGGTGGTAACAAGACCAGGTACATTTCAAAGATTTTTTTCTACCAGTATCTGAACAAACTGAGTGGTGGAGGAACTTGTTCTCTTCAGTTGGAGCAGTATTCACGTTTGACGTTAATGTGAATATTCACATTAGAAAGGCTGAAAGGCACACTGAGCAAAAGACAGAAACAAAATTTGCTGCTGCCAAGTTTGGCCTTCAGCCAAGGGCGCAATTAAAAACAGAAACGCCACACTTTTACCTTGCCTCGCCATCTCTGAAGAAATTCTTTGATAGGCGGGAAATAAAAAGCTTCGTGTTGTACAAACCAACATGAGCAATGCGTTTCAGAAAATTAAAATATTAAAAAATCCCAAGATTTTGCCATGAGGGTTTTCATTTTCATAGTGCTTAGAAAAATCACATTCCAGATTGGCTTGCCTGAGCATGTGTATGCACGCATGCACATTTTTAAATAATAAAAAAAAGTACTGTGGAATCTGTCCTCTCCCTTTTCCTTGCTGAGACAGACAGGTGACTAAGATACTGAACGCAGACCGCTGCTGTTGCATTCTCCTGGTTGCCAGGTCACTCTCACCAAGCAAGTGCAGTGGGATTCGCTTAAGTGCCACCTCGATGGATTGCCAGGGAAGAGGTATTGTGCCCCTGCGTTTCAGTGATTGCACAGATCAATTGGCACACCTTCACCAAAAGTCATCTTAAACAGTGTGTGTGCATCCAAGCCTGGCTGCAGCAGGCTTTGTTCCCTAGCAAGTTTTTCTTCACCAGGACTTTATGAATACTGCTATTTTTTTGCTAAATTGCAGAAACGATAATAGTAACTGATCTGTAGTAGCTCTGGAGCTGTTTTTTTTTCTGTTGTTGTTGTTACAAATTCGAGGAGAGTAAGTATTTTTCTGACTCTTTGCCAAGGTCATTGTTTTCCTTATCTTGCTGCTTTTGGAAAAAAAGGAACTCAAAATATGGGCAAACCTCTGATTTTATTTGGAGAGAATGAATTAACTTCCTGTTTGTGTATGTATCAAGGTAAAATATTTTAGCAGCTTCTTTACAGGAGGAGTTGCCAATTTGTGCAATTTTTCCTTTTTAATAGAAAGTACTTGGGCCTTTCAACAAGCTCACAGATACTTCATGAAGCAGATATTTTCCTTGCTGACAATGCTGACACTCAAGGACAGCTGAAACAGATAGGAAGAGAAAATTGTAACTGAAAGACCAGTTCAAGTATAGGGAGAAAAGTTCAAGTATGGGAAGGTTTTGAGTCAAGTGACAAGTTTGCTTGAAGAAGGCAACTTTGAAAATGCATGAACTAAAGAGCAAAGCACTATAAAAAGCAGGGGAGTATAAGTAGCTGCATGGAAGAACAATGATGACCCAAGATGCAAGGTGAGCCTAAAGATGGGAGAATTTCCTTATGATGTCTATGAACAGAATCCCATTGATTTTAGGAGACACTTGATTGTGTTCAAAGAGAAGTCAAAGACAGGAAAGCTGTTATGCTGCAGCAGAAGAGAAAGATGACTTCAGCAGCATTGAAGATTCAGATAAGGATTCTTTCACAGAATCGTAGGAGTTGAAAGGGACCTCTAGAGATCATCTAGTCCAAACCCCAGCTAAAGCAGGTTCACCTACAGCAGGTTGCACAGGATCATCTCCAAGGGTTTTTTTAATATCTCCAGAGGAGATTTTCTAATCATCTTAGTTTAAAACAGATAAATTGACAATCAGACAAAACACAGAAATGGCAAGCATGAGCTAAATAATTTTTGGGAGTAGAATAACACCTTAGTGGGGCAGTAAATACAGCAGAGATCCTTACCTGAAATGATCAACTATGAATTTAAAAAAAATACTGAGGGAGGAAGCAGTGTGTGCATGCAGGAAAGATACAGAAAAAAACTAAGATAACCTTTAGAGAATGTGAGTCTGAAAAGCTCCTAAGACCTATGCAAGGAGAGTTCTTCCAGAAAGAAAATGAAGATTTGGGAAGGGAAAAGGGCATTTTGTTTAAAATTCTTCTACATTGATCCAGTAGATAAAGCATGGACTTGAATGAGGTTCTACTGAAAATATAGCAGGAGGAGAAAAAACTGTAGGGGGGAAAGCCAGGATATTTTCATGATGATGTCAAAGAAACTACAATCCAGGACAGCAATGGATTAACAGCAACTTCTCCATGTTATATACTAACCAGCTTTAAGCAGTGCTAACTCAGATCACCAAAAAGTAATTTCGGCAGTAAGCAAATTACTGTCACTATTTGACATTAAGTAGCAACTTCAGAAGCAGTTCAGGTTCAGGAAAGTGAAGTATATGCTGTGGTTCAAAATTGTTCCAGTTTAGGATTAGTGCTAAAGTTTGCAGAACTATCCCTGGAATCTCTCTAGGACTGCAGGGAGTTTGGAACTGGAGGACCTTATCTGGCTGAGAAGCAGCATCTTATGACTGCAGCCTAGGCACATCCCATCCCTTCATGGATATCCTGAGTGCACGTGTGTCTTGGATGAGTATGCTGGGAAGAAAATGATGAGCTAATAATGTTGAAGAGAGTTAGAATCTAGAATGGTGTAAAAACACAGCTGATCCTCTTCTATTCACAGACCAAAGGATGGAGAGGTTGCCATTATGGCTGTGGCTGGCTGTTTGAAGTACCACTGTGCAGTTTAAACATGCATTTATACAATTAATTAGAAATTACCAGAATAATCAAATACTGAATGCAAAACTAATTAAATTAGTTAATTCAAGCTAAAGGAAAAGCTCTGTAAACCACATTTCAAAAACATGGTTGTGGAATAAAGATAAGCTCTATATTCTTCCTGTTATACAAAGGTCACATACAACTTGTACTTCACAACAGATTTTATTTTCTGCATACAAGATGCATGTGCTTTACTGACCTTAACATTAGGTATGTTTTCAAAGGCAAATACAGACAAAGCTAGAAAAAAAATACTAGACCTTTCTGTTAATCCAAATATGTTGATTCTTCAGAAGGAGGAATGCAAATATAAAAATATAAAGATAAAACAAAGATGTTTTGACTCTTAAGTAAGGAAAGGAACATAGCCTAATCACTGTAGCATGAAATGAAGAGTTGAGAGAATAGAGGTGTCACAGTATGACCTCCTGCAAGTCACCTTGAGGCTTAGTAACACTGGATGAATATAGTTCTCCGTATTGGACGTTTAGCTGTTGTATGCAGTTGTGAAGTAGGTGAGATATTTTTTAGGATTTCATAAACTTCAGTTAATTTAGTAGCTACTGCCAGTGAAATGCATTATTAGGCAACAGAGAACTGTCCTCGCAGACATAAAGTAACCACACTAATCAGAAAAATTATTAACTCAGGGTTAAATAGTCATGTTAAAAACATCAATCTTGAATAGCGAGCAATGTATAGCTGTATTGCCTAATTGCAAACTAATTCACAAACCGTATCTCAGTTAGAAACCCTCTGTTAATTCCCCTTGGCTCTGAACAGTTAATTAGGTACTGAGTACTTTGGGTAATCAGGTACTTTGGCAGTTTCCTTGGAGCAGCAGCTCCAAGATTGCACCACCCTCCACCATTAGCTCTTCATGTCTTTCCCACCTGTTTGTTCAATGCAGACGCATTTGCCTTTTACTTACCCACTTGATTGCAACTGCAGGTTGAGCAAAGATGATGGCCTGTTCCCTTTTGCAACAAAGGGAGTGTTAGCTTCTACTATGCAAAGTGTTCTGGGTATACTTATGAGAGTTTTTAATAATAGCAGCTAGAGTAAGTATCATAGTGGAACTACCCAGTTTTTCCTGCTTATGTAAAGATACTAAAGTCATCTGGAAAATACTGTTCTTACTGTGGGACAAATTACTCAGCTCCCATTTAGCAGTAAATTTTGCTGACTGGGACATATTGCAGAATGCAAGCTACAGTGGGTCTTAGATAGAGATCAGTATGCAGGACAAATTAACCAAAGCCTGGACAGCTATAATAAACAAGAATCCTTATGCGGATTTGCTGACAGAGCAGCACCTTCCCAAATAGAACTGGCAACCATTCAACCTGCTACTGTTGTTGCGAAGAAACTTCTTACAGGTTGACTTTTTTTTTTTTAAGAATGGATTTTTATTGGCTTTCCAGATGACATTATTAATCCACGTAAACAGGATTTTTACTTTGCACATAATAGAAAGTGTAAACAGAAATTTGAGCATTAGTATATGCTCACTTCTTCAATGCTGACCCAGCACTCCCCTTCTAAAAAAAAAGTCCTGTTGTTTTCAATTTGCGCTTCCATTCTGAACCATTTGTAGATACTCCTTGTATAGCTTTTCTTGGGTTTCATAAAGTTTCTTTAGCTTCTTAATTTGACCTTTGCTGAGTTCTTTGCCTTCTGTATCATGGGTGGGAAATCCCTGAAATATTAAAAAAAGAGAGAATATTTAAGATAAATTCTTGGACTGCTTTTGCTCCTTATGGAACAGTGTTTTAATAAGATAGGGGGATAATGTCATAATGACAAGCTGTCAGGATGGGGTGCCTCTTGGCTAATTTTAGTTACCTAGAAGTTTGACAACTAACTGACTATTTGTGTATGTTCCTTTCCTAGTTAATGAAGGGGCAAAGGGTGTATTTATTTTCTGTCCCAAGTCAGGGAAGCTTAGACAACTAACTTCTAGCTGGTTATAGTTAAGAGAGTAATGACTAATCACTAAACAGATGGTTTAGAGAGCACTTTTAGTCGTACTGGCATATTGAATCCACGGCTTAAAGCAAAAGCAGTAAAAGATTTGTGTTACCGATGGAGAAAGTATGATCAGAGTTTTTATGGACATTCTCCTTGACTTGTAGGGGTATTTTCCAGTATTTACACTTTCCATTCTTTCTTGCCCCGAGGGCCTGAATTTGTGGGTGAAAAGGACAGGCAGAAGCAGGATCAACGTCTCAAATCAAGCGCTGAAGAAACAGCTCTTTACGTTTTCAAAGACCTTTTATCCTCAAAGGGAGCAATCAAGAGCTAAGTTAGCCATACAGCCCCTTCAGAGATCCTTTGCCAGAAGAGAGCATAACAGTGCTCTGAACCAAAAAGGAAGCAAAGGACCTCTCTGAAATACCTGGCTCTGTCTATCAGTTCTGGCAGAGTTTGGGAATTTGTACTTGCAAGTGAATTCCTTGCCTTGCAACAGAGTAATAAAGCTGTGAACACACATGGTACATGTTCCAATCTACAGGGAATTTTGCTCTGCAATGAGAGGGTCCAAAGGAGACCAACGTGCAATGGAAATACCCTTAAAACGATGACTAACAGTTAGACAGCCTTGCTCCCCAGTGCAAGGTATGTGCAATAAAATTAATGTATCGCCTTTTCTTTGTCTCCTTCCTTCCTCCTGCAACGTTAATAGCACTGCCCTGAAGCTTTTGGAACAAGATCGGCTATGTACACATAGAGTTGAGTACATACAACTGGGGAAGGAAAACCAGGAAACTATCTAAAGAAAAGTCTTACGTTTTCATCAAACATGGAATATTTGTCACATTCTGATTTAAACATTTCATGTGGTGGAATCTTCATTTTTGCCAGTTTTGCTGCCTGTAAGATAAAACGTGCATTAACTGCATTAGCATCACAGTTAATTACTGACAACCTGTCACATATGCAAAAGTAGACTATAATTTGCAAATCAAAGAGCATTTAATTCACAATTGTTTATCAAGTGAAAAGAAACTTTCCGTGAAGAACAAGTCAGTAAGTCTTAGCTGTACTTGCCTGGAGGAAAAAATGTTTTAAATTTATAGAAACCCACTTAATAAAATCACTTAAATTAAATCACTGCTAAGGGGACCATCTTTATCAACAGTTTCCTGCTGTCAAGCCCAGGTTTCTATGCAGGTCACAGCAGGACCAGGCTGCAAGTAATTGCATCGAAAACAAACGGAACTTTCACTTATCTGTAAACAAGCACATCTCAGAATCCTTCCCAAGTAATTTATGCCCAACGCAACGGAATCACCTCTTTGAAAGAATGCAAAAAGCTACTTGGAATTTATGGGTGGTAAATGCCCTTTATCTGGTTTTATGTCTGTACATGGTGATCTCTAAAAGTTTAGTTGCTCTTTTAACCCAGGAGTGCATTTCCTGTACTGTTATAGTCATCAGCACAGCAAACAATCTCTTATGAGTTCATCTCCTCTGGCCGCCTACTCCCCATCCAAAGCCTAAAGCTTTTGAGCTATCCCAATTCCACCGGTAGAGATAATATTTTATTTTTTTTCACAAAACACTACATTTCAGAGTTCAATCATAGGGAACAGGTGGATTGTTAATGAGAAAAAACCCTATTTTTACACATACCTGTGACACTGGAAACGGAAGAAAATAATAAATGACATAAGCAAAATCTTCATTAACAGACATGTAAGACACTACTTTGGCAATTAAAGAAGTAACACTGTCTATAGACTGAAATAAGTGCTACAAGTTCTCCTCGGAAGCTTTTGCAGCCTTTAGTTGTGTTTTCAAAGATGGCTTCTCTGTAACAGGAGCTGACTATTCAAATCTGAACTGCAAGCCAAAGTCATTCTGAGCAGGAAACTGTAGACAAAAAAATAAATAAATGGAGGCCCAGTTAAGGCCGGGCAGAATGCCTGTGATCTAATGTAATCTTTCCTGCACGTGACTATTGCTGTTAACTTTTCTTCAAAACCAGATTAAAAGGATCTGAACACTTACTTCCTGCTCTTGTTTTTTCCTGGCTGCTTCTTCTTTCTTCCTTTTTTTCTCTTCTTCAATCTATGAAAGGCAATGTTAATCAGTAAAAGGTAACTAACTACTTCATTTGGTTGTTTTCTACAAATCTGAGCCAGCTAGCTCCCCTGGATATCTAATTACAGACAGAACTGGCAGCATGACCTGCAGCAAAAACACCATGCCTTATAATTAGGATTATCTGATACTTCCCACTGCATGACTTAGATTTTATTTGCTTTTATTCACAGTTAAACCAGTTTTAACTGTTCAGAATGCATTTTGCATGCAAAGTGTATACATATAAAAGAATACCTACAAAGCCTGAAAAAGTGATGGTCCTGGCATTTCACAGGGAAAAACGTTTTGCAAATGACTTTAAAAAAAGACCATATTTTGCTGATATTTTAGGCTCTTGCTTCAAACTGTGAAGATATTACAGTTTCTCAAGAAGCAGTTGTATCCCTTGATGTTCCTAGGGAAACAACTAGCCAAATTTAGCCAACTTATAAAACTTTAATAAAAATAAAGATCTCATCTTTCACTTGCTTAGGAGAAACCCATCAGTTCTCCAAGGGTTCCGACAGCACTGCCCTGTTTCCAGGGAAAATCTACTTTACCTACAGATTCTACCCACCAGCTACATACAAACTGCCTTCAAATGTCTTTTTGTTGAAAACATCTGGTATTGGCTGAAATTACATATTATTTCTCCCGTTTCTAAAAAACATCCATATGGAAGAAGAAGTGATGGAAAGTCTTCCAAACATTTCTAGTCATGATGGAATTTTATTATTTATTAAAACTGAAGACAGACATATGAAGTGTTACTTTAAGATGTTACAAAGCCAAATATCAATGCTAGGAAGTGCCACAAGGAGGGTTTCTGTACAGACCTTGTGCATGTGAATTAGAATTCACAATTTTTACATAGTAACATGTGAATTCTTGCCCCCACACCCTGAATATCTCACTCATCCATACTCCATTAATTAAAATTTAGCTAGTGCATTTGTTCTCACATATCAGATAAATACAATCTAGTTCTAGGGAAAATGTCAACTTCATTCATACAGACAAAAGAAGTCCAATTCAGCTTCTCATTGGAATTGGACTTCCAGAGAGTTAAGAGAGTATACATGCAATACTCAACATTCCAATCTTAGAGGTATTCATTAGGTCCCACACAAAATTTTCAAGAAGCTCCTGTTTCAAAAATTCTTTTCCCAAACACACTTAAATTTTAGTACCAATTGTCTTATGTTATTTGCCTTCTTGATAGTCTGTTAGGATTTCTCTTACAAGTTATCAAAGAAATGTAAATTTATCTATAGCTTACACATTATTTAGAGTTAAAAAATATAAAATGCTTAAAATAATAACCTTTTTCTTTTCTTCTCTTTCTTTCAATAGTGTGTCCTTATCCACTAATTTAACCACAGTTGGAAGTCCTAAAGAAGCAAAAACAGATGAATGAGTTTCCAATGCTTGAATAAATGTATTTATGATAATTTTTTTCTTTTTGCAAGCTGAATGCAAATACAACTGAGTAACTATTCAAACGTGACTGAGAAACTAGGTGCTATAAAAAAAGTTTGCAATGTACGTTTTTATATTTTATACATTTATTCCAGTAAAACAGTTCTATAATATATATTCATACCTCACAAATATGATATGCTATAGCTATGCAGTCCTTGAGTTTGTTGGATTATTCCAGATTAGTCTTGACAGGTTGTTTTCCCACTTCTTATGAAAATAGTAAGATTATAAAAACAGCTACCTAAAAAGCTGCAAGACATATAATTGGGTACCTTCATGATCTTCAAATCGAACTCCAAGTTCAGGAAGGATGTCATCTCGAAGAGCATCACTCAACTGCAGGACTTCAGTTACTATAAAGCATGGAAAGTACTTTTAGTGAAGTAAGATTTGGTGAAAGTATACTGCTAACCTGCTACATAGTTATTTAAATTCAATTAAGAAATTGCCACTCTCTCACATAGGCCAGAGAAAGGTCTTTTAAGTGATAAACCTTTCAAGTAAGTTTTGCCTTCTTTCAAGTACACAGCGAAGCAGCCTGTTTCTTTGCAGGGACTTGAGATTCATAAATTTCTTCCAAGATACCCTCATCGTTCCTTAAGGGGAACGGAAAGAAAATCCAAGGCAAATCAGAAATGATGCAACAATTCTACCAGGGTATAGTGGAAGGGTATATGACTCAGAAAGATCCTAATGGTTGCTGTATGATTTCCAATGAGAAGGGTTAAGAACCCAGTTTTAGAAAAATCACAAATTAACATATCATGTGCTACATCTAACAGTGCCTTTGAAGGACTACGATTTTGTTGGTTTGATAACTACACATATATTACTCAGAGTAACTGTAATCCAAACATCCTCTTTTTCTACAGATAGTTATCTTTTCCACCTAGTCTGACCAAACTGTTTTTTTCAAGCAAGCTAGTTGAAACAGAACACAGAATTTAATTTGGCCTTCTGGATGGTGATCAGGGTATCATAACTAACATTCTATTTTTTAAATTATTTTTTTCTTGCAAACTTATCAAGTAGTCTTGGATGACAGCACAAATGGTTAAGAACTCAAGATTTAGCTGAAATAGATGCCTTCAGGTCTTAAGAGGAAAATAAATCTTCATACAAGATATTTACTTGGATAAGAAATTGTATTAGCTGAGAAGCAGCAGAACAGTTAAGAGAACTAAATGGATCAAGAAGAACCAGTATGTTGCTGTTGTGAACTTAACTCAGTGACATTTTTTATAGACAGTCTTGTATTTAGGAGGAAATGCTTACCAAGTCTGACGAGACAGAGATGATACCATGTACTTATAATAAACAAGTATTTGCCCTTTCAGCAATTCTCACCTGGTTAAACCTAAGAAGTAATAGGGGTCTCAAAGGTAGTAATTCTGGCAGTAGTAGCTACCATCCAGACACTGTATTAAACCCTGCACATATCAGTAGATACAAGTACCATCCCTGAGCCTTCATCTCTTCCATAATTCTCAGAACTGAAGAGTTGAAGAGTGAACAGAGCACCAACTATCCTAATACCGTAGAAAGCAACAGCCACCCTATGTCATTGCATAACAGTGTTCTGCAACTCTCTCTGCATAGGAAAGCACTGCAGTTCATAGAAGCTCTTTTGTCTGCCATGAAATAAGTCCTTATTTTTCTTGATCCAGAGCAATTATACACAGTGAACCACATTCATGTTTGATGCAACTCTAAAGAAGCCATTAAGATAAACAAGGGATAAGATTATCTCACTGGCTGTTAACAGTAAAAGATGTTGACTCTAGCCTAGGCAAAGGAACTACACCTATCATGTCAAGAATGTATCAGATACACCTACTGCTTATTCAATAAAACAGCATCTGCTCAGTTATAAATATTTACTTATCAGAAATCATGAATAATTGAAAGTTTAAGAAGAAGAAATCCATCAAGGTAAGAATAAGGAGAAACCTATAACAAACATGTATTATTTATGAAAGGACACATCCTCTGATCAACCCTTCATCATCCAGAGGAGACAGCACCATGCTTCTAAAGGCTAAAATGTGCCTGTTCTTTGCATGTGCTACCTCCAGAGAAAAGGTGTTTAGGGGTTAGGTAGGGGGTTATTTATGGGCTGCCCGAAGACAACATCCTCACTGAGGACAGAAACCAGGAAACCAGTAGGATAGTGCTTTATCACCAGTGCCCATAAACACCCTGGCACCTTGGCACTCCTTGAGCCTGTGACTATTTCCCAGCCTCTTTTCACATTTTCTGGGAATTTCAAGCCAAAGAGTCTTGGATGTGAAACAGATGTTGTGCTGTTGTGAATGGGAACACTGTGATACGAATGCTTAACGTTAAGACTGGCAGCAAAAGACCAAAGTAGGCATGGTTACAATGATCAAGTCTGTCCTGATTCTGATCAACTTATGGTATATTAGGAAGCAGGCAGAGGGTTTCCAACTGTGTCCTAGAAGCAGCTTAGAGCAAGATACCACATGGCACCAGCACCCGTGGCAGAAAACGAAGACGCAGGTAGAGTCCAGTCACAGACATCTTCACCACAGGGTAGTCAACTGAAGCAGATGTCCTGAGGTAAGTAACAAACAGCTGAAGAGACTTGCTCCTGTTTGAGCATCTCGGTAACAATTCGTTGCTAATGAGAATTCTTCCTAAGCATCAGGGGCTGCACTGGAGTGCAGACCCTTGCAGAGACAACTATATGGGGTCTTGCAGTTGGTCAAGTCTCAAGTAAAACATCAGAATGCGCAATATAGAGATGCTCTGACTAACCAATCATTTGTGTCTTTTGCCTCTTTTCTGCATTTCTTTCCCTTGCACGGCTAGCAGATTGTTTTCCTTTTTCTGTTTACCATCATTGATAGGTATGTTCACAATTAAGTCAAGACTCAACTGCAAATGATCAGTGCAGGTCTCCCCTTTGAATACTAATAAGCTTACAAAATAGAGAATTTATTCTATTAATATGTTTGAATGTTAGCCATTCTGTATGATGGTAAATTTTTTGTAGGGTTTTTATTCTTACCAAAACCCATAGTTTTACAAATGGATATTCTGTGAAATGTTTTCTAAATATAGATACATTTTTAAAAGTTATACGTATATGAATGGGGACATTTGTATTCCTCTGCAGGTTTTACAGAAGCAGCATACTTTTTATTTAGCCTCTAAGAACACTTAAAGCAATACAGATCATGTTAATTAGTACTTAACACCATCCTGCCAGCATTGGGCTATAATGGGGAAACTCCCTTCATACAACCATGTGGAGGCAATATACCCAGCCATTAATCAGAATGACTTTTACAGTAATTTAACACTTCCCGCAAGCAAGAATTTAATGGGTACAGGGAAACAAATCGGTAGCATGTCAGTACTGGTCCTGCCAACCACAGCTCAGCTTCCATATATCAAATAGTTTAATGAAAGGTGCCTCCCTGGTCAAACTGCAGAGTGCTATAACCACTCCATACTCCAACCAAATAGCAACTAGATCCAGCTTTATTCTTACTGCCCTATTTATTTCAGGCAAAAAAATCAATACTTTCCACATAAGGAACTCAAGTGCCAGTAAGTAATCCAGCACTAAGTACATTCTAAAAATGATCTACAAGAAGTCCTGTGATATTTAAATCTTACCACTGTTAAGAGTGAGGAACAGTTTAGCTCAACCATCACAAAGCAAGGGGAAAAAAAGCCTCATATAAAATGAGTATCTACGTTAAATACTAAAAGACCAAAGGTCACATTTTTGGCTGAGGATATACACACAAATTTCTTGAAATAATTCCAATTACAGAAAATATTTGCTTTTGGAACTAATAGGCCTATTTCTCAGCATCAATTAGGCCTACAGGAGTTTGACAGTAATAGCTGAGTAGTCACATTGCCAAATACAGTTTTGTGCTTTTAAGGTAATCTTATTAGCTCTTAGAAGAACTCAAAACAGTAGCAGAATTAGGGTTCAGATTCTTTGGCAGCTGAATAGGTTATCAAACAGACACTACAAGTAATTTTATACTTCTGTATAATATATGGGTTATATATATGTGTTTTATATATAAAAATGGCCTATTTTGCCTTCAAGTACAAATCTGAGTGCAAAAAGGTGTTAAGAAAACAAGATTCATACACATGTTGAAGACATGTAAAATTCCACAGGGAACAGCAGAAAATAGTAAGAGCTCCATTAAGAACTAATCAACCAGTAAAATCCAAGAGGGCTTAATGGAACAACCTTTTTAACACCATATAGTTCTGCTGCCAAGACACACAGCATGATCAAAGCTTTTCAAAGGGGAAACAAAAGAGCATCCTAAACAACTTCTAGCAAACTCCCAGATTAATTCTCCAAAGAGAGTACTCAATTACCATCAAGGGAGCTACAATTCCAACTATGCTAACCAATAAGAATGAACATCTCAGGCTATTTAAACAGTATCATTGTGTAGCAATCTACACTTTTAAGAGAACGCAAGCTCCCTGGGGGAAGAGATCATGGGTACTTCCATACCTAGAAAGCAGGGAGTGCCTTAATCTAAAGAAACAACAGCTAGACCAGTCATTCCAGAACTTTTCGATTTTTTAGGAAGAAAAAAGAAAATGAGTTTAGCAGCCTGTAAAAGATTCCCAAATTCAAGAGACAGGTAGCAGAGATACAAATATTCAAATCAACTCTGATTTAAAGATACTTTTATTCTCTAAGCAAAGAGAGACCGTATCAGCTGGCTAACCCCCCACAGTTTGACTCCTTTGACCTCTCAGTCTCATAAGCAACAACAGAGGAAAAAGTGAATTCTTACCTTTCTTCTCTCTGGCAATTTGTCGCACTCCTTCTCTGAACTCAGAAAGAACTTGTAAGTACGGCATCACTGTAGATTCAATCTGCAGGGTAATTATTTCTACAGTTAGCTAATCATCAGTTAGATATCAAACATGTCCTTACCCACTTCATATTTATGTGCTGTTGGATGGAACTTGATCCTCAGGGCACATCTGTATCAATAAAAATTGTCACTGCTCTATTGATGTCAAAGGAGAGATGATAATTTGCATTAGCTGTCAATTTTCCTTTCACACAGATAAAATCATCTTGTGAAGCCCTGCCTCTCCCCATTCCTTTTTTGTCTCCTTTCAGTTACAGATACATCAGTTCCACAGGGTTACACTACAGTCCAGCTAACTATAATGCAGTATTGGGATAAAAACAGCATCCAAATGCATTTGCTCCTTCATGTTCTGTGTTGTCTTACTTATGTCAAATTGCTTGTCAGAAATAATACCTGATATTAGGACTTACTTTTATTAGAACACATGTTCCTCAGATGTTAGCTTATGCTAATTTTATTTATTTCTAATACAGTGCAGTTGTCTGTATCACTCACACAACTCTCTCTCCCCACAGAAAATGGGGAGAGATTGCTGTTGAATGATTTCAGATGTAAGTAAATGCTGGTCATAAAGCTCAAAGAAAAAGTTCCAAGAATCCCGCTCTCAGTGGTAGTGAATAGCGACAGCGAACAGCAGTGAACAATTACAAAAACAACTACAGGTCAGTGCTGTTTGCCAACACTTCTCTAGAATCCCAAGAGGAGAAGCTGGGCACCCAGGGAACTGCTTAAATTAAGTTTCATTACTTTGGAGGGTGAGAGAAAAAAAAAAGCACACTTTTGTTTCCCCTAGTTTCCACGTGTCTTTTCCATCTGTTAAATAACTATGACAAATTTCCGTGCAATTAAAAGACAAGATAGTCTGTTATGCTCAAGAAGCGCCCATATGAGAGGAGTTGAAGGGCTCCACTAAAACATTTCATAACTGTGAATACTATGCAGTTTCACAACTGGAACCTGTGCTGACATGTTTGGCAGAAAGAATGGAATACAGTAAGTGAGCAACAGTCACATTTCACTACCCCCTCTGCACTGAAAGTAGCTCAACATGCAAACAAATTGGCATCAGGAAAGCATGCACTATCACTACTTTATCAGACATTTAAAGATGAAACATTTTTATTTCTAAAATAACTAGCCTGACAGCAATGCTTAATTCATTTGGAAAATGAGACTTTGGAACCTGACGTCTTCTGACTTCAAATCTCTTTTATCCCCTTTCAAGTGAATTACTGAACCACAGTAATTAAGCTAGTTATTCTTTCAGAGCTTCTGGAGAGGATTATGCCTTTTTTGGAGATAATGACTTATTTAGAAAAAAAAATAGGCCTGATCCACAGCCTTCTGTAATTAATGAGAAGTTTTACTATCTTGAATGTTGACCTGTTAATTTTTGCTAGGGAAGAAAGGTATCTGCATGGAAGATTGAAAGAGGGTATAATATTTAATAGAACAGCCAAAACATCTCTGATATCATGCATCTTTATATTATAATGCTTAAAACCAGTAATGTCTTAGGTGATAAAACAGAAGTTTCTTCCTGTGAAGAAACCCGTGTGTAACATGTGTTAGTACAAGATTCTTTCTGCACAAGTTTCTTCTGACTCTGCTACCCTTGGCAACACTACTTTAAAGGACTGAAAGGGCTTAGCTTCTTGTTGCAAGCTATTGCCAATCCTTCCATAAAGCATATCTGCTGTAAGCATTGCCTGAATGAAGTGCTAATTACAAATTTAATTTTCATTTTCCCTAAAAAGGTGTTAAGGTGCCGCCTTTCTTCTGAAATTCAAAAATAATTTTGAGCTAAGTTAAAATTCACTATTGATGGGTTTTGGTATGGAGTACTGAGCATTTTCCTTATTATCCTTCTTATATCATTAGTGGGGTTTTCCACAGCACAGTAGTACAAGTATTCACATGGGCAATTATCAGATGAGTGTTCATTAACATTCTTCAACCACAACCAAGCTTTCCTCTATCTTTGATGAATAAAAAGTTTAGGGTTTTTGTCATATCATGAATGTTTTAAATATTCCTTCTAAGGAGGAACAGAAAACCATACGGTCACACCTTTGAATCAGAAAAATACTTGAAAAACAGCACTGATTTGTCCATGTCAAATTTTTTGCATGAACAAAGAGAGCAAAATTGACAGCTTTCATATTTCTCCTGTCTGCACCATGAAACAGTACTGTTATTATGGGGCACGTCAGCACTTCCATCAGGTATCTCCCAAGTATTTCCAGAAAAATTCTGTATCACAGTGGAACTGGTGAGTGACCAAAGGAAAACAGCCTTCAAAAGCCAGATAAAACCTGTGGCTACAAATGAGATCAGAAAAAGAGATTGAAATGCGGATAAAACTCCAGTTGCCTCCAGGCTGGTTTTTGGTGTACCACAAAGAAGTTTAATCAGTATAATTATATTTTTGAAACTACTAAATATACAAATACTTATAATGAGTCTTTATACTATAACATGTGCTGTCTGTAGTTAATATGTGGTTTCTTAAGCAGACTCATCATTCAGAAGACAAGATAATTCTTTTTCTGGTTGCTATATAATTTGTCTGTCATTAAGTCAAACAAACCTATAAAAAAACCAACTCTCATAAATGAAAAATTTTGCTTCCTAGGCCAATTAATTACTTCAGGTTCAAATGTTAAAAGCAGAAGGAATGTAAGTTAGCTACACATCAATAATGTAATCACTTTATCTAACATAAGCTTTCAAAGGACACAGAGTAATTTTGTATAATGTACTTTGTCCTTCACTTACATTTGTGTTTTGACTATTCCCTCCAACAGGAAAACCAATTGCGTCATCACTTTCTATGGCACCAAAAATCTGGTCAAGGGAAAAAAAAAGAAAAAGAAAAGAAAAGATCGTATACATCAAGTCACAGATATCTGAAAACTAAGCACAATCACATGTACTAGGGTTTTGAAGCCAGCTAATTCTCATTTAACCCACAATTCACTGCTCCAATAAGAAGATGTTTTGGCTTTTAATTGATAAAGCATACTAAACATTGGCTTTCTGATTTAGCTTTAGAGCTATCTGTCCTGCTTTCAGCTGGGAAAGAGTTAATATTTTTTCTGCTAGTAGCTGCTGTGTTCTGGATTTAGCATGAGAATAATTTGATAACAAATACTGTTTTAGTTGTTGGTAAGTAATGTTTAGAGTAAGTCAAGGACTTTTTCAGCTTCCTAAAGAAACTGAGAGGGAGCATAGACAGGACAAGCTGGCCAAAGGAATATTCCATACCATAGATGTCATGCTCTGTATAACTGGGGGTTGGCGAGGGAAAGGGACCCGTGATCACTGCTCAGGACGGGCTGGGCAATCGATCATTGGGTGGTGAGAGCGACCTGTGTTTTATCACTTTATTTTATATATTCTTTTACCATTATTATTATTGTTGTTATTTTCCTCTTCCGTTACTGTTCTATTAAACTACCTTTATCTCAACCCACTATTTTTTTTTCCCCTTCCCCCTCCTTTTCTCCCTCTTCTCCCTACCCTACAGGGGAGAAGTGGGTGTGCAGCTGCATGGTCCTAGTTGCTGGATGGGGTTAAACTATGACACTGTCAGATTTGTCATTCTGACTTCATGTTTTTCCCACTGTCTACTTTTCCTTGCATGTATTAGGGGCCCTTCACTATTCAACAAAACAGTAGCTGAAATTATAATATAACATAAAGAAACCCAAATTGTTCCTGCAGCAGCACACTGCAATTTGGGGTTGTTTTGATTGGGGTGTGTGTGGAAGACCTCTAATTTCCTATGTAAACAAAGACTGTACAGGTCCCTACATACTTGAAAAATACAACAGTTATAATTGCACAGTGCAATAGCAACTTTACTACTTGCTATTACATACCTTTAGCATTTGAGTGAGATAGGAACTGATGTTTTCTAAAAGAAGTCTGTTTGGCATTTGTCTGGAAGATTTCTTTGCAGCAATATAGGAGTTACTCTGACTGACTAAGGAACGCATTTCTTCTAAGACAGAGCGAGTGTCAATATTGTCACACAGTGCTTCATGAATTGCTGCCTTCCTGTCATAAAAACTAAGAAGAAAAAAATTTTTTTTTACTATTGACGTCAAAAGTATCTGCAACCTACTCTGAAGAACTTCTGGTAGAAGAGTGAGGGGACCTAAAAGTGAGATAATTTTCTTGTTGGTCATAGATTATATTTGAAGGAAAAACAGATGAGCAAGAGAAAGGCATTATCATGATGCTGCTGTTTTGCTGCTATGGACAAAGGCAGGCAGGAACACAATTGACAACACCTATCCAAACAAATTACATCTAACACTTTTTCACCACGTGACCTTTTCATACCAGGTTTTAAATGCAGTATAAATTGCTTATTTATACCTTCTTGGGCTTACTTTTTTTTTTTTTTTTAATACAGGTTTCCTCTCCTATCCTTATCTACCAGCCAAGTACTCTGTTTAGCATCTTTCTAGTGAGGAGCACCAGTTTGGAAGTTAACTTATCACAAAGTGAAGTGTTATGAAACTGTTACAAGCAAATACAAGGAATAAATTTATATAAACCTTTGTAACATTCATGAATAGGCATAATAAGTAATACAGTATAGTATATTAAATAACATTTCATTATGCAAGGGTTACTACTGTTTCAAACAACATACTTTTCTGGAGAAAAGAGATTGCGAAGTGGTAGAGAAAGAAGACAAAAACAAATACCCGTGAAGCTTGTCTTCTGTTCCTCCCGCTCCTTTGTCCCCTCCCTTTGACCTCTCTATTACTTACGATCTTCCCCCTTTTCTAAAATAAAGGGTTATTTCTACCAACCTCAAGTTGAAAATGAAAGTTTCAGAGGACAGCACTAAACAGAACCATCTGCACTTAGTCCTTCAATAGTCAACATCTCTGTCCACAACAGAGAACTGAACTAGGAACAATTTTAGTATTGTAACATAAGATGCTTCAATTTTAAATTTCAGTCAGAATAGAATTCAAATAGGAAGCTGTTCGTATTATAAGCAATAATGTACTTTATTCACTATAAAAGTGAAAGACTGCAATATTGATATCATTGCCTCTCTCAATAACACATTTTCAAACACTCTGATCTTTTGTGCTTTTGGTCAGGTCACTCAACTTTTGTTTGTCTCAGTTTGCTCACTGCACTTTGAAATGTGTAACCACTGTGAATTATCGGGCACTTCTCAGATTTTTCCAGTTGTAACCACTGTGAATTATCGGGCACTTCTCAGATAGAAGGACAGCATTTCAAGTAGTGAAGGAAATGACAGCTGTCTAACAAAAAAGTTCTCTTTCCCTTCACAAACAAGGTGATGAGGCATGCCAGTGTACTTAACATAAACGAAAGGGAAATTATCTATTTCATCTATACTACATAAAGCCGTTGCAAGATTAAATTCACTAGCTTTTATGCATTTCAGGGATTCAGTAGGAATGCTACAGACTTATCACTAGATACATAGTAAGTCATTTTTCAAGGAAAAAAAATATGAAACATGTAGCTACACAATGGCTATTCACACAGAGGTAGGAATGCTCCACTCACTTTTTGTTCAGCTCTGCTTCCTGATTTTCCCATTTCTGAAACTGGCCTGTCACATCAGCAGGAGCTCGGAGAATATCCTTCACATTTAAAAAGAATTCCTATAAAAGAAGAATATAGCTAAAAATCAGGTAAAATTAGACACAACCAATATTTACTACGAAAAGTCATTATTTCTTTATTAGCCTCTTAAAGTTTACGGTTTCAACACTGTTTTGGCCAGGATCTACTGAATGTCTGCCAAAAAAAGAAAACCCATACATTTTGCATAACTATGTAAATCACAGTTGGACTGTAATTCAGTTCTTTCTTTTGGCTCTGCCACTGCGTGATACACTATTATACTCTTAACACCAAGCTGCTCAAATACAATACCATTTTTAAAAAGTTTAGGCAAGAGTTCTGAGGGCAGATTTTTAAGTGTGTTGCTAGCAATAGAAGCTGAAGAATAAAAATGGCTTTATAGTGAGGGCCTATTTTATGTGGGCATCCTGTGGCCCAAACCAAACATTTTACATAAAAAGTAGAATAGCTTCAGCCAGAGAGTCCAAGACAACAATCTCAAAATACTGTACAGCCTCCTCGTGGGAAACATGGGTTTAAATCACAGCTCAAAACTAAGTGGGGTAAGGAACTGCGCCTTATCCCTCCCATATGCCTGCAAGGCATAGAGGCAAATGCTTGATGTATGTGGTGAGGAGACAAGGTAGGAATGATACTCCCTCTTCCCCTTTGGCTACATTTTTGTAAAGTCTGACCCAGTAGACAATGATATGCAAGTGTCTGTTGGACTGAGTCCTATGAGCAAGCTGAACTGAGAAACCAATGTTGCATGTAAGAGCCAAGCTGCTCAGAGATGTCAAAACTTGGAGAGAGCACCCAGCTGCAGAGAAACATAGCTGTCTGTGGAATTTACATGACTTCAATGTTCAATGGTAGCTAAACAAATACTGTGACATCCCACTTGATGAATTCAGAAGGCAAACTCAGTCTATAGATACGGCCTATATATCCTTGGGTTTTGTTCTTTGAAACACAGATGACAACACAAAGCTTAGAGAGCTGGAGGAGGAACAGAAAGCTTACTTACATTCATAAACTTCTCATACTGAATAGCTGACTCCATGGTATTATTTGAATAATCCAGTGTATCCTTCCAAGAGTGCATGAGGAAAGCCAACCGTAACTGTCGTGCTATTAGGAGTTTCAAAATAAACAAGGAAAATAATCATCATCTAAAGCATTTTTATGACCTCCAATATAGTGGCTAAGAACATAGTTTTTAATATTCTTAATATCAATATCTCTACCAAAAAAACAAGAACACTATTATCCATGCAGATAATACCAACAAGGAACAGAAAAGCAAGGAAGCTGTTTTAAATTAGTGAAGAAAGACACCTGAAGTTAGCCATTTTTGGAAACTCCATTATGTGCCTGAATAAACAATTACCACAGTCACCACTCAAAGTACATTAAAAGCGATCAAATTCCAAAGTAATTTTTACCTGTATGTTTCTTCAGTGCATCTTTTATGGTAATGAAATTCTTCAAAGATTTGGACATTTTACAGCCAGCAATTGTTAAGTGGCCAGTATGCAGAAAATACCGAACCCAGTGATCATTTTCAAAGTATGCCTGCAGCAAAGACAAAATACCCCAAAGACCCAACACTGTTTAAATACATACCATGAAGTAGGATAATTTAAGAATAAAATCCTGAGAACAAAAAGTTATGCTTATCCAAAACACACATAAAATTTTAAAAATTAATTGATGGATTGCAAAAGTTGCAGTCAAAGCAAAGCATGCTGCTTTGTCACTGCAGAAACTGAAGGCCGCTTTATTCACCTCGGACTGTGCCAGTTCATTGTCATGGTGGGGAAATCGGAGATCAAACCCTCCTCCGTGAATGTCCATCGACTCTCCGAGAAGGGACCCAGCCATCGCAGAACATTCAATGTGCCAACCTGGACGACCCTGGTAAGAAAAAGAGATGACTCGGCTACTAGTTAATTGTCTTCCTCTCCTGCCTATGTATCATTCCTTCATGGGTCTGCCTCTAAGCAATTACACACCTCAGGAAATGAGATACAGTTTTACCAAAAAAAAAAAAAGATTCTCAGTCTCAGCTTCATAAAAGTATACTGTTGGATTTAAAGATCAAACATGGCACATACATCTGTGATGCTTTGATTATCCTGCTTATTATTCTTTTTAAAATCACATTAATATTTTTGATCACAAGGGAAAAAAAAAGGCTATAGTAATTGAGTAATTGCTGCAGATAGAGCCTGTATATTAATAGAGGACAAATGACCAGTAACAGCCATTGTGAGTCTGCATGCAGACTCCTGTTTAAAAAGTATCAAACAGACAGATTGATACACAATCCAAATTATTAAATTAAGATAGCAGCAGAATCTACAATTGCATACAAGATCCCCATAATCTATACATTATTAATATGAGGTGAGGCAAAGTATTTGAGTAACATGCTATTTAATAAGGTATAGAAGATCTAAATCATGATTATAATGTCCTTGCCTTTCCCCATGGAGAATCCCACGAGGGCTCTCCTGGCTTGGAGGATTTCCACAAAGCAAAATCATTTGGAGAATGCTTCTCACGTAAGCGATCAGCTGAGATGCTCAGGTCACCTTTCAAAAGAGAAAACGTAAATACATACATTTTATTTAAATACCAGCATTATTGATTTTTGGCATCACTGTACTTCACATCAAGTGAATTAAAAAACCAAATAAATTAAAAAAAAAAAAAAAGAAAAACACTCAGCCCTCAAAATTCCTCATAATTAACCTTGATGATCCTCTGGGATTCTGATTAATGTTTGGTTGAAAGAATATCTGAAAACAAGTATCAGCTACACCACTTTCTAAGTTTTGACATGAGATTCATCTACATTCTCTCTGCAGGCACAATTTCAATATCATGGTTACAGAAAAAGAAATACAGAAATTAAAAAAACCCTGTACTCATAGACAAGTAAGACTGCAGAATCAACTAACTCCAAAGTTAGAAGTATCCAAATTAAGACTAGAATTGTCTTAATCTGCACACACAACAGGATCAGAGGATATTTCTTCTATCCCTACTCTCAGTTGCAGCATAGAATGGCTGGTAGTTGTTCAATAGCTATGTTTACTGGCTTTTTACCATCACAGATGTGTCATGTATTATTTGCTGTTAGCTCCTTATGATCATTTAGGTGATACTCTCACTATAATATATTTAAAACACAGGGAATTTACCATTTCGACAGTATTGTCCAAGACTAAAAGTGGTTAACAATACCACATACCACTTAAGAATCCAAGACAGATTGAAGACAAAATTGTCAAGGTTAAACTTGTCCATTAATTTTGATGTACGGGTTGAGATACCTGCAATCTCAATTGCTTAGAATATCAAACATTATGCACTTTAAAAGTATTATGCTTTTATTTACATTAACTGGAACTTTCAAAGCTTAGCATTTCCACGGTCTGTGCATTATCTGTCAAGGTTATGATTGACATCACAAAAGAGTCAAAGCAGCTAAGCTGACAAGCAATAACTTGACCTACACATACTCTTGGTTAGTGTCCAGGGCTCAGCTTGGGTAGAGTTAATTTCCTTTCTAGTGGCTGCTGTGTTTCACATTTGGTATGAAAGGAATGTCAATAATGCACATTGTTTTCCTCATTACCAGGTGATGTTTATATTATTCAAGGATTTTTTTCAGCTTCTCACAGAAGCTGAGAAGTAGCATAGACAGGACAAACTGGCCAAAGGAATATTCCATACCATAGATGTCATGTCCAGTATATACATGGGGGTTGGTCAAGGGGCAGGAATCCACGATCACTGCTTGGGACAGGCTGGGCAACTGATAATCCAGTAGCGAAAACAACTTGTCGTGTATTACTTTATCTTGTATATTTTTTTACCATTATTATTGTTGTTTTCCTTTTCCATTATTGTTCTATTCAACTGTCTTTAACTCAGCCCACAAGGTTTGTTTTTTTTTCCCTTTCCTCTCTTTTTCTCCCTTTTCTCCCTATGCTTCATGGGGTGGGAGGGATGTGGGGGGCAGAACTGAGAGAGCGGCTGCTTTGTCCTAGCTGCTGGCTGGGGTTAAACCACAACAGTTACATTTATCACTCAGCATTGGTTTCTATTTCCAAAGGACACAACAATTCAAGAGAAGTGACTGGTTATGTGGTAGAAATTATACATTCATGTTACTACAAAGATGGTGGTTTAAGCTAGTGTCTTTTATTTCACATACAAGATGTTGGT
>JAHREE010000118.1:14202394-14216009 GCA_033628505.1 Tringa tobata
CAGACAAATCTGTCCTTGATTGTTAACATCACATAATTTCTTAGTGGCTGAAGACTGATAAGTAGTCAGTCTAAATGCTGAGCCTGGCAGGGTTCTCACACAGCTAAGACTCTATCTCAAAATTGTGGATCACTTTACGATTATAAGCTGATATTACACCAAGGGGAAGGGATGGAGTGCACACATCAAACTTCATCACCAGTTAACTGGCTCTGGTAACTCGCACAATGGATTTAAGATTGTTGGGATGGAAACAGAATAGGTGTTAATGTAACAGCTACTTATTCACATTCAAGGAAATTCTCTATCAATAAGGTTGAAATATGAGGGTTTTGAAAGCTATTAAGGAGGTAAATTGTATTCAGGGTATTAGGAGGCTTGGAGCATACACTTTTAGAACTGAAAACAGTTTGTTTACTTACATTGAGTGCTTCCATATCTTTATGAAACTCCCCTTCCCAGAATTTGGGGAGCTTTGAGAATATGGAATTGTCAGTCACCTGACTGCCAAATTTTGTGTCCAACCAGTCAGACAGCAAGTCTTTGGCTTCTTCCAACAGTGTCTATAAAACAGTAACGGTAAGTGCAACTGATCAAAGACTTGCCCTGTTTAAACACTGCAGAAAAATCTTATGCTGAACAGAGAGGTTTGCTTAATGAAAAAGACACTTGGCTATGAATACAGAGTAATCCATGCTTCTACTAAATTTTTATCATACTGCTCTTCATAAATATGGATGAAGCAAACAGAGGAAGGAAGAGAAACTGACAAGTGATATCTGTTTTAATATCAATCACTTAAATAGGTATGTGGAATTTACGCCGTAAACACTGGATGGGACCTGCAGTTTTGTCACATCATCTGTTCCCTCCACTACTATCAGATAATCCTAACAGAAGCCTTACTGTGCACATTGCTAAAAAAGTGTTTAAAAGATTAATTTGAACATCATCAAGGATATAATTCAGTCTTATATCAAAAGATGACTTTTTTCTTTTTAGAATAGGATATAGCCCAGAAGGTGTGATTGCTTAAACTGTAGTTGTTTTTTTTAAATTGTGTTAGGTCAGTATACACCTTTATAAAGGCGTTTGATATTAGAATAGCTGGACATTTTAAAAAAAGATAATTAATAGAGAAAGTCTTCTCAAGAAAGGAGCACATACCCTGTGCTTCCTACAGTAATTACCACACATAATCTGAAAGCAAGAAAAGATGAAAGTGGAAAACAACTACTGAAAGACAGTAGTTATATTGACTGACTTGGTTACTGGGACAGTACCAAAGCCCAATAAAGTCAACAGGACTATTGTCACTAAATGTAATGGTCTTGGCATAAAAATTATCTTGAGTATAATTTTTCTTCTCTGATCAGAGACAGAAACAGTTGTGTAGAAAACTGCTACCAGTATTGGAATGTCATAAATGAATGTTCAGTAACTTATACTGAAAGCAATTCATCAAGACAAAAAAGTCAAAGAGAAAGTCTAAATATACACAAAAGAAAAATCCACACTGAAAAGGAAAAAATAATTGAGTAATTATCACAGCGGGAGGAAAAAAAAAAAGTCATTGATAAAAACAGCATCCAAAACCTATATAGTCAAATTCAAGGGCCAAATTTCCTGTATTGAATGCAAAGTACTAAGAAGTCCTCAGGCCACCATTCCTCTTTTAATGAATAAAAATTTCCATAATGTTAATACAAGTTAAATATTATTTTTAAAACCCCTAACAATTGTAATCGAACTATATTTTAAAAAGGAGCTCGAACCGACCTCATGACATCTGTTGATCTCTTCTGCAGGGAGTTTTACTTGCACAGCTTTTTGTAGAGGATCAAAAGCGGACTTCACTGCATTTTGAATTCTTTCCAACATTTGCTTTTTATCTGGGTCTGTCGTCTCATTTAATTTAACTGAAAAGAGCTACAATTAAAAAAAATAATTATAAAGCAACTTGCAGTACAGTACTGCGTACACAAATGTGTTCCATACACAATATATTATCTTAGCCACGTAGTGCCTTGCTAGTGATGAATAATATATTATACCACATAAAAAGATTTGATATCAAACTTCTGAAATATATTCCTCATCAGAAATAAACGTGAAAGTCAAAAGAATTTAGTTCACACCTAAATTCAGTTTTTCAGAAAGATTTTATAAATTACTACATCATCATTACTGTTGTTTAGTAATTTTCATTTTCTATGCAGTTGATTGCCCTAATTACATTTGATTATCACAAATCTGAAAAGGAGAAGCTATAATGTGAAATACAGAGAGATTAAACGCTATGCTTGGAGAGTATGTCAGGCAATGATACTTGGGCAAAATTTCCAGGCCTCGTATTCCCAGGTGTGTATTCAATTCATTAAACTGATAATCTATTTGTCATCTGTAGTTCTAAAAATGACCAGAGAATCACCTTCCCCCACCTCCCTTTCAGTCCAGCATACACAATTTATTAAGTCCCTAAAACTTTTGAGACTTTTTTCTCTTTCCAAGGCCATCAATGGTACAAAAGAGAACTCTCACAAGCTTTAAAAGATTACGGACATACTATCATTTAAAAACTATTTTAAAGGGTTGGTTTTAAAGTTTGAATTCTAACACACAAACATCCAATTGCTTTTTAATCTTTTTCCCCAGTACCCCAACAACAATATACATGCACTCACAAACAAGTTCTATTGACATAAAAATCAGCCACACCTTTTACACGTATAGTTCTTGTGAATTCTAAAACAACAGAAAACCAGATGTAAAGTTTCAATAACATTTCTAATTTGTGTGGTACCAGCTCAACAGCGTAACTGAAACAATCAGAAAGTTTAAGGAGGTGGCAAAGTCAGAGGCATTTCTTTAGATGCTTTTCTACATTATTGACTAAGAACCTAAGACACTAGCAGGGATTAAATACCATACCCACCTCTGAGGCAGTTTTAACATCTTCAAGTAGCTGATCTGGTGATGATTTGTTCTCTCTATACTGTTCAAAAAGGTAATTTTGTCTTGCTCTCTTGATGATCTACAAAGCAGAAGCATGAAAATATTTTTGTGCAGTGACACAGAGTTCTACAAAGTGCAAATAAAATCTTTTACATACCAAAGGCACTTCAGAATCTCTATACATTTAACAAGCTACAAGAATTACATGCAGTAATACAAATTAAACACACCAAACTAGTTAATCAGCTACCTCAACAAAGTTAATTAGGTATCTCAACAACAGGCAAACAAAATAAGTTATCTTTGTAAATTGCTTAGTCTTCGTTCCATTTATACATTATACAAGAATACAGGCTTGCTACCATAGAAATGCTACAAAACAGAAAAATCAATAACTGTGTAAATGTTAATAAGTGTAAGATTTGTCATGGCTTATCAAATGGCAATGACATATGACTCTGTGAGTTCCATGTTCAAAGTACAGTATTTGAGATTGCAATTTTAAAAGGCCTTACCTTATCATCAATATCTGTAATATTCATACAATAGAAAACGTCATATTTAAAATAATCCCTCAAAATTCTTCTCAGGATATCAAACGAGATATACGACCTAAAAACATAAAAGATATAGGGATGTTTTTAGTGAACATCTCAAGTCTATTCCTATTCTATCCACAAACTACTTTAATCTCAGATTAAAATCTCTCAAATTTACAGTAGTTTTAATTTTTCCTCATCTACTAGTAAGTTTTTAAGAACACAATGACATAATATTATAACATGCTTTTAATCTCAAATCTCGTGTTGAGTTTAATGAGACTATCTTCTAGTTATACACTCATCTAAGTGAAGTACCTTTTTCTATTAATCTTTTGCTTCCAATAGGCACTATTACCCATATCAAAATAAGGAACTGCAGTACCTGGCGTGTCCCATGTGAGAAGCATCATAAACTGTTGGACCACAGCAATACCACAAGACCTTTTTTCCATTCTGAGGCTGAAATATTTCCTTAATTGAAAGGGAAGGTATAGTAATTAGAAGAAATTGAAGACATGACCTCAAGCCAGTAACACCACATTTGGAGATTAAACGTGAAAACATGGATTATAATTACAAACAAAGGGATAGTTATTCCATTCTCAGTTTCACTGTGAAAAAAAGACCACCACTAGCTTTATCATAGATAACAGGGTGTGGCTGCTCATGTTATCTGTACTCTTATCAATCAAGGCATCAGACTACAACGATTTGGACTGGGCAGGGCACTATTCAAGCTGTGTTTGTTAAAGGGAAGATCAGACTTTCTTTTGCATTGAAAAAGGTCACAGAGTATCATCATTTCACACATACTTGGATACTACATCCCATATAACAGTAGTATTCTTAATATTTCCTCTCTTTCCCAAAGGGCCTTCAAACAAGACCACAAATTTTACCAGTTTATATTACAATATTATAATTATTTTTTTTACACAGACAGAAAAAGAAAGAAACTGTGATTTTTATTCCATTTACATTCCCTATACTTATGTGTACTGCAGTTGAACCCCTGGCTATTTTGCATGATGATAACTTGCAGTTGGGAACTATATATTATGCAATATACACATAGATACACACACACTTGTAGTATATGTATATTTATTGTGTATATTATAACACTTGCCCAGCAAACACACTTGACTGACAGAAGCACGTGCTTGTTAACATTCCGCAAAATACAACCCAGAAACCTGTCTACTAATAGGGTAAACACTTAAGAAATAAACATTTGATGACTTCTCTACTTGTGTTTCTAAGGAAATCTCCACTTTTCTTTCACTTAGTTACCTTATTTCGAGTCAGGCTGTTGTAGAGGCAGAGCCTAGAATGTTTTGTCCCTTCAGGGGGAGACCAGGGAGGCTGCACACGCTTGCCTTTACCTAGGGGAAAAAAAAGTTTAAAGAGAACTGAAAATACACTTTCCACAAACAGATTTGCAATATTATATTTCTTCCTCATCACATCACTAAGTTATTTCAAAAGAAACAACACACATATAATTAGCACATAAAAGCAGTTGCAATCCTAGTAATCCAACTACTTTTGTTAGAGCTTCCAACAAAACCAATAAAACCAAAGTAAATTATTTCAATCTAGTCTATTTTCTACTCTCTGACTTGCCATTTCTATCAACTTTTGATCCAAGTAACAAAAAGAAAGAGGATATAAAAGTAAGAGCATGCAATTCAGTTAAAGAATTAACAAAAGCGTTGAAATTTAATGAATTGTTAATAAAGTGTTATGGCAGTCCTGGGCTTTCTGCAATGCTACTGTTTTTACTGTGACAGCATATCACAGATCTCATACAGAATTTGCAAAAATCTCCAGAGACCGGAGTTAGTCTCTAGAGCCAATATTGACAGAGTATGTGTACTCAGGGCGAGAGGGAGGGGAAATGGAAAGGTTCAGAAAGAACCTCAGCTTTTTATCATACATTGTTGCTATGTACACAAGGCATTTTCGAACACACTCATTTACCACAAATATGCTCCAATTCAGCAAGAGGCTAAATTTTGCCATCAAAGAGAGTAGATAAAATCCTGGGTAATATTAGTGACAATATTCTTGCATTTGTTTTCTTTTAAACTTTTAAGAAGCAGCATAGTTGTTAAACTCATGGGTTTTTGAAACAAAAGATGAGTTTGTCATTTGTTGAAGAGCTGCAGTTTGCTATGCACAGGGCTGCTTACAGCTGTAACGATGTAAAACTAATTATCGCATTAACTAGGAATGAAAGCAAACCAGGAAATTAAAAAAATACAGCAAGGTTGCCAGCTTAATACACACAGCACCGTCTTTAGGAATTCTCATGGTATGCATTTTAACAGCAATTAAAATATTTGTTTTAAATAGAAACTATTTGTTTTGACAACAGAATTGCCCTTCTGATCCTGTGTCTCAGAGCGCTCTTCATTAACTAGGTTTCCCCTGATATAGTCACATGAATATTTTGGCTGAAAACCTTCAACTAATGTAAACATTCACGGTATAAAAAAATTTAACCTCTTCCTCATCTTACCTTTTTGAATAACTGCCTAAATAAAACAAAAAGATATTAACTGTACTACTCTGTCTCACAAATGGACTCAATCTCCACCATTATGGATTCACAGAAATATGTGTCTATTCTAAACATTTTGTTGCACAAGGTACTCCTGAAAAGAATACCTCAAGCTCAAGAGCAGTCTATTCATAACACAGACCATATACCACAGTATGGATTTGTTTACTCTTTGATTTACAAAGATTACACTGGCATGCTTAATTGTGGCTAACGTTCCCCTCAGGGAAAGAAGCCTATGTGGGTTAGTCTAATAAAAGATAAATCTGTAAAGCTTTCTTTACTTATAACCACACTAAACATAAGAAAAAACCCAGATACTGCACCCTAAAGTTCTCAGCTTGCAGTTAGGTGTCACGCTACATCCAATACATGGACACCAAGGGCAAAGTAAAAGGCATACTGTTTAGTCTGCTCAAATACATCTCTGCCAACTATAGTCTTCCCCCTGGTCAAAATAAAGTTCATTTGCTCTAAGCCACCCCTGGAGCTCTCCCAAAAAAATACTGGTTAAATATCCAAGGTCGAAGAAGGGTGGCAGATTCACATGTCGTTTTCCTAGTGAACACTGCAGAACACCATTTCAGGACTTCTGATACATATGCACATATGTAGACCATGAAGATAACAAGACATAACCCTTCAGAAGGGGAGACTTAACATGAACGATTTCATGGTCAGGAAAAACCTTTCTCATACTGCTCCACCCTGATCCGTGAAAGTCTGTAGGCCAGTTGTAGTTACTGGCATTAAATCTGCTATCAGAGCCAGCGGTACAGCTGAGATTCCTTCACTGCTGAAAGGAAATCAATAACCAGTACAAATGCATGCAGGCACACACACATACAGAGAATCTACTCATAGCAGTCTGATTTTAACTGCTGGTCTGCTGGGAATTGAGAACACATGATGAGAGGTTGTGAGAAAATGCCACTGGAGTAATATTAGTCAACAACCATCAGGAAAAATGACAGACATTATGCATTCATTTGTAGGTATTGCAAGCACTATACAACAGCTCTGTGTTATTATTATTAATTATTTCATGACTCCCTGAGCAATATAAAGCAACTCCCTCACTATAAAGCAATTAAATTAGACTAGCTCATTGGAAAACAACTCAGGAGAGTGATGCAGCTCCCAAAAATGCCAGCACCCATGCTTACACAATGACCTAGATGAACCGGTTAGTATTTCCTCAAATCGTCACCAATGCCTAAATTACCAGGGTAAAAAAGAACCCCAAACATTCTTTTTGGAATTCAGTATTAATAACAACCATAAGAAGTAGCATTCAGTTTACTTTATGATGTTGGTATATTATACAACTATTTAGTTACCCTTGCAGGGGAAAAAAAGTGGACTGAGCAAATCCTGATATTTTAGAGAACAAGCCAAAAGCCACATATTCTTTTACAATCCAGCAACCAGCTTTTTAAAGAAAATACACATAATCAAATTCTGTACACTGAGGAATTTTAAAATCAAAGAAACACAGAAGCAGAGCTTTAACATTCAAGTATGTCAGAATCTATCAGTTACACAGCAACTGTATGCAAGGAGAATTCATAACCTTGAATACAAGTTGATACGGTAAACTTTAAAGCGTGCAAGGGAGTATGAAAGGGAACTTCTAGGAATTCTCAGCAATAAAAACCATTACAATGTCAGCTAGTCTATAACCTGCCCACCAGTTTCGTATTACTCACTTGTTTGAAGTTTACAAGGCTCATTTTTCTCACTGCTGCCATCATAGATTGCTTCTATGTGTCTGTACCACCGGACAACATGGATATACTGGTCCACAGGTGGCCCCGAAAACTTTCTGAATACCTCCACATCTGCATGTGAAAATGTGAACCCCTGGATATAACTACGAGTGCTCAGGTACTCGTTCAAAGCCTTCACCCTGGCTTCCTCTTCACTAATGCTCAGAATAAAACTGTAGCTGGAAGCTGTAAAGAGAGGCACAGGACATTTGGTCAGCATTAAAAGAAGAAGGAGATCCCATGACCAAAATATATCCTTATACTATACATATCCCCCTCTAAATTAGTTCTGGCAACTGACAAGAAATTTGAGAAAAATATATTTAACACAAGCTACTGAATAACTATATGTTTCCTATTAATGGGATTACGTTCATGCTGTGATACGTTTTCTTTTTTTGAGACATCTTTACAAAGCGTACTAAGGACAAAAGCACAGGTCCCTTTAATGAATAAATACTCTCTATCTGAAATTGGAGAAAATTCTTCACAGACAGTCACTCTTTTCCCCATTGCTAAAACACTCATCCTGCAAATATTTAAATATGATTAATTTTATACACTGTGGATAGGTTGTGAATATGTCTACTGACGTTGAGCATACTCTTAAACCTTTGCAGGACTGGTGCCCGCATGCAAGCTCTGAGCATGATGCTCAGTTACTCCTACTTGCTCTCACAACTCAAAACTTAAGCTGTTGCTGTATATTTCCATATTTAGCCTATACCACTTTCTCTCCTCAAACACATGAATAGTATTTAAAACGAGTAAGATCTACACAAACAAACAGAAAGGAGAATGGATCATGCTCCTCCCTCACAACTTTTTAATTCCATGATTTATTTGGTATACGGGCAAACCAGGTTCAATTATGTCTCATCTTTACAAATGCAGGGGCACAGAGGGAGCAGAGAGGGTTCTGTGACCTGGTGGGGATGCTCACAGTAACAGCAAGCCCTGTGTAAGTCAGTGGGTACGAAGCACTGCGGAGGTTATGGCATCTGGGCTAGCACTGACATTAGGTAAGCCTAGCAATTATATTTTCCTACAATGATTCAAGGTTTGTAACTCTGTCATGTTCAAAGTACTGTATAAACATTAAGCCAATACCCTGCTTAGGTAGTCAGCCAAGAAGGTAATTTAAAACGTAGTCAAGGTCATAGTGCAATAAAGTGAGAGAGGCAGAATGAGAACACCTGTCCCTGCTCCCAACCCTGACAGAGACCAGTGCCACAAGCATTGCTTCTTACACTAGTGCAAACATCTTCTGCACGAGAAGTTCCCAAAGCATTGGAGGTGCTCATAAAGCAATGCTCTTGGAAAGGGAAGGATGACAGCAGATGGGGAAGCGATGGCTAGGACAGAATGTGAGGAACTGCAGAATTGAAAAGTTTTTCCAAATATCATCAGTTAAGACTTTATGAGAAGCTCATTTCCTATATGGAAATCAATTATTAAAATATTCTACAGGAATTCAAGATGACAGGAAAATGGCAGCTAGATAATAAGTATATTTGTGTTTGACTCTTTTGAGCATAAGTGAGATACATTGGCACACCAGCAGAACTAATGAAAAAGATAAGTGATTAAAAAAAATAAATAAAAAATAAAGGTCACAAAAGGTATTTAAAATTCATATACAAAAGCGAAATCAGATTCATGTAAAGCCCCAATCCTTCTCAAAGGCTACCTATGTAATTGTTAATAAATAAGGAATAATAACTCATAACTTGACCTTATGGGCTTGCCTTAGCCTGCTGAATGGGATTCAGCTTCGGCTCACATAGTTAATTTTACTATAAACTTTTCAGGCTCCTAAATATTTACTGATGTTTATCATGACAGAACTTTACCTGTCTATACACACGAAATCGTTGGAAATATTTACGTTCATCGACTATGGAAACCTACGACATAAGTCTTCCTTGATTGTGAATTTTGTATCTATGAATCATATGAGGGAGAAGGCAAAAAAAAAGTATTACAGGAATGATCTGTGTAGAAATGAAACTGTATCTCAAAGAAAAGATCTTTGAAGACCTATTGCAAGGATAGCAACACTCAATTTGCAAAGTATTATTAGGGTTATTATGACCATTATTCACACACCAGGCTGCTAATGGGAAGCAAGTCAGTGTATCTGAAACAATATAAGTGCTTTCCAACCACATCTGTAAACCAATCTAAAAGGGAAGTTGCACAAACTTACACACAAATACAATAAAGATGACAGAACTCATACAAGCTAATTTTGGTGAGGGGAGATGGCAAATACTGCCTGTGAATGCCAGTTCCAGCTTAACCCTGATAGCAGAGCAGCCAAAATTACTTTGAACAATCTTGGCATGCGCTTTAATACTTGAAATTATAAAGTTTGACGTGATGTCTAGTTGCAAGAGCAGCTGCAGACTTGAAAGTGTAATACATCAAAGAAACCAGTTAGCCCAGGGGACCTAACAGGAGGATGTCTTTATGTTGAGACTGATCACTGACTCAAATTCAGCCCAAACTCGGGTCCATGACTGCACACCACAGCAAGTGCAGCACAGCATGAACACGCCTGACCAGCTGTTGACAGGGTTTCTCAGGGCACAACAGCAGCTGCCCCATAGCAGTCTTGAGCTCCCAGCACAATCACTGCACCAATACAAGTTTCCCACATTGGTTTCACAGGCTGTGCTGATCTCCAAACCTCCTTTTCTAGACTGACAGCTGCATTTCAAACCATGACACCTAGCTTAAAGCTAGCACAGGTGTGTTCTACTCTCTGCTGCAGTCAGATGCAGAGATTCAAGCAAATTTGCTGTGTTTGAGAGAGTGCTGAGTGATCAGTGCTATTCTGAATTATCTCCGAGAATCCTTTTTCAGCACATAGAAGATAAAATCATCCTCGCTTCTGGCATTCTTGTGAGTAGCTCCAAACTGGACTGACCTAATAAAATAAAAGCTCTTCTGAAGCACAAGGTGCTCTCCTGGGAAGAAAGAATGAATATGACAACACTGTCCTTTGGAAGGCAGTATACCAGAAGACTCTTTCTTTTTAAGCAAAAGAAATCAGTCAAAACTGTCTTTACATAAAAGTCTGTTCTGATTTCATTTATATCACTACTAAAAACAAGAGTAGCAAATCTACAGAATCTTGTTTTTCTGTGATTTATATTCTGCACCTTCAGTTTCCCCCCTCAGCGTCTTACAAGGCCTTTAATTCATCACACACTCCCACTGAAAGATTTCCCGGTACCTCCGAAGTGTTTCATCCTCTCTCCTCATACACTTGAGTAACCCCATCCTCCTGTCCGGCTCCAATCCCTCTTTGCTCAGTCTGCCAACGTTGTGCAAGAGGCAGCCCACTGGCAAATGTAACTAATACCAATCAATGGATTCAAAAACTATTGAGAAAGAAGGGACAATGGACATATATAGGTCCCACCTGGTTTACCCCTGTTGCTTTAGGAAACCAGGCTAAGAAATAGCCCTTCTCTCTGACTGCAATTTTTTTCCCCTCCCAAAAAAGAAAAATTACAGTTTCTACTTCTCAATTGCATTAGGAAGTGTCTTCTTGACAACACAAATGCAGGAGTATTACAGAGCTGTTGCATAACACTGAATGTTAACTCATGTGAATGGAATGATCCATAGACATCAAATCATATCACTCAAGGGCAACTCCGTTCAGAAAACAAGCACTGAGCACAGGTATTGGAGAGGTAGCAAAATAACCATGAAAAAAATAATAAGAATGAATGTTAATAACATAACACTCCCTCTGCATTAAAAAGTTGTTTCAAAAAAATTCCACTGTAGATGTTAATTAATACAGTTCTCATACAGTAATTGCCAGTGTATGATCTCTTTGGGCGATATAATTGTCATTCCTTCCAAGCACGGACTACTTCAGAGACTACTAAAGGATACTTGGAATTTGCCTGCAAGACTGTAGCAACACATAGACTCAAAGGTGTAAGATCACTTCTGCATTTTATTTGCACGTAAAATACCTTTTGAAGTTTAATCAAGATGTGTAACCAACAGAATACTAAATTTGATTGAAATTTTTCACTTTTATTAACTTGAAATTGAAACCCTCTGTTCCTGGAAGGTGTTGACAGCAATGTAAACACAGAAAAGCCATAAAGCAGGCAGTAAGCTGGCTGACACAAAAACAAGGAGTTACTTTGCTTCAGGGAAAAACTAGGTTTCCTGGGCTTCCCTGAACCTGCTAACCTTGTCAGTCATAATTAGATGACAACTGAAATTTTCTGGGATTTCTGCAGAGGCATTCACTGAGAAGAAATCTTAGAGATTTCTGAATATTTTACAATGTCATTTCTCTTCCAATTTGGCTTTCACAAATTTAAAACAACTCATAAAAGATAAGTGTAACGTCTCATTATTAATACAGCTGCAAATTGGCCATTTATCATTCTGGCTGGCCACTCCGGTAGCTTTGGAAGGAAGTCCAACTCTCTGCTCAGCCAAGACGAATTATCCTTTTCCATAAAAAATTCACAAGAACGGAATCAATCTAGCTATCCACCTATGCAAGACACAGCGTACGCATAGCAAGACAAAGGGCTTTTCAAGACTCACACACAAGGATCAAGAGTCTTTTAGTAGAGCCGGGATTTTTAAGATGGGAGTATGACACCAAGGAAGAGCTTGTCATTCCTAGTCACTTTAGCCCTGTGAGCTCCACTTTCACTTCTCCTGAACTGAAACTAAATGTAACTATTGCAACTTAAGTAAAAAGCTAGTAACATTTGCCCAATAATAAACTTAATTTAAAAGTTTCTTAAAGCATACCTGAACTGAGCCTTTGGAGGGGGTCTTGTCCCACCGACCTTAACTAAGATACTGAAAATACATCTGAAGAAAACAGTCCCTTGACAACAATAAATGTTTTTGAACTCCCTTATATAGGAACATTACTTGTGATGAACAAAGAGTGAAGTAACTTTCAGGAACAAAGGAAAAGGGGAAAAACCTCTGAACCTACAGATCCTTAACTGGAATGACAGAAATTTCCAACCCCTTACATACCATAATGGTATTTCATACTTGTATGACTGGTATTCCAAGTTTCCATTGCTACTTTGCTTTCCAGTAGCACCAAAAATTATAGGACTACCCTAGCCCTCCTTCCATATGGAACAGTGTAGAATAACCCATCATTAAAATATGACCACAAAAAAAAAGTCCGGAAAAGTCAAAAAGTTCAGATGCGAGTTCAAGGGAGAACAGAGATGACTCGGAGAGACAGTAAGGGAGAGAGAGGCAGGTGAAAGAGAGCAGACAATGTGGTGATAAATGCACAACTGTCTAAGCAGTCTGTCAGCCACCTAACATCTCTTCGAACCCACCATGCTGGAGAACAGCTGTTTGCAGACTTCAGTACTGAGAAGCTCCAAGTTTTTTCCACAAACCATAGCTAACCTTTAAATTAGTGGCAAGGCACGATGTGGGTCACCTCCCGTGGTCTTGCAAGGCACCACAGGTCCTTGTGAGAGGTGTGAAGCACCTATAGATCCGTGCTTCCCACCACCCCATCCGCGTCCAGACCCAGACACGCTTCCTACTCCTCACTACCCATACCCTGAAGTGGGATCAGGACCTGCTTACGTGTCACCTGCCACTGAGGGACACAGGGACACCCACCCAGCCGCGGATTTCACACGTCGCCTCTGTCCCTGAGCCTGTCCTGATGGCTGCTCAGGCCCCGAGGGACGCGTCGAGGCCGCCGCCGGGGCAACACCCCAACGCCCCCAGCCGCCATTTCCCGCCCC
>JAHREE010000118.1:14218322-14228599 GCA_033628505.1 Tringa tobata
CCCCCCCTCCCGCCGCCGCCTGACGTCACGGCGCCCACCTGACACCGTGACAGCGGCGGAGGAGTGACACAGAGCCGGTGACAACCCCGCAGGACCCCTCGCCTCGCCTTGCCGGGCCGCGGCGGCGCTCGGTCGCCGACCTACCTTGCTCGGCGGCGGCCGCTGCCATCCTGCTGCTGCCTCCTCCTTCTCCTCCTCCCCTCAGCTCGCAAAGCTGATGCAACAGCGTGCCCGGAAAGCGTCGCCCCGCCCCGCCCCGCCCGCCCCTACGTTACTTCCGACGGGCGCCCCGCGTCACCACGGCAACGGGGGAGCACCGCCCCCCTCCTGCCCCCCCCCCAACCCCGCCTTCCCGCCAAGCGGGCGGCCATTGGGCGGGCGTCGCGCGGCCGGGGTGTCCTGAGGCGGCGGGGATTCACCACAGCCCCAGAGCGGCCGGCGACGGGCTCCCCCCCCTCACGGAATAAGGTCCAAGAGTCAACGCCAGCGTCTGGCCCGACCAGGCTTTTATTGCTGTGCTTCAAACATAAGAGTTCCGAGCATACCGATACAAAGCAAAACACAGTTGTTTTGGAAACCAAAGCGTCGCAATTCTCTCAAAAAAACCGGCAGCAGCCTCTTCGTGCCCACCGCCCGGGCCTGTACCACAGGGTCCCGCCTCACGGGAAGGGAAGCGTGAGCTGCGGCTCCTTGCTCTCAAGCCGGCCTCCGGTGCCCGAGTGTAATATCATACAACTCAAAAGACCTTAGTGAACATCACAACCGGAGCCCGTGTCGACGCCGACAGCGTTAAATCACTTCCAGCTCCCCATGCGAAGGTGAGGAGGATATCAAGTCCGTGCCATCATTTTTACTAGCAGTTTGTTGATGTCCTCATTTACAGGAAGTTTGTAGACATACATATGTACACAGGGGCATTTCTGAAGTTCATCGTACACATTAATCTGTAACTTCTACTTTACTAATAACGTTATTACTTTTTAAAGTGTTCACTATGTTATCATAAGCCTTGTTATCTAGATACCTTAACTCATCCAGTAACTTAATAATAGCTTGTTTCTCTCCCAGTGAGTTTCTCCAGGTGAGAAGCATCTGATAAGATTGCTCTTCTATATCGTTAGGAAAGTCATAAATAATTTTAACAATATCATTTTCTGGCAGATGAGTTCTCATAAGCCGCTTCCATTTTTTCGGTGGTACTTCCTTTATAAAGGCCAAAAAGCTATCTCTCAGTTCTGAAAAAACAAACACACAACACACATCAGCTTAAGTTTTAAAATACAGATCTTTTTTCATAGCTGACTTACAACTTTTCCCATTAATTTTCACCCAATACAAGCACAGAACAAACAGCAGTCAGGTTTGGCACCTAAGAAGCAGCAGCACAAACAGCCCAGCGATCTTGTAAGATGCTAAAGGTACCAGTCTACAAATCTCAAAAGTAGTCTCTTAAGATGAGACACCATTCAGTAAAGCGGTTTTGAGGAAGGTTTCATTTGCCTGCACGTCTTCACTTTAAGCTTAATAAGGCTACTCAGGAGTAGACTTTAACCACTTCACTATGCTACTGGTATACATTTGCCAAGCCAAGAACACCACAAGCAAAACCTGATGCTTGGTCATCCAGCACATGAACTTGCTGGGTACAGGTAGATGTATGGGCATTCAATGCAGTCTTCCATGTGAGCAAACATTTGACAGAAAGAGCTCCTGCTCTGAGCTACACCTCACTCATTAAGGCAGAGTACACTGCTGCAATGCAGACTTGTTTAAAACATACAAAAAAAAAAATTTGTACCATTCTTGTTCTTTCAAGTGTGACTGCATTATACTCCTGTGCAGAAAAGGCATGCTTTAAAGTACAACAATTCACCACAGGGATTACAACTTCTCTTAAATATAGCAATAATCCTGTTTCAGCATATTTTACAATAAACTGAAAGACTCATAGCTCTAAGCAATATTCATTATCCTCTCTACACTATTCCTTAAGTAGACTAAAGTCAACAGGAAAAAAAACAAATTCCAACTACTGCCAATTTATGGAATACTTACCTTTTTGAGAGAGATCTTTAACAATTATTTGGTATTTTCGTTTTCGTACCTGTAATACAAAGTTGGATCATTACTCAGAGGACTTCATTCGCCATTATTCCTGAACTACTTGATAGCTTGCTTCCACAGCACACACACCAATGGAGGGGTGCAGATTTCACAGCACAGCTGGAAGTATTTGAGTAAAGAAAATTGCATGCTGAAACAGCCATGAAGCAACAAGACAACACATTTGCTGTTATTGCAAAAGAATAGCCTCTGTGTAAATATTGAACAGGGAGATAAGCGAGGCAGAGCAGATTAAAGGAGGGACTGAAGTTTGCTTTCCCAAGATATCACTTCCTATACTTTTTTAATCAATCTTTAAGGCAAAGCCTCCTCCTCCCTATTATTCTACCTGAAAACAGCATCTGTCACTCAAAGAACAGTTAAGAACTCAACTGAAATTACACGTCTATCAGAGGAAAGACATTGATAATTTCACAAACACACACTTACCGTATTATTTGCTGGTATCCTTTTACTTGGTACGTTAGACAGGGCATTCTGCCGGCAAGCAAGATTCTGCCCAGTTTTTGCTGCTAGTGAAAACTCAGCAATCCTCCTCCAGCACCTTTCCACGTGGTGCCTCCAGACCCTGGACAGGATCGTGCCCCGCTCAGAAAGCGCAACACTGTTTTCCTCTGGTGATGGGTTTTTTGCTTCCAAACTAAGGTTGATTTGTGCTTGGTCCTCTGGGCTCTCACCAGAGTTCTCATCCTCTGGGTTGTTTGCAGTATTTGCAGGTGTCTCCACTTCTGGTAAAATGAGGCTTTCAGTACTGCCCTCAGACTCCTACAAAGAAAAAGAACATATTCTAAGAGATCTTTCATATGTAGGCCTTCAAGGACAGTCTGGAGGAAGAACATAGAATACTTGAAGTCATCAGATGTCAGAGAAATAATAGCAGAACTACTAATTTGGGGAAGTTAGAAACAAGCAAAAATTAGTCTTTATAAGCTTGGACGAAATGGTTTCAGAGCCTAAACTCCTCGCTTCGCTGGCTGTTCTCCCACTGGACTGTGGGGTAAGGCTCACAGGCTACCTCCATAACAAATGCAGCAAACTTCTCCTGATGTTTTCACTGGAAAGTACTGCTGCATGCTCCTCTCTAGGTATGGAAGGCATACACCCCTCCTGTGGCCAGAGGAGATTAAATTGCCTTGCTGCACCTGAGCTGACTTAACAGCAGTGGCAGCCTAAAGCCTATCATCGTATCAAGGCTGATGCTCTCAGAGCTTTTGCCAAGCTGATACTAGCATATCAGTTCCATCTAAGTGAACTAGCTTGGACTTTTATTGGATGGATTTGTTTCTCTGGTAGATTCACAAACGAGAATCAGTTGAAAGAAGCCAGTGAGCACCAGTGCACATTGCATAGCTTTTAGAAGGGGACAAAGGGGGAAGCAAGTGAGAAGGGCTGCATAATTTTTAGCATTGTCAGTACATTAAACAAGCATATGCCAGGACATACAGCTCCAACTCATCAAGAGCAGTACAAATACAAAGCAGACCAGCCTCTCTCTAGTGTATCATCTAGCCCTAAATCTTTAGAATTTTTGTTTTTAAAGGTGGGAAAGGAGGGTGAGGAGTGACTATTTTTCCAATGAGACTTCCGTACAGCTCCCCCATGAGCATAAGCCAGCGTGATTTCTGTTTGCACAAGGTCAGTGACCCAAGTGTGACGCCACCATGTGATTAACAAGCGTAAGCAGGGATGTGAGGGGAACCACCCCACACATCACACATGTAGTTGTACATCATCCTCATTGAATCCACTTTTTCTTTAAGGGTGCAAACAGGTTAAACAAGTTGATTCTATTTGTACAGACTAGTTCTTAAATCAGTAACTGAGCAACTGAAGGTACACAGCATAGCTGACTAATAGCTGCTGCTCTATTTTGGAATTAAATAAAGTATCAGCTAGTTTGGGGGGGGGGGTATGTGTTTGTTGGTTTGGGGATTTTTTTGTTTTTCTTTTTTTTTTTTGCTTGTGGGGTTGTTTTTTTTTTTTTTTTTACAGCAGCATAAATTCTCTGGTACTCTGCAAAGGACTGTGTGTTGGTGCTAACATGCCCAGTCTCAGGACTGCATCAGTGTAACTCTCCTTAGCAAATGAGGTTTTTGTTACAGTAGCATGAAGACTCCAAGTGCACAGGCATTGCAACTCAAGACTGTGGCAACTCTTCTTTCAGAGCTTGCATTATTCTACTACCATCTTATTCAAAATAAAGAGTGCTATATTTGCCTATTCCTATGCTACAGCATTTTGACCAGGTTTTCTGTCACATTTCTTCATCAGCTTCTACGAACGCACGAAGTGCTGCCGATCTGGCCAGGGCTTGGGGGAAGACATAACCCAACAAAAACCCATGGGTGATTCACATATTTGAGACACTTATGGACCTTAAAAAAGAAAAGAGTTTAAGGTGATGTTTTTAACAGATCTTTCAATTCTGTTTCTTCACTTCTTTCACAAGTATTTGTGACATAATTAAGATGCATTTATTTACTTGAAAGGTCTAACTAGTAAGATTAGACAAGAGCTCATGCACCAAGTGAGTAGTGCATGCATTGTGTGGGGGTCAAGAAAGGCAGCAGTGAGAAAAAGGTGCTGTGCACATGCTACAAGAAGAATCTGGATGCTTTTCTTGGATGCTCATCAAGACAAACATTTGTTTTACAGCTTGGCATTACGCATCATTAACTATACTAATGAAGACTTGAGCTTATTTTTGCTTCACTGTGCTGTTAGGAGTGTAGCTTCTAAATAGAGGAGTTAAAGGTACACTAGCTAAATACAAGCTAGTCTTGTATTTATCTTGCAAAATGCTAGACTAGCAATAATCGTTTTAGACTGAAACAGTGAGGTTTGAAATAGTGTTTGACTACAGGAGGCCAGGGTGAACCTAGCTTTGAAGTTCAACATACACCAGCAGCCAGCCTTGGGTTGGTAAACCCCTTTTCTGGGATGTACTTCTGAACTGATATGCTGAGCCCTGAACCCCTTGTCATATGGGACTATCTAGGGCCAAGAAGTTATACTGCCAGGTCCTGGTCTGTAGCTTGTGACAAGAACCCAAGGGCAGGAAGACTCAGTCACTTTGCTGGATCAAGAGGAGTCAGTCTTATAAACAAATAATGTTGTGGTCAAAATGCAAGGAAAGCTAGACCATCACTATGCAGACAGTTTGAAGTGAAAGCCTACACTTAGCCTTATTTTTTTTTTTTTTTTTCCCCACTTTGAAAACATCCTGGCCACAGGCTCTGGAGTATTTCCACGGGAAGCACAGGAAAGCCTAACTGCAGTGGACACACGCAGCTAACAAACACATCAGGCCCTTGCTAATATCTGGCCCTGTATGAATCACAACTTGTCGCATCACAGGAATGCATCCTACCAGAGGTCTATAGCGAGACAAGAAATTGAGAGCTGTGTATCAGGTACAATTACACAGTGCACAGTTAAGCTGCAGAAAACTGAGATTAAACACTTGATCCATCATACACTTACCAGACCTTTCTCTGCATCTTTATCAGGCGAAGCAGCTAGAAAACAAGATAGATGTCTAAGAAACTCTTTGGAATTGCAGCAACTTAAACATGGCTGAATTCACACAAGATTTACATGCAGTAGACACATTCGCAACACAAACTAAAGCTCTAATACAAGCCATTTACTTTCCTTGACTTATCATACATTTCATGAGAGTACTACCCGTAGCTTCCACCAATAGCACCAGCACTGTGCCTTCATACAGGGGCTGAGGAGTCCCACTTAGTAAAGTACAGACCACAAGATGCAGTTTGGCTTTTAAGCCACTCTCTCAACCTCCCCCGCTCCAGCTTATGCTTCTTAGCATTTTTGTGGGCTATTGCAATATAAGAGAAGGCACAGATTGTCTTTACTGCAATACAATCAGGAAGACATGATGTGGAAGAAGTTAACATTCAAAATAATTATTCTAACTAAACTAGTTGCAAAAACACTTTAATATGCAGTAGTGGAAAGAAACGTTTCTCAGGAAAACATCTACATTTCCACTAAAAAAATAAAATTAAGTCACACAGGACTTACCAATCTAACAGTCATGTTAAGGGCAACAATTTGTAGAAAAAAAAAATCGTTACAGCCAAACACAATGAATGAAAGTAGTTAATGATCTTATTAGTTGCTACTTCTCATCCCATGTGTCTGAGCTCACACACAGATTTTTCTCACTCTTTGCCAACACAATGCAAATAGGTAGGTAAAGTCCTTTTAAGGACCTTATGCTAATCTTGCTTTGAAGCAAAGGCATCTGTCAGCAAAGTAAGAAAGCTCACAGTTAAATTTTGTACATTTTGTTTACTGAACAAAACGAGTCTCCATTATACAGGAGCCAATTAATTGAATCATATACTAAATGAGCTAGAGCTTAAAACGGGTGTCTTTAAGGTATCACAAAAACCACAGATAGCCTTAGTGAATGCTCTGCCTAGTTCTGGAAAGTTTATGGGTAGTAATCAAGCAGTTACCTTTACCATTCTTCAGCTTTCTAATTACAAAAAACAGCAACAAACCAACAACCACCACCACCAAAATAACCACAGTAGTCCAAACAAAAGCTGTGCTTCCTGCAAAGGAAAAAGGAATAAAGTTAGTACTGAAGCAGTCCCCAAACAAGATATTCTTAAGTGCAAGTCTTCCCCGCTGTCCTAGAGAACAGCCCGAGCTCAGCGCCAGTACAGTAACACTAGCTTGTGTTAGCTAGCCTTGAAAAGGCACCAGGACTATCAGCTGACCTGAACATGCAAGTACTTGTTTGCACTGCACATCTTTATCCCAAAGGGGGATTCTGCAATCAGAAGCTGCAATACAAGTTCTAAAAGGCTTTCTGAAGAGACATTTAACAATGGAGGGAAACAAGTATGCCAAGATGGCAGCGAGTTGCAGGTGCTGTAGTGTTGGTAGTGAGTTCCTTCTTTCTCTAGTCTGGCAGAAGCTATCTACCAGCAGCAGAGAAGGCCACTCCATACACAGCTTTTCAGACATGGAAAACACAAATTACATCTTTACATCACCAGTAACTTTCAATGGTGTCACTAGTGCAACTCTGAAAACCTTGGCAACGTGTAGCTTGTCACCAAGTGACATTTAAGATTATTTGTCACTCCAACCCTTTTGAGACCTTGTGTCTAGGAAGTAATTCCCAGACCAAAATACAAAAGCTCCTGAACATGTTACAGTGGTTCAAACCACTGTTTTACAGACAGCTCTGGTGTTATTAGCCTGAAGCCCCAGGTCCAACAGACCAAGTCAAATGATATTTGTGTACCAGACCTTGATCAGGTGAGCCACATCCTAGGTCCATAGTAGCATTGCAATTCTGCACGATTTCTTTCCCATCCGGACACCTGAAATGGATGGCAACACAGGGTTCCATCAACATTTCCAGAGCAATATGCAGCTTTGACCAGGCCTGATTTTTTTCAGGCAGAACTTAGACACATGAACAGAACATGCATAAACAGATAACTTTGTTAGAGTGCACCTTTAAACAACCCAAGATAAGACTACACGATTAAATAGAAGCAAAGCAGATAAAGCTCATGTATGTTAGCTTCTAAGTGGCAGGAAAAAAGCCCAGTGATGCATTATTCATGCATAGTTAGTTTCCTTAAGCAGGTGGTTCTACCTTCCAAAATTTTAGAGTGGCTGCTGCAAAGCTCATTCAGGTGTGTACATGGGGAAGTAGTTATTTGAAGACATGAAAAGTGTAAGCTTACAGCCATAAGCAACAAGTACAACGATACCAAAATCCATATCTTTTAGGTCTCATTCTCATGTATTTTGACACCTAAAATTCAAATGCATGAATAATACCATTTGGCTTCAGGGAAATTATTTACAGCCTGTTGTGTTAGGTATTGGCACAGATTGGACCACAGTTCTAACATTCCCTAGAAGGAAAACAGTCACTTGCATTCATTATCAAACTTACATCGTACTGCATCTCTGACATATTTCACAGCCTTCAGCAGGGCAGAAATACCCTTGTTTGCATTGGCATTCAGTATCATGCGTCAGGGTACAGGGTCTCAAAGTTATCTGATCTAAAAATAAAATATAAGTTACAAAGGATATATAAAATTTGTGACTCCCTACAGCGGTGCAAAAATTATACTCAGGCCATAAAGGCAACTTATCTATACATTCAATATTGTCAATGACCGACATGCAAAAAAACCCCAAAAATACAGGACAGGACTTTCCACATTAAAGAAGGGGGAAAGGGTTAAGGTTTCATCAGAAGCGCGCTTGGTACCATCTTTGCACTCCCTGCACGACAAGCATTCTTCCAAGCCGTTCTCATGGGCAGTATAACTCTCTCCTTCAGTGCAAGGGACGCATCTTCCTCTCGAGTGCGAAGCGCTGCAGTGCTGAGCAACATAAGTACCTGCGGAAGAGGAGAAGCGGCAGCAGTCTCAAGGGATCATTTAACGGGCTGAGGATTGTAACAGGATTCTACAGCACAAAGCCATTTTTGGTGAAAGTTCAAGCCCTCCTCACAAGCGAGCGGTGCACCACGTGAACCCAGCGGCACAGCGGGCACACTTGTAGCTTGCCGCTCAGACAGGCAAGTGGCAGATGAGCATCCAGCCAGGCCTCTGCCAGGACAAGGATGACTTACAACAGCACTTGGGAGTCACCCACGCGGCCAGCAACATCTCCTCTGAAGGAGCACAGCAGGCACAGGGAGAAAGGCTCATAACAACATCTTTTCTCCTTTGAATTACCTTAAAATACACCAGAGAGCCCTCCAATAACTATCTAAGTGCAGGGTGCTGCTTGGCAAGAAGCTTGTTAACTCTGCACACATTGAGCAAGGAGGGGACAGCAAAGGCAAACCAAAGTTTTACCTACAGATGCAGAAATATCAGAATTCCCCTTAGGCCTGTTCTTTGTGCAACTGAAATTTGTTGTTTTGGTTGTTGTTTTTTTTTTTTTTTTGAAGACTTTATCCTCAACAGCAGGCAGAGGCTTTTGGCTTGCTGCCAAGGCACCTCTCCCAGTCACCACCTATTGCGCAAGGGACTCTCACTTCAAAATGGAGCCGGGCCTTAGCAGCACCAAGAAGCCATCACAGCTCCAGCCTGGCTTACGCTTTCACCGGATGCAACGTAAAAAAAACAACCAGTAGTGACGCAGTCATCTCCACGAGGAAAAAAATATGGCCGACATCGGCTATAAATGGCTGAAGCCTTACCTGCTGGACAAAATAGGCAGCAGTGACCTTCATGTAAGTATTCTCCCTCCCAGCAGTCCTGTGCTCCGGTTCCAGGCATTATCAGCAGTGTAACCTGCAGCAGAAACAAACAGGTGTTGGAGTGATTCATTCTCCCAGGACAGGATAACCATCGCGGGGAGATGTTCCTGTAAAGACTTGAAAACACATTCAGAAGTTCATGGGAAGCCACAAAGGAAACCCAAACTAATTTCTGCTAAGTGTGCCGCTCACAGCCATAATTACAATCACAAAGCTGGGGTTAGAGCAGCACCTTGCAGCGGCTGATGGGTTTTAGGCAATTACTGCCCCAGTTCCCCACCTCCCTTTTAAACTTCTATTTTCTTTTTACTAATTTAACTATAAGTGAACCTCAGAGGCCGAGGTTTCTGCCTTGAACAAGGGACTCCTTTCTCCCTCCTCCTGTCTTTTTAATTCAGGAGGGTCAGCCTTAGTCTTCCTCCAGCAAAATGGAGGAGACGCCCCAGAGACGTCATCCAACATTTCTCACTGGCTCTGTAATCTCCATCGGAAAGCAAGTAATTGAGTCATTAAGAAAAATAACTTACAGTAGCCACAGGAGCAATAGGACTTTTTAGGTTTTTTTAGGGTTTTTTTTGTTGGTTTGGTTTTATTGTTTTTTGTTTTTTTGTTTTTTTTTTTTTTTTTTAAGGCACCCGCGGGATGCGCCCCTCGGGCAGGCCGCGGCGGAGCGGGGCTCGGCTGCCCGGCACCCGGAGGCCAGGTGCTTCGCCAGGAGAGGAGCGGGGAGCCCGCACGCCGCCGGTTTCGGCCGCCGAGGTACATCCCTCACTTCGGGCACACACCCGAGGGAAAGTGCCAAGGCACAGGGGCAGGAGGAGGGAAGGGGCGGCCGCGGAGCTCCCCGTCGCTAATTGCCAGCTTCTAAACTGAA
>JAHREE010000118.1:14231566-14332932 GCA_033628505.1 Tringa tobata
CCGCTCCGCTCGACGGGCCCGCAGGGCGGTGCTCCGCTTTATCCGTCCCCGGGGGCGGGACGCCGCCTTCCGCTCCCGCCGCGACGGGGCTGCGGAGCCCTCGGAGAGAAGCGGGCCCACCGGAGAGCGCGTACCCCGGTGGCACGCTGCCCACCCGCTGGAGTCGAGGGGACCCACGCCGTGCCCTAGGACGTGCCCTGGCACCGCGCTTTGCAGCTATTAGAGCGGGAGGAAGCCATATTAGGAAATGAGGCGATCCGCGGCTCCGCCCACAGCTCACGTGTTGTTCGCTGATCACGAAAAGGAGGGTTTTCTGAAGTCCTGAAAAGAGTTCTGAACTTTTTCAACAGCAGTTATTCCTCCTGCAGAAATAACATTTCTGGCCGCGATTTCCCTCACGAATACCTTTCATGCTCTAGGTGCACATAACTGGCATGTAGGAACATTCACCTCCAGTTGTTGAAATTGGCTTAAAATGAATGACAGAATGATTTATAGATTGTTCCTTTTTGGATTATTTTTTAATCCCCTGAGGCAGCAGCAGTACGTGTTGCAAATTCCTCCTCTGATGATGCATAGTTTATGTAGGTTAATAGCTTCTTTCATTGAATTGCTCCTCTTGTGGTAACAGCTCTTGTTTTTATTGAACTGCAGTAACAAGTCCCAGTGAAATCCCTGTGGGTGCGTAGTTCGGTAAAATGGAAAAGATCCAAAGAATTTCAAGCATTTGCTTTACACCTACTGAAGGTTTCCTGTTAAGCGCTGCTTCTCTTTGGTTCAGGTGGGTTTGGGGATTTATTTAGTTATTTATTTTCTAAAGTAACTATTTCTCAAACCCAGAATACATTTGTACCCAAGAGACGTAAATATCCCTGCAGAAGAGAAGAGGCTCCTATCAGTAACTCAAAATACGTGGTCCCACAGAGGGATGTGTGTGATGGGGACGGCTGTGCTGACAGGCCAGAGACATGTTGACTTGCTGAAGCATTCAAAGGGAGATTTGGGCAGGAAATTAGCAGACGTGTGTGCACAGCATGAGCAAACACTTCCAAGGTGCATATGGGATTTTGCATTGCCAGGCAAGCATTATTAGTGGCTGGACATTCTTTGGCAGGCAGAGGCCAGGGGCACCCCCTCTCACCAAGGTTTACACCACGTGTTGCACGGGTCAGACTTCCTCTGAAAGGAGTGACCAGGATGATCTCCTTCAAAAAGGCACCCGATCTGGGTCAATAACATTGCCATTCTTCAAAGACGATTTCTCAAGGATGAAGAATTGTTTAGTTTTCTGGAAACTTTTGCTAATAACGAAGTCACTCTCACCCTTTATTATTTGTGATCTAATTCTTGAATGTTGGCTTCTGGATGCCAGCTACTTATCCTGTCTGTTCATGTGGTTCTCTCCACAGAACTATCTGCTCTCTGTCACCAAGTTACCTCCTTAGTGGTTTTCCAAGTCCAAGAGAGGCCTGTACATTTACATGTATGACAGTGAAAATCAAGGCAACCATTTTTCTTTCTATTTTGAGGAATTTGCTACAATTAGAAGACATGGAGAATGGCTATTAAAGTGCTATTGCTGTTCTAACTTATGGCCTATGACTGAGATTCTCTTGAAGGTCTTCTGCTGTAGCTTTTCCTCTACAAAGCATGGCCTAAGAGTTGTTTACTTGTAAAGTACTATAAAACATAAAACCAAGTTCAAACACACAAATAATTTGTCAGATAGACTGCCACTGAAAGTTGTGTGTTGTTTTATTTCAACATATCAAGCACAAACAGGTTTCCCCTAACTGGGGAATACGATGAGGAATGTACTTAAAAATTTGGAAACATTTACATTGAAAGATAGCCCAGACTGGCACCACCACTAAGTATTTTAAGGCTGTATATATAGCAGTACTTACCACTTGGAACTACTTCAGGCCAGAAAAGAAAGGCTTAGTATTGTCTGCAGTCTACAGAAAATATTGCAAATCTTTAAAAAATGGTGTAAAATAGGAAGACCATTAACAGAGTTGAACAATGCAGTGGCAAAACCCTTCCTCTTTCCTGACCTTTGACAATAAATGTGCCTATAACGGAACACGTGTACACCTATAACACTCCCATCCTTCTCACCTATCCTTGGGGCAGTGGATTCCTCTCTACAATGCTAGTGTGTGATATAAAACAGCCATATAGCAAATAATAACAATAATAATAAGTGACCAGGTTTTACAAACAGACATGTCTGACGTTACACTTGATGGGCCCGGTCCAGGACACTGGTCAGCTCCGTAACCAGACGAGGAGCTTTCACTGAACACTTCCCATTTCCTAAAGAGGAAAGCTCTAGGAAATTGTGCATATTTACAGTTCCCGTCAAATGGAAAATAAAACACATCCTGAGGTCCCACTCTGTGTGTGCTGACAAAACAGATCATGACTTGATATCCCAGGGGTGGATTTTTTGGACCAAGTGTGCTCCCTCCCATGATTAAAGGCAGCTGGACAGGCACCGTGGACACCAGTTGTTTACAGCTCCCCAACTGCACTCCCTCACTCATAGAGCTATGACCCAGGCCGGCATGAGCTTTCCAAAAAGCTGGGGTGTTTACCATTTTGGGGGTACCAATACTGCTGGGTAATTATTAATTGCATCAGAAAATGACAAGACATAGAAAACAAATTGCACAATTAAAGCTACATTTGGCTTCAGCATTAAGGCCCGTACAGGTTAAGAGGTCCTTGAAGATGTACATGTAAAAGGCAAAAAATGACATTATCTGCAGGAACAAAGTTTTGCAGGTTCCCAGGTCCCTTTTAAACCTTGTTTTTCAACTTTCTTCCACCTCTGCCGCGTTGGTTCTAAAGTGCTTTGGTGCCTCGCTGGGCTCCTTGCGTGAGTGGCCCCTCTCCTGCAGCCAGTAATCGTTATTGCTGCCAAACGTAGTGATTTTATTTGAAGACATAATTAATGAATAGTTGACACGTAAGAAAGATGCAGAGGAGAAACCAACAGCGAGAGTCCAGGAGGAAGCTTTCAGAAGGGACCTTCCTGTGGAAGGACTTTTTGTTCAGAGCACTGAGGTTTCTGGAAAAGAAAGCAGGATGTTTATTTGGGTGTCGGAGGGAGGTGTGCATTCACACGTGTGCGCGTACCCACTGCCTCCACACCAGGAGGGATCCCCCTGCTTCAGAGACACCCTCATGGGTACAGCACTGTGCCTCGCAGACTTTACCTCCCCTCTTTTTTACAGAAAGATAAGTACTTCTGGCTGCTATTGGATCAGACAGAGCATCCTGGTTGGCATGACAAGCTGTAAGGGCACAAACCCCAAGAAATCTCTTCATCCAGCACCCACTCACAAACCTATGCCCTAACCTTCCGAAAAATGCAAGAACTTGCCCTGGACACTCCCAAGAGCAGCAGAGGAAAGCTAAAGCCATGTCATCGATGGCTCTGGCATCCAGAAACAGTGGGCTTCATGTGTGATCCCACCCCACTGATGCCTTGGGAGGGCTGGATAATAGTCCTCATGCAGAGGGGAATCAGCAGGGCTCCCTGGAGCGGATGTAACAGTTAATACCTGCCCACAGGAGCCTGCAGGGCAAAGCCCTTTGCCAGCAGTAGGTTAAGCAGGTGTGCTCACTGCTTACCTCAGGCAGCAATTAGCATTTTATACAAAAAGCATGAATTTACTCCTTTTCACCCATGGAACCCAGTTTTCAGACCACACACCTGCATCTCTGCAGCAAACTGAGCAAATTCATAACATCCTTGATGAGAAGGGAGATCCCCCCCATACCTTCTTGCCTAGCAGAGACTTATTTATAGCCAGGCCCAGCCCTTCCCAACTTCGGCAGCTGTTTTGCAGTTGGGAGTGCCAAGAGATGCTTAACATGCTGAGGTGATGCCTTTTGCCCCATAACGAGAGTCTTGGGAGGATGAGATTTCCTCACTGTTTCAAGTAGGAGGTGGCTTTGCCTTTCCAGTGTGTTAATAGGTTACCTATTGAAACAGTTATTAACCGCACCTCTGCAGCTGATGAGGATGCTCCAAAGGTTGCAGTGGAGGAATTAAATGCCACACGTTATTTTTAGCCCATTAAGATCATTGATTTGATAAGGGAAAATGGTTACCTGTGTATGTCCTGTTGGGCTCTCTGTAGGGATAAGACAGCTGAATGAATTTCCTTCAGGTGATTCATTTCTTTCCCACACTGAGCGCACAGGCTTCCAAACCCTGCAGCAAAGTATTGAAGGACATTATGTTTTGCATCACCATCTCTGCTGGTGGTGATGAATCACAAACCAGGTTCACCCGGAAACTGGCTGGCTGTGATCAAATTGTCGCAGCCCAGGGGGACACTCTCAGGTGGAAACATGGGGAGAAGGAAACAGGGGACTGAATCTTCCACCCTGAAGACTCAGGTCAATGGAACAGATCCTGTGACACTGGCCTGGGGCACCTTCTCAGCTCTCAGGAAACAATTTTTGCAGCATGACCCCCAGCTGAGGGGAGGGGAATAGAGTGCTCACACCTGCCCCTACCTTTGAAATATTCAAGGTCACCTCCAACAAAGGCTGAGAAAAGGGAATGAGAAACAAAGCCTGTTCCCTATCTGTTGACTGGAATGTTAGTGTATCTTTCCAACGTGTTTATGCCTGGAATTGCGAAGCCTGTGTTGGCATGGATAGTGTAAGGCAGGAAGAGAAGTAGTATGGATGGAGAACAGAAGCACAGGACATTCTCCATGTTTGCCTGTGGGCTGTGTGCCCACAGGATTAACTGGGCCAGGCAATGTCCCAGGGCTGGCTCAAGGAGTAACGTTCCAGGGGAAGAACATTAAAGCCTGACCCACTGGTACCAAAATACTTGCCATCATCATCTGAGAGCTCCTGCACCGACTCTGGCGTTGAACAGCTGCTCTCTGTGTTCTGGCTGTGGTTGGACGGCTGATCGCTGGTTTTGCGGCGCCTGCAGTCTTTGGCAGACCTCTGGATAAAACGGGGATTAAAAGAGACTCGGTCACTGTCAAACTGAAGACTCCTGTGTTTGGCTTTAAACAAAATAATTCAGGGTGATGGAGAATATCTGTGAGATTGTGAAGCTTGACTGCTTTCTCAGCAACTCCTAGCAGCTGGACTCCTGGCAGCTGGTTAAGGATATTACACACATGCCCCGTACAGAAGCATTTCCTCAGATGATAACATCCTTAAGACACTCATCCAAATTATTCTTGTTTTAGCTTTAACTGGCACACACTAGTGACAAACTTTATAGTTCTTTTGCTGAGCTGCGTATCCGCCAACCAGATACATAAGAGAAAAGATGAAAAGAAGAAAAACTTAGAATAAAATTTCCTTGGGAAGATTTTTCAGAAGGCGCCTGAAAGGTGTAAACATCTCAGAACTTTTATGCCTAATTTCTTGATGTACTTTGGAAAGTTTTTCCCTGCCTGCTGAATTGGTAAACCAAACTCATTGATTCAAACACTTCTCACTGGAGGGACTGAAAAATAGCTATGAACCTCAACTTCCCCATTGTTTCAGAGATGTTCAAATTTGGGGTATTGTAAAAGAAAAGTCTATGTTCATAATAAGATATGACTTCCTCAGTGTAATATGGTCTACATCTAGCTAGTTCAGCAGTTCTACATTTACAAAGTATTTTATGAGTGATATCTATTACTCCAAAGATGAATGCAATGAAATAAGAAAGTATCACCCCTGTTTAAGGGAGAGGATGGAGAGAGGATTCTTGTCTGAGAGGCAAAGGCAGATGGCAAAGACCAAAACTGAAGTTTCAGCCTCTCAGTAGTGTACTCCAAAACCTTGCTCACCCTCACTATGGGAAGTTTTCTGCTTTGGAAACACCAAACAGTAAAGTTCAGCTCAGCCATGTGCAAAACCCAGTAGGAGTCGCTGTTACTAAGACTAGGTGGAAGAAAAACACCAAGATGGATAGGATACCAATAATAATAATTATTTGGAGTTAATGATGGTGTAATATTGCAGATATAGAGTCGCAAGCTATATTTACCCCCCCAAAAAAAATTTCAGCCTATGCTGTGCTTACATGAAAATGCTGCAGAAAAGGGACGTGTATCTAAACAGTCTTAAAGAATATTATACTCCCCAAAATGGGCTTTTTACCTTGTGCCGTGTAATTTGATTATTTATGCAGGTTGTTTTGTGGTTTGACATCCTTGTGGATAAATGTCTTTCCATGGTCTGAAGTATCCCATTCTTCTCAAATTGGGCAATGTCATTCAGAGGATCCCAAGGTCTTAAACTTTTGAGATTAAAGGAAAAAACATCAGAAAAGCAAGAATCCCACCGGGTCTGTTAAGAGCAATGCACCAATTCCACATGCATCAGCGCAGGCATTCACTCCTGAGACTAGCAAGAGTTTCCACAGATGTAGTGTGAGCAGTAAGAGACACTTCCCTCTACATTCACAGTTCCTAGCAATAAATGAGAGGGGTTTAGTCTCCAGAGGTTTCACCCTTCTTGCCAGGGGAGGAGAGGACAGTAGTCAACTCTGCTCACAGAGTGCAGAAAATCTCTGCTAAATGATTCCACACGTGATTGCAGCCATAGGGATTTGTACCAATGGCATAGCACATTTTCCATTGCCAAGCCCTCATTTCCAGCTATTCCCAATTAGGATCAGGAATATGTATTCTAATAATGACATGGAGCTCAGAAAGAGCAAGCCCAGGGCATAGTTTGGGGAATAGCAGGACCTGAATTACAGGTCTGTAACCTTGCTTGCATCCCTGGGGACTCAAGCAGCGAGGTCTGTTGATAACCCCTAACCCCACCACTCACTCCTCGTATTTGTAGTGCCATTCGTTAGTCGTGGCGTCGTGCCGGAAGAGCAATGGTTTCCATTCTGTGCCGTTCTCTCTCCGCTCCCGGGCGGCATTCCTCTGGTCCTCTTCCAGCACAAATTTCTCCTGTGTTGCCTTGTGTTGATCGCCTTTGTTTATTGCACTGGTAACGTGCTGCCAAAGCCTAGAAATGAACAGGAAAGCAAATTAAACCACCTTAAAGCCAATAAAGCATTTTGCCAGCTGCAACCTTAGACCAGCCACTTTTCTGGTCTATGGATAGTCCAGAGGAATTGTAACAGGATTGTTCAGCCTGTTTTGGCTGGAAAATTAAAGGAACGGTATGAGAACGGAAACACTGAATCCTGTATACAATGATCTACAAAAAAGCGGGAGAATTTTCCCTTAGATAACATCACCTACAGTATTCATTAAAATCTGCCGGGCTTTCTGTGTGCGTTATAAGGTAGTTATGCTCAATTCATTGAGGTCAGCGGCCTCTCTGGAGGTGACTGATATGTAATGGAGAGTCTGTTATCTTCCTTGCCCTTCCAATCACTTATCTTTAGGAGCCTTTTTGTTAATGTCTATCCCTGAAACAAAGGCTTTATATTTAAAGTATAGAAGCACTGGAAAACAAATCCGTTTGCACTGCTTGCAGCTGCACATGCAATGTTGTACTTCTATACAGGATTAGCAACCAGAGCTGTAGGAAGCTGATTCAGTCTGCAAGAAATGGACTCCTATTTATGCTCACAAATTGCAAGCATGCACACAGACTTTCACTCGCCCTTGTTTTCAGCTGCCAAAAGATACGTGATCTGTCATATGATGTCTCATTGAGCCTCTGCCCAGAGGAGAGGAACTGCCTTTTACAAGAGAAAAATCATCACTTTTTTTTTTACGATAGCCAAGCTGTGATAGGCCTCTTCACAGTTCCTCTAATCAGAGCATTCTAATCTTCATTTCAGATTGGAAATACTTCTGAGACTAGCAGCTAGCCCTCCCAAAACATTACCGAGTGGTTTAGCGGTTAGAATAGGCGCTTCCAGTATTCCCAGCTCCACAAAACCCTAGTCCTCCATTTAGATGAATACATTACTGCATTTAATTTGGAGCTTGCTGTGAAGCTCTTAATTTAAAAGGGATGCTGATGCTTTCATTACATTTCTACCACCATACATTAATACAACACTTCCAAAAAAGCAGCCTCAGATAATTAACTGAAGGCAGAGGAACATTTTCCTGTCCTTTTTGACACGTCACTCCCATTTTCCTGTGTATGAATCTTTTATCCCAGAAACAAAGGAAGGAAACTGAATTCAGACTCAAAGTGATGGGGGTGGGGGATGGAGGAGTGAAAAGAATAGCCTGAGAAAATAAAGCGATGGTGTAAAAAGTCAGTCCTAAGGAACGTGGTGGTGTAAAGAGGAAGTCCTTTAATTCTAAGAACCTCAGAGGGTCGTGCACAGAACTGCTTGACAACAGCAAATTACTCCCTCAAGAGCTACGTGTGTCAGACAATGAGACACTCCATGGTGAGCTGCATAATGGTATGAGCTTCAGAGACTCCAGCGTTTGTGAAAATAGGTGATTTTTAGCACTGCAGAAAAGACTAAGCAATTCAGGCAGAACATAACCTGGATTAGATGGTAATTTATTCATGCAACTGTCAGCATAATAAGGAGCTCAGTGGAATGTCTGTTAGGGATTTCTAGATTTTTTCCTTTTGCCTTCTCCCACTGAATGCATGTATATTTATTAATCTCTGAGGTAGCAAAGGGAGTCAGCTCTGGCTGACTGGTAAACAGAGAAATGGAGATTCTTTGTCTGCGAGACCAAGATTTCTCTTCTTCTTTAATAGAATCTTCTTCAGAAGATTAATAGAGAAATGTGTTGTGGTCTGCTCCGCTCTGTGACAATGGCAATTGCACGACTGTAAGTTACAAATACAGACTTTATTGCCCATAACATCCAGTGCGTTCCAGAACAAACTAAATGTTCATGTGTTTTCATTTTCGTGCTATCCCTTTCTTCACTCATAAAAAGGTGAATTTTCTTAGTATGATGTGATGCAGCACCAAAGTTAGATGCCCACAGGGAAGTGGCCAATGTAATGCAGAGCCAGGCAGCAAACTGCATGTACTGGCTCGGGACATTAGCTGGTACTGGCTAAGCATATTGGTGAGATGGTGGGAGTCGTTGGTTTGAAGCCGGTGCCACATGATGTTGCTCTAGCTCTTCTTGCTCAAGATCTGGCTCACAGATGCTCATTGCATCAGGCAGTCGTTCCTTCCATTTCCTAAATCATGCACCATGACTATATTTTTAGGTAATCTAGATTACCCTAAGGAAAAAGGTGCAGACTTCAGTGGAGATCTCAGCTGAGATTACAAGGCAGGGTTAAACATATATTTAATTACATTCTCTCATAAAATCCTGTTACGTGGCTCAAACTACTGCTCTACTCATGCCAGGACTTTCCATGATTCCTGCATCTAGTTTAAGAGCCTGTGGTTGAAACAACCTTTCTTAACAAGACATTCAACCTCAGATTGACATCTTGCCCTTCCATAAAATGTTCCAGCAGTTACAGAGACTGTTCATGGTCTCTGGAGTTCAGGGAGAGTTGTTATTTTAGCAGATAAAATGCAGCCTCCACTATTTCTCAGCCCAGCGCCATGGTTATTTCAGAGCTACACTTCACGGAAACACTCCAGAGTTAATAGACTGGAAAAAACAGGTAAATGGCTGGGTAATATGTGCAGGCAAAGCAGGTCACTCCCTCCGCAGGACTGTGCTGAGGAATTGGAGCCTTCTGATTAGACCCCTGCTTCCAGCGGGGAAGCAGCAGTGAGATGTTCCCAGAGCTCCATACCTCTCCGACTCAAAGTCTGTCTGCTCCTCAAAGAGCACAATATGGCGCTTCAGTCTCTGCCTTCGTACTTCACTGGTTGGGTTCCAGAACATTTCTGCGTTCCCGTTTTTCAGCTCATTTATATGCACTTCCCCATCCTGAGAAGGAAAATTAAGTGAAAAGGTTAATGACAATCAGAAACACAAAGAAGAAAATAATCCTGGCAAATGGAAGCTGCTTCCGGATGATGATCAGGGATAAGGCTTGGTTAGAAGGCTTCTTTCCTCCTCTATCCCATTAAATACCACTGAAAATTTCCTGAAAGTTTCTAAAATGAATGAGGCGAGGCATTCCCGGAAACATTGGCTGAATTAATCAGGGAAGAATTAGAAAGGGACCTGGTCCCTTTTGTTAGTCTTGTCCCCAGACAAGGGTACCCACAGAAGCACATATAAACCACCCAGCACATATAAACAAGATCCTTAGCTCCTTTTCCAGGCTTTCTTTTGTTTCTCAATGCTGAAATCTCATGCAGAGCCTCCTGAAATACCATCCTCTCCAGAAAGGAGAGCTAAAGCTGAGATATGCTTCCATATTTTATTTTTTTTTTTCAGTTTAGCCAGGTTTTTCTTTTATTGCTCCTGAATTTCATTTAGCACTTCAAAATGCCAGGGGTCTTCCATCCTTATTCCTTGCCAATTTACTTGGCAGCCAACTATTAAGCAGCATTTCTCTGATCTGAGGATGGCTAGACAATATTGCTGCGTCCCTGCTTAACTAAGCTGCTTCCCAGCCTTGCTCACAGATGCAGCAATGCCACGGAGCCAGACGAGGTAGCTTTCAGGGCATACAGTGAGCAGCAGGACACTGACTGCAAGTGGAATGAATCACACGATTACAGCTGCTGAACAGCATGTGCATTGGTGCCATTCAGCTGCCTGGACATGGTATGACTGTCATACAAACCTTATTTAGGTCATGGCTATTGGCTTTGCCTGTCGCTGCCTAATTTCTCTGCATCCCAACCGCTGCATTTCTTCCCCGGCCATGATCCCTTGATGCATTTCTCAAAGTCCACTTCCCAGGTCTTCAGCTGTGAAATTCCTTCAACCCTGAGGGACTCTTATCCCTCCTCAAAGTCTCCCTCAGGAATTCCTCTGCCATGTCTTGAAGTGGCAGTTCCAAGACAGATCTCAGGTCCTCAAGACCAACTATGCATGGGAAGAGGCAGGTAGGCACTACCAAACATCACAACTCGCATATATACAAGCTCTCAGCTGCTGCTTTGATCTTGGGGCTGAGAAGCATTGGAGTTTGCTTCCCTTCTTTATTCAGGTGGGTTTTCAGGTCCTGAGGCAGAGAATTAACCTTTCAGCTGAGTGAGTTTTTGTCAGAAAACCAAAGGGTGCCACAGAAAAGCCTGCAGGGCTCAGGAGAGCAGGCCAATACTCTCAGCAGGGAGGAAGAAGAACAAACAACGTCCCTACTGCTGCACAGCAGCTACTCTATTCACAGCATGCAACTGCAAACAGCGGCTTATGAAGCCACCCTTTCAAAGCCATTTAACTTCTTTTATACATCATTCTAATTTTGTGCACCACAAACAACCAGCTCAAAGAACAAGGGAGGAATAAATTATTTTCAGGCTGATAAAATCCAAACACAGAAGGCTGGAAGCTGAGCATCACACAGCCATGTGGCTCGGTGCCCCAGGGGAGCTGCTCGATTACATGCTCTGACGGATGGTGTTTGCAGGACCCAACACAGACAAGGTACTCCACAGTCCAGCACAACCCACAATTGCCAAGGCTCATCCTGTGGGAAAGGAAGCTCAGAATGGAAAAGCTACCCAGGCACTGGGAGCAAATCTCCTTGTATGCTCCTAGAAAGGGCAAATCTCCCAATTTCAAAATGATCATTAGCTTTTTATGTAAAAAGACAGATTGCCTGAGGGGATGAGCCAAATACCAAAGGCTACACTGTGGTTAGGACTTCACTATGGAAAGGGCTTTATCCATGCACATTTCACCTGACCTACTCTAAATACATCCTTTAGGGTGAGACAAATCTTGTCTCGGGAGTGACAATTTCTAATGACTGGGAAGGGAGCACAGGTCAACAATAATGAAGATGTAGATGCCTAAATGTTGCAGAGATAAATGCCTAAGTGTCCACCCCGAAGCCAGGGCTCAGTGCTTCGGTTACCAGGAGTTCCCAACCAAAACTCTAGTGTGTGTCCTTCACCATGCAACTTTATTCTTGCTGGACTTTGGCCTAAGGATGCCTTTGAGTGATTCACTTATGGATCCTAGGTGTGCAAAGGGGCTAGCTGCTCTACTGACAATTCTGAGCTGCCCATACAGATAGACCCTCACAGAATCTGTCTCTTCGTCCTTCATCTCATGAACAGAGGAATAACTGTGTTCTATCATAAAGGTTTACTGTGAAAATAACGAATTTAAAACCCCATGAAGTTCTTCCCTGATACTGCCGTAGCTGGGGAAGTAGTAATTAAACATTAGACGAAAGGAAGCCTCATGATTTTCACCATCACACATAAGACACACTATGTCTCCTTCCATCAGTGCTTGTCCTAAGCCTGGGACCCTAAACACAGAGCCACTGGCTTTGATGGAAATGCATCTCACCTTGGCCCAGGCTCTGGGAGTGCAAGTGTTACTCGCACTGCAGGTGGATGGGACTCTGGAAGCACAAATGACCTTGAGAGGAGTGGCCCGGAAAGCTCTGCTTGCCTGCACTCCCTGGGGACGGCAGGAGGAGGCAGGACAGGGGCCCTCCACAGCCCCCACTCCAGCGCAGGGAGCTTGCCAGGGGCTGCCAGTCCTCCCACGCACCCTGCTGCCACCCGCGCTGAAACTGTCAGCAACTTCGATTGTGGTTTGTTAGTTACCCAGTGTCCAGTGAGAGTTGCTAACACTTCTTCTCCTGATTTAATCTTCCCAGAGATTTGATTAATGCTTGCGCTGCCACCGAAGAAGGGCTGTCAGGGGAGAATAGAAATAGAAAATATGATCAGTCTAGTGAGAACTGGAAGGGAGCCAAACACAATGATGCAGCAGCAGGGAAGGAAAGTGCAACCTGCTTATTCCCACTATTTCTGGAGAAAGGCAGAATGATTTCTGATATGGATTTTGACTGCCTAGCATGGTGCCCTCCTCCTTTTGTTTGCAATACCAAAATCACTGAAGCAGCTGCAGGAAGGGAGATAAGCCTTCAGGTGCATTAACGTTCAGCAGTGCAAGGACTTGCCTTCACTGCAAGTAAGTTTATTGTCAGCCAGACATCGGGGTAAGTGTGTGTGAGCAAGTCCTTCCCATTGTCCAGAATCACATTACAGTCTGCAGCCTTATACTTGCAGCCTTGTCCAAAGAAAAGGAGCGGCAATAAAGTAGTTAAGTAGTTGGTGACTTTTCCTGCTCAGGGGACAGCAACAGCAGTGTGGCACTGCTGACAGCTGCATCTGCATGAAGTCTCTAGTGTGAAGAAGTTCTCATCAGCAGCAAACAAAAAAAAAAAAAAAAAAAAAAGGGTATTTCCAGAGTCAAGGAAAAGATTCTCAGAACAATGGAAAATTCCCCTCACCTCCTGCCTGCCAAACACAGGAAACAGCAGTGATAGAGTGACCAGCTCTTCCATTCATTCCACACAACACTTCTTCAGACATTTTAGCAGCTACTTTCCAGTAACTTTTGTGCAGAGGAACTTTTTTTTTTTAATAACAATATAAAACCAAACTTCCCACAACACCCATGGAAAAAACAAACCACAAGTATCTCAAGAATCAATGTATGCAATCCAGCAGAGAACTGGTACATATCTAAATTAGTAACAAAGTTATGGGGTCTACCTTTAACTTCTCACAATTCTACTAGAAAAGGCGGTTAAGAAATATTGAAAGCAGAGCACATAATTAAGCCACGGGGACCTTTCTGAGTCATGTTTGAACTAAGCTTATTGTATTCAAGCCAGAAAAGATGGGTTGGCATTTTAAGCCCTGAAGTGTTTGTAGGTTTAAGCTGGCACTGACTGAAGTCAGGGAAATCCTCCACTGGCCTCAGCACAGTACATCAGGCCTATGAGAAGAACAGGCTTTAGAGACAAGTATATGCAAATGTCAAAGAAGTACATGGGGCAATAGTTCACTTTGTGAGGGCAAATAAATACAGAAAATTATTATTGCCACCAGAAAAACACAGTCTGCAAAAGACTCCCCTAGCTCCAGAAATCTCTCACATTTATGTGGGCTCTCTAAAGCTCTGAAGTCCTACAGGCTCTCAGTTCTCCATCTTTCATTTTATGCCCAGGCAAAAAATTGTTTCTTGGAACAGAAGAGAAATGGATGCTCCTTAAAACCTTAAAAAGCAAGTCCAAGAAAAGTTACAGGTCATCTGTTTTCCTCCTAAATTTTAACACATATAACTACAGAGATGCTCAATGATGTCTCCATTTTATCTGCATACCATATATTTGCATCATCAGCCTTTCTAGGGGAGGGAATCGCTACATGAACAAGTCAGTACAAATGCGGCTTGTACTGACAGCGTGGCTTGTTGGTGTGATAGTCACCCAAAATTATCTGACTGAAAATGGGTTCTTATCCTACTGTTAAGGCAAGGTCCTGTAGCCTTGAGAAACACAAGGTAGAGTTGATCGTAATACCTACAAGGTAAGAGTACATATGTGATGGCTACTGGAGAGCTACACTGAAGATCCACATCCTGACTTGCTTTAAAGTAATATGTATACCTCGCTGGATTTGGTAAGCAAAAATAATTGCAGCTTCCTAAACAGAAGCCACACTGTCATTCAGAACAGAGTTTGGCCAGTAGCCAGCTGACTAACAGTACACAATTCATGTCTAAAAGTCAGGCTTCCTGGGTTTAAACTGAATTGCACTAGCCAAAACTGACTGCAGGACGATGCCTCCCTTGTGGGCAGGCCAGCCCTTGGTGCATGCATACATTATTGGTACCTAAGTTTTCTGGAGTGTATGGCCAAACCTTGCCTGGAGCGCAGAAGCAATCCTGAGACCCATTCAAAACGGAGACCTCAATATCTCTTACCTTTAGCTTGAATTCCAGTTCTGCCCTGTGGTTGGTTTTCTCACAGTCGATGGTAACTTTCCCTCCAAGCTCCATTGTCATGGTACCATATAAAAGTCCTGAAAGGGAAAAAGGAGACTTAAGAGAGGCACAAATGGAAGCAATAACTCAAACTGTTTCTTGCTGACACACTATGAAATTCACTACTTGGCTTAAAGTTTTGAAAAGACAGAAATCAAAGTTTCAAGGAAATGGCTCTTTACTATAAGGATGAATAATCCTCCCTTGAGTCCATATTCTCCATTTATTACACCACTTAGGAAATAGCTTGACTCACAGGTGCTGATAGTGCATCTGTGGTAAGCTGCAAGTGGGAAACAAAAAAAGTTGTGCCCAGCAACTTCATTTATACTAGTGATTAAACAGACGCAGTCGCTTCAGACAGGAGCTGTAATGTGATTCAGCAGAATCTGGGAGACTAGAGGTCATGTAGGGGACTCCTTTTTACACATGCTTACCATTTTCTGAAAAGGTCATTTGCAGAAAAAGAAAAACTGACAAAAGAAACATTTATGCACAGGAATAGTTCACAGAGGGCATGATTTACAGCAGTTACTGTTTTGAGGCAGCTAGACCCTCCATACATATTAATTTACAGGTCAACATGCCAAAATAAAAAAAAAATATTCAAAAAGGAAAATTGGATCAAACTGCTGCTAGAGTGATCTTATCACCATGGTTGAAATCCTCCTGACACTTCCTAAGGAGAAATGCAAAGTTACAGCAGTGAATCAGCAGCCATCCCCTGGCCTCAGTGCACGTTCAGCTCAACAGAGCAAAGCCACACGGTAACAAGTATCAGCCTCACTGAGGCAGCTCATATACTGAGGAATATCATGACTAGGGTAAAAAAGAAATCAGAAGAGAAGTCAGGAATTTCCTGACTTCCTTCCTCAAAAAGTCAGAAAATATATTAAACAATTTCAGTGCTAACGCTAGAAAAACTTTTTATCCTCAGAAGCTCAGAAATGTGCTTGTATTCTTTCCATTTTCACTTTATCTGCAGTGCGTATACGCAGTATTTTTTTGTTTCTACATAGTGTTAAAATTAACTTAGATGGGCCTAATTCTGTCCTTAGCTCTGCAGAGACAAATCAAGAAGACTTCAGCGAAGATTACCAGTCTTCTTTCTACTGAGTGCTATTACTCATGTGTGGAGCAACTGTCCCTGGAATTACCACTCCCTGCTGTGGCAGGTATTCGAGAGGGAATAAGAGAGCCAGCGCAAGGTTAGTCAGTAAGATACCATTATATTATTCTTTCTGTTTGCTTCTTATTTGAACAGTCATAACTTACCTTTACAGTGAGCGTATGGCATAGTAATTATATAATCTTCCCCCCTGTTTAGAAACATGAGCTTTGCTTTCCCATCCAACAGTGCAGAAAGTGAGTTACCTAGAATTTGAAAGGAGAAATAATATATATTTAACAATGCACGCAATACTTGGTTCATTCATCCTACTTTAGAAAAACATTTCCATATAAATGTAGGTCACTAATGAAAGAAGAGATATGAAATGCTAATAATTCAGGACGCTGCAAATCATTCTAATAAACTCTCTGCCGTGTGGCTCGTATTTGCTGTGGCATTTAGCCCCTCTTGCAGAAAAGGCAGCAGATTAAATAAATCATTAGTGGGATGCAGAAAGCAGTTGCAATGATTAAAAGTTTTTCAGGTCCTTCTGTTCTCAAAACTACTCTGATCGTGTATGATCCCAAATAACAAATAAAATTGCCACAAGGACAGCAATGACTATTTACAAGTGTTTCAGCAAATACATTTATCAGAGGATAGTACTTGAGAGGCATTTGTCGAGACAAAAAACCTATTTCAAACAGCAACACTGTTTCAGAGCCTGCCTGCAGATGTGCTGTCTCCATTGTGATCAAAAGATTAGAGGCCATTCTGAAGCTCTAGGGTTCAACTCTCAGAAATCTGGGAGCTAGATAAATGGTTACATTTATGCAGAGACTTTATTAAAAGTCAGTTGGATGATCAGATAGCTATAAAATGACTCATCCATGAGCATCTGCAAAGTAGTCTGACAACCAATTGCCCATACATTCTCACGAAGCTTTGCTTTCTGAAAACCAGGTTTTTAAAGCTCTCAGGTTTTTCTATCCATTTTTTTTTTTTAACATTGGTGTGATCTCCCACTGAAATAATATAAATGGGGAAAGCCCACGAGAGCCAAGACAAGGAATTAGGGTGTCCTGGTGGTAGATCTCTTAAGCATTTATTTGTTCTTAACTTTCAACGCACTCAGGACCGATTGAAAAACAAACCAAAACCAATGCCACAGTGGTACCTGGAAGCGCCTAAGCTTAATGCCTTACCATAAAACTTGGACCTAGCTAGAATGCTGCCAGAAATGCAGAATCCATCCTTCCTATTGCTGACGTGAAAAGCCGACACTGGTGGATGATGAGAGACCTAGAAAAAAATAGGCATGGGTCATTTAGAGCAGTCTTTACAGGCTAAGCAGAGCAGTGGGTGCATACACAGCCTCACGCGGTGCTACACCTGCTCTAGGGAAAGTGCAAGACAGAGGCCGCAGGACAGAGCCCCAGTCCTCTAAGCCCCATCCGTGCCATTAACCTTGGTGTTAAAGGAGGGAATATTGTATGTGAGAACATTGTATGTGTAAACTTTCTCCCCCACCCTGTATTTTCTTGTCCTTATGTATTTGAGATTGCTTCAGGCCAACAGGTACACTGTCAGATTTTCAACACAACAAATGACAGTGCAGAACTTTTTGGCAGTATCTGAATAACCTCCATAAAATGGATGAAGTGGCTGAAATAAAAAAAAAAAACCAAAATAAAAATGCTTTGATTAGATAGGAAAAAAAAAATGTATGTTATACAGGGAGTCTCTGTACCAAAGTCCACATGGTCCTCAGATCCCTTTATTAACACTGTAAATCTCAAACCAAATAGTCAGGCCAGTTTACTTGTGAGCTCTGCCCTTCATTTATCCCCAAAGATATAGAGATAAGACCTCAATTCACTCCTATTAAAATCATTATAGAAAGTTTAGAACTAAAGAAAGGTAGGATTTGGTTATGTGTGTTATGCCCCATTTGACATTGGCAACACAAACCATGTTTTATTAACAACAAGAAAACAGTAGGGCAGAATCCCATGGAAGAGGCTGGTGTTATATATGGCAGACCTGCTTTTATAGTCTTCTGTGCCCATCAAAGCTCACAGAACCTCTGCATATTGAAAAAGAAAAAAGATTAGCAGCTAGTTTACCCCATGTCCCATTCTGGATGTTTACACAAAACTTCAGGTCCCTCTCCTAGGGTGAGATGAGAGGTGTGTTCCTGTTCTCTGAGGTGCAAGCAGGCTGCTGTTTCCAACCCCTGAGCGTGCAAATAAAGGCACTTACCTGTTCTGCTATGTAAAACGTGTGACTGTTTGTCTGAGGGTGAAACCAACAGCAGCGAAACGTCTCTCCCAGGATAGGGTTGTATGGCTTTTTTATTCCCTGAAAAACAAAGCAATCAAGATCTGCTAGAAATTATTTTCAATCTAGCTCTAAAGAGATAGCCACAAAACAACATAATAATTTTCTATCTGGTGTTTTAAACTAAGTCAATCATAAGAATCCAAACTGAAGAACTGGGTACCTATGTCCTCCTAATCTAATCTTTCAATTTGAGCCCTGGATTCATCTGCTAATCTCACCAACTTTACAAAGTTTTCAAAGCTTTGATCAAAGCTTTACAAAATGATCAAACTTTATTATTTCTGCTACTATATGCAGCGGGTGCATACTGATGTGGAAACATGGCACTATGGTACCAACAGGCCTGAAAAGAAAAAGGAGACCTGCTTTCAGCAAAGGGAAAAATCTTGCATCTGCAGACATGTTATTTGTTGCTTTGTTTTTTAACTGTCCAGCACAAAGGCTCTGAATTGATCAGCACTATTTTGCATTCAATATCTACTCAGAAACTAAATGCAACTTCGGTTTTAAAAGTACTGACCAAATTCTTCTGAACAATAGAAGAGGTAAAGTGTCAAAGGAAAGGCAGTAAAGAAATATAAAACCACAGCAGAAGATTTCAATGCCCGTTACAACCCCAACTTTATGCATTCTTTTACCTTTGGCTTCTTATAGAAGCCGGACAGATACCACCTCAAAACTTGCTTCATTCGACTGTATGGATCATCTTCAAGGACAGCCCTGCAGGACAGAACACAAAATGCTCTTTATACTGCTCACACATCACATTCATTTCATACCCACATAATAACATTAGTTTCAATAGTATTTCCCCAGTAGTAAATGGAAGTAACTTCTGTGCTGCTGCAAGTGAAAAATGTGTCTGCCAGCAGAAATTACGCTTTTTTAGTTATGTACATCATACAACACACACATAAATCTTTAAAAAGTGGCACCCCTTGCCCTGTACTCCTGTAAAAAGCCTAATAAAATTTCTGGACCGTATCATGTTTGATTGGACATTCAAGTATGTCAGTGTGAGGCTATCACTCACACCAGCATTTAGTTACAGCTAATAGTACAACGTGAGTCATAAAGCCATAATACTTATGCCACCAAAATCAAAGACAATTCTATTTTTCTCTCTTTTTCTTTGCTTCCCTCTTCCTTAAAAGATCTTTAAAGCTGATATGCTACATAGCCTCTTTCATTACTTTCAGATTTTATACAATAACTTAGGTTGGAAGGGACTTTTCAAGGTCATCTCAGCCAACCCTGCCCCGCTCAAAGATGAAGTGGGAAGTAAACATAGAGTTCCTAATATTTCCAACCATTTAGATTTGAAAATCAACCTGGAAAAATTATTGCAAAATCCATTTAGAAGGACCATCCATACCACAAAGATGTTTATTTAACAAAAACTCCAAGCCTCTTTAAGTTTTCTTAGATCTCAGCACTGAGAAGAACCATTTCTTTAACTTAAGATGTTAGAAATACGACAAACAAGGCTTGAAAATACCATGATTCTAAAACTACCCAGAGGCAGTGGAATAAACATGAGTAACTTGTGGTGCTATTTGAATATTGTACACGCTGGATTTAAAATACACCAGGCTTTTCTCATTGAGAAGGCTGGTGCTATACGCAAGCAAAACATTTTCTATTTTCTACTCTGCTGCTCCCAGCAGGTCTCTTGCAACAATGATGCTAAAAGATGTTTCTTATTTGTTTATCAACCAACCTAATTATGTTGCTTTTGGGGACAGAAGTGCTTGTCTGCTCTTTGCTCTGTCCTACTCCTCTCCATACACGAGTACACCAGAAGGTGGCACAGGTCTGCTGCGAGATGCTCAGAGGCATGAGCTGAAGCCCCATCTGTTCCAGCCAATGCTGGTAAACACATGGATGTGGAAATGTAGTTTTGTCTGAAGTTCAACGTTTTTTTCTCGCTTCCTTGCCCCTGACTGGCAGCAGTCCATCTTTAAAAGGTCACTGCAGCTGGGGCCTGGCTTGACTTACATTGAATCCAGAGTCCTGGGTATTATTTGGGAGCCTTTCAAGCATACAAGCACACCACAGCCAGCACCAAGCTAACACCGTAGCACATTTTCACAAATATAAGAAAAGTGCCCACATCAGGCAGTGTGCCACTTACTGGGAAAGCAGGTCAGCATGGTAGTAGTAATCAGAGAGTTTGTTAAGGAAGGAGCGTGGCTCCAGGATGAAGGTGGGCAGCACCACTCGTGACAGGTCCATGCCAGGCCGTAGCTGTTTCAGCAGGATCCACATCAGGCTCTTGTTCTCTTCAGAGACGGTTTCTGTTTGAGATGATTCACCTGTCTGCAATGGGAAAAGGGAAGTTCAGGGCAGAAACAGGAAAACAAGTTCTTGCGGGTGCATTTACCTGGAGAGTCCAAGCTCAGCCAGGCATACCTGGCTCTGGCACAAGGCTGAATGCCCAAATACACGACTGCAAAGAGACATCAGCTTTGTCTCAGGAGAAGTGAATCCCCAAAGCACTGAAGTGAGTGGTACAGAAAGCCCTGGGCCTCTGCAAGAGCTGGACCACACGAGGCAAAGGTCACACCCTTCCTGTGCTCCTTCCTAAGCCACTGCCTCCACACACCTCAGGACTTCAACGGACCAACCTGGACCAACACTGACCAAAGGGAACCTGCACTGCAGTCGCTCAAGAGGTGTGGACATGCCCATGGCTGTTACAGCATCACTGTGACCTGGTGGGATGCATAGGAGAAGCAACTCTTGGTCCCCATTCTCAGCAAAGGAAAAACTGCAAGATTTACTATTATACATGTAGAAAAATGTAGGAGATAAAGGAGCAATCAACAAAGAATGGAAGCAGTCCTCCAAGTTCAAAATAAGACAAACTGGTAGTGTAGGTATGGTAAAGGCCCCACTGACCGGTGACACGCTTAAAAACTAGAACACCCCCCAGCGCTGCTCAGTGCAGCGAAAGTGCAGGTAACAGTAAAAAAGGCAGGGTTTATATTGTGGTTCAGCTGTAACTGTGTAGTTCCTCTGCATTCAGTGGGGCTACATGAGGTTTAACATGGGGGAATGGGCCTTTCAAGCCACTGGAGAAAGAAAATGAAGCTAAATTTTCAAACATGAATGTCATTTTAATGCATCCTAAGCATCATAATTTAACAATGAAAGAGAATACTTAGGCTTTCTACTGTTTTTATGCAAGAGATTTCTATGAGAAATAGGGCACAGATCCACTTCTGGAACGGATCTTGGTTTGGGAGAGGACACATAGCATACCCCAACAGGATTAGCAGATGGTATAAATCACTAAACACTCATTTTCACCACCTGAGCATTCTCAGCACCACCTTTTTGGCTCCCAATCAGCCCCTTTACTAGTCAAGCAGAAACGCACAGTAAGGCCAGCTTGCAGGCTGAGGGGAATTTCAGATCGAGGAACAACAAAGCTCTTTTCATTTCATCATTTTTCCATTGTCATATCATTCTTCTTGCGACAGTCTGTGCAATACACAGCTTGAACCTTCAAGAAATGGAAACCATTAAAGAGTATAATACCACGGTGTCATCTAGGTTTTACAATACATATGGGTCTACCAGAACTTCCATTATTTATCCAGGTTCTCAGTGTGCGTGTATTTGCAATGTAAATTAATGCCATGTTGAAACTGCTGTACAAGGTGTTACTCAGGATGAATCACTGCATAAGGGACGGATGAAAAGGGAAGGAGAAGGTGGTGCAGGAGGATGAGAACAACTTCAAGTCATTTCTGGTTTGCTATGCCCTAAAATAGATCACCCTCCATAACTCCTTTTGCTTTACCAAACTTTACTTTACTTTACCAAACTAAAAGCTTGGGGAAAATGTTTTTTTTCTTTGTCAGTCTACCTACTAAAAGGTGTCTTTTTTGTATTCTAGACCAACTTTTGCAATCTCAAAGTCCTTCTGCCACCTGTGTCTGCCTTCACATTCCCGCCGCAAACAAGGCAAAGCTGGAACATCAGATGCACAAGCACACACCTTTCAAACGCATGCAGATGCACATAGGTACGTGCATACCTTGCAAATGAGCTTTCAAAGCCAAGCTGAAAATTTAACAGTGATAGTTTGCACATGTGACCTTTGTCCTGCCAAATCTGAACTGTACACACAGACTGAGAGGCAGCAGTTTCAGTTTAAGATGACAGTGGATGTTATTAATTGGCATCTGTTTACCTTGATACAACTCCATCCATTGCTGATAGCAAACTACACCACTGCATACAACCTACTTTTCCTTATGTTACTGTCACCAGTGGGGTAAGACTCAACTACCAGTCCTATCTCTGTGTCCCAGGTGACGACAGCCCCATCTCTTGGCCAACAGGAGAAATCTAATAAAATGCCTAATGGCCAAGGCTACATGGCAATTCTTTTTGAAGACCCCTGAGCAGCCACATTATGGTTAGCCTTATCTTACACTACACAAAGTGTCACTCTACAGCAGAAATTTAGTCCTTTCCATTTGGTTTGTACTGCATTTTTTTATTTTAATGTAAAACTGCAGAGATCTCTCTCACTCGCACACCCACATACACACATCAGAGCTGCCTGTAAGGCTCATTCAAACACCAAATTGTCAGTCTGCCCTACCAACACTTCTAGAACAAGTTTGTCACGTGGCCAGAGTGACAGAATTTGAGAATAAGCAGCTGATAATTTTAGCTGATTAAGTTTGCCTTAATTCTGCTGTTGCTTAGCTGCTCAGCTATATTCAAAATCCCCTGTTTGGACCCAGTTACCATTTGCTGTGTCTCCGGGGTGGGATTTGGAGGGAGAGACTCACAAAAGAGGAGCTGGGTGTTTTTTTTTTTTGTCTCTGTAGGGAACAGCTCTGTTAGCAAGCACAATTCCTGCAGCAGGGGCTTGCACCTCACACCTTACATCTGAAACGGCAGCAAACATGCCACCTGGATTGGTGGCTCCAGATCACAAACTGCTGCTCTTGGGGGTGGTTGGGCTGTGGGAAGGAGGAGGCAAAACTGAGCTCCTCCTGCATCTCTGCAAGGTGGTAGGCAGAGATGCTCTTTTGTGGTCTCTCATGTAGGTTGTCTTGCTATAAGGAGGCTGTGGAAAAATAAACAGGCGTAATATAATCTGTGTGTGGGACACCTAACCATTCTTGATGTTTTAAGTTATCACTCAGTGAAACATAAGAGTGTAATTAGGTTATATTTAACTATATTTGTTTCCTCAATATTAGTAGTACACTTTCAGAAAAACATTGAAAGAGGAGAGTAAGAGGCTGGTGGAGGGTCAAAAGCACAAGTCTTATGAGAAGTGGCTGAGGGAACTGGGTTTGGCCTACAGAAAGGGAGGTTCAGGGGAAACCTTATCACTCTCTGTAATTGCCTGAAAGGAGGTTGTAGAGAGATGGGGGTTGGTCTCTTCTCCCCAGTAACAAGCAATAGGACAAGAAGAAACGGCCTGAAGTTGCAACAGGGGAAGTTTAGATTGGATATTAGGAAAAATTCTTCACTGAAAGAGTTATCAAGCAATGGAACAGCCTGTCCAGGGAAGTGGTTGAGTCACCATCCCTGGAGGTATTTAAAAGATGTGTAGAAATGGTGCTTAGGGACACGGTTTAGTGGTGAACTTAGCAGTGTCATGTTTACAGTTGGACTCAGTGATCTTAAGGGTCTTTTCCAACCTACATGATTCTACAATTCTAAGAAAGAAACAGCTTTCTAGCAAAGTGTTTCATTTGAAGCACCAAGAGTTCAGCTTCCTTCTTCAAAGCAAGAGGCAAGAGAGTGCTCATGGCCCTCCCGACACTGGAGCAGAGTTCCTCCACTGCCTGCCCACACTGACTCTCACTCAACACGGTTGGCTCCCCCAGCTCTCTACTGCTGCCTTCCACAGAGGTGTCACGGTGACATCCAGCTAACAAAGGCTCTTATATGGAACAGAAACGCATCCTCCTGCTGCTAAATGACATAAGAAATGGCTTTCCTAAAAGAAACTGTCACTTAGGGATCAAGTGGCTCAAACGCTCAATTAGGACACACAAAAAGGATGTTCCATGCATAATGAAAAAAGGAAAGTATCATATTTTGTATCAAGCAAGGACTGAGCATCCTAATTGGCCAGGACACCTACCCAGAATAATAACTCCCCCTCCCACTGCCTCCACAAAGCACTGTGCCAATGCTATGCGGCTCTTTAATGCAATAACTGGTTAAAGCAATCGCTGATGCTGGAAACATGCCAAAGCACAGTAGCAGAGCTGCTGCTCATAATGCATAATTATTAGAGCACATGATAATTCAACATAATTTAGCAGAAAGATATGCATTGCTTTATCTGTAAAATACTGAAATTCGCAAAGCTGGTTCTTAACTGCCATGCATCTAAAAGGCTGAATGACAAATACTACGAACAGAAACAGGTAGTGATTAAAATAGTTTTTTTTTCTTTTACCTCCCCAAATTCCTCATAGATCTGTTCAATATAAGTTGTCCCTTTCCTTCCTGGAGAGACCTCTCCATGGATTTCTGACTGATCGCTCTCACTTTCATTTGTCTTCCGGCTGTTCTCGTGCATTTCATTCTCCGACTCTTCTACGTTGTCTCTCTCGGACTTGTCCGAAAAAGCATCATTTTCCAAATGGTGGTTGTTCTCCAGGGCTGATTCATTCAAACTGCAACACACAGTTCATTATTTGCTTTACAAATTTGATTTACAAAGCCAGAATAGTTAAGGCTTTTTGGATAATGTAAAAACACATCCCAGGACTCAAAATAGGGTGTGCAGCCCAGGAGAGTGCAAGACATTGGTTTGCTGAATAGCAGGGTTTTCATCACAGAAACAGTGAGATATTTTCCATAAAAATTCTTCCTCCAAACTGCACTTTGCAAAATCTGCCACATAGCTCCACTTACCCATCTTTATGCAGAACTGCCACTGCCTCTGGATGGGAGCCTACATACCAGAGGGATACAGAGCACACACTAACAACTGTATGGTGCTGATTAGAGAACTGAAGTGTCAATTGGGAGAGATTTTACCCTTTACAGATGCAAATCGGTGGATTGTAGCATATGAGGAAAATATGGCTGTATGGGATACATTTTCTTTTCAGTGCTACTGCTACTTTATTTCAACAGATTGTGGTCCTAAGTCAGCCCTACACTAGAAAAGGCAAATTTAAAAATCAATAGAAGCATGTATTTTCACACACACCACCTCCCTCCACCCCACCCCCCTCAAACTAACCTGGGGATACCAGGTTAACCAGCCCAGATAATGCTGTGTGGAAGAACTGAGTTGAAAGCATGGAGTGGACAATTACATGTAAGAAGAATACCCAAATAATAACAGCATCCAAGGGAAAGCGTGGAAGGTGTAGCAAGCTTCATGCTCACTGATGCAGGCTTTACAGAACGAGGAGAAAGCCAAAAATTCTCTCTCAAGTAGCCTATAGCATCTCCATTTGAAAAAGCAGACGCAGTTCATACGACAGATGGCAAACATAATTAGATGGGCCAGAGGTCAGACGTTGAAAAGTATTCACTAGATGCCTTTTTTTACAAGTGATATTTAGCTTTTGCTTCATTTTTCCCTATTCATACATGCCTTTGCACACACATCACCTCTTTCAGGGCCTAGCCCAGCTCTCAGTGCTGACCTTCTCAGCTTGACCTTCCTCTGAAAATTTCTTACCCAAGTTCTCATGCAAAATTGCTCTTGGATAGAGCAGTAAGAAAAGATTTCCAGCTATACAAGGGGTTCCAGAGGATCCGTGGCCATGGACCTTGAAGAGAAGATCTTTGTTACATCGTGTAGTCTATCTCCCTTTCAAAACAAGATATCTCTCTTCAGTACATGGGAATGTTCTGCCCAGCTTGAAGTCTCTCCATGATGGGCCTTTTCTCAGGCCATTCTGAGCATGTTCCAATTTTGATTATATATTAATGCTGAAAGTTCCCATCCCTTTCTCTCCCTCTCTCTTTTTTTTTTTTTTTAAAGATAATTTGGCATTGCTAGTTAGAGCCAGATTAAAAAAAAACCAAAACACCAGAAGAGTCAGAACACAGAACTGGCATCAGCTTTTCAGAAGATCTCAACCTCCAACTATGCACTGAAATAAGCTCATAATTTTTAACACACCAAGCAAGCCACATTGTGACAGTCACAGCCCAGTGTCTGGAGAAGCTCAGTTTCTAGAGTTCTTTGAAAGTGTCATCTACAGCTTTCTATGCCTTTAGAAAATCTTTCTTTTAACTCAACTTGTATATATATGCATGTATGGATATATATCTATGTGTGAATATATATAAACTACAAGGTTTTTTAATCTACACTTTTACTATAAAATAAGAGTAAGATCATAAATCAGTCAATGACCATTATACTCCAGCACTAATAATTTGCTATTAGATATGATGTGTCTTCATCATTCCAGTGCAGGCATGTTACTTCTCTTTTTTTTAAGCTAGCAACCAGAAAGTGTAATGACTGATAACTGAATACACTGAAAGCATAAAGTATAGCACCTGCATGAGTTTAAGACAATAAAAGAGGAAAAAGGCGAGGGGAGAGCTGTCTAGAGAGATTACCCCATGATTCCTCAGCACAGATACTTCCTGGATGGTAGGTCCAGGAAGTTATTAGTTGCTGATCATTTAAATATCTAATTGATTTCTGAATTTGTCAGTGATCAGCTAAATATGGGTTTGTGGTTGCTATGCTCCCTTACCTAGGAAAATTTTTCTCCAAGGGGTAAAAATGGTTGAAAGAACAGTTCATTATAAGGGTTATTATTCATGACTAAGAAGTAGCACTTGTTTCTATTTCACATTTGTAAGAAGAGCAAGTGTTTCTCAGTGTCACCTGCTTCACATTTGGGAAATATCTGGTTTTAGTGCAGCAAATGACTCTTATCTTAGTTTCCTCCACTCTCTCCCATTGTTTTTTAAGGATTTCAGATTTAGTCCAAGAGGGAATTAAAATCACATGAAATCCCACTCAACTGTGCACTGATTACCCACCAGTCACAAACAAGGCAAGACTTAACATATCCAGAGCCAAGGAGCCACTCTGGGGAACCAAAGGAAAACAGATGCTCCTCATTCTGAGGAACAAATTTGAGATGTTGAAGTGAAGCCAGGCTCTTCTATTCGTCCAAAGAGAATCATCACTGAATCAATCACGTATGATATGCTAAAAACAAAAGCCACGCCATAAGCTTGAACTAAAATCGATGTAAAGACTTCCCAGGGGCTTCCAATAGGATTTGGACCAGGCATTAAAACCCGGGAGGGGATGACTATGCTGGAAGTCACACTGCATTTCCGCCACGAACATGAACACCTTGGCATCTTTCACAGCTAATTTACTGTTCCAGCATATTGGAGCTGTCTTATACCAGTGCTTTATTCTCTAGGGGCATTCCTGGAAACTTCAGTCAGTGACCAGGACTCCTTTGGTTTGATACCACTCTTCTACACAAAGCAAAAAGAAAACCCTTTTGGCTCTTGCCAAACAAGCAAACCAGCCAGATTCCTGGGATTGCTGGACATAAGACATGGAAGCCACAAGAAAAATAACTTCATATTAAAAAGAAGAACGCCTGGTGCCCTAAAGGCCTCGTCTAAAATCAGAGATTTACACAATACTTTAGTCTTTGATTCATTTGCACAGTTCCCTCCCTCTCATTCTTATATGCTGCTAAAGACACAGATTTTAAAATCGTTGTGTAATCTTGACTTCTTTCCCAGCAGGAAAGGAGCAAGGCAGCCAGCCGACAGATGTAACTTTGGCTCAATGAAAGATTTGCCTTTGCCAGCTCCCTTGGGTTTTGTTCTCCCTATAATATCCATCATCTCCCTTTTCTTTTTCTTTTCTTGACAGAGTAGTTTGGCTAATTTGAAGATAGAGTTAAATGTAATTAACTGGCCCCCTAACAACAGCGTGCCAATTTAATTGGTAAGATTCCCTGTAGGGAAGGCATTTAATTAGAATGATGGAATCCCTATGAGGAAGCCACTGTCAGTGGCAAACCAAAAACCCTTTGCTCAGCACTTGCACAGTTTTGATTTTGCATTCTCCCTTGTTTAAATATTCTTTATTCCCCCAGGGACAACAGAAAATTGTCCCTCTGTTCCACAGCAATCAAACTCCCCCAGGCCTTAAGCACTGGGGAAAGTCTGGGTACACATTAAAACCAGTGATAGGAGTCAGAAAGGAAAGTGTATTGTCCAGGCAACCAGACGCTGAACAGCCAGCTTGAAAATCTAAACCTCTCAGAAAAATCTGGTTCCAATTGTGAGTACTCAGTCCTGCTGGAAACTCTGCCATGTGTGCTACTGCTGAGCCCCATAATTCAAGAGGACATTTAATGTTGAACAACTAAGAGGTGAAACAGGCATCATTTAAGCATCGTTTATGCATCATGTTTTGAAGAAGTACTTTAATACAGTTTAAACTCTATCTTCTGCAGTTCCTTAGAATAGCCATGGGTTTGCCTGAATATTCTCAGTGCCACAGGCTCCATTTTAATATTGGTTTTCCATCACCTGGAAAACAAGTCCACTGAATTCGTGGATTCATTATCACAGCGAGCAGAGTCTTATGAGACTCTCTCTTAGGCAGAAAGAAATTAGAAAATAAAGTATTATGGAAGAAGCCCAAGAACAACAGACATATTTGCACAAGTACTAGGGCACGTGCCCTGGTAACACATCAGACTTCCTTCTCTTTGCTGTTCTTTTGGTCCCAATGGGACCAGAGATACCTCAACACTCTGAAGAGGACTTGGATCCCTGCTGTTGTTATAACAACAAACCACTTAAAGGTGAGGTCCCACTACGCAAGGCATCATCTTTGCAGACTGCAAGAACTGCTACCCTAAGAACTGTGTAAGCAGTGGTGCGTTGCTGTGAGCCCTAAGAGTCAAATTCGTATCAGCAGAACTAGAAACAGACAGTACATCTCCCAGTTCCCACTCCAAGGGCCAAGTATCTATACCAGAGAGATTTTTGAAGTTCCCTATTTAGCTATAAGCAACAGACAAGGCCTGGGGTTTTTTAATGCTTACAGAGCTTTGATGTGAGTTGTTTCAAAATGCTGCAGCAATACTAGGAATATGAATAGAAAGCAGGCTGTGGGGAGTTTTTTCCCTTATGTAAAAACTTATCTGATGCATCAAGGAAGAAATTGGAAACCACTCAAAACCCCTGTAGAGAGAGAAAGTAATTATAAAACTAAGGATGCAGTGTGTGCACTCTGCTGACTATGACACAGTATTATTAGAAAAGAGAGCACATTATTGAAAAATAGACCAGACTCTGAGCCATATGTGCTAGCCGACAGACACTGTTAGTGATTGTGTCTATGTAACCACAGGTCTGCTCTTGTAGCTAGATTCTGCAATCTTTACTCAGGCAAGCCATTTTTCACACCAGCACCTCCAGACAGCATTTTGGCCCAAGGAAGGGGCAGAAGAAAATTGTTTATGAGCACACGAACACAACTGAGGTTCCCCCCAGTCTGTGTGCTCAAGCACTAGTTGACAACAAACCTCATGTGCACCAAACCTATATATTAGTGTCGGATGCAGCAGAAGAACATACAGGCTGGTTTCTAAACAGGTTTCCTTAGTGGACTCTGGGTAGATTATGCTAAAGCTGAAAAAATGACCAAGTGTTAGCCATGCAACACCTCTCTGTGCATTAAGAAGTGATAGCCCCATCTTACTGGAAGAACTCCTGGTCTGAGATAGTGCTTGTGTGCAAGAGGTGGTTGAGCCCTGCATGCGCAGAATCGTTTGAGCAGTTCATTTCTCCATCTTTTCCCTGCTTGGAGGCACTGAGCCGGAAGAGGCTGGAGCAACGCAGGGCAAGTTCCAAAGCATCCAGCCAGCATCGGCCTGTGAAAACAAAAGGAATTATTTAAGCGCAGGAGAGTAAATAAAACAATTCACACATTGCTTCTTAAAAGCTTCTAGCCTGGGAGTAGACCTCGCTATAATTCAGGCAGTCACTGTGTACAATAGTCTATTTTTCATATATATAATTCCCCGGTTAACTTGCCAGAAATGGTGTGTTTTAGTGCCTGCCTGAGTGAGACATCTGCATGGGTAATACAGCGGGAAGTTCATCCCAACTCCCCCTTCTCATCTCCTCCTCTGATCTCCCACAACATGTTCACCTCCACTTTTGCCCCTTTCTGATTTTGTCCAAGATGCAGGAAATGTGTACGTGTACAGTGCCTTCAAACCTCCGAGCAGCTCATGTTTGCAAGTTATACACCCCAAAAACATGTTCAGCATTTGGCACCCCCACCACACAGACTGCCGAATGGCAGGGAGATACCGAGGCACTGCGCTGTGCAGGAGGGGCCTCTGCTTGGTGTGGGATCACTGAATTACAAGCCATCTCAGGGGTCCCATGCAGGGTGTAGTGCCGCAATAACAATCACTCCGAACAAGAGACAGCATGATTAATATTTGCAGGAGTGATTAAGACCAGAAGAAGTTGCTTGTCAGGCTGTTCATTTTTCTGTATTTTTTCCCTTTTATCCATTCCTTCTCCCTGCCCAGTCTACCAGATAATCTGGGTGGAGTATCAGTTTTTCCTATCTTGTCACAAAAAATCTTTACCTGAAGGGTCTACTTTGTGAATACCATAAACTATAAGCACGGCACAGAGAGAAGACAAACTGCAGTTCCTACACACTGGAAAATCCTCACTGGATTTTCTTAAGGCCCCATAGGCCGGCAGCAAACGAAAAGCACGGGAATCCAAACTGACCTTTGGTTCCTTTTGCAATGATCCGTACAAGTCTACAAAACTGTGTCTTAGTGTTAAAGTTGAACCACCACAACGCTGGAGATGATGTATTCCTGGAAGCACCTGAAAATAGCCTGCTTCTGTAGTGCAGCCATTAATGAGGCCAGGACACCTGCAAATTGGCTGAACACTCAAGAATTGAGGTATCGAGGGAGCTATCCTCTAACTTCAAGCATGTAAAACACAGCTCTTCATTACACTCCTCAGAATATATTTTGCAATAATTAGAAGTGTGCTTGAGAGGCAGTGAGGAAAACAAAAGAATTTTGCTGTAGCAATGGCAAGTGCTACAAACAGATTTTCCCTGGACCCATTTGGGAAAGGTTTCCATTACATTCAATTCTATCACACACAGCATCAAGCATATGCATAAATCTCACTGGGATCCTGCTGTTCTCTTGAGCAGAATTCTTATCAATTTCGATATGACCAAAATTTGGCTCTGTAAGAAGATCAACAAATTTAAAAAAAACCAACAAACTAGATCATATATATATAAAAAAATGTTTATAAATTTGAGTAGCTTTCAGCCCTTGCTTTGATACAAAGCTGCAACCATTAAATGAGAGGAAAAAACCTCAAACATTAAAGAATTGCACTTGAACACTGAGCCACAAACACTGCAGAACCCAGTCATTTATTCTAATTTCATCCCATAAATTCTTTCAGCATCAGCTTATGATTTAGTAATAAAATCACACATAATGGTTAATAAAAGATTAGGAAGGTTGAAGGCTGTTGGAATTGATTTCACACTATTTTGTATTTAACAAATATTCTTGCATTAAGGCTTTACATGCAGAGATTTATTCCCTTCTCACCATGTGGAGGATTTGCATGGATAACCCATTAGAGTTAATGGCTGCACTGAGCACAAATCCACTCCCTCCTACATATTCCCCCTCCCCAAACCCACCAAGATGAAAACCTGTTTCAGGCTGTTCCATACAAAGAAGCAGACTCCTGCTTAGGCTCACCTCCTTTGACTTTCCTCTGTCTTTACCTTTGCTTTTCTTTCCCAGTTCTGCAGAGTGAGGACCGCGTGATTCAAAATTTGGAAATGCTGCATATGTCAAGGTATTTTTATATTCAATGATCTTGAAAAATCAGGTGCTTTGATAGGCAGCTTGATTTGCAGCAGCACAAGCACTTTGGAGCAGTAATGGAGGTCCGTTCCTCAGCTCCCCCACAGTACTCACATAAAGACATTTTCTTTTGACAGTTATGACAACGCACTGGCTATGTCTATGCTTTCTAACAAGAGTGGCAATGGTGACCCCGAAGTCTCCCTCAGCCATCTCCCATACTGTGCCCCTGCAGCCCACCCCTCCCTGGGGCTGCAGGCAGAGCAGGTCACACTGGCCGTGGCCCCACGGGAGCTCTCTTGCCACTCCACCGCCAGAGGTGTTCACTGGCACTAACAGGAGCTTACAGGCTTGGTCAAGCCTTTGGGGTCCACCACATTACCAGAGGAAATTTCTAAATAACATATCTAGGTTTTTTTATCTCTTTAGGTAACTCCCTGGAAGGGGTTATGAGTTACTTGAATCTTTTCTGAAACCTTATTCAAGAAGCCTAAATTTAAAAAAATACATAAATTTAAGATATCATTTTAATATTCCAAGGCAGACACACAAAGCTTTAGAGGACCTTGCTGTGCATTAGTAGTCAGTATTATTTGTGCCCCGCAGAACACAGAAATGGCATCAGTGTCTGCCCTTGTTTTCATTTCTAAGCGAAATTGAATTCAAGGGATGTGCAGCATCCCCAAGCTAAGAAATGGCCCTTCAGCCATCAGGTGGTGCTGTGAATCCAAACAAATGTGCCACAAGACCAGATGTAAAACATGGGATTTCCTTTGCAAATGAAAAGGTTACATTCTCTGCAAGTCAACAGTGTGTTAATTGCAGCATAACACCGTAAAATTATACCCTCTTAATTTCAGGGATTGCACACAAGATAAACCTGTTTCCTTACTAAAGGCCTACATGAAATGTTTTTACATTTGAGTGTTCTTGCTATTGAGTAATATTCTTCTTTATTGTGAAAGTGATAGAAAAATGCTATCATTTGGATTACTTAATTGCTTCCCTGACAAGTCTACTCACTCCCTCAGGAACTGCAGAAAGGGAAAAAAGTATACGGTCACATAATTAAAGGCTGTCATCTATAGTCATGGTAGTCTGCACGAAGGATTCATGGTTACCTAAATTCTCACGTTTTCTAATTTTGAGTGGTTGACTCAAGTCAGGGTTTTTTTATGCAAGATAATTAGATCAGAGAAGGATGCAAAATGCATTTCCTTCACAGAAGAATGGCAGCCCAGTATGATGCATATAAAGGAAGCAAAACAGAGCTGTGAAGGAGTTACAATGGTATTCTTCTAGAAGGCTTGAGGTTTTTAAAGCTGCAATGTAAAAAACTGCAATCAATTATCAGTTATAATTTTCCACAAACTGTGGCTTAAAAGAAGCATGTTTAAATTCTGAAGGAAAATTCAAGAACATATTGTCAGCCTATGGCAAAATCTCCCCATAGGCTTTTAAACTTTTTTATTTCAAATGATGTATTACTCTATCCACTGCAATGATTACTTTTGGACAATTTCTGCAGAGATGTTGTCTCAAAAACACCTACATTACCTCCTTCCACTTGGGAGCTGTGAACTAAGTATTCCCTTTCAAATGTTATTGATAAACTTTACACTTTCTTTGTTGTATTTAGTATTTTGTCACTGACTTGCAAGGGGCAGCCCACAGAGTAAGCTCTGGCTCTTACCTGGGCTGTGGAGGTGGAAGGATGAAAGAGGGAGAGAGTATAATAGTCCATCTACACATAATGCTCTCCCATATATCTCACAAGCCACATAGAAGGGATTACAGAACTCAGTAGCAGAAATCTTTCATCCAAGCTAACAGAGTTCTCTGTGAAGATAATACCAGGGAGAAACGACAGCCCATGCAGAGAAGATCCCCAACTCTGATGTGCAGTCAAGCCAGCAAGATCACTTATACTGGCAGCTGGCACAAGGAGGACATTTCACCATCACCCATCTTTCGGCACCTGAACTGGTCAAGGGGTTGGGTTGCCCAGCCACCTTTGTCCCCCTCCAGAAGCAACAGGCAAAGAGTGAGACTCTTTGACAAGGCTGTTCCTAAAGCACCAAAAGTGGATGTCCTACCAGAGTGCTAGCGCTCGCTTGGGTTCCTGCTCTCTTTTGTAGAAACCTCTCTCCTTCCACTGATCATTGGTTTCATTATCCATTCCCTACATCACTTTAGGAAATGATAATCACAGTATTTGGCATGTGACAGATGTCCCAGGAAAGTGGGATGTCAGAGGAACACATCTGCACATCACTCAGCTGTGCTCACTGCAAAAAAAAAACAACACAAAAACCCCACCCAAAACCAAAAGAAGTGTCTTCCCTGAGTAGGCCTGCAATGCTTTTTCTCTGTTACGTGTGTTTACAGTAAAAAGACGACAATCATCAGTAACAATTTGAAAAAGGAAACTGAAAAATCAGTTAAACACAGCTGGGTTCCAAGGTTCCTTCCTTCTTGAAAGGTTTGGGAAAAATAAGGCAATGAAGGATGTGCGTTGCCTTGACTTTGCAGAAACAAAGCTGAACATGCATCCCACGTATGATTCAAAGCCCTCTCCAGGCCTTTTGGCTCAGCAGGCTGGAAAAGCACCTTGTGGTCCTTTGAGATGACTCCCGCAGTACAATTGTGCAAATGGGAATCACGATGGCTTCTTGCAGGATGCTTCCCGGGTCCACGGGGCACTGCTGGCACCGTGCAGAAACCTGGAGGCTGAACAGGAGCAGCCATGCACTTGCACCAACTGTTTTTTTCACAGACAAAAGCAACTACTAAAACCTAGTGAAAAAAACCCCACATTTCTCCTCCCCCTCAGAAAAAGAAAACAAACCCAAAATAACCAAAGGTTGCTTCTTCTGCTAATCTAGGCTCAGTTCAAGGAATAACTTGAGTCTGTCCTAGTCTTCGAACAGATCTAAAATTACAATATCACACAGGCAAAAAAAAAAGGCAGTATTAAAAACACCTAGCTATTCAGACTTGAAATTCTTTACAGTTACAATCATTCACCTAGAAGAACTAATAATTTGACCTCCCAAGTCTATATGCCACATATTGCAACAGCTGATCACAGAGGAGCCAGCCAATGTTCTCTCAGAACTCAGCAATAACAAAAATCTATTCAAGATGGAATCACATCATTGCACACTGAAATCTCAGTCTGGGACTATACTTTTTTTTTTTTTCCATTGCATTCCTGTAGCTACAGAACAGCTGGGATAAATCTCTTGCCAACTAAGACTTCAAAAGCCTCACACCTAGTAACCATACATTCCCCCAAAGAGGCATCACTAAGGAGTATTAGTCTTCTTGAATTATTGAAGTCATCCAGCTTTTGGCCTCATGCCTCACGGTTACAAGATAAATGCTTTTAAAAATCAACCTGAAGTAGACTGTCACCTGGAAACGATGAATTCTTGCTCAAGTGCACACAAATCATGAATGATGAGGAAGAGGCTGATTTGCTTCAGTCAGTGAACATTAAGGTCATTGTATTCAGCTGACTGCTTACTTTGCTGTACCACTTGGGTGCCTGCGCGTCTGATTTCTTACACTTTGGCTGTCGAGATGCAAGGATGCGATCTCTCAGTTAACTGCAGGTGCAATTTATGCACCGACCTAAATGAAGTCTGGTTGCAAATGCCTGGCTTTTAAACTGCTGTGAAAGGTCTAAGGATTATGAAGGGCAGACATATAGCTAAGAAGGCAACTTCTATGTTTTCCAGTACTGCCAGGATCCAGCGATGTATTTCATTGTGAACTTGGTTTCAAATTGCAATCTTCCGCCTGGTTCATTGCTTCTGTGTGTGACCCTCATTTCAATAATCTAATTTCCTCCCCAGATCAGAGCATCAATTCTAGGGGAAGGGCCAGATGCCTAGCAAAGAAACAACACCACTGTAAGCCAGACCATCAGGATTTCCACACAACTCCATCCACATCAGGCAATGGAGACTCCCCAAAGCATGCCTGAAGGAGAGGGCAGGCATAAGGAACAAAATGTAAGTGTGGGTTACAATTCTACTGTTAAGCCTTTAACCCTTGGTAATCTGCCACTTTGAATTCCCCTAGTAACCCCTTTGGTGGCAGTGCCCATGACAAGGTGGAGGTCTGCAATATGAGATTTAAGCAAATGACTCAAAACGCTTAGAAGGTCTGAGGCACCAGCTGGAAGATCTCAGAGGCAGCCCCAGAATGGTCCAGGCAGGAAGTCTGGGGCAGGTTTAAACTACTAATTTGAACACACTCATAAGCATAAATCTGAAATGCATACACAGTCACTGGTTTGGAAAAAACAATTTTCTTTTCTGAAACTGGTAAGAAGGAAAAACCCTGTGTTTATACAGGTTGAGCCCTGTAGGCTGACATGACCTTCCAGATGTCTTTAAAACACATCACAAAGCAGCTGCTGCTGCAGTCTGTGAAGGTGAAATTTACTGTAGCTTGGCAGTGGTTCTTCAGGCTATCCAGAAGTCAGGACCTTAAATCCTACCAACAGCCTGTCACAGATGGTACAGCAGAGGGGAAAAAAGAGATTCTGAAATGCTGAGAGAAAAAGTAGGCCATGTAGTTGCTGATCATGATACAGTTTCCTGGATAGCAGAACTTTACGTCTAACATATGCTGCAACTCAATATTCCTCAACAAGTCAGAGGCCTCCATGAATTACTGTTAAATTTGCCAAATGCTCTGTGGTTCATTTCCACTACTAACATGGGAGACTGCATTAAGAACATGGTCAGGACACCTCCTCAGAGATGCTGTAGATTCACACAATATTGCATCTACGAAGGAGACATGAACGTGCTACAAATATATGCTCACATTATGCAAGAGAACAGATTCTACCCGCCCCATTTCTGTCAGCTAGTTTAGCTCATTTTACCTAAACCTCCTGTCTCTCTTGACCATAACTGCACCCTCTGTGTTTTTCCAGTGCATTAAAGAAATGAAACAAACTCAGGTACACCCTCTTGGAGATGCCTCTTTACAACACGTAAAGCTATATAACAGTCTACAACCATTTCAGTAGTGTCTTCTGGGCTTAAAATCAATTTTTTATTAATCACAAAGTATAAGCCTTAATTTGCTGCAGTTTACACAGATTTCTTTAAATGTAACCATTTCTATTCCTTGTGTCCTTGTCCGCATATGTTTTACACCACCTACTGACGTTAATACCATTTCCAAGTCACTCATCTCTGAGTGTGACACCCATGTGTTTGGCCACTCATCAGCATGTCTACACCACTCAATGGAGTGGATACCCCCAAACAGCCCCCACAAAGGCTAACTAACAAACCAAAGCACACAGCACAGTCACCATGCCAGGCCAGCTCCTGTGTTTGGGAAGGATGCTGGCCTGAGTGTACCAGCTGTTCCTCCCTCTTGTCTGCAGATTCACATCCTCCCCTTCCTGCACAAGGTACAGCCACCTCTCACAGCTCACTGACCTCACCTGTGAAGTCAAATACTCCCATTCAGCTGAAAATAACACCATTTTTCATGCTAGTATTTCTGGTGTGATACTGTATCATTTTTTTTTCTTTTTGGTGAAGTCCAAATGGGACTGCTAAATGGACAGATCCCAAAGCTTCATTTCACATCGGCTGTCACGGTCACCTCCTCAGACTCTCAGGATCTACCAGGCATAACGTAGACGCTCCAAAGCTGTGCAGCTGGCTCTAGGGCATTGCTACTGCTCAAGAGCATATATTATTTCATTCTTAAGCAAAGGCCCTAGTTATTTTCTATGTACACATTGCGATATTTGATTGAGAGGTGTCTCAGTCCCTCCTCCTCCTCCTGATCACATTAGCTTTCCATCTAACATTAAGATCCTGCTGTAGAGAAGCAATAAAGTAAAGGAAAATTATATTAAACCCTAAAGTAATTCTACTTTGATCATGCTTCCCAAGAATCTTGGCCAGTATCTTGGCTTTAAAAATATGTTCCAGTAACTCACTATTTTAAGCTCCTATGATACCAGAGACATGTAATAATTCACTGGGCAGAAAGCTTCCCACAGGCATTTAAATATTGAAAATTCTCATGTCCTAGATATGGTCCCTTTTGTGCTTTTTCAGCATGTGGTGCATGACCCAGACAGAGAGATCACAGCTAGAAAGGTCTTACCTCTGATGATCCCTTGGGAACTATTGCTACCTAGGGAGCCTTTATGGGTAAAGTTAGTTAGAACAAATCTAAAGCTATTCTACTCCACGTAACTGGCCTATGGCAATTGTCATAAAAAGAGAGCATAGATGTTCAGCCACAGGTCTCTTTGCCAGGCTGGCTTTAAGGTTTAATCATCAGGTTTCCACTAGAATGAAAGTTTTCATTTATAAGAGAGCTGAAATGCCAGGAAAAAAAAGGTACTTTACGAGACAGCAATTTGTCTTGAACACATGCAATGACCACATTGGTCCCTTCGCGCATTTTCTAATTAAGTTGATGGAAAGACAAATTACATGAATCTCTAAGGAAATAATAATTTAGAAAATCTGGATTGATGAACAGTTGTTAAAGCTATTTGGTTACCTAAGAACTTTGTGGGACTGTTCCGTATATCTATTCTGCGGGCTGTCTGTGTAACCAGGGTTTGAAATGCCTGTAATTTAGCAGCTCTACCCCAACAACACTGTTTTTTCCCAAGATATTATTGTATCAATCTATGCCTTTTTAGACAGGTGATATTTGGAGCCAGGTTGGAATCCTGTATTCCTTTACACAATAAGCTGTGCTGTTCCGTAAGCTACAAAAGCATAATATTCAAAGAAATAGATGTGTTTCTATGGCTCTACACAAGTTCCATTTATTTTCATATTATTTCACTACATTGGCATCTGCAAGCAGCTTTCATTGTCAAGATGGTATCCTTCACTATGAACAGCCCTCTTTGTGCAGTAGTAGGAAGAAGAGCATGCCAAGCCTGTGATGAATGAAGGTTTCCTCTTATTCTAAGTGCCATGTCAAAGGTTTATTTGGCACTGTCCCATTTCTAGCTTTTAGGAATATGTAAAACTTAATCACTGGATCACTGCTTTCAAAGCCCACTGTGCTCCATAAAAAAAATCCTTGTGTCCTTAAAATTACTCCAGATGAGACCCAAAAGAGCAGATGGGCTACATGAGCACCCTTGTTGGGGTAGGTGAAAAATATCCACAAAATAAATAGCCTGGGATAATTTGCTATGGCAAAAAAAATTACAGTAGTCTGAAGGTCAAATGGAATGAAAACATGGTTTTAATCTTCTTATTTACTTACAAATCACTGATATTTTAGGTCTGCTAAAGTCATTTATAGAGATTTTCACATCGCAAGCTGGCATGCCTGTTATATATTGACCTAAATTTACCTTCCATAATTTTGTGAATCCCCAGAATGTTATTCTACATGTGGAGTCACCAGCATCTGGGCCTGCTAGATTGTAAACCATGGTACACAGAGTTTACAGAATTCCAGTGGTTCCGAGACATCTATCAACAGCTCTTAAATATTATTATGTCATTTTCCCCCAACAGATTTCTACCTAGAGTAAGACATAGGCAGATAACCAACTTAAATCTCTGCTGAACTGAGGAAAAGTTAAGCCTCCCTCTCACCCCAACTTCGGAATCGACTCCTTTCATCCTTTAATATATACTGACTTAGTGCTTTTTCCCCAGCTACAAGCCTAAGTCCTTCTTCCATACACATGACCAGAAAGGTGGCTCTTCAGTGAGGAATATGAAATGCCTGTAGCCTGCTTGACCTATTCTGACCATTGCTAATGAAACCCATCTCAAGCTGGGTGAGCTCCCATTTTTACCGTTACGTACTAATTTTCTTTGCATCAACCTATTTTCTTAACTAGCACAGAGTATGCCATCTGGAGAAGACCAAAACTTACCATCCGATTCGGAGGCTGCTCTGAAAATCAAGTAGCTGCTAGGAAGAGGCTGTGTGATCGAACCAACATTTTCTCCCTTTGGGCCCTGGAAATGCACACAGACAAAAAGACGTAAGGCACACAAGATGCAATGGACTGTTCAACGTCTTTCTACCCTTCCGGGGCAGAGCGTTTGTTTGTGATAGGAAAGAAGGAAGGAGCAGATGGAGTAATTTAGAGAAACTCGTTAGTAATCATGATATTGCTGCTGGAGCTCCAAAGCAGTAATGAGCTCTGACGTAAATGAGACTTGGTCTAACCTCTGCTCAGCCCCAAACTTACTCTGTTTATTCAGATCCTCAGGAATGGAAGAATCTCATTCCTGTCGCTTGGGACAAAAACAGTCAAGTACTTGCTATTAGTCACCTCTGTGCAACACCTGAATGGCCTGTGCCATGTGGTGCACGTCTGTCTGCAGCCTGACACACTGGCAATAAAACACCCTTTACATTACACCATAAAAGTGGCAGAGCCCACACCTTGTGCTGTGAGTGCCTCTAGCAGAGAGGCAATGGCAGCTTTTCTGGAAGGAAGCAAAGGGGAAACTCCATCCTGAAAACCTATCTGTGGGGAAGGAAGAGACAGGGAAAACCACAGGCTGAGGACCAAGGTGTCCCAGCATGGGCCCATACTGCTGGGTTGCAGCTCTTCACCTCTACATCCAGACCCTTTGAGAACTTTTATGCTGTGCTGCCTGGGGTGCTGGCCATTTCAGGCTTTAACAAAAACAGGCTTTCCTTGTTTACGCTGCCTTTAGTTTAGGAGCTGTGGCAAAAAAGATTATAGACTCATAAACATCCTGTCACAATCTCTTCAACATGAGCCTCCAAGAAATGACTGCCAGGGAAGCAGAGTCCATCTTGGATTAGAAAGTTCTTTGAGCAGAACCACAGGTTCCTGCCTTGATCTCCTCCCTGTTTTCTCCTCTCTTGAGCTCCAGAAGATGCTGAAAAAAAGCAGTTCCTGTACCTGGTGAACACAGTTTCATATACTCCATGGTATGGAATTTATGCCACAACATGGCTGAAATAAATGGGAGGCCCTCCTCCTTCCTTGCCTTTCCAAAGTTACTACGCTTCCTCCAGTTCCTTCTCTTCCTCACTTCACAACAAACAACATGAAAGCAGGTCCTTTTTTAATTATGCAGACACCATGTCAGAAATACATACAGAGCAGAAAACATCACGAGTACTCTCATGACCACTATGCCAACTGCAGGGTGGAACAAGCAATTTTCTGCAGGATGCTCAAACACAGATTTCCTTAAGTTTCTAGAGAATACCACACAATGCTGAAAATCTGTAGGGAAATTTTTGCAGTTTGACTGTGATTTTCCTCCTTTATATGGGCCTTCATAGCATCCCATCCTGCTCCTTGAAAGAAGGACTTCTCCCTAGCATTAGTTTGTAAGCAGGGAAACTGTGACTACTGGTGAAAACTGCTCCTGTATACAAGTCTCTTGTAGTTAAATGGTGGTTTTCTCTGGATTTTTGGTTTTGAGTTCCACTCAGAAAGCAAAAATTTGGAAAGAATGAAGAGTGCAAGCATAGGACAAACATTAAATGGTATCTGTATCTACTCCATGAAGACGCAGTGCTGAGAAGACAACAGTCTGCAGTTTAGCTTCTCATGTCTACATCTGCATGGTTCTTCTGCTGCCAGGAGAAATTGGGGTCCTTATTACTTGCTTCTTTCTCCCTTCTCCTTTCCCACAAGAGGTTCACAAGATTAAGACTGTTTAAAGGCTTAATAGCCAGGACAGGCAAAGTTGGGATTTGATTAGCGATCCAGAGCAGAGCAGCTCAAGATATTGCTATTGACATTAATGCAATTAAACATCATTCCCAGTGGCATCTTTCCCTTCAGTAACTTGCAGCTGAGCAGGGCATTGGAGAATTGTCGGTAACACCATTACTTGTGTTTTCAGTCCAGAGGTTTTGATCTGTTGGAGGAAAAACCTTACAACAAAACAGTACAGATCCAGAGAACTGAAATTAAAAAGAAAAAAAAAAAGGAAAAAAGGAGGAGAAGGAAAGGAGGGGATAACACAAGGTTTTAACAGACATTTAGGCATGTGGATAAACACAAGAAGGACATTTCCCACAGAAAGAAGAGGAGAAGAAGAAAAGAGGCCATAAAAATAAAGTCAACATCTCAGCAGAGTAAATGAGGTTCTGTATCTGCACAGTAGAGATAATGATGCTTTCTGTCTCCCAGCTTTTGAGCACTGTGCCTGTTTAGAGTCTAAGACCTCCAAGACAATGACCATCTCTGACTAAAAGTGAATGTTATCCCTGCTACACAGGGACCCAAAGCTCAGCTGCAGCCTCTAGACAGTACAACTGAGAAAGGATTATCTTCAGATCATTCCTGTCTTTACATTTGATTTGAGACTCAAAAGGCATTATCAAACAGGGGTTGATTAGGCTTTGAAAAATGGAGTGGATCACACTGTTTTAGATAGTGTGACAAGACATCTAGTCTTGGAAAGTCATAAAGCAAAGCTTAAAAAAGAGAAGAAAAATCTCTTTTGTAAGCAGTACTGCGGGTAACTGTAAGGATGAAGATGAAACTAACTGTGCTGTATTATGAAGGAGAACAGACAACCATAAAAGAGCAGCATAAACCCATCACTAAAAGTTCTTTCTCTAAAGGAATGACTCAAAGCTCTTAAAATTAACAAATTTAAAATTATATATATTCCCACATTCAGCGGGTCTGACCCCGACTCATTTAGCACTGTAAATGCATGCCAGAACAACCTGCAGTCGATTAAAGCCTTCCCACACTACACTGTTCAGCTGGCTTCTGAGCAAGCTCAAAGGGAAATATGAGCTTTTCCAGGACATTTATTTGGGACGGTCAGGCAAACCTTGCCAACTGATAGCCCTACTCTCCCTCTGTAATCAAGAGGACAAGCACCCACACTCTCACATTAATTACTAGGCCAGCATTCCCTGGTGTCCTGCTGTCATCCCAGCAAAAAGTCTCTTCCCTGAAGCAGCGTGGGATCACACTGCCTTCACGTGATGGACAAAGTGCCTCTGCGGCAGTATTTGGATCATGCCAGGGAAGATTTTCTTACTGCTGCTTGTGATGCTGACTGATTTTGAGACCATAGTGTGTTTGGCCTGGGTTTATAAAGGCCTGGGCAGAGCAAAAAGGTAGAAGGTCTAATCCATTTGCACTGTGAAGGAGTTTCAGGCTAAAACACTCCAAAAGCCAGGGAAGAAGTGTATAATAAAGGACTGTCTTCTCTCAGGGATATGCTACTAAGATAGCTCTAGAAACCAGAGAGCTTTATAGGAAGACCAGTTCCCTGCTGCATGTATTTAGCTTTCCGCTATAACCAATGGTCTTACATCTTACCTACCTATCATTTGAAAGGCACCTCAAAATTTCATCTGGCTCTAACTGCACATCAAATTTAATTGTGTAACCCAACTATAAGTGTCTAGAGCACTGCTTGAACCAGACATTTGTTTCAGGGCTGAGCCCCACAGTTAGATCCAAACATTTGCTGAGGAGCCAGGCCAACATATACAAAGGTGACTTAGCTGGAAGTCTGCTATGTGAGTCAAAACTGGACCACCAACTCTAGTCCGGAAAATAACTGAAAATTTCACAAGCCATTTTAGCCAAAAGTGAAAGGTGTTTAGCCAGACCTTATTTCTGTCATGGCAAACAGTAACTTGGGGTTTCCCTTAAACTCAGGCTAATCTATATTTCATGAGAAACAGGCTTTCTTTGCACAGTTAGACATAACCAATTTAGATCAGTCTATTCTGCTCCAGTTGCTTTAAAAGAAGGCCATGAAATGACATAAAATGAAACAGTATTTTTAGCAGTTTCAGCCTTAAACTGTTGTCAGAGTGCAGACAGCTTCTTTGACATCAAGTAGTTCACTGGTGGATTTCTTCTTGATGTATATTTTGGTGTTCACCTTGTGGCTGAAAGCATCTATCACATAAAAATCCAGGCTGAACTCAGGTTTCAGGAAATATCCTACCATGCAGCTCAAATGTAGCTTTCTAAATATCTGTCTCAAGTGACTCAGAATATTACTTTGACCTGAAAACTCAAATCTCTTTGGACTTCCTCTAGTACACAAGTATTTCCAGAGATATATTCCCTTCATATTTAATATACTAATTCCTATTTCTGTCATATATTTTCTCAAGAGACACAAGAATTAGATACACATACATGCATGCAAATACATATACACATTAATAAAAACTCCTCTTTCTTTTGGATGATTCATTCAAAGGGAAGGGTACTCTGGCATAACACTTCAGATCTGGCTGCAATGCTACTTTTCACTACTTGACTGCAGTTTTGATTTTACTTTTTCACTACCTCTCCTGATTGTGCTTTTCAGAACAATTCAGTTGACCTGTCAAGTCAGAAGGAATTTTTTTGTTGATGGATAGCAGATGACTGGCAACCTTCTCAGGTGCGTGGTCTGTATTAAAAAAGCCTAAAAACTCAAAACTGAGTAAGAAGCAAGATAGCAATGAAATCTTTGGGACTTAAAGCAAAAGATCTGTGCATCTAGGCACACATTAGAGCTGAGCTACTGTCAGAAAATAGCAGCTCTTACCCCTGGTTGTTGAGGTTAATTTTAATTCTCTCCTCCTACCTTATTAAGAATTGCAAGACTTTTTATAGTGATTCTGTAGCTGTGTTTAAAACTGTTCAATTAACTGCAGGGATTGAGCAGGAGTGAGGCTGCTTGATCTACTCCCACAGGGCTTCCCCTCCATTTTGTGAGAACTTCTGATGTCAATGACAAATGCCTTCATCACTCTCATGTGAGTCATAGAATCACAGAATGGTTTGGGTTGGAAGGGACCTTAAAGATCATTGAGTTCCAATGCCCCTGCCATGGCTTTGGAACCTCCCACTAGAGCAGGTTGCTCAAAGCCTGGCCTCAAACACTTCCAGGGATGGGGCATCCACAACTTCCCTGGGCAACCTGTTCCAGTGCCTCACCACCCTCACAGTAAAGAATTTATTTCTAGTATCTAATTTAAATCTCCCCTCTTCCAGTTTAAAACCGCTACCCCTTGTCCTTTCACTACACTTCCTGACAAAGAGTCTGTCTCCGGCTCTCCTATAGGCTCCCTTCAGATTTACTCTGCTGAACACCTTGCAGCAAGGCAGTAGCTTGCAATGCCTTGCTGACACTGGTGATGTCTCCTAGAGAATTTATGTCTGCAATAACTCTGCTGAGTCACTGTTTTTAATGGGGAAACAAGACTTCAGGAACATTTAACCTTTCTCTTCAGGGTATCCAACAGATGCTGTTCTCAGTGCCTCTCAGGAGGCACTCAGATCTTCATCTTTGCTCATAGCCATTAGATATTTTTTTTCTTTTTGCCTATTCTTAAAGGCAATAAAAAAAAGAAATACAGCTCTTTAAAATTTGCAGGGAATTATTTCCAGAAGTGTGAGAAACTACTAATCATTTGTGTTACAGGGAGATGCAAAGGTCACTGCAGGATCTACTGTATGTACAGGAAGAGACTGTCTCAGCCTGTGAGCAACAACAGACTGAAGAAGAACTCAAAGTGAAGGAGAGAAAACCTTGCTATTTCCATTTCAAAGAAGAGAAAATTAAGGCAACCTATCCAAAGCCACAGTTTTGGGCAACAGTCAAGTCTTGAACAGACCACTGAGTTCCAAGTTCATTGCAAACAAAACCAAACCTCAGAGGTGTTAAAAAACAATATCAAATGATTAAAGAGTTCTTTGTCACTTTGCCAGCCCTCTTCCAGCGTTGCAAAAAGCATTTGGTGCTTTGTGGGTCCTTCTTTTGGGGAAGTCAGTTAACTGGATCTATTCCTCATCTCTTTTTAAGACGTAGGCCATAGCTTGATATAGCTTCCAGGTGTCTTTTTTCCTGCACTAACACGTTTCCCCTTTCTACAGTTTATGCATGCATCTATACACCAAGAATGAGACAACTATAACTAATCACAATGCAGCGTGTTCCTTTGATGTCATACCATGATCAAGCTTCGTTGTCTTTAATCTTTTTAATCTTTTTATGGAGATAATCTTTTTATCTAGATAATATCAATGCTAGACGATACTACTGCTGAGACACTTTGGTGATCAAGAAGAAGTTGTTCAATTCATTAGGATTGTTACCTTTACAGCCCAGATTGATTGATCCAAAGGATGAAAAAGTTTAAAACAGAAACCATCCTTTTTGGAGGGTCTCTCGATTAGCTCACAAGAATGGAGCAAGATTGTCCCAACCCACTGTCCATTCTTTGGTGTCTTATAGATCAGCAGCACTCCAGGTTTCAGAACACACCACAGCTTGGTCCAACTTTTCAGAGTCCCACGAATCTGGAGGGAAGCAGGGCAAGAACAGAAAGTTGCATTTATGTTGCTCCTTGAAAGAAAACGAGTATTTATTCAGCATGTATACAGTATTTCCGGTATGTGTTTCTCCTAAGGCCACACTATGATACACTTCCTTATGAAGATTCCCTGCATTATGCGTACAGTCTTAGGGATCTCATAGCGGAATCCCAGACCTTGTAAATCTGGCTATCAGAATCTAGTTTTCATACTTTTATTACTGGCTTAGTGTTAGCAGCTTGCTTAATTTTTTAGGCAACCAGCTGGCCCATGTGAGAGTGACTTGTTAATAATCATGGAGGACACACCAATTAGAACATTGCATAGAAAAATGTTACTGCTAGTCTAATTCGACTTGTAAGTCATTTTAATAGTGTTCTGCAAAACAGAGCTATCAATGGGTTTTGTCAAATACCCCATTTTTAAAAGCACTCTCTCCAGCTGGTTTACTTCTCTGTCAAGCTCAATGCACACTCTCTCTTGTATAGAAGACATTAAATCTGACAGCATATATTAAAGATAACAGCTTTAAGAGTGGGGAAGTTTCTCAGTAAGGTTACATTTTGCCTAAGGTCTTCTTGACTTCAACGTACATAGGCCAAACCTCAAGTCTTATGTTGGTGCTCTGTTTTTGTGGCCCAGCATCATTTGTTGCTGAACCAGATATTTCCAGCCACACCAAACATGCAACAGGTATTTTGAATTTAAAAAAAATCTCAGTATTTATCTATCACAAACACTAAACAGTATGGAAACATTTTGTTGCCAATGTAATTTCTCAATAAGCACATCTTTTCTGGCCTCTAATACTGATCGTAGAACAATGTTGGAGGTTTTTCACACTGGTCAAATGCAATTGTACAGTTTCATGAAATCCCTAAGTTATTTTTTTTTTTTTATTTTAAGAGCTATATATTTGGTGATGTTTGGAAATTAAGTTTTGCTATAATAAAAGCGGCAACCAATTCACTATTAGTTGAGAAGACTAAATGGCCCCAGATGAGGAGAAAACCAGCAGTGAAAGGTAACATCTCTCAGTGTCAATCAAAATTTGTGTTGCCACATATGAAGTTTCAGGACCAAAATGAGAAGCTGTCACTAGTTGAGCCTTTGCACAAGGAGAAATTACAGTTGTCATCAGGTCCAATATGTTTCATTTTGTGCTGTGACAACACAAAATCCAACTGTCAATAGAACAAGCTGTATCTGCCCATTTCAAGGCTGTTATTCTGCCTATTCTCTCTTCAGTACAAAAACATGTCTATGGGAAGAGATGTCCTTTCCTTCTTCCTTTCAGAGAGGAAGAAAGAAAGAAACATCATCACTTCCTTCTGTGCTACGCACTTTTTGAGACCTTGTTGCTACTTAAGGATGTGGGCTAGATGGATTGATTTAGGTTAAGATGAAAAGTAAATATTCCCCATAATTCCACTTTCACAGCAGTTATTAAGTCCAGCTTTACAGCAACTTCAACTCAAAATTATTTGGTCTCGCTTCACTCAAAGAAGTGCTAGTGCATAAGTCTCAGACACATTGAGTACTTCTCACTTTCTCTTTTCCTACAGCTTCAGAAGCAATGGTCTGTATGAAATGGTATGAAATACCTTCAGCCAATCTGCTGTGATCACTACACTGGGATCCTTCAGTGCGCTGAAGAGTTGCTTGGTAGCCCTTTTCTTCTCCTGTCTGTAATTTTTTTTTTGTACCTGGTTCAGAACAGAGAAAATATAGCAGCAGTAATCATGGCCTCTTTTGGGGAGAAAAGAACATAATGCATTAAGGACAGTGCTATGTATAGCACAGCTAGAACATGACCCAGCACAGGTTCCCCAGAAATGAGCACAAGGAAGAATAAAACATAACGAGATAGCAGGCATTTTCTTTGCTCCTGAAGTTCCACTAAACATAAGGTAACTTGGCTTTCCTTTGGGGGGAATGGAAAGAGGCTGAATACCCAGTCCTCCTCAAATTAAAGAGATTAATTTAATCCAAACCAAATTATTTATACTTTTGGTTTGGTAGACAAACAAGTGTTCAAGCAGTAATTTGTTCAGATTACCTAGACATACCCCTCCTAACAAGACCAATGAAGGATTACAATCCTCTTGAGGTGCTTAATGGCTCTGGAATTTAGGAACAGAGTGAAATAATTACACTGATTTGTTCTGTTTGCAGTACATAATCTAATCCCATATCTAAAGTCTGTAAATGCCCTTGGCCTATAATGACTCCTAGAAGACTCAGAGGCTTCTCTGGCTCTTGGAAAATGACTCAGAGTAGTTCCCAATGGTTTGTTTGGAAGGTACTACTTGTTTTGTAAAAGAAAGTCAGCTGATGCTGACTTGGCTGCTTTGCACATACCTTCAGTGTTTCCTTCTTCGTGAATTTGGCTGTGGGAGACACACACTCTTTGTCAGACCCATTGCAAAGCTTATATTCGATCTGAAAAAAAAAGGAGGGAGAGGGGAAACAGGAATGTGTTAACATGATGATGTTAAATTTATGCTTTAATGAAGAGCAGTTTATATCTTTCAGAAATCTATGAAAGAGCTGGTTGCAGATTTCAGCAGCAGAACACTAAGCAGTCACAGAAAATGTGTTTTCTGCAGTGCACTCAAAACTTCCCTTTTATTCTCATATTTTATTCTCATAGAAAAATTCCCCACCAAATTTTCTTCGTATTTCTCCCATGCAGACATTACTCTTGGTATAATAAAATAAAATGAAATAAAATAAAATAAAATACCAACCCCCCTATTCTTATTCCTAACTTTGAAAACTGACCACCTCTTTTTAGACTGGAATAAAAATTATGGGTAAGCTGTTATAGATCTTTCAGAACCAGACTTGATATTGGCAGTGACTGTTGCCCTAACTGAAATATCCAGAAACATGAGTGGGCAAGAAATGACCTAATCATGTTACAGATAATAGAGGAAATCATCATCATCTTGGCCTTGACAAGCAAAGCAAAAAATACAGTCACTTCAAATCATGTTTCATAGTGTCAGTGCTGTTTAAATTAATTTTCAGAAGCTGCAGATCTCATGAGTGTGCTGATGGACTGAAAAAATGCTTTGCTTTTGTTAGACATGGTCACAATACTACTGTTTCCAAAACAATGTATGCTTAGAGATTATAGCTCCCCGGAGCCCAGCTCACTACGAGAACCCCTACTTGGATAGGTAATGCCAGTAAATCACCCAAATCTTTGGTTAGTGGCATTAGAATTATGGTACAGTCTGGACTTTTGCTACTTTTTATGTTGTCTTGGGGAAGTTACTTTCTCTCCTTGCACCTCTTTCCCTTCCAACCTTTCATGTGTCTGATGCATTCAGACTGTGATTTTTTGGGGTCAGGCAATGTATCTCCTACTTATGCATGACAGTCTTATAAAAAAGTTCAGCCTGTGGCCACCCTGATTTAATGGGTATGACACAAAAATGAGCTGAACTAAGGAAAAAACATATCGAATGTAGTTCCCATTTACAAATTTGCTGCTATGATGTGAAACAAACCCACTGGGCTCTCAGACTCTCTCTCCTGTATCTCATGATTTGATGTAATCATTTTACAGCGCCTTCAGTTTTGAGACCCACTTTCCTTTTCCCTCCCAGTGACACAGAAACCTCTCTGTGAACATTAGTGTGAGTAGGAAAATATTTAATGACAGCCAGATCAATCCTTTTCACATGACTTAGATAAAAACACGCAAATGCATGACCAGATCACAGCAAACAGGTCATCGACTATATTTTGGAAACTGTGGGAGAAGCAAAAATGGGAGATAAGGGTCCATGTTCATCTGAGCAAACCTTATTCTGGATGATGCAAGATTAGAAATTAGGGCCAGAAGGTGCAATTTTGTAACAGAGCTAGGGTCACTGTAGAACCTATTACTTATTCTCACATACCTTTATGCCTTTATAGTAGTCTTTCACTAAAATCAAAATACAGTTGATGCTTAAGAATAAATAGAGAAATGAAAATTCTGTGACAGCACATAAAGACCAGTGAAGCCCCTGGCCTGACTTTCCAGTTTACAAGTCAACTTGGCATTGGATCCACTCAAAAAAAATGCAAGCTCTGGACTCCTGCAAACTATTCAATATTTGTAATTTTTGTTTTAATAGAAAGCTAAACCTGTCTCTTCTACCTGCAATGCAGTCTCTGATGCCTATTCTGTATTTCTGCACATGAGACTTCACTGTAAAAACACAGGATTTATGGTGGGACTGCACTGATACGACATTTGAGCAGAGAATTGTGCCTACAGGGTCTTTGTCACATTTCAAAGGGCAGTGGTAGCCATTTGGGAGATACTCTATAAGCTTTTCCTTATGAGGAAACATTTCTAAGTGCTTAAATGTCTCTGAGCAAGTATCCTTCAGAATTATTAGGAGATTATGCTTTCATGATTCAAGACGCATGTTGTCTGAAACTGGCCAGAAGAATTCCCTCCCTTTCTCCCAGTTAGCAGGGAGAATGTCCTGTCCTTGAGATACAATTATGAGCCAACTGTTTATTGGTAATTTCACTCCCTCCAGCCTGAGAGATCAGACACCGAGAGAAACACTGCGTACTGTCCCTCGTTAGCCCATGCAAGAAGCAGAAAAAGCACAGACGTCCTCGAGATTCCAGGAAATCCTGCTCAGGTGTCTGTACAGCATCAGGATATAATGAAAGCTTTTTGCTTAACTAATTAAAACAAGCTACAGTCACTTGTTGTATAGGCAATTACATTTTAGCACTTACATAAAGTATAAAACCGTGGCCCCTAAGTTTACTTGGCTCGAGGAAATTTACGTGAAGATGAATTCAGAAAGGCTTCCAACAACCACCGCAAACCATGCAAACCTGAGCCCTAAATCTGCTGCTCGTGGGGAACCAACGTTAACGCAGACAGTGGCGCTTTCACTGCTCTATGAGCCACACCTGCCTCCTCCTTGGATCTCTCCGGGTCACGCTAAAAATAGAACTAAACAACCACAAGGCTTCAAACCTATGACGTTTACACAGAGAGACATTGATTCTGCCTCTTCAGGAGAGCTGACTCGTAGCTCCATGACCAGGGACATCGCACGCCCGATGTCAGCCGATACTGCTCTGCATGTTAGAAAGATGCAGCACACAACAGTGTATGACAGGATAGCCTCCCCGTACACCACCATAGCCTTTAGGAGCTCAATAAATACAGCAAAACTTGTCTGAAATCATTACAAATCAGTCTTTCACTTGGTCAAAGCAGCTGGATTAACAGCCTTGGCGCCTGTTGCAGTGGGCTCCTGAACCACTGTGCTGCTTCCTTCAGGCGCTGCCTCCCCCGTGTCTGAGCTACGTCCAGACATGCTGAATTTGCTAACCTTGCCTGTAAAGGGAAACACAGCCACAGAGACAGTGCACACTAAGACAGGCTTAAGAATGGATGAGCAAGAAGCAGTAGTCTAAGTCCCTCACTGCCTGCATAAGACTTTCTAGGCGTGGGAAAATAAATATCTGTCCTGCCATGTCCCGAAAACTGTGACGTACCAGCTGTGTGACAGGTAGCGCGGCTTGCTAAAGTGGTTGTAAAATAACCAAGCTTTATGAAGAGAGAGAAAATTTTATTAAAACCAAGCCATGGACAAGTTTTCAGATATGACCCAGGACTTCTGTTTTCAGAAACGTGATACTGTACCCCAGTTACTTTTTTAATGAGGCAAACTGATTGCTTTTATCTGCTGACTTTGCTTCTTGTTACGCTGATGAAGCTGCACCATCACACATCCTTGCAGGCAATCATCAGGTCTAGAGAATGAAAAGCATTGTATTTCTGGGTTTAAAGTTCCTGCCTTTCCACAGGTGGGATCTAAGGTCCCAGGACTGCATACCCATAGGCCCCCATGCTGCTGATAGCAACGTACAGTTCCTCCAGGTTTAAGCTACTAAGTGACTTGAAGTAATACGATTATATGTTTTTCATGAATCTGTCTTAATAGTTTTGATTGTACCTCGTGGCATGTATAAGATTCAATAAATCCGCACCATCAGCTCTAAAGATCCCTAAGCCACAGCAGGGCCTTACATCACTAAGACACATCAAGAGCATTTAATGGTGTCCTTCTATTGACCTGCCTTTCTCAGCCTGGCAGAAAACTAAGAGAAGCCATTTGTTATCACAGCAAATCTTTCAAGGACACTGGGATGATGCTTGTGCAGGATATCAGAATCTGGCCTCCTCTCTCCGCAGCAATATGTGAGCAATATTACCCAGACTTTGTACGCTGGGAGGGTAGGGAACTGGTGTCCTTTTTAAAATTAAAAAAAAACACTGGAATATTCTGATAAGAAAGCAAGGGATGTTTTCCATATACTGGTTCTCATAATTCTAAGGAGGAAAGACTGTTAATCTGCCAAAAACATTTACCAGGGTATGCAGCAACACTTGCAGGGGTAAGAAACTGTTGTCTTTTTTTAGTTCTCTAACCAGATCTGTCCTTTCCAGGATGGAGCGATGACCTTGCTGGCTGATGATGAGCTGTAGTCTACTCAGACACATACTTTTTATCCCAGTTAAGTTTCTATTCCCTTTCATCTCTGTCATGTAGTTCTGGACATCCACTGCCAATTATTAGCAGTTATCACAATACCCTTACACTTCTGCTAGGCTTTGTAAGAGAGCATACAGAGTCCTCACAATAGTGCTATTCTGATCCTGTGCCTTTTTGGTGACTTCATTTCCAAGAGGAACCAAATCATTTCACAGATAAACAGTGTGTGATCAAGTCTGGTGTAGGGGGTGCCAGCCCATCAGCATGCCATGCCTTGGATAACAGCAAGAGGTATATCCTGTTGTTTAATGCAAGCAATCCTGTCTGCACAGGACAAACACAGAAAATATGTAATGAGAGACAAATAGACAGAACTATTCAAAATCAGAAACATTTAACTGTAATCATTCTCAAGCTGTGGTCTGCATGTTAACAGCAGTGACAGCTCACAACTTGCTTTTTTCTTCTTTGCATCCAAGTCAGAGAAAGACAAAATCAGATGGGAATTTGAAGGCAGAGCAAAAGTAGCTGGGGTCATAAGTTACGTTTTACAGAAGCAAAAATAGTCATCACATGGGAGACACGTCCTTGCTCACATGTAATTTCTCCAGTATCTTTTCCCCATGTAATTGCTACAGTACTGTATCACCTCAGAAATAAAAGAAATGAAACAAAAGTTCCTGAAGTAGTATAAACACTATGCAAAAGCTGGGTTTAACATTAGAAGTGAAGAGCTTCTTATTACCACTGTGAATATTCGTGGATAACCACATTTAAACACCTTTGTTTTCAATTTACTATGAGCAGTTCTTTTTAAAAGCTTTTTTCTTTTATTGTGAATTTACAGCTCATCCAAAGCACAGCAGAGTCAGTGAAATGATTCCTACTGACAAACAAGCTTTGCAGTAGGAAAGATTATCTTCAATTAATATGCTGCTTTACAGCAAGTTGAATAATCTTCACCTAAAACATTTCAGTTTGAAAAAACAAAAAAACCCCAAACTCTTATTTCAACAATGCTACAAAGACACAGCAAATGTGCTTACAACACTGAAATAGTACTACGATTATCACAGATTGAAAAGCCTGTACAAATAAGCAGCTGACATGACAGCAATATCTGAGTAAAATCATTGGTGAAATCCAGCTATCCAAGCAACTCCAAATATCAAGCTATATTACTGTTTAGTGGAATGTTTTGCTCCATTGCGTCAGATTATAGTAATTAAAGAAAAAGTCACAGACCTCATGGGATTTCTATTTGATCATTTAAGTGTGCCTTTCATGGGAAGAACGTTCTGCAAGTTTAAAATATTTAAAGAACATTTTAGGCGAGATGGGAAGTTGCACACTGAGAAAGATACTGTTTGACATGACTGATACAGTCGTAGCACTAAGCAGAAATCTGAAGCAAATCTTTGCTTTCTCCTCTAGCTATTGACACAGCTTTTGTTCCTAGGCTGAGTTTACACAAATGAAGAAAGTAAGCAAAGAAAAACAATTGGACTTCCAGCTTAAAATATGCTTTGCTAAGTCATTTAATAAACCATTTCGATTTTAGCACCTCCATTTACCCTCATCTCTCCTATACAAAACAGTACAGAAAGTAATGATGATCCCCAATGATCCAAGCCAACATGATAGGACTGTTGTGGCTTACCCAGAGTTATAAACTTTGAGACTTCATTTCTGTATGCAAACAGTTACTACTGTCTACATTCCCAGGAGTTTCAGGGCTTTTATGCACCTACAAAAGTTAGGGATGCTCCATGTTTCCTACCTCACAGTGCAAAATTCTCTCCCACTCTTCTATGCGATTTTCCCAGGACACTCCAGACTACATCTCTGCTCACTTGTGATCAGCTGCAAAGCCCACTATGGACAACAGTGATTACCCTAAAATGCTGCACAAGGAATTGAAGAAGCAAGTTGTACCTGAGCCAGATCACAGGAACTGAGCGTAAGTCTTGACAGAGACAACTAGCTCCAAAATAATTCCATCCACAACATCACAGCATAAAGTACAGTAATGAAAAGCCAGCAAGGGTCCAGCTAAGCATAACTCCACCTGGAAGGGCCAAATTCCCCTATAATGCTGTGCTTAGCACACACAGAGGGGATGCTTTGCTCCTGGACCTCCCCGAGGTGACTCCTGCAATGTCCAGATCTCTCTGACAGCCAATTCTTTGGTCTGCTGGCTAAGGGAGAACAGAAGGAAAGGTACCCTTGTAGGTTGCCATAGTGTTTTATTACTATGTTTTATAATAGTCCCAAAGGTAACCATGGCTGGAATTAACTCAGAGGTTAAGAGCACGATTCATGGATCTAGAAGAATGAGTTTGAGACAGCATATGAGTTGTAGCTTAAATCTCAAGTGATTGGTATGAACTGTTTCAAACCACTTCGCAGCTAAAATAAATTTCTAGCAGCCACTTAGATTCATTTTTCAGACTCCAAATCACACAATAAAGACTTGAACAATTCAGGCATATGGAAAAACTCATTCACGATGAACAAAGCAATCTAAGCTTTGCCCTCCCGTACGTCATATAACTATGCACGCAACAGCCACACTCCTACGATGTAATAATTTTAGACTTCATTGTTTCATTAGTGGGGGACTGAAAAGAAGGAAGCACCACCGAGCACCAGCTTCAAGATTTTTCCGACAATCCCTTAAAATACACTTCAATTTTTTATGGCCTCTGCTTGCATATCAAGAGACCCCATCTGCTCTCCAGCCAGTAGAATAAATAGGTAAGCACAGGAAGGGAAGAGAGAGAAAATGCAACTCTGCATACTGCAATAAAAGGGGCCTTAAAGGGTGGTAACAGTGCCGGATGAGGCACAAAATGAGAGAAGGGCACCTCCTGTCACTACCAAGCACACGTTATCCGTACTGCCTGGACGCAGAGATGACCTAGAAGCTTAGAGACAGTTCTGTGATACTTTCACACTCCACTATGAGCACTGGTCCCAGAAAACAAGGCTAAAGGACTCTAAAAATGACAGAAACTAATATGAGAAACAATCTGAAACATATAAGGTAGTATTTTTTTCCCTTGAAAAAGAAGATGAAAGAGACTCTACTTAAAAAACAAAATAGGAGAAAATATGCTGCAGGAAAGTTAGCCATGTAATATGTAACTGAACTGTGCCTTAAATTTGTTCTAATAAAATTTGAGGTGAGAAGCCACACCTGAAATCAGAAATATATATTGCTAAGAACTGCCCAAACACACTGAAAGCAAATGTTTCAGCGTTGAATATTTTACTGTCTGTACAGAGAGGACAATCAGGATGTGTTCACACCTCAGGCACAGACTAGCAGTCCATCTATGAGCACAGGGTAGTGTGGTTGCAGTTAAATGGCTTCACAGCTCACAAGTTCACAGATGTCTTGGTGTCTGTGAACCTGGGAAACCTGCAGCCTGCTCCACCATGCAGCGTGGGTACGGCCTCAGTGAACCAAATGTAGAACCGTTTCCACCTCACTGATGAAGATGCAAAACAGAAACACAATTAATCTGCCTGGGGAAATGGAAGTCAGAGCTGGGAATTCAAGGTCCCCTAAGCTCCAGTCCAGGGATCGAAATCACTGGACTTGCTTTCCTCTCCTTCTCATTACTGGGTGAAAAGAGTCAGTGTGGTGTAGTACATCAAAATAGCGCTGCTGAAGGAACATTGATTTCCAACAAGGTTTGTTATATGCCAAAAGAAGGGTAAGTATTCATGGCACGGATCTGTTACCTACAACATTTACTTTTGAATCCATTAATTAAATCTGCACACCCTACAGTTTGGTTTCTAAAAATTATTTCCCCTCTGCTGTCAGGAATCTAAACATGACCCAATTAGCGCACACTTTTTCCTTTGGTTCAAGTAGGTGGAATTGCTACTTATTTTTAAACTGAAATACTGTGACAGATCCCTACTTACAATTCTGGACAGCAGACAGTAAGGTTTCATTTTACAGACTTGGAGTTAAGTGAATGTGAAAAATGAAATATTAAGGAAACTCACAACCAGAGAAGAACAAGGTAGTGTACAACACAGCACGGCAAAGCAAAGTGAAATGAGAATGACAGGCGCTACAGCACAGGTCCAGTCTCTGAGGCAGAAAGAGGCAGAAAGCCTCTCAATCAAACATCGTGTGCCTAAGCAGAATGTTCAGGCAGGAAAGAAAATCATAGCTTTGGCCATTTAATACCCAAAGCAATTGTCTCCAACACTGTGAGCAGGCAAGTCGAAGTCTGGCATTTTGGGGTCCTCATATCTGGTTTTAGTCCACTGGTGTTTCAGAGCAATTTTTGACTATTGTAAAACCAAAGTGTGGCTGGTGAAAGCAAAGCCAATGTCCACATTCAGACTCCCATTCGTCTTGAATCACAAATCTGATGCAGCTGTTCTGTGCTGTGCGTTTTGTCTTACCTTTCCTTAACAACTGCTCTTGACACTGTCAAGGAGAGACCCCCAACTCCTCCCCGGTCACACAAAGCATGGCAGAAATCTAAGCGGGCACCCACATCTTCCAAGGGTGCTTCTCTTTCAAAAACACACCTGTAGAAGACTAAATAGCAAGAAGGCCCTGAGGCTGGGAAAACACAGCCAAGCCATGCTCTCACCCAGATACTTCTCATAAATACTTTGTTCAGTTCATCCTGCATCTCAGAAATCAAAGTCCCTTTTGGACAGAATTTCAGTGGTCTGACTTGTCCTGTCCAGAAAAAGTTCTTTTTCTTTACATTCCTAAGTCACTGGGAATGTAACATCACTCCTTGTAAGGCGTGCAAAACATCTGGCTTTAAAACAAAGCCCTGGATGCAGTTAACTGGTCCTTGGGCTTCTCCACTGTCAGGACAAGTGGGAGGCTGGGTTTCCATGAGGAACTCGCCTGAAAAAGCAAAACCAAGGTCTGTTTGCAGCTTTCCAGGTTCCAGCAATAGCAGAGGACAGGTACACGAGCCCTTGTTGCATACTCCCAAAGCTCCTGTCATCACCATCTCACTGTGCTGACCTCTGCCAGGGCATCCCGGCAGAACAACCTGCAAGCTCTAGGCAAGCACAGCCAAATGTATTTGAAGATGTGGAGCCTATTTTCATATATTATAGGAAATCACTTGTCTGAAGCTGCTTCTTTGTGTTACATTTTCATTTCAGCTGGTGTCATTTGCATTTTATAGCTTCATAGTTGAATATATTTAGTTAAAAATTATTAACAAGTCTTGCTTCTATTTCTAGTTACCCTCCAGAAACAGGGAGCTGCAGCCAAAAAAGCCCATAAATAAAACTCAAAGCCAGATCTAATTTATTAGGTTGATTCCATCTCTACAGGAAATCAAACCCAGGCACTCAGTAACTCCAGATGTAAAGCCAGGTTTTGAATACCCAGATCCAGAGTCTTCAGATCCAGCTTTACCTCTCCGTAACAGGCTGGATGGAAACATTGTGTTCAGGAAATGTTGGATAGTTGGCGTTCCTCTCCTGTTACACCAATTCCCAGAGCTCTCTCCCAGGATCTCGACTCACAGTTTCAGATGCTATACACTGCACAAAATATTACAGCTTTCTTTTTCAAAACAATTAAGGTTTGTGATTGCCTTGCTGATCAGGAACAGCAGGAGACACCTCTGCTGACAAAATCAACCTTTCAACTGTAATTATTCACATACAATTACACTGCCAAATGAGGCCCAAATAAACAGGGTTCTTGTATGGTAGGTGCTATCAAGTCAGAGGAAAGCGTGGGCTTTTCTGTCATCCCAACCATGCAAAACCACTCATTTTCTTTCTCCCAAAACATGCACACACAGTTCATGCAGGAATAGAAGGAGAGGCTTTCCCAAAAAGCAATTTTGTTTTTTTTTAAAAAGGCTTAAAAAAAAAAAAAAAGAGAGTAAGAATGATTAATAACAGCCTGAGAAGAAATGAAAGCAAGACTAGGGATGATCCCTATCCCACATCCCTCGTACCTTACTAATGGAGTTTGGAGTCTGTGGTGTCTCATCCTTCAGTGCCGAGGGACTGTTTCCTTCCACATCTTTTCCTGTAACAAATAAATGTGATTCAGAAACAGAGAAACTCTGCACGGAACTGTGGTTACTTATGGCCTTAGAAGGGCTACTGCTAACAGGAAGCAAGAGAAACCGTCATGAGCAGGAGCAGGCAGAGAGGATCCCAGAGAGGGATCTTGCAGAGCTTGAAGTAGCCTGGATCCACAGGCTTGGGCTATGCAACAAGTACTGCTTAAAAGTGAGGTATCAAAACACTGCGGTAAACCAACATGACGATTGCAAAGTCCAGCATATGAAGGATGGAAAAAAACAGAAATAAGGTTGCTTATGCATCCTTAATCAGCTCCCTTCTGTGTCTGCATTACGATGCAGTCTTTAATTACATTACCACAGTCTGTTCTTTTCTTACATATCCCATGCTCCATTCAATGCAAATAATAAGTGAAATTCAGTTAATAAGCAACTATTCAATACGTTATCCTTCTTGGTCAGTATCTGGCAACTATACACAGATGCACTTGATAGCGTGCTTTGTTTGACAAAGAATAACCATGATCATAAAACGTTACAGGAGATAGAAGAGCATCTAGACATAATAAGTAAAACAAAATGAAAAAAACCTGCAGAAGGTCAATGTCTTCTGACCAAGTCATTTGTTAAAATAAGAAACACTTTCAATTAACAAGCAGTATTTATGAACACTATAACTTTTTCCAATCATTGTAGAGATATATTTCCACTACTCAAGTATACTAAAATTGCAGTACATTATACCCATTATATACTAGTATGAGTGTGTGTAGTCCTAATCCAAGCAATAAAATGCAATAATAAATGATGTTCTTTTTGCCAACTGTAATCATGTCCTTACAGTAAAAGAAAGCACAGAGCTTCTATTAAGAAAAAGCCAAAAAGTAACATCTGATGAGACTAGCTTTTTAGTGTCAGAACAGTCATTGTTATCCAATTTCAATGTCGTTTTCTTCTCAGAATTGTTAGCAATAAGAGCTTCAGAATACTGGACACAGTAAAGAACCACTGAGACAGTGAAATATAATCCATTTGTAGCACACTGCAAACATGGGAACTCTTAAAAATATTTTTAAACACTGTGTGGGCCAGTCTTGGAAACAACACCAGACCCAAAACTAGGAAGGGAAAATCCCAATTCTCCTGAAGTCAGCAGAAGTTGTCACAGATGTGTCAGAAGCCATAATGTCTCCTGGATTTTTCAGAGCAGCCATTTAAGAAGCCAAGCACCACTAGAAAAGTCAGCTACAGAAGCTTACTAAAAATTAAATCTCTTCATGGTCATCTTCTCCACTTCCACCATGGGAAATATGAGAGAACAAGGATGTCCCAGTATAACTGGAACTGCAACTGTGCTACAGGGTTTCACTGGTAAAGAGACAGGACAAGAACCATGCCCTTTTTACAGGCATTAACAGCCAGTTTGGTGTCTCCAACTCTTAAATTTAAGAAAAGGCTTTGTGGGACAACTGATCCTAGAAGGTGTTCAACTTTCCACATGGTGACTAAGGGGGTGGGGGGGTTCAGAGGCGTTTCTCACCCTGTGGCACAGTCCTGCTCTGTGCCACATGCATGCAGCCATACTGATGCAGAAAGCAAACTCTTCCAAGCCTGGGAGAAGAAGGACAGCACGTGCATTGCTCACGTGGGGAACTGAAGCAGAGGAAGGACCTACGCAGTCAGATAAGAAGGTGGTACAACAACAGGGAGCCTGTATCTTAACCTAGTTTCTCAGCTGTCATTCCTCCCCTTGAAACACTGAACCCTAGATAACATACTCGGAAACCTCATGTCCATAGGCAAAAGAAAATCCCAAGTGGATAGATATTTGCCAGTCGCCTTATGCTACCATGACAAGTGGGATGGCTATAAGTGCTGCTGGGCATGGATTAGGACCTGTATCTCCATATTTTTTCTTCCTCTGATGGCACTTTCCTCTCTATAGCCCCTGCTCTCCCCTGACAAAGAGGAGGTTGAAACAAATTCACAAAGCCATGTAGCTGCTGCACTTGTTTCCCATGAAGAGTTTTTTCTGTGCATGTATGGGAAAGTAACATATGGTCTAAAAGTTCAAGTGAAGTTAATGGGAATCAGCTGCTGCCTGCTCCGAGGGAACAGCGTCTATTAGCATAACTGAATTCACATCCATTCTTTATTACGTCTCTCTTCTTAAAGAAAGCTTAACTCTAAGCTGGTATCCATACAAAAAGTCTGGATGTGAGAGATTTCTGCCTTCTCTCAGTACTACAGCTAAAAGGGTTTATACCCGAACAATGAGATTTTTGGTGCTCCTGAAGTTCTGGACCATCCTGCTCACAGGATATTATGAAAAATGGGAACATGCAACTGTTTGCTTTCACCGTATCACTTACAAGGATTTGTTAGATATGTTTATAGAGCAGCATATACTGGTTTCTTATGCCAAATATGTTAAGCCTCTCGGCACTTGTGCGGGAAATGTTGCTTTTTGGAGTAGAGCTATCTTTGCTATCTGTCTCAAGCGGATTTGCTGCAGCCATGCCGAGGGTGAGAGCCAGCCTTTGTCTGAAAAGCAAACTTCATTGAAACCATGTGCAAGTTTCTCAAACCCTCGCACACATAGTGAAGTGAACAGAAAGTCCAAAAGCAAGAGTCCCACCTAGAGCCCAACAGACATAGCCGCCTCGAGAAAATAAATAGGAAACCACATAAAAACATAAAAGGAGCTAAATATTAACTGGCTATGGAAGCTGAAGTTCTTATCTCCCTGATCAAGGAAACATAATGCCCACAATAGAAATAGAGCTGCATCTCTCCTGACTTTAAGCGCTGTTTGCCAGCAGGGCATGCAAAGAAGAGGCCTTCACAAAGTAGCCCAAAAGTTTTGCACCAAATAGTGAAAATTATTTCAGGAAAGGAATCAATGGTGCTTATGGAAACAACCTTCACCACATCATGGAGAAACACTCCACCCTTGCAGTTACAGAGCTGAATTACTGGTACCTTTTTTTATCCCATTACTGTCATGCATAGGAAAAACAAATATTTTGTTCCCTTCTAGAAGAGTAACTATTCCTTTTCTTTGGCTTTCTGTTGGGCATCAATTCTACAGGTACATTTGCCTTTCGTCTTTATAAAGAATGATACAGCAAGCATGACTGATCAATGGCAACAGGAAGAAAAATCCCTGGGTTATTAAGGAATTAATGATTAGTTCCACCCAGCACTATTATTTTACAGGCTTTCTGATAAAGTGTCTGTAGAACTACAAAACTACAAAATAAAATACAGGCTCTGATGTGTGGCAAAACTACTGTGAGCAAAACCCATTACTGCTATAAATATCAGCCACACAGCTCAATGTGTACACCAGACTGAAATTTAGTTCCATGTATCTGTCACAGTAAAATTCCCATTTTCATGAAAGTGCATCTCTGAGGATGCAGATGGGCTAATCTAAATTTTTATTTAAAGCCACTGTGTGATCTCACAGCCTGGTCAAAAAGAGATTCTCTAAAAGTTTTTTTAGCTACTCTCCCAATAACCTTCCTACTCCCTGAAAGAGAAAAGAAAGATTCTCTCCCCTTATTGCTATGTGAAAGAAAGACATGGGCAAGGATCATGAATTCATGTCTCTCTAGTTTGTGAACTTTCTATAAAGAGAAAATGTCTTCCTCAAATTTCTTTTAGTTACCATAATCATTACCATTTTTGTATGCAGACAAGAGGCAAAAAGTCCAAAGTGTTATTTCAGACAGTGCCCTCTGCATTTCCCATATGTTTCCTTTAAAAAAAAAAAGCTCTCACTGAACTGAATCTCCACAGCGCATCTTGCCTGAGGTGTAAAGTCTGTCACTCCCTTTTCACTGAATTATTTACTTGCACACCTTCATTGTTGGAGGGCTAATCCCAGGTGTTGGTTCTGTGAGACCATCAGCTCCAGCCACCTCACAACCCACCAAATTCCTGGCAGGAAACCACTGGGCTTTGCTGCTGGTGCTGCTCCAACACGATCAGCCCAGTGTCCTCATAAAGAAAACCTGCTGGTGTCAGGCAGCGGAACACGGGCCACTGGAAAAGCCTCAAGAACTAAGTTCATGTAAAACAACAGAGAAAAATGGGTGATAGAGAAATATTCATTATGGCTTATAGATGTGGACCTGTGGCATATCTACGGGGATAGCAGCATCCTTCAAAGGGACGGGAGAAGGTGGGGGGAAGTACATGAAGCGCAGAGGAAAATGAGGCAGAAGCAGCAGTGAAGGAGTGAAAGGAGAGCCTGTCACAGGAAATGGCAACTGAACGTGAAGAATAACAGTTACTTCTTAGGGGAAAGGTAAGGAAAACAGAGAGACGAGGCAGCTCTGTGGGGACCATGAAAGAAATAAAAGGAGTGAAAAAAATACAAGGATAGACAAAAGTTCAGACTCTCTGCAAGAAATCCCTTGGCTGAAGCAGTAACTTCTGTTTGCTTAAAAGGGATATTCTCTCATTTACAAACTCTCTGGCCTGTGCTCTCCCTTTGCAATACAGAAGGTGACCGCCCTTGCTGACGCCAGTGCTGGAGGTTGCTTGGGAGAACTGCACAGCAGAACAAAAGCTCCAGTGCAGCTCAAGGCACTTGTTCTGCTGAGCCCAGCAAAGGCTGTTGGGTCCCACCGCCAGCAGGGATCAAAGAGAAACAAGGCGATGGGGGAAGCTGCGGAAGGAACAAACTCTTCTAGCTACCTCCTCCACACCAAAACCCTCAACTTTCCCTGGTTTCTGAAAGATTGCAGCACTGAAATTCCTCTGTGAGGAAGTCAGTAACTTTCTAGCACTGAAAATGCTGGTAAGAGCTAAAGAATGGGTAAACCCTAAGCTATGGCTCTTTATCTCCCTGAAGCAAGGGGAAGTGACTACAGCCTGAAAAATCAGTCCTTCACCTCCCAAGGATAGCAGAAGTGAAACAGCTGTTTACTTACCACATATTAGTTCAGACTGTACTTAGGAGCAGCTAGCTGTTCAGAAGTCCCTACAGATTTAAAACGTATGACATTTTAGGTGGCCCATCTTCAGTTGTTTTCAATTTGATTACTGAAAAGGTTGTTGAAGCTTCCAGTGACCTCAGTAACAGCCAGAGTTAGTTGGCATTGCTGAAAACAGGGTCCCACAAACAGAAATATCTGCAAAATCAGAGGCCCTTGAAATCTTTGCACTTAAATTCAATTAGCTCAGGAAACCCAGACCTGGTTTTGCTCTACATTTGCGAAGCCCAGAGAGTCTGTCGGGTGTTAGATCTATATGAACACTGAAACCTTCTGAGAGATGCTATGTTCTCGCTCTAGATATCAGTGTTTTGAAAGCTCAGCAAGGTGCTGTGAGGTTTGGTTATTTAGCACTGACATGGCAGCTGCAAATGACAGCTCTACAAACTTGTGACTGTTCCCTGAAGCACTTGTTTACAGACTGGAACGGAAGCATTGTTTGCAGACTGCAATCAAGGAGAGACTTGAGTATTTACTGTGAACAACAAATTCTGAAACAATAAAATGAGCTCTATTTCCTTCAAAAAGGGTGCTAGGAAATTCAAAGCACAAAAAGATGTAAAGGGAATGCTTAAAGCCAATATGCCATTCACCGCAACCTGTCAAGATTCCTTGTACTTGTAGTGCCTGTAGATATTTACAGAACATTAACCACAGAAAGTCTGTTCTTTTAATATTTATCTTGGGCTCTAAATCTGAACAGGGAAGCCTGCCATTAAACATCTTCAAATGGGGCCAGTAAACCTTAAACGAGTCCAATGCGTAGGGTGAAACACACAAAGTGCCTCAAAGTGGAAGCACCTGAAAACGTTAGTCACTTTTGAAATGTAACACCATGCAGTGTTCAAACAGTTGTGAACCCCAACTCTGATGCCCTCCATTCTCTCTTAAAAGACAACAGCATCATGAAAGCAGCACTGTCTGAGATCCAGTAATACCTGTGTTGCAACAGCTTCTCTCTCTCTTTCATATTAACTTGTTTCTCTTTGTTTCCTGGCAGCCTGCTAAAATATCTTACTTGCAGTCAAGCACCTGAGACATGCTACTTTCTGCACTGACACACCAGAAACCAACCTGGGCTGAGTGGGTAGATGTCATTGTCGGCCCCGAAGAACAGATTGCGTGTCAGCTTGCGAGGATCAACCTTCTGAGGGGTGGACGAGGCCGGACAAAGGGAGAACCTGCGACGAAGAAAGTTCTCCTCCTTCATGGCATGAGCTGTGGGGGTTTTCTGAAAAGGAAAGATAGAAATAACAGTTCATTTCAAGACACAGGAAATCAAAGTTTCACACCCAGATGACTCTGCTGCTTCAAAGCCACCTAATCCTATGTAGTGTGCCAGATCTTTTTATAGAGTGCCAGAAGGCTATGCAGAAAAAGAAAGTTATATTAGTTTGAAGCTACAATTACAGATTTGCTGACTCTCAGTATTTGCAAACGGCAGAGAAGCAGGACGCTGCTCCTTGCTGAATCCAGGCGGTATAACACCTCCTATGTATAAGGGGCTATCTAGGATAACAGCTACTTACTGAGCCTATCCAGTGCACAGCAGCTAAAAGTCATTTTTATTTTTTAAAGGTTTTGGAGTCTCTTTCATAAATGTAACTCCATTGGTATCAGCTGAGTTACACCACCTCCGCAAAAATTAACATTTAATCTGAGTTGTATGGAGGAGGACCAGCTGCACTGGCTGCAGAGAGCAGCAGAGATAACGCCACTGTCACTCCCGCCCTTACTTCCAATTACAGGACATATAAATAATTTTGGTTTTCTTTAAAATGGCATTTAGATCAGCTTTGCAGTTTGATGAATAAGATAAACCTTGCTGCTCTGTCAGAGTAACGGACAGCATTTAACTCCCCAAAAGCTTCCCTGCATCCCTGTACAAGAGCCTGGTGGTACTGTGCTCTTTACTGCCACTTGGCTAAAGCATTAGACTATCCTGGCTGGAATTAAAGGTTTCTTTTATAACCATCCAACAAGCAGTTCTTTCTCACCCATTACAAACAGATATTATGACTGTCTCCTTCCTGAGTTACAAGCTTCATTCTCTCCCCATGTGCAGCCAGAGGCAGGGTTCGTGCTAGCAGGAGGAAGCATTAACCCAGCCTTTGAGTGGGCATGACAGACCACGAGGTCCGTGGCTTCTCCAGGGGACAGTTACTGCAGTAAGAAAAACCCTTTAGGATGGTGCACGTTTTCTGAGAAGAGCCTCCAAGTCTTCCCATATCTTTTAGGCTACTGGGAAAGCAAAGGGGAAAAGTTGCCCAGAGTCACGTTGCAGTTTGGGAGGGCAAGACCAGCATGCATGTTCGGTGACCTGTGTGGCACCGGGTGGAAAATGGGCTGATTAAGGGCTAGAACATCCTGCCCTGCCCTTCCTCCTGCCAGTACCACCGCAGTGCTTGCAGTGGCCCAAATGCCCCAACTTAAAGGGAAACCCTCAGTGGCCTCCTGGAGCTCAGCTGAGACACTGTACAGGGGGATGACTCGAATGTGTCCCAGTGTGAGAAACTCCTCTCCTGTGTTTTATCTCAATTCTTTTCCTCCACTTATCCCGCTAATCCCTGTAGAAGGCAGTCCCAATGATTCAGATTTTGCATTCTCCCCCCATTTATTTACAAGCTGGCTGCATCGACTTTATAAATTAGCTGTGATTTACAAGGTGAAAGAATCTACTCCTTTCCTTCAAGAGACGGCCTCAGTGCCCAAGAGGCGCTAAGTTTTGGTTTTGAACTAAACCAGACTGGACTCCAACAATGAGCTTGTGTTACTAAAACTACTATGGGCAGCATGTCTTTCTGAACCCAGCTCACTATGCTGGGATGGATGGGCCTTTAGATAGGAGGGTCTGTAACATCTAAAAAGGGGCCGATGGCTCGCAGCTGGGGCTAGCCTGAAAAAAGGACTCCCCAAGGCCATGCAAGTGCAATTTGAAGGGGATGCGTGCCCCCTGCTGGGCCCGCATCATCCACAGAGGATGAATTAAGGCCTGTGCAATGCTCTGAAGACATGACATTCCCCAAAAAAGCCCGACATGTTTTCATCTCCCCTGCCCCGTGAAGTGGCTGTAAGACACTACAGATTCAGCAGCAGCGTTTCACCATCACCACCCAACTCTCGGTGAAAGGCTTTGTGTTTGAACACCAGGACACCGCGCGCTGGTTGGGGCTGCCGTGGACCGACCCCTCACACGGCACCTCAGGCCAGGCTGTTTCAGGCCGATGACACGCGATGGCAGCCAGATGAAATGAAGCGGCTTCAGCGCTTTCCACTTACTGCTGCCCTGCCTCCTGTCCATTCAACTGCCCCACAAAACCACCCTGCAAATTCACACGCAGGTTCAGAAAGCCCCCAGGTTCCCCTTGCAGCCAATGACATCTCTGAAGCAGCAGGTAACTTAGCTACCTAACATTTGGCAATGTAAATAACCCTTTTTTTTTTTTTTGCATAGACACTCAGTTGCATACAGCTGGATGGGGAGAAGTTGCAAAATTACAGCTAACTTTAAAAAAAAATTAAAGAGAGAGAGGACAAAAATGCAGCTGGTTACGTGTCTGAAAGCAAAATACTTAAAAATAATCCAGGTCTAAATAGCTGGGTTTGGAATGCTAACAGTGAGCTATTTTCTGCCCTTGTTCCCAGAAAGGCCATCTCAACTCTCCGCCTCTGGAACTGCTTGTAAGTGGCTCAGAGGAAAAGCAGATCTGTGGGGCACTCTCCCCCAAAAGCAGTGATCTGGTGACGCCAAGCAGATTGTGCAGGAAGGTGTTCAGAAATTCCAGGTCCATCCAGCGGAAAGCAGGCTGGGGAACAAGTTACAAACACAAAACATCCGTCCATCCAGCTCTTACTCCCTGCTCTCGTGGTGAAGACTCACCTTGACAGTGTAACAAAAAGGCTGCATTCACAAGATCTTGTCTCAGCAGTACCTGCAAGTCTCATCAGTGGAGAACCACCAGCCAGCTGACACGTTGGTGGAAAAACCCATCCAGACATCAGAGCAAGAGCAGGCTGTATACCAGGTTCAGACATACCAGAACACAATTTCTTTCAACTGCTGCTATTTTTACTATGCAGATAGACCGACGGTCTAATGTTTCCCTCGCCTATTATTTCACACTATTCAACCACGGAATAATTGACAATTATTGTGCTGATGCTCTCTCATTCCCGCACAGGCTTGATGGCAAGAAATCTGGACGCCTGATTCAACTGGGAAGAGCCACTGGGCTCTTCAAAGGAAAAACTTTTGCCAAGTTCGTAATTTGCTCTGGCTCTTCTCTTACCTATCTTAATACAAACTTGTGGCAGCAGCTCATATCTTTTTGACCACAAAAATCAATTTGAGTAAGTTCCTCTTAACCGGGTCCTTTTTGGCAGAAGACTTCCCGTGACCGAAGCTCCCCAAGAAGCAGCAGTGGTGACGTGTCTGTCTGTCAGACACAGACACACAACCATGCAACACACTGTGTCATCAACATCCCAGCCTGTTTTTCAGAGACACATCTGACATTGCACTGCTCCAGCTCATGGGCACAGATCCTTCCTACATTTGACCCTCATCCAGGCTCTTATGCTGTCAACATTTTCATGGGCTTTACTCCAACCAGAAGCTGACAGAGGCAGAGCCTCTTGTTCAGCGCGTTACATTGCGTACGTGCAGTTCAACTTACTTTTCCTTTATTTCAGGTGAAAGAGAAGAATTGTTGGCCTGCAGTTCATTCCCTGAGATTGCACCATCTTAGATTACCATGACATTTTTTCAGAAAAAGGCTGAGACAGACAGACTCAGCCTACACAATTTTACCTCATTATGCAGTGCAAAGTGCAGCACAAAATCATGGGAGGTTTTTTTTTTTATTATTTTGGGTTTTTTTAATACATCAGACACATTTTTCCTTGGTGAGAGGAAATGTAGTTCACACTACTAAGATTGTATAATACACCTGAAATATTTGGCTTTGTTTCCGAAAGATATCTCTCTGTGTGTCTGCACCTGTATCTATCCTGTTTTATCCTCCTTCCCTCCCCTTGCCTTTTTTACCATTGGCAAAAGTCAAGGAAACCTGACAGCCATTAGAAAACTTGGAAATATTACCTTCTTAAAAATTACATGAAAATCAATGGCTAAAGAAAGGAGAGAAATTGTATTCTTGTCCTCTGAAAGAAGGGCAGTACCACGAACCCAGCTATTACCAAGCAGCAGTGAGCAGAACAGAAGCCACAAATCCGTAAGAAAATGAGGTTTCATTAGCTCACTTACTCATAGAGCTACTTGTGTCTGTCCACAAGGGACTGCCCGCCCAAGCTGGCTTCAAATTACATATAGTTTATGAGAGTTGTAGAGGATGCTGAACAGTAGGTGCCAGGGGCAATTTTCCAAAGGGATGCAACAGGAATGTGGGAGGTGTGTTCATTGTTTTTCACAACAGGGCTCTTTAGATGCCTAAATAGTCCAGCCTCTGCCTAGAATCACCTGTGAGAGACAGGAGGGTATGAAGGCTTCCAAGCATATAGCCTTGTACTAAAGCTACTTTTATACTACTAATGTGTGATTATCTAGAAAACATATACAAATTCACTGGCGATGAAGTATCTGATAAGAAATAAGCAACCATAGAAAATACACTTCTAGACATGACTGATTTTGAGCCTCCGATCTTGCATGGCTGATTTGAGGACAACATTGTTGTTCTGAAACCCAAACCTACTTCTAAATCAGTATTTCGGAGGTTACTTCAGGATACGGCAGATCCTTCATGGAAACCAGTTCCTCAGGAGGTCAGGGAATAGAGAGAAAGTAAAAATAAAAATTGGGCCAGAATTGCAGATGGCCAAAAATTGCTATTATGTTACCAAACCACTTACACAGTGCAACAAATTTCACCCACTGCTCCTGCATTCCCTCCAAATCTGGCAGATGAGATGGAGAAACGTCTAAGAAAGACAGCATGTCTTGTTTTGAAGACGTCAACTGATGCAGAATCCATAAGCTCTCTTAGGAAGCTAACCTCATTGCGAAAAATCTTCGCTCTAGCTCTTGCATGAATTTATCTGGTTGTTAGTCTTGGTAGACTAAAGCACCCCGAAGTTTGCAGCTCACGTCATTTCTGGCCTTCTATTCTGTGCTCTTGATCATAAAAATGACGGAAAAGTAATACAGAGGGTATTGACAAAGCCACTAAACACAGCATTTTTCAGGATTGCCCCTTTTGTGTTGACAGCTCTCTAAGCAGCAATGGGCTATTAAATGCATGCTGTTTGCCGGAGCTTAAATAGGAATAAATAATTCAACAGCAAGAAATAAACTTGTCGCTAACCCTGTCTTTGAGACCACTTTATGTTTTTTGAAAACCAAAAAAATATTGCAGATGAAAGGTCTGCATCAAACCCCCATGAAACACAGGGCAATGAAAGCAGTGAATTTAACAGGGCGCAATTGTCAAATGGGTCTTTCACTCCCAGGTGGCTCAAGGAACAGTCAACCAAAGAGCAATGGGGCAAGAATAAAAGTTATTTCATCAGCAAGCTGCCTTTTGCCTTTGAAGCAAATGGGAACTGCCAGTGCTCTCCTCTTCTGGCACCACGTAGGGACTAATACATTCACAGGTGATCAGTGTGGGTGCAGAGATGCCTTTCATGCAGCTGCTCTGCATTTTGAGTCTTTTGTGTTTTCTGGGAAGATAGTGGCAGCTTTCAGAATCGGGCCCGAGGCTTCTGGGGATGGAATTTTCCTGCCTCCATCTTCAAATTTGCTAAGTTCCTGGTATATAATTACAACACAGCTAAACACTGTGCAGACATCATGCTGCCCCTACCCTCTGCAAACTGGTGGGTAGGTTGGTTTGCTTACTCTCATTTCCAGCATTTTAAAATAGATTGGAAAGATGCACATCTCTATAAATAATTAATTAGGGGTTTCATATAGTCAAGATGGCTGTGCTAGTTAGGGGGTGCTCTTAATTTATTCAAGGCTTGTTTCAAACAACCTTTTCTTTTTCTGGTCACTTAATATTTCCCAGAAATCAAATTAAACCATATTTTATATTCACAGCAGTCATTCACTCCAGAATCTGCATCATTAAGGAAAATTAAAACTAAAGGTACTGACATTTCCTCATTCAACTAACCCTGAGAAGGTAAAAATATCCTGAATGAAGAGAAGGCAAACTGTTAGCAGATACATTTCTAGTGATTACAGTCCTAAGTATTCACAAGGAAAAATAGCAGCACAGATCCTCAATAAGGGTAAATTATTAGTTCAGTGGTGTACTGGTGATTTACAACAGCTGAAGAACTACAATCAATTCAGAAAACCTGTGAAATCCGTTTCTGGAAGGTATTCCTAAAATACCTATTTATAAGAAAGGTAATTGGACAACCAACCCCCTAAGAAATAAAGAAATACTAAAAAATAAAACCTGATACGGTGAAAGATGCCTGTGCAGGCAATTGTTTTCTCTACCTAATCCATGTTTTTTGGTTAGGGAAACACACATATTACAGCTGACACTGAATGCCTTGGGCTGTCATGCTGTTGGCTGGAACCTGAAGCAATGAAGCTTCACAATGAGTGTCAGCTATTCCCCAGAATTATTGGGGTCATCTATTTCTTTGTGTTGCTGTCAAGGGGACCTTTCCTCTCCAATGGCGTTCCCTGGAATGTTCCTCCAAGACCATGTGGTGTTCTCCCGGATCCCAAACCAGCCCTAGCAGCTTGATGGAGCCCCCCCCAACTCTTTCAATCCTTCACGTGCTCCAGATGAATACACTGAAATGCCGGTACTGTAGGAGTGCTCCAATTTTAAGGACTGCCATACCCTCTGCTGCAAGCCGTATCACTCAGCTTGACAATCAGTCCAGGCTGGAAAAAGAAATAACATGGGTTGCTGAAGACACCCATCTGCAACAAAGGAACCAAGTTACAGAAAGCTAAAGCTACAGACAGCTTTAAGATTATATGCAAGAGGAAGGTTTTCTCTCAGCTTCTTTGACAAGCTCAGGATCGTGGCTACTTCACCCCTGCAACCTAACTCAAAGCTCACATGCCCTTCAGAGTCCTTAAAGCTGCTGTCTCATGCTGTTCCTGTGGAAGATGCCTACCACAACCAACCCCTAAGAATCTGCTCTTGCTCTCTCCAAGAACAGAACATCCACCTTTTTCTATCACCTTCTGCTTCTCTGCCTGCCTTTTCCTGCACTGGGCAGTAAAAATTATGTAGTAATCAGGAGAAAAAACTTTAATTCCCTGTAAGATGTCTTGATTAATGTTTCCTTTGTATTCAGCAGAATATTTGCAGCTTTAGGCACACCAGCAGCACTTACACGCATAATCTTCTCACAACTAATCTCTCTCTACAGTGAGCGTTATGTACAAAGACCACAAACAACTACAGGCAAAACCAGGCACTAAATGCCTACACTGAGGAAAAAACATCCCAGATAATTCGTTTTGGGAATCCCTATTTAACTCAGGACTAAGAAATTTGAAGGTGGGGTCACAAAGGGCAAAACCTTTTTATTTGACATGTAGGAAAACCTCCTCTTCAGAAACATCTCTGGTTTGGATAAACATCTCCTCTGAGCAAACACCAGACCATCAGTAAAGCCATGTTGTGTTTGGAAAAGGGATCACTGCAACCTTATGGCTTAGAAATGGGCATTGCAGTAAGTATTAAATATACAATCCTCATGTGGTTTTTTTGTCTTAAAACACTTGCAATTTACTCTGTAAACATTATGCTACAGATTTCTTCTGACTAAGAATATTGAGTGGGTCACCGAAATGAATGCTTAATGACTTTTATATTCACCTCCTCTGACCTTTAAACTGTAAATTGATTGTTATGCAGAAGGCTATTAATTTAACAAAGCATATTAAATTTCCCACTAGCACTGAGGGGCTTCTCCTGATTTAGTAATTTCACTGGTCTTTCCCCTTGCTAACTATGCTGAACATACCTCACTTGCTGTAATTACAACTAGTACATCAACATTAATTATTTCCCCAGTAACGGGAGACGCGTGCAGAATTGAAGGTTTTACCCGTCCTATCAGAAGGATGAGAAAGCCCCAGCACTCAGTGAAAGACAGGAGCGAGCACCTTTCCTGCAAACCTTTCTCTTAGTCCCTCACTTTATTTTCAGTAAATCATGCTTTGCATAGTCTCCTTCAAGCCCCGATTCCTGAAGGCATCTACTGAATAAAGCTCATGCAAAGGTATTCTCTTGAAGCACCAATCTATGCAGGAAGGTAAGGTGCTTGCTTTGAATCCTCTTCAGCCCTTTAATCCCACGTTCTAATACACTCAACTGAAGACAACCAAAAGGTAAATCACAGCTAAGTATACATCAAGCATCTGAATGCTTATCCATCTTACTGAATTTTTATTTCAAGTTTACTGATTTGTTACTGATATCTCTAGTCGGCATTCTTTTAAACAGGAAAACAAAGTTAAAATGCAGATTAGCAAAGGCTCCCCACCAAACCACAAGGTACAACCAACCACACGTGCAACATATATAAAAACCTGCCGTAACAGATCACAACTGATCACCTGATTCAGTTCTCATAACACACTAGCCAAGAAATTCTAGTAAGGATCCACTTTGAAACAAACTCAGGAACCTCATTTGTGCCTCTAAATTTGTTTCTATCCAGAAATATTTATATATTTCTTTAAATTAAAGTTTCATATAGATGGCAGAAGGATTCAGGTGGCTATCACAGCTGCTTCTTGGCAATGAACTCAAGGATGTTGGAGATATATTTACATACAAATTAAGGTGTAACAGCAACTTAGGCACACGTACATAAATTACCTTTGAGCTAGCTAGCTGCAGTAGGGCTAAGAGTGTGGCCACAGCAGTAAGGCATGCAAGGCAGGCCAGAAATTCCAACTGAGAAATTGGGCAAGAACCACACGGCCAGATCATTCTGAAATCTGTGCTGATGCCTGCTACTGAGCAAGCTTGTTCAAGTCTTCAGGTAAGCAGACATCAGCCACCATCACACCTCACCTGCAATACAGACGACCCCCGAGTCCCTGCTGCTTGCACTGGAAGTGTGGGCACAGCTCCTGGCCAGCCCACAGTGGTTTGGCAGCTCATGCCTGAGCCAAAAGGCAACACTCCCTTTGACTTCCACACGTGCAAGGCTCAGGCACAGAGAAACGGTATTAGGTTAGGCACTAAAAAAAACAGTGTTAAAAGCTCTGAGCTAGTTAAGGAAATAAGCACTCCGTTATGAATTTCCATATAAATAGTATTAGGTACAAAGAAGATTGGACATATGACAAAAAACGTCCACCTGAAGAGCAGATCTGAAGTCCTCTGCTTCCTTTATATTGCTGTTATTAATATTGATAGCTCATCAACCAGTGACAGCTTTTGTTTGAGGCACACTGTGAACACGTCTCCAAGCCTAAGCATTTCTGGAAGCAAGTCTCTGAGTCCCATGAACTGTATTAATGAGTTGCATAACTGTAAACCACGTCCACCTTTGACACGTTGAGCTTTCCAGTAATTATCCAGAACTCAGTACACTTGCTACTTGGGGAACGGATATCCCACAGCCCCCTGTGCCCTCAAGTTTTTATGCAGGTTAATTGTTAGTAATACCCTCTGCTGACCTCCCATACAATCCTTTAAAACTGTAGCTGACTACCCAAGAGAACAGCTTTTTAATAACTCAGGTTTTTTAGTGGTACCCGAGGGGCTAGAGACCCCAGGTTGCGGTAAGGGTCGCCCTGATGGAGTCACCACGACCAGCCTTGGGAAGAGGGAGGGAGCCTGGCCCCAAATGGCACCTGCTGTCCCCACTGCCTGCAGGAGGGCTGCGATGAGCACAGCCCTTCGCAGGGGGCAACAGGATTTGGGATAGGCCCGGGGTGGTGAAGGGGTTATGGTATCGGGTAGATGGAAACATATATGAGAAATTCATTTAGTTGCTTTAGCAACTCTTGGAGGTTTAAAGCCACAGCAAGAAGGCATCACTTTGGACAGGTGTGCAATTACATCATTTACAAGCAAGCCGCATCTTCAAGGTCCATTCTTGCCTTGATATTTTTCTTTTAAAAGAGCATATTAAAGAGCATCATTACAGCCTCATGCTGCTATCTAAATCAGCTAATGAGATCATATTCCCTTTTAATGGAAGGATCCTACTTCAAGCTTTAATGACATTTAAAAAAAAAACCCCAGACTACAGCAAGCCTCACTGATGGCTTTCTATGATATCCACCTCTGCCTTTATATAATTAAATCTAGAAAAGATTGTGCCTTGGGGCTACACACCCACCACACAATTACGAGGAAATACCAAGCTAATTTTAAGACCTGCTTTCATGCCTTATAGTGTCCTCTCCACATTATTCCCTTGTTAGTGAAATATTGTCCCCTTGGAACAAAGTAAAACAAAACCAGACTTACATATCAAGTCCTGTTGAGCCATTTTCAGACTCAGGCTCAAAAGGGAACTTTTCAACACGGAAGTAAGGCAAGGTTAACGGCAGGAAAGGATGTTTACAAGTCAAATAAGAGAGAAAACAAAGGCTGTTGAATTTCACAAAGATTTCCCAGAACCAGTTCCAGATTGTTTATGTCATGAGCATCCACCCTTCCAAACACATGCTCATAAAGAACGAAATGGACAATCCTAAATGCCAAGAATTTTATATTAGAAGTATATTTCTAACTTGACCTCCTGTATAAGCAGAAACTATATTTCCACTCAATGTCTTTGATGCCAAGCCCACTAAATTATAGCTGACTTGGCTCATCTGCTTCTGAAGAACAGCTAAGCAATGGAAAAACAACCACATCCCATGGTATGGTGCTCCAATCATGCTGAATTTTCCGCTCTTCTTCTTGTCAGATTCAAACGGCTTTGTAAACCTCAGGGGCCTTCACAAGGAGGGCTGAATAAACAAGACCAAATAAATTTTAAGGAAGTGTATCTATTTTTGAAAAGAACCTTATATGCCCCTGTTTAGCTTTTCAGGCTTTTGGGCACGGTACTATACCAAGATCTGCTGTACAGTGGTTTAAATTTAGCATCCACCTATACTTCCTCTGATACAGCCACTCTCCCTGAAATTCCACAGGAAATCAATATACTATGCATCTTTACATAAACTTCACTGTTTCTCAGAGATGAGAGCATCAAGCTCTTCCTTCAACAATAGTTAGAAGATGGCACTGCAGTTATTTCGGTCCTAGATTTTTAATTAAAAATCTCTGTGGGAGGAAGGAAACTAGACAACTCACAAAGAGCATTTAGGGTGGAATTTATGCTGTGCTAAATGAGCCCTAAGGACTCAAACCATGCACAGGCTGATGCAGCACACACAATGAAACCCACTCTCAGCCTCACTTCTCCAGCCGAAAACCTTTCCGCACCTACCTCAGTCTTTCCTTCTCTCCCAGTTTATCTGTGGCTTAGCCGGTGAAAACAAGCAGAGCGGACAAACCCTTTGCATTGGCGTTTTCTTTTGATTCAGCTTTAGGCATGCAGGTGAATGAACACACCCACATCATACAAATTTAACCATGCATTTGTCTGTGCTGATCTCCTCCTACCTGTTCAAATAATATTACCCCAATATTTTTTTTTTGCTGGTGACTGGTCTGGTACTTGTACAACTGTCCCTCTACCAGATGCAACTGTGTCCATGGCAGGCATAAGCCAGACAGAAACTCTTTGTGTGAGTTATCAGCCGAAAGCTGAAGCCCTGGAGAATCCCAGCAAGAATGCAGTTATGAAGGAGTGTGCATTTTGCCTCTGAATTCATTTCAATGAAAAAGGAAGGTCCCCAAGTGACTTAAATGTGCTCTGTAGTGATTGCAAGCTTCCTTTTTAAAAGCATCTAATACATTTCAATGGTAATCAGTTGGAAACACCTGATACCGAAGACCTGAGTCACCTTTCTCTCATATTGCTTTTATACTGAAATAGTACCAACGGTGGCAGTGAAATTCCTCCTTGCTGATGCCAGCGCAAGGTGAGGCAGGATCTGGCTCCCCATCTCGTGGGCAGCAAACCTCACAGTACAGCTCATGACGAAAAGACAACAAATCTGAAAGCCATGGAATGCAGGAAGAGGATTCTTCTCATCACTTTAAAGCTAACCTATACTGACACCAGCTTTTTTTTTGTCACTGAATGGAAAGATCCAAGCAAAAAAACTCAAACTGAAAGAAAACAGTACTGCTGCGCTACAAACTCCTTGCTACAAGCACTGACAACTGGAAATACAAGGGCAGTCGAAAGCACCCCTGCCTGGACGGCAAGCACTAACCACGCGGCACAGCACCAGCACAAGGATGTCTACGCCAGCTCTGGCATTGCCACAAGGGAGGGAGGAGAGCACAAAGGAGGATTATGGAGAATAAGGGGCACCCGCAGACCCCCGTCTATAGATTTATGGCTCACAGTGACCTTCAACAGCTCCATGTCCAAAGTGTAAATGTGGCTTTAAACAAACAAACAAAAATCCCTGCCTCCCACACAAACATGAGCTGAGGCCTGGCACAGAAGGAAGATGAGGTCCTCAGCGTCCAGACTGGTCCTGGCTGAAAGGAAGCCAAACACAATGCAGCCGATTCACAGCATTTTCTTTATCGCAGTGCTAAGAGCAGCCAGACAGTGCTTTCCAATACAAACCACAGCAATTTATCACAGAGAGACAGGAGTTAGCAGGAAACACTCCCATTATCTCTGCTTCGAAAAGGAAGCAGCGAAGAGAATAGCTAAAAGGTGACAGACAGATTTTTATGAGGCTGGACTTCAGCCCTGCTCAGGGCTGACTAGCTCATCTTTTCCACACCAGAAAAAAAGCGATAGCCTTTGGCTGCGTGGGTCTTACAAAACAGGAGTTAGAGCTGCTGCACTATGACTTTTCAAGACAAACAAACCAAGACAAATGAAAATATTTCAATAGCAACTGTGCTGTGCCAGATCCCCAGGCTGTATAAATCAGGGAAGTTTTGTGGCCTCCTTAGCAGGATGATGCTGTCTTACAGCGGTGAGTGAAGGACTGGGCATCCAACAGGCAGGAGGGAGGCAATCTCAGAGAGACCCCCAATGCCGTAAGGAGACAGCGGAGGAGAACGAGAGCCCATGGTGCTTTCTGACAACTACTTGGTCTGTATTACAAAAGCAGGCTTCAAATTGGTTGCTGCCTACAAGCTCCAAACACAGGCGAGTTTATAAACACAAGAGCCCAGATGGAAAAGATCTAAAAGGTTTGGGAGGGTGACAAGGGAAGGAATAAACAAATATCTCTGAAATGAAGTAAGGAAGCGCTTGAAATGGCAGAAGGCTAGATGGTCTGTACAGACTTTGTGGTGCCTCTGAAAGGTACAAAACCTTTAACATCCCATGGCTGTGTGCACATCCCAAATTCCCCTACAGCGCATAAACACAGACTGCTATTCCCAGCTGCCAGTAATAAATAGTATTGCCCAACCATTAGCAATCAGTTGGCACAGTAACCAAAAGTGTTAGGAACTGTACAAACACGTAATAAATAATTGCCCCTGCCTCAAAATGCATATTGGGTTTCTAACCATTGCAAGCAGTGCTTGGACTCAAACATATTTGCTGAAGAGCAGCAGACCACACCAGCTACTGTCTGAGTGAGGCAGAGGAAACTAAAGAGCCTAACATTTTAATGTTCTCTCCTTGATCAGGTCAGCTCCTTCAGTGTCTTTCCCAGCAAAACTAATCTTCTGCTGCAGTCATCTCTTCATCTTTAGGGAAATGTGTAAATACAGATATTAATGATTTCTCTCCTGTGCAGCTCAGAACACATCACTTCAGACATCAGTGATGCAATTGCTGTAAGGATGATGGGGTGTTTTATAATGAACAATTTAATATCTGGTTAAAAGCGGAGGCGAAGAGACAATAAAAAGGAGCTTTTCAAAACTGCTCACCAATGGATTCTGTGGATTCCTGTGGGAGTGGGACTAAGCTGATACTGCTTCTGACTGTCGATCTCATAAACTGTCCTGATTGCAAGACTCACTGCCAAGAACTGCAGGTAAGGACCCGTCTGATGCCTCTGCCTCTCCTTCCAGGGCTGCCAAAGTTGCTGGACTTTTTAAGGAGAAAGATCAGCTGTTGACAGCCTGTGGCTCCCACCAGATGCAAACAGAGCAGGCGTGAGTCAGCCCAGGGAGAGAAGTAATCTAAACCAGCAAAAGGATTGCCACAGATCACTTTCCTCCTAGAAAGAAGCAGCAAAGACCAGGGCGAGCTGGATGCTAGGCTGGGTTACAGCCCAGCTGCAGGTTTGTCCAAGGTCAGCTGCTTGCACTTGACAAACACAGGCCAGTTTTACTGACTGCTGCCTGCCTGTGCCACCCCAACTGCCCTTGTACCACCCAGCCGCAGCCCCAGCCTGCAGGCAAGAGCCCCAGCCCGCTCACAGGAGCGACCTCAGCCACCGTTGTCGGAGTCACAGGAGTCAATGAGCTCAGGAAAAAATCAGCAAAGCTTTCCTCCCTGCTCTGCAAAACGAGCAACTTGCAGTTCAGAAAGCTGTTTCCAAAGCAGTGCTCACTCTGGAGGTAATGAAGCCAAGAAACGCAGCATTGAAATGGCACTCACAATAAGCAAAGGTGGGAATTAAATGAGATGGAGGTGACACTAACTCACAGGAGGAAACTATTACGTTCTGTGAACATTTATTTCCCTCAACAGCCCAGCAAGGCAACTGTGCCAACAAGTAGCACGACAAAGCGTGTTCCTTCCAGCAAAGCTTTGCAGTCCCCTAATGGCACAAGCTTCTCCTCATCACAGACTCCTTTACCTCACGATCACCTGCCTTAAAATAACCTCTTATCTTGCAGAAGAAAAGGGTCATATCAGTTTGTTTACTCTGTGGTAGAAGAAAACCTGGAAGTTTTAGTTAGATCCCATGTTTCCAGACACCTGCCAGTCATGTGCAATTAAGACAGTTCCTCTCCAGAAGACCTTTGCCTGGTGGTGGCACTGCTTTCCCCCAGTTACTCGGAATAGGACGTGTTTCCCACACTAAATGTATTTCTCCTTTGCCTGCAAGCACGAAGAGCCTTTCCTACACAGTTCTTGCTACAAGACACATTCCAATCATTTAGATTAGCAGCAGTACGGGGAAAAATCCACCAATAAACCATATTTTGGATTATAGTATCTGATTGGAATTTTTTTAAATTCTCTCTGTACCTGTTGCCTGTTGATCTCCAGACTGCCCAGCCCTGCCAATGACTGAGGTAGGTGACCACAGATACGAATGCCCAGTATTTCACAGCCACCAGGCACTCACTTTTCAGTGCCACAAGTGGCTTTCCAGGACACAGATTTTCAGCGTTGCTAGAACACCTCTATATTTCCCTGCCAGCTCAAAGGCACTTCCAAGTAAGCATTACTGGAATTTGCATCTCTGCCATGGCCCTCTTACATTGCCAATATCTGCAAATAAAAACAAAGGTCAGTAACCAGTCTGAAAGGGAATAAAATCTTACATACTTTATTTAAAAATAAACTACAGCCATGACTCGCATGACTCACAGTCATGACTTTATAGCCAACACACTGACCAGTTCTTAATTTCTTAATTGTGAATACATAATGATGGCAACACTAAGTCTTTCCACTGTTCCTCCAGTCACAAAGACAAGATTATAAATACAGGGCATATTCAACACTGGCTTGTCAAGGAGTTATTGAGGCAGTCTGCAGACCAACACTTGTTCTATACATAATTTTGCACCGCTTCACCCATGCTAAATTACAAGTATTATTTGCTGGTATATTTCCACCAATACAACGAAAGTGTGGATATAGTCAGAGCCAAATAAAAGTGCTCGATACTGGAACAGCTTGTTCTCCTTTCCCACAGGGGAACAAGCTACGCTGGTATAAGCATGTTCATACTGGCATACCTCAATTTGCACTAGGGGAGGGTTAGATCAATGTTACAGAACGGTAGTTAAAAGTAGTGCAACTTGTTTACATAGGCAAAACCTAATTTTGTAGAGGATTTGCTCCTCCTGATCTTGAAATTGCTACTAAAACTCCTAATTCTATAAGCATTCTGGACAGAGTGCAGAATTGGGCTGATCAGGGTTTTTGCTGAATAAAATATACCACAAATCAATGCAGACTGCTGAATAATAATAACAACAACATAAGGAGGAGGCACACTTTCATGTGGGCTCTCGCTAATAAATCCTGTTATAGCTAGGGTATTCCGTCCCTTTAGGTAGGTGAGAAGTTACCCAAGCTGTTTAGCAGCAAAGAGCAGTAAAATGGCCAACCTTGCTATATCAGACCAAATTCCTGACAGTGTCAACTGATGAAGCAAATCACAGGATGCCACTGCCACAGCTGCTTCTAGCAGAATTCAAGTCTCAAGGGAGCTGAATGCCTGTGTTTCTGAGCAGACAGGCAGAAATGCAAATAGGGTGTTCAGGTACTTCTAAATCCATCATAGACAATTCCCGCCAGTCAACAGTTCCCAAAGCATAAGGCTACAGATGTTCAAAGAACCCACTACATTTGCATGAGGCTGTGTCCAGCCTTAGAGGCAGGGGGACGGAACCAAAGAAAGAAGGGGACACTGAAAGGAGGGGAATGAGACGTGAGGGGAGAAAAGGAGGGCAGGTGAAAAAAGAAGAGACTGAAAGGAGTAAAGAAAGAGTCTACAGGAGAGGAGATTTTAAAGAGCTATAGGAAAGTAGGAAGACTGGGATCAGTCTCGAGGAAGGAGGAGAAAAGGACACTCACCACAGTGCTTGCTGTCTCAGACGCCAATCACTCTCCTCTCCCATGCGAAACCTGCATTCAGAGCCACCATCCCTACCCCAGATCCTCACCACCTGCTACGTGCACAGAGGCTTTCTGGTCCCCTCCTGGATGCTACACTCCCCCAAACTGCAGATCAGGACAGGACTCAGAGAAGACACCCGCACGCAAAGCCTCTGCTCCAGGGGCACCTGGCAATGAAACACACCTCCCACACACTGCCAGCACGCTGTCTACGATCCCAGCTCTCCCTCGGAAAATCAGAGCGACTCTCTAACCACGGGGACTGTGGAAGAAAATCCTGAAAAGAAGCGCAGGGTGATTCAACCCAGCGATATGTCCAAAGAAAGCCTGAAACAATAGCCCTGACGGGTGTGATCTGCCACTGTTTGGGGAAGTTTAAACTGCAATGCCCATCCACAACAATTGAATTGTCAGCTCTGTTAACAGTTTCATTCCTGATCAAAGCAGCCGGGCAGCACTAAGAAAATCAGAGCCAGTTGCAGCCACTTATCAAAGTGCAAAAGCAATATTTAATCTGCAACTCTGTGACAGACTCTATTCCTGTCACATAATCCCTCATACTATTTCTGTTTCTTTTTTGTGGCTTCTTGGCACGCAGAATCACTGTGCAATCAGAAAAAAAAAAAAAAAAAAGCCAAACAGTTCACTCTCTTCTGTAATTACTCTGTAAGGAATAAAGTAAATCCTTGCAACAGTGGGCTGGTGGTGCTGGAAATCACCCAGTGCATTCTGCAGAGGGCTCACCTACACTCGAGTTTGACAAAGATTTCTCAGCCGATGCAGCTGAGCACAGTAAAAGCATCATTCCCCGAGCTGCACAGAGCCTAAACCCGCCATGGGGAGGCAGGTTTGCCAAGCCCAGGCGCAGACGTTAGGCACACTAGCACACTATTACCGCTTTAGCTTTAAAAATAGTCCAATAGATGTTGCTAGTAACAGTATCCCATAGTGATTGTACACATATTTCAGTAGGCAAGCATGCTTAATTACAGCCCTGCTTCTTCCTGCATCATTCTGCATTTGGAAAATACCCATGTTTTTCCTTTGTGGGTTTTCCCGACATTGCTAAATTAAGTGATAAGTACAAGACACACCTCGGCCAAAGCTTGCTCCCAAGGCTATTTGTGTTGCTGCTGTTCTCTACAGCATGTGCTCTTTCTTCCCTGGCCCTCACGCTCTTACAGTGAAGGAAGAGTTTTGCAAATAACGTCTATATTTGCTGGTGTCACCAGCTGCAGTGTATCAGCCTGTGTCTCTTTGTATACAGTTTTACAGTGACTTGTCTAGGTTTGTGTCAGATTCCTCCAAGACATCTGGCATGATGTGACTTAAACAATATGAACTAAAAAGCTTTGGAAGAACTCCCACTTGTTGCACTGATTTCTCATGAATAACTGATATTCAAAATGATGGAAAATTAAGATGACAATGATAACAGTAACAGTAAGAAGCCAGCATTTCCAAGGTATTTTACACCATCAAAGTACTGTACAAACAAGGATTAAAAATGTATGCATAAACACCACCGTTACACTTGACAGTACATAGTTTGCTGAAGCTGCAGTGTCTGTTGAGACATGAAGATCTTTTATTAGATCAGAAATTGCAGCTATTTGAGACGCTGTCGCTGCGGGAAACTGTTGAAATCATTGTGGGAGGCAATGCTCATGTGTCAGGCAGCACGAACACCACCGGGATCCTAATGCCATCACCTTGAGAGGAAGCAACACACCCTGGCAGGGCCCCTGTGCAAGGAGCGATGCTGAGGCCAGGGGTCCACATCCCCTCTCCCACGAGGGGCTGGAAGAACCAGGGCACACAGAGACACTGCCTACGTGTCTTGGGGTAACCAAACAGAGGAGGAACTATGTGGGGTACACGCTGTGCACAGGAAAGAGTCCATCCTCATAAGAAGGCAGAGAAATCCTGCAGTAAATTCTGGCAGGACGTGACACACAGAGTGGAAAGTAATTTTTTTTTTTTTTTTATTGCACGTACCACGGTTGGTTTGGGCAGGGGGCACAGTAAATCCACCCAGCAGGTTCGGAATGAATTTGAAGAAAAAGAGTCACAAGCAACTGGCACTGGAAGGTGTCTGAGGTCTCCATCGAGACGATGCAGGCGGGCTCCTGGCTGGGACAGACACCCTGAGGCCATGCTAGCTGTGAAGGCACAGGGGATTTTTGAGGGGACATGATACAAGCAGTCACCAGGAACAGTTTTGTCCAAGAAAAAGATTTGATGGTCTCCGAATGTCCCTTCCAGCCCTATGTTTCCTTCGGTTCGTAATTCCCCTGTTGTCACTGCCCAGCGCTGCAAAGATAAGTCAGTCTTTCAGAACTTGCTCAGGCTGTTTGGCAGCAACACCAGCAAATTCAACAGTGCCACGGCAGGTCACCTCTGAGAGAGTGGGGAAGTTTTGAATAGGTAGATGAGGAGGCAGCTCTAAGCATCCTGGACTGAACTGAGCTCTGTAATGAACCACTAAATGTTACAGCAACCTGGAGAGTCCCCACAAATAGTTTTGGACTGTGGTCTGCCCTTGGCAGCCATGATTGTCGCTGGCTCCATGCAGGATGTGAGAATCTGGAGAGGGGAACTGCCGCTGCATTGTGAGCAATGGGACATCTACCTCTGCCCTCTCAGCCACACCAAGAGGAAATTCTCAACTTTCTTCCCAGAACAAGGCTATTACGCCTCTCTTCTAAGGTGTCCTGCCTCTCTCTTACACAGCCTAGTTCAGCATTAATGCCATAACAAAAGTAATTTCTGCAAACTGGTATGTGGTTGCTTTCTTGCTAGCTCGTACCACTCGGCTGGACTTGGGTCAGTGGTGACTTGCTTGGGGTGGAGAGGATCAGTCTTAATGCTTCTTGATCTTAAAGAGACTTGCTTGAAAGTTGTTTTTCCATGTGCCTGGTAATCACATTCCCACTGTTTCTTTCTTTGTGCTCTATTTCTGCCAAGCAACAGCTTCCTTCCTGTACTTGGAAAAGCATGTCAGGGTCCCCAAGCTTATACCAGGTGATTTTCTTTGTAAGTTTGGCTGGATTGCTTGCCTTCTCAAAAAGCAATCAAAACACCTTGATCACCAAAAAACCCAACAAAACTACAACAGTCAAAATGACCACTATTAATTGCTGCTAGAAGAAGGGCACATGCAACTTTGTGTTGCTAATTTAACAATGTAAACCCAGATGTTAGAGCAGATTCCCACACTTAAAACCCCTCTAAATTCTGACGCTTACGAACAGTCAATGGACCGATCAACTTACAACTAGAAAAAAATTGAGCTGGCACCTGGATTATGCAAGGAGGTTCAGGCTCCCACGCAGCAGCTCATGGTCCAGTAACGAAGCTGCTTTCAATGACAACACACATTGGGAAGAGCTTGTTAACCTATGTAGGAAAATCTCAGCACCATCCCGCCTCAAAGTCTACACTTGCCCTATTCCTCTGGGTATGATTTACTCGGCCAAAGACAATGCCCGAGTAACATAAAATACAGCTTCTTCCTATGACTGAAGTAGCAAAGGCCCAAAGGTACCTCCCTCTGTGTCTTCTGATTTCCTGGAAAAAAAGGCACACCTTTTTCCTTCAAATCCCTCTGAATCATGGAGCGGAGCAGACGGGCAGCCTTTAACCCTCTTCTGGCCAGGCAGTGGGTCGCAGGCATTGCTGGGGGAAGCTCCCTACATCCCTGCTCAACCCTCCAGCCCCAGGAGCCTTGGCCATTCCAATGATAGCCCAGCACAGAGATGCCATGAAGTCTTCTCCAGCAGCTCTGGCAAGGAGCGAACAACTGAGTCAACCAGCCCTTCTCCTGATTGTACGGTCTTCACAGTATATTTCTAGCTCTAAAAAAACCACAAACCAAAGCAAACAAACAGATCAGAAGCAACTTCATTTTCTTTTACATTTTAGACCTGGAATCCTTTTGAAATATCATTGAGGAAGATCATCATCAAAGAGATTTGGGCTTTGCATTTTTCTGTGGTCGCAGAGTGAAAACACACACATATTGACACAAAAGAAACATACTGGCTCTACAGTGCTGCTTTTCCATTAAGTAAGATAAAGAATAGGCAGAGGAAGAACTGCTTTCTGGTGTACGCCTGGCCACGCTTTCTCACTGCTTCCAGACTCCTCATTAACTGCACATTTTCTCAACTGCACATTTTGGAATGACACAGGCCAGCTCTTGGTTTTTAATAAGACTAAACCATGCTATATCCAGACTTTTGATAAAGAAAAAACTTTTGTTTCTAAATTGCTATTCTCAAACATTCCTACAATATCTTTCATGCTGCACCATCTTGTGCTATTTTCAAACTAAAGTGATTTTTTGAACCCACTATAATTCATCTGTTTTCTTAAACTGCTTCCAAGCGCTCTGTGAACAGGGCCAAGTCTTAACCAGCTCCCTATAATGCCATTCAAAAAAAAAAAAAAAAAGAAAAGGTCTAGAAGCTAGCATCACATCAATTTTCCAGAAAATACATCTTTTAATGCTATAGTTTAAGAGAATTCTAGAGGTTGTGCTACTGCCTTTACCAATACATCAGCCAAATCAATCTCCTGCTATTTCCCCAATTCCATACGCTCATGTCAAGCCTCTCCTATATTTAAAGTGGCTGCCAAAGTTTTTATTTGACATTCAGACATATCAAGACAGCTATAGGTATAAAACAGAGGCCACAGAAACCAAATAAAGTTCTGACAAGAACTTCAGCAGTAATGGCACTTCACACACGAAGTATAAGTTATCCCAGTTCTCTCACTTAGTCGTATTTTTCCCAGTTGTGTGTGATAACAGCCTGCTTCTGCGGCTTCACTAAAGTCCCTCCTGATTTACACCGGTGACAAGGAAATCGGCGTGCAGACGTGGCAGCACAGCACCAGGTGCTCCTGGCTGCCCCAAACCACAGCTGGGAGAAGGAGCTCCTCTGGGAAGGGTCTGCACTCTTGCACTGAAACTCTCACAGCTTTGCTTTTGAGGAAGCCCTGGGTCACACAGAGCAGGCTGGAGATACGCCAAGCCTCCTTTATTATGCTAACAGTCCTACATGCTAAAGAGTGTCTTTTGCCTAAATATCACCCTTTTTCTGTCTGCAAATTAATAGGGCCACAAGAAGTGGGTTATTGACAGTAGTGAGGCATGCTTGCTGCTTTATGCAAAGTACAGCTTTGATGGGATGCTGCTTTTCACCAGCAATACTGCTGCTGTCATCGTTAGCTCATGTAAAGAAAGTAACCTTTCTAAATCACAGCACTCACATTCCTGAGGCGTAATAGAATTAGCAACAGCACCAACCCCATAACCAGGTTTGAAAAGGTGACTGTGGGCTTTTCTGTGAATGCAGTCCCCTGAAAGAATACAGATTCAGAACCTGGCTGATTTATAGCATTAATATCTATTATACAACACAGGAACTTCCCTGCCACCACCACTATCAATGCACGTGATGCTTTGCTATGTTGATACAGAGCTGACTTTCAGAAAAGTCATATCTTCTTGCCTTCACAGGGACTCCACTGTACCTAAGCAAGTAAAATACTGTAGTGACAGGGTAGAAAAGTGAGAAAATGCAAGGCATTGTCCACTAGCAGCACTGAAAGGATCAGATTAGAGAGGTACAATTTTGGAGATTCACAGTCAGAGACCTGAAGATATCTTTTTTTTTTTTAAAAAAAAGAGAGTGAAAGAATTACAGCCAGTATTTCTTGCAGTTCAAATAACCCAGGACCCCAGAAGTCAGACAGACATGCAAGGAGAGCTAGCCAGAAAAGCATCTGAAAATAAAAGCTATTAGAAAATAATAGCGAAGACTCAAATGGCAGCAACGGGGGAGAACTAAGAGCAGCAAGAATATGTTCACCACCCATCCCTCTAGGCAAATTATTATTCTCAGGATGTTTCTGGCTAACAAGCTAGTCCTGAAAATATCTTTTTTACATTCTCTGTGCCTGTTTCTGGGAACACAGCTATGAGAAAAAAGCCTGATAGAACATACAGATAGGTATGGGCCTTTGAGCCCTATTTTAGGAGGAAATGTAAACCTTTTTCCAAATGTGTGATTAGGTGCCACGATCCAGGAAGAAGCTAGAAGATCACTAACGTCTGTTTATAAATCTTGCCACATCTGATGGCTGCTTCCAAGCTCTCCATTAACATCTTGGTGAGTGTCCAGTAACAGGAGGTTTTCCAGGGCTAGGACACTGAGGAAATACCACTGCTTGAAACATGCGCTATTGTAATGATATTCCCAAACAACACGATATAGTCAAGAACAGATTTGTGCTTGCCACCCAGTTAGCCTGAATCACTGCCACGCTGCCAATAAATGACAGTGCTTTGGTTTTGGAGGGTTGTTCTTTTTCCTCAGTTTAGTAAACAAAAGCTGCAAGGAGAAGTCTTTTTCTTGAAGGCAGACTGCAAATCTGCAGAGTAGAAGAAAAGAGTAGGAGAGAGTTTGTCTTTGAAAAGTAAAAGATGCCACAGAACTGTGAACCAAGAGGCAGTTTCATGCCCACAAAAACCAGCAAAGCTCTTTAGCCAAGCTGGAAGGTACCAAAGAGTCCAGCAACACACCCTACAGGGACTCACACACGCACAGAAACCTCTGCAGCACCTAGCTGGGTCCAGAGGAATTACAGTAGCAGGATTCATTCACAGTGAGCAGGACTGTGCTGCCAGAGCAACGCTGCCCTACAAGGACCAGCCCCACACTGGGGGCAAACAGGGGAAAAGTAGATGTGCAAAAGTCCAACTACCCAACTGCTGCCAGATGGAGAGAGACAAGGATGACTCGCAACCCCAGGAGATGCTGGGTTGAGAACCAGAGTAAAAGGACCACAGATGGGCAAGTTCAGTGAGCCATGGGCAAACGGGTCACTAAACCAGGTGCTCATTCTGTTGAAAATCAGGGCAGAAGCCACTGGGACCCATTTCTCTCCACTCTCCAGCACAGAGTGAAGGCAGGATAAAGGTGCTGCCCACCCACCCAAGGGCCCTTCTCTGCTCCCAGCAGCTATAGAGGAGGTTTAGATTGAAAAACTCCATATGGTGAAACATGTGTGGGCTGCTACAGGGCAAAGCTTTCTAAACACACTGAGTTATCATTATTATGTGCAATCCTGAATTGCTTGTCGTAAGTTTAGTCACCGAAACAAGGTAGGAAAAAGATCACCCTATAGTTTTACACATACTGTGAGAAAAAGCCAGCAAAAAGGATGAAGAGATTGTTTTTTCTTGTTACCCATCATGCAAGAGCTGAATTCTGACTGTCTTCTACAATTAAGATGGGAGAATGAAAAAGTGCTGTTTATTAAATCATGACCTTGCCTTCTCGGCAGTCTGCCTGCTTCCATGAAACAGCATGACTCCCCACCTTTGGAAGGGTTTTGTTCCAAATCTGACCACTCATTTGCAAAAGTCCTAACTGCATCCATAGTTTTGGTCCGCTTTCAGATTCACACAGTGCTTCGTGCCAACACATTTTGTTCTAAGTACTTCTTTATAGTAGCATACCACAGAAGACTTCTGATAAGAAATGGGGCCACTGAGGATGAAACAGCACAAGAAAAAAAAAGGTTTTTCTTAGAGAGATTTATTCAGATTTAACAAATTCCAACAAAAGACAAATGTATCCAAACCTTCAGAAGCTCACCTTTCAAATGTTCAAAAGCCTGCAGTTTTGTACCAGAGAACTTGGTAGACTTAAGTAATTTTGATGCCCTTTAACATGACTTTGATATTGCTTTACACAATAAAAACCACAAACTTCAGACTATACCAATGACTTGATCAATGGTCAGTTTTTACAGCACAGTCAGTGCTGACTAGTTGAATGTATTTGGCACAGAAATTAAACTGCCCGTTAGGCTTAATTTCCATTAACTGTAACTGCTTAAAGATCAGTTGATTGTCTGGAGCCACATAAGGATATGGTGTTTCATTGAACTCGGAAGGAAGGAACACCCAGAAAAAATAAGCAACCTTATTTCTTCCAACACTCTTGTTTTCATTATGGCCTTCTACACAAACATTGTGTATTGTAGCTTAAAATGAATGGGGCTGCGTGAGGCAACAGATGTGTCAGCTTCTTTTGAATCCGGCTACAAGCGACCAGAGTCAGAGCCTGTTCTGCTCCCTGCTCATGAACCCTCTTGCTTTAATGCTTTCAGAAGTACAAGATTTTGCTTTTAAAACAGCTCCCAAAAAGAAAAAGATGTTACAGAATGGTAAGAAAGCCAATAGCAGAGCCAGATGCAGTGAGAAACAACAGAGAGAGTCAAAAACCTCTGTAAAGGTCACTTTAAATACCATTATCTCTGCTGCTAAAGAACATACCAGACATGTGGAGCCAGATCCACAGCTGGTGAACTGACTCTGATGCAAGTGAGGCTATTTACTACCATGTCTTTTTATGTTTAGCAGAGAGCAGGATCTGTTCGAGAGGACAACCATGAGGCTCCAGGCTGTCTTTGAAGAGCTAACATGCCATTTCATGCTACAGATAGCTGGGTATCATGTGTTTCATTGGCTTCTGGTTTTAAACTGTGCTCCCGTGGTTAAGCAGAGCAGCTGCACAGCAAGGAGGGAATGACTCGCAACCCAAGAGAGCCACCAGTGCTTGCACTCCAGCCAGGAGAGTGCTGTACGTGCCGGAGGCTCAGGAGTAGGACATGTGGCAGCTAACTCTGACAGAGTGAAAACAGTTGGGTTTGAACCCTGTGATTTAGAAAATAGCCTTTCCCTCGAAAAGGTGGACGCCCAAAGGCAGGACCTCCAGCCCCAAGTCTGCTCTCCACATCAAAGGGTGTATTTCTACATCTAAAGCAGGAGTGCTCAGAAGAAGTGCTTCTGACAGAACATGTCATTTTTTAAATGGCAATGTAACATGTTTGCCAAGGGAATTTTCCTCTGAAACCACACCTCTTATAGTCTATTCTGCCAAGAAAATCCTTTCCTGCAGCTGTGCCATCAGTGACTCAGAGATTCCTTGGTGCTGAGTCCCCAGACTTGTCCAATCAGTGGCCCAGTGGCAGCATGGGCAAGATGGGGAGATCAGCTCAGTAGAACAGGGAACCAGGACTTAAACCTATATCTAAGCCAGATTGGCTTCTGGGGTATTTTTTCTGGGGTATTAAACAGAGTGAATATATCACTGAATGCAAAAACAGATTGTAAACTCTGATCCCGCAGCTGGAATGTGGCCATGGAGGAAAGACAACACAAATGCTCTTTCTCTGCAGCTCCCTGCATTGATCAGCAGGTGATCACAACAAGTGGAAGACAAGCCCTGTGTAGCCCTCATGCCTTCTGCTCCTGGTCTGGCATTTTATGGCTTTTCCAAGTGGACTGCTATTACTCAGTTTAAGGTCTGACAACAGGAGAAACAGTGCAAACAAAGCACTTCCCTGTGGGGACAGGCAAGAAGGCGGCTAACTTGGGACCTGCTGGTAGGAATCAATCAAGAAATAAACCAAGTGAAGTGTACATTTAATCCCCTGAAATCTGGCTTCAGTTCTTGAGTTCACAACTGGTGAACCCCAGGTCAGGATTTCCAGGGGTGTTAAATGGGCCTGGGATAGCGAAACGTGGCCTGGGAACACCACATCCACATTACAAGCTTGGGACCAGAGCACGACCATTGCTTCTTTGCAGAACCACGGCACTGGGGCAGTGCCTGGGGAAAACCGAACCTGCAAAATGCACCGGTGAACAGGGCTGAAACACGCTCAGTGCCCTCTGCACCCAACCACCCAGATCTGCAGTCAGGACCAGCTGGGCTCACCCCATCACGCTCGTCACAGCCGAGGCCTTCTTCTCCCACCTGAGCATGCTGGGCAACAGCTGACACTGAGAGCACACCAGAGGTGTTACAAATGTGGGTGAAGCTGGACAGAAAGTAGGCAGAGGCTGGTTTTTGCTTAGATCTCTGGCTGTGTGATAACACCCACTGTACCCTAATGGTTCAGTGACACAAGCTTTCCACAATTGCATACACAATACATACATGCACATATACACACATACATGCACATATACACACACCCCAATACGTATCTACGCATACACACGTGTACGGATTCAACACAGTACTCATATCCTCACAGAAGGGGAGCAAGATCACCCACAATATTACACTGCACTAATGATATTTTAACTGACTGCTATTTTAAAGACACTGTCACTGGCAAAGATTTATATCCATATCACTGTGCCTGCCCATGCAATTAGTCTGTCTTTTTGCCAAATGATATTAATGAACAATGAATGGAAAATTTATATTAAAAAAAAAAAATTCACAGAAAAAAAAAGTATGATCTATGTAGATACATTACCTATAACAAAAGAGAAATCTCAATTGAGCATGTTTATTACTATAGTTCCATGCATAAAAAGCATCAGAAAATTCCAATTATTGCCTCAACTCTTTTGTATCAATTTTTTCTGCTTATAAACAAAAATAAAATCCCTGCAATTTAATCTGCAAATTAATAGTACAGCTTCTGGTGTGAGAGGCATAGTTAAGCTTACAAACATGCATTAGAAATAACTTTGAAGTGACAAAATCAAACCAGAGAAAAAACCAAAATCAATCCTGACTGTAAAAATTTACCCTTTAGCAGAGTTTAATGTCAATTGGTATATTCCTCCAAGACATTAAAATAGGAAATTCCCCTGTCATGCACTGGTCTAGATGGACAGACAAGGACTACTGAGACATGAAGGAACTGCAGGCACCTTCTGATTGCCCATAAGAGGCTTTGCATCCAGGCTGGACCCCGTCACGCTCACCGCAAGGGAAGCCAAGCAGAAGTGAACACGCAGCCTCCTGCACCTTTCTAGGGGACCTCTCCAATGAAGCCACTTAGCACAACTGAGGATTTGACCACAAACTCTCTGCTCCATATCACGCTGCACAGCTACAAATTAAACATTTTTTAATTCGTTTCATAGGAATTATGTTACAAAAATTAAATATATCAGAACTATGAAAATCACTAGGTGTTCACTCTCCCTAAAAAGAACGATAGCTACATTTCTGTTGGTTCAAACGGCAGGTTGATGTTAATACTGCATTCTCTGTGAACACTTCCAGTCACTCAGCTGGTAAAAGCTCCTCTTTGATCCTGAGTTGTCAGTGAGCTATAGCAAGGCATCGAAGAGCAGTACCTGGTCTTAAATGAAATCAGTGCTAGGATTTTCATGATGAGAAAAGAGCTTTCCTCTTCTTCCCTCAACTCACCTCCCAGTCCTTACATGACTTTCACACAAAACAGAGCTCTGCCTTCAGAAAAATGTATCTTCTTGGCATCTCACCAACTCTGAGCACTGAGTTGACTTTTACCAAAACAGAAGAAAATTTCCTTGATCAGACCAATCAGCTCAATCAAACACAGCAGGAGCTAACAAATCCAGGCATCTTCATCAAAGCAAATAAAACAATAATTATAAATGGAGCTTCTTCCAAAGAGCAGTGTGTCAGGTATCAGACCTGACAGGTGCCATTTATTCAATCCTTCATCAAACACAAGGTAGGTACAGCCTTCCAGCAAAAGTAGAAAGAAGTGTCAGGAAGAACATATAAACATTTCCACAAAGCATCAAGGTTCAGATCCTGCCCTGGTGTGAGCTGGAACCACAGTGCACCATAAAATCCACCCACATTTCTTTTCCAGGACAGCCTTTGGCGATGCACGTAAATTAAGAGCAGAGTGGTGGTTCCTAAGCTGCCACAACTGGACACTGTTCCATTGAAACCACAATCCATTTAAAGAAGGGAGTCCTTTTTAAAAAACGTTCCCCAAATAAATGAAGTGATCTATTGGAAACATCCTAGTGCAAGAGAAATTATCTCTGATAATCTCCCACACAGTGATTAATGCTGTACTCCACAAATAGCCTCACTGATCTGAATGGGTGGTTATGGTGAGTAAGGTACTACTCATGGTGAGCAAAGGTGATAAAAAAAAAATAATCTCTTTTTTTCCAATTATCACAAAGAGGTGGCCTTCTATATCGCGTATATGAGACTAACGGCATGTAGGGAACTGACTCATGCTTTAGGTGTGTCTTACCTTTTGAAAGACTTTTACACCAAAAATAGGAAATGATGGATTTTCACCTTGTATACATCGTGGATTCAGTGTCTTTAGGAAAGCGGGGAATGCAATTCCTGCGTCCTCTGATACACAATATAAATGACAGATATACACATGCAGGTAGGTTGAACACATGACAGGCTGCCACAAGTGTTTGCTGATGAACATACCTAGTCAGTAAGTTTCAAGTATCTAAAATGGGCATTGGGCATGGTAATGACTGGAGCTGCTACTTCCTGCTGTCCTCACACCAAACAACAGCCCGGGTCCTGCCTTAAGCAGCCACTTACCTTTCCCCTACATAGTGCCCTAAAGCGGTCTGAGAGCAGAACAATTATCCTGCTTAAATGCCCACAACAGATTTTACAGGACATCAAAGTGAGTTACACCATCACTTTGCAGAAAGTTAACTGTTTTGTACATTTCGTCCTTAATGTGTCTATTACTACCCTATTATTGCAGTACAAAAGTAAGGATTTGAATGAACTGAACTCCTGCAACATTCCCCAAATTTCTTGCTAGCGTGTTTCTTGCTAGCTACTGCTGTTTCCAGAAATAATGTGAAGTCAAAACTGAAAACAAACACATTACTTTAACTTTCTAATACAAGGAGGAAAAAAAAAATCTCCCACTTCTGCTTCTCCCACAGCATCATTCTGAGCACTTCAGCTTTGTTTGCTCCAGAACAAGTGTAACCACACTTGGGAAGGGTCAGGTGGTGTACTCAAGCATTGATGCTCAATATCTAGATGACCACACATGTGCAGCACCTTGCCATACAGACCTGATGGTCTTGTAGATATAACACAGGATTGGAAGTTAAAAATAAAAACCCAAACTCCACATCTTCTGCATTTCTGTTCCTAGTCCATGCCAAACTGTACAAACATGTAGGGTGGGGACTTTCACTCTTCCTGTTGGGCAATGCATGAATTGGGTTTCTGATCTCATAAGAAGTCTTGATGTACTGTCAGACTTGTTCACAAGGGATGTTATTCCAAAAATGACAACCCTGTGCAGATGTCTTTAATTTGGAAGAACAACTTTTTTGAAGATGTGTTCATCACCTAAATGACCAGCCAGGCAGTGATTCCTTGCAATGGTTTTCCAAGCAGGTAGGCTTTCCAAGCAAAGACAAGCTAAGGTGTGCCAGCAGCTCAGCTCTTTATTTCCCAACTGCCTGAAATTGTCACACGCCACACAACATAAGGTATTACCAACAGCCCTTACTTTATACTCACCCTACTCCTTAGCAGTAAACCACATCCCCAGCTCTCACACACACACACACACTAAAGTATAAATCTCAGACCAAAAAGAGAAAAACCCTTGAACTGGAAAAACAGTGGAAACTATTAGCGGGTGAAATAGAGTCGACTCGGGATACATCTTACACCTGGAAGACCAGTACTAACAAGAAGACTCATGGAAAACAAGCAGCAGCCCAAGTCCTGAGTGCTGTCATGTGTCTCCACAGGTATAAAGTCTGTAAAATTAATAGATCAATCAAGCTGAAGGCACAATACACTCCAATCTGCAGCTGTAAACTCAATCTCTCAGATGCCAGATATACCACGTTAAATACCACTCTAATTACCTTTTCCCATTGCTTTTCACCACAATGTATAGAACGGACTCTAACGGGCACACTGCCTGGAGGGTTGCTCCAGTGAGCAGTGAGCTTTTCACAGCTGGAGCATGGGAAGGGGCATGAATCACACCAGCTTTTTTCCAAGGGACCACTTAGGCAGAAGTTCTCAATTTGCAGTCACTCAGTGAAAGGGAAACAAATAAAACCTTAAAAGGGATAGCAGCAGCTTTGGGAACAGATAACAAGATTTGGAAAAAACAACCCTTTGATCTCTTATGGTGTAATTAACCATAATATAACAACATACAAGTAAAGAGAGGAAGATAAGCAAGGGCAGAACCCCTAGAGAAACTCATACCTAGAAACACTGTCATCTATCTTGCCTATACAAAATGCTGTGCAACTCTACCTTAGAGGGGTTCTAGCAAAGATACAGCATTTCAAGAAGGTATACAGCAATTATTTTATTAAACTTGGACCATTCTCCAAATCTTTTCTTCATTCCTGGTGTTACATTGGTGAGTAACTTCACTTCTATGACTATTCCTCTAAGTTCCATCTACATACATACCTATATCTGAATCTAACACAGTATTTATGTATACAGGTCTCTGCATATATTAAGTTCTCTTTTTCACTTCACTCTTGCTGGAATAAAATTAAGTGACAGAAAAAAAATCCTATTCAGACTGTGTCCGAGACAAAGACGGGAGTCCCCTCAGTCTGTCTTTCAAACTAAAACTCCCTCAAGTTAAAATAAAAAAAGAAAAACCTCAAGAGCTTTCCTGCCTAACAGACCTATTCACACCAGTGAAATTACTCAAGTGTGCAAACGTTTGCAGAAGAGGGGCCTGTCACTCTAAGTTCCCACACGCATCTGATTACAGAGCATAAGCCAATGCATGCATCTATTTGACAGCTCTCACACACACACAACCACACATCCAGGGGCATTTGAATGCGTGAGGGCTGAAATAAGCACAGCTGTGTTCGGACTCTGCTATGTGCCTGCTCCCGTTCAGGCCGTGCAGGATTCAAACCTCTGCCATCTGGAACACAATTGCCAACGTGTAAAGAGCAAGAACGTTACTGCACTGCTGGGGACGTAGCTCTCATTTGAAACTCACGTCTCTAGAAGGAGCTTTCTATAGACAGTTCCAGGTGCCTGTCCTTGCTAAAGGCCATGTAAACTTTTACAGACAAGTGTTCTGCATTGCTCAAATTTCTGTACACACAAATGGGGAAAAGCATCATTTAGTCACTTCAAAAACCCCAAAATGATCAAATACTTATTTTATGTTTTCTCCCATTCAGAAATTATTTGTGTGAGTAAGCATGTGAAAAGCTGAAAGAGGAGCTTTTTGGTTCTAATCACTGCAGCATCACTTTAATGCTCTAGGAAAGCCTTTATTGGAATCTATCATAACTTTGTAAAGAAATGGTCTTAATCATGTAAAAGGCCTTCTTAGATTTTTCAACTCTTTTAGCATATGCTCCCAATTATAGCACTGGCATTTTGATAACAGCCAGATATTCAAGCTCTCAGTTTCATAAACAAGCATCTTGTCAGCTTGGAACTACACAGAGAAAAAAAACCCCAACAAACCCACACTCTGCACTATGCTATTTTTAAGACAAGCAAATCAGAACCCACCACTTCTTCATGAGGGGAACTTCTCAGTTTTCAGAAGACATGATGACTGACCAGAGGGAAACACCTCTTACAGTGAAGCATGGGGGTATTTTTCTGCAATTTTAACAGACTTTGGCAAACAGCAATTGTACCTTTAACATACATTATGAAGACTTTAAGATGAGTGCGACAAAAAATAAGCAAAAATTAGGCAAAGTAGCAGTTTTTCATAAACAGCTGTTAGATAGGTATGTATTCAAAATTATCCCAAGCTAGCAGACATTCACCAAATGCACCAACAGCTCTGAACACATAGCAAAGTGAGAGCTCTCAGCTGAAAAGGCCGGCGTCTCAGAAAATGAGCTGACATTCCCCCAGCCTTGCCTCCCCTAGGATGACTAAGCTAAGCAAACAGTATCTGAGTGTTGTTGACGGGAAAAATCACTGCAAAAGGCATTGCTGGTTTATACACGACAGACCCAGAACAGTAGCAAGGAAAAGTTTAGAGTTTTGTTTTCAAAGTACTGCCTGAGGCAGAGGTTCCAGGCAATGATGGAAGATACTAAAAGGAAAAGGGCAGCTGAAATTAAAGTTAATTTACTTCTTCATAATACAGTTGGGGGACCCTCCCGCCACCCGCACAAGTGTTTATGATGATTGCCATCAAGCATAAAGAACTCTAAAAATTAAATGGCAATATATATCTGGGGACTGTAACTAGCAATGCCAGTTTGGGCAGGACCAGCCAAGAAAAGCTGTCTTGGACTTCTCTGGCTTCCAAACCACTTTTCTAGGGTAGCAGAACACAGTGACATCTAACCAAGGAGCTCAGTTCAGAACAGAAGTTGGCTGACCACGCAGACTAATTTAATAAGTAGGTACTACGTAGGTACAAATGAGATCCCAGGTCCTGTACCCTTTGGTACCTTCTGTCTGGCCTAAGGAGATTTACCAAACAAAGGAAAACATTAGCTTGCCTTTGTGTTTCCAACAACCAAGAAAACCTCTGCTGGGACAAGTGCAAGAATGTTATTTGCTAACAAAACCCCAGTATTAACTGACCTGGTAACTAGGAGTGGTTTTGCTGCCACACAGCTGGGAAAATTAGTCTATGAAATGACAACGACAAAGACAAGAGGGAAATCTGCAACACCAGAAGTCAGCAGCAGTATGACGTACACATTATGTTCTAAAATAGTTGTAGTGCATTCAAAACTCCCAATATACTTAAAATGAAAGTTTCAGTCCAAGATTTCTACACTTCCATTGCATCCACCATTATAAGGATAGTCACTGGCTATGGAGCTCCCCAGAGAATTAACTCATTTTATGAAGTAGTTATCTTCAGCAATCTGACAAGGCTCATCTATTTGGCTGCAAGACGTGATTCTTCACTCCCTACTGTCACTCCCCAAGTCTCCTGATTATATTTTCTGTTTTCTGTCTTGTTAACCTTCTGCTGCCTAGGTTACACTGGGTCCAGTCTATGACATTAAACTCCCTGTGGCAAGAGCTCTGACTGCATCGCTCAGGTACAGACTGTAATTTCTCTGCAGGACAGTCACTAGTAAGAGTTATGACACCAATTACTGTGCAGTCATACTCACATAAGTGTTAAAAAACCTTGGCTTGTGGAAGTCTTAAAAATGCCTGCTACTGCAGAGGACTTGCTTTCTGTATTTTCCCATTAGTAACACATGAAAATGATTAAATAGACCCTTTTTGCAGTCCTGCTTGCTTCGTGACTGCAAGTATTTTCTTTCCGCTCGATGATGTGGCTTTTTGATTTGGTTTGGATGGAGTGCAAAAGGAAGGAGTCATTCACTCAGAATAGCAGAATATTTGTTTCACATGACTCATGCTGAACTTCATTTTGGTCCTGCATCATGACCAACTCTCTACTTGCTAACAGCAATGAACTTGCAGTATTCTGGGACTGTTCATTCAGCATCTCCGGCAAAAAAAGTCTAATGCCGTAAGCCCATCAGCTTTACTACAATACAAAGGCAAACTAATAAGATAACATACCAGCAATCTCACAGAGTCCATTCCCAAGGCCCATAATGAGAGGACAGTCAAACCAGCAATCTCCCCAGAAGTATTAAAATTATATTTGACAATTTTCACTAGCCTGAAATTGTTTGCATCTCCTGGCTCCAAGATAGCATTCCCAACTCTAACCTTTACTCCTGCCCCCTCTGACATACAACTCTTTCAAAGACATGCAAACATGAAATAAGCTGATTGAAGTACATTGTGTCTCTTCCCTTTTCTCATATATAAACATATAAATACATATACATATGTATATGTATATGTATACACACAAACATCTAGAAGAGGACATGAAGAGAGATACTAGCATATGCTCAAAGAGGCATTTTGTCCCACAGCATCTGGTTGCTTTCAAGGTAACTATGACTATGTATCCTCAGGACCTAAGACTATCAGCTTTAATGAGCCAGACCTTCAGCTCACATCATTCGGAGCAGCTCAGAATGCCTGGCTCCCACAGAACTGCCCTCCATTGACACCAATTGAGCAGTTTTAAGTACCTTATAGAAGCTTACAGGGAGACACATCAAATAATTTTCAACTGCAGTTTGGTCTGTCTCTGATGTCTCCCACTGAATTTCTAATTCCAGAGGAATTAGGCTGAATCCAATCATCCAAGGATCTGATCTACCTACACATATTCCAAGAAGTGGCTTACATTCCAGATGAGCAGAACTGACAATGAAAAACCTGATTTGCTGACTACTTACACTTATTTTGACAGGTTTTGTCCATTAAATCCAGGAGCAGTGGGCAATGTAAATGGGTTTAAGTAGGTGTTCTTGCAACGGCCACATCAATTAACATAACTTTATACAATACCACATCTGTAGCACTGTATAGTGTCTCAGCCCCTTAATTTGTAAATGATTTATGCTCTCGTTCTGCAAGGATTGAGAGATAGTGTCAATGCAGGACACCTGCATCGACTGCCCTCAAAAGGAGCAGAAATATATATGCACACACTGCTCAACAAATGCAGAGATGCTCAGACTAGGAGGACTCTAAAATTAGCAAAAATAAATAAATTTAAAGCGTGTCATCTTTGCCCGTTTGGCAGAAGCCAAAGTAATGCTGCAACCACCAGAGACAGCTGCCTATTAGGCTGAAACCAGAAATATCTTCTGCTAAAGCTTGAAATGCACTGTTTATATTTATCTTTGGCTGAAATTCATCTTCTCTCCCATAGTTCACACTGTATTTCAATGTACAGAGAAAGATGTTTGTCTCAGCTAAGATCACATCAGCATAAATTTTGAGACAAGTTATTTAAACAAAAAGCAGACCTTTTAGTGTTATCCTGGTTACAACTATTTAGAAAGAACAAAACGGCTCTGGTGGTCAAATTTAAATTAATATTTCCTAAAAGCAGCTCAGAATCTCAGAGAGCTACACATCTTTGGAGGTCTCCTCCTCTTTGTGAAAGTGATTAAAGATCTAACATCCCTACTTCTGCAGTGGTAGTTCATCCAATGCAGACCACTGGGACTGGTTTAGAGATCTGGCGTTGTTCTTTTTACTAATGTGTTATTTATAAAACTGTACTTAGGACTGGATCAGCATTTCCATGCTAAGGACTAATTTTCTAGAACGTGGAAGACGTTTTCACCTGCTGCAAATAACTTTCTGCCATGTCTGAAACTCAGCATAGAGATTTCCAGTACCAAAGGACACTTTTATCCTGCTTGCTTTTGTCCAAAAGAGAAAAGAAACTAATTTTTTGCTTCTGATCTGCTCAGTTCATTTTCAAATCTTCATTTTTGTTACTACAACCTCGGTGCCTGGGAAGGTCATAGAACAGATCATTCTGAGTGCCATTATGCAGCGCATGAAGGACGCCCAGGTGATCAGGCCCAGCCAGCACGGGTTTATGAGGGGCAGGTCCTGCTTGACAAACCTGATCTCCTTCTATGATAAAGTGACCTGCTTGGTGGATGAAGGAAAGGCTGTGGATGTTGTTTACCTGGACTTCAGTAAGGCCTTTGATACAGTCTCCCACAGTATCCTCCTGGAGAAACTGGCTGCCCATGGCTTAGATGGGTATACTCTCCACTGGGTTAAAAACTGGCTGGAGGG
>JAHREE010000118.1:14333220-14357336 GCA_033628505.1 Tringa tobata
GTCCCTCTGTATTCGGTGCTGGTGAGGCCTCACCTCAAGTACTGTGTCCAGTTTTGGGCCCCTTACCACAAAAAAGACATTGAGGTGCTGGAGCGAGTCCAGAGGAGGGGAACGAAGCTGGTGAGGGGTCTGGAGAGTAAGTGTTATGAGGAGAGGCTGAGGGAGCTGGGGTTGTTCAGTCTAGAGAAGAGGAGGCTGAGGGGAGACCTTATCGCTCTCTACAACTACCTGAAAGGAGGGTGTAGAGAGGCAGGGGTCGGTCTCTTCTCCCAGGTTACAGGCAATAGGACAAGGGGAAACGGCCTCAAATTGTGCCAGGGGAGGTTCAGGTTAGATGTTAGGAAAAGGTTATCAAGCATTGGAATGGGCTGTCCAGGGAAGTGGCTGAGGCACCATCCCTGGAGATATATAAAAGACGAGTTGACACAGTGCTCGGGGATATGGTTTAGTGTTAGTTGGTGGTGTGTGGTTGTGTGGTGGGTTTTTTTTGGTTTGGTTTGTTTTTTTTTATGGTTGGACTAGATGATGTTAAAGGTCCCTGCCAACCTAGGTGATTCTGTGAAATGTTTTGATGGGAGAACGTTCTCATCTTTTTTCCTCATAAACCACTGTAAGGACCACATTCAACAAGCTATTTACATTCCTTATTTTAGTATTGATTTCATTAGAATGGGTCTATATTTTATTGGCTTCCCCATTTATTCCACTAAGAATTAAGAACCTATATAGTCTGTCGTATCTGGCCCAAAGGATCTGTTCCACTATCCCTTCTCAAATCACAGCGAGAAACATCTCACAGCTCTTAGTTCTTCTCTCCTATTCCTGGTTATTGAACTTAATTCAGAAATAAAACCTAAGCCCACAACTCAACTTGGGTGTCTCTGTGAAGAGAGAGAGAGAGAAATCTACATTAACAGCATTTTACAAACTCAAACACATTTGGAGATTCTTCTCCTGGGATCTGCCAGAGTAAGACAAAGAGTTAATTTGCAACATATTATCTCATTATTCGTGGCAGAGGAATGGGATTTACTGGCAAAATCCCAAGTCATTACCAATTTTGTGTCTGGATTGACAAACAGACATCTGTTATAAAAGCAAAATTGGTCTTTGCAGAGAGGTTTTTTTTTTAAAAATCAGTATCCTTGCTGGCATGTGAAAGGGGCTTCCAGCCAGAAAAATAATACAACAGGAAATGCATAAAGAAAAGATGCGACTGGAGGATTATCAGCAGAATTGAAGGAGAGCCATGTCTGTGACATGAAAAATGCTGCTGATAGAAGCAATAAGGGAATAATTTGGCTACAATTACTGTCATGATTTGTGCTGCTGTCATAGTCTGCAGAGGCCAGAGTGTCCAGCTTGTCTGCCAACATTGTCCTGAAGAGACAGCAGTGAGACATTTTTTCCTGGACTCTCTGATTTAAGAGGTGAGATGATGCCTGATTCATTACACTGCAACAAATTCTTAACATGGAGCCTTGAAACCACTCTCCACCTCCAGAATCAGTAAGTAGCACAGATTATAGGTGTTGCCATTGTCTTCCCCTTCAAAGGGATAGGCTTTGGGTAAGACCCACAGGAGAGAGAATCTTTGTCAAGACCAAGCTGAGAAATGCAGCCCCACATCTTGGGGTGCAGGGCAAGTAGGAATTCTGCAGGAGAGCAGCTCTGTGTCAGGAAACTTCACGCTGCTTCACAGCAAGTTCAAGTTCGACAGTTCTTCATCAAGTTCCTTGGCCATGACTCTGCTTTGTGAAGCAACAAGAGCTTGCAGGATGGAGCCTCTATTTAAATAGTCAAAAATCCACAAGCATCCTATTCCAGATGATCAAGATTGTTTGGAGATTCTACGCTAAAACGTAGCTCCTGTTTCCTGTAGAAATTCTTCCTAAAGAGAGGTTTCTCCTACCTTGAAGCACAATCAACATGCTAAGGAGAAAAAATACACATGTAAACAGTACTTTTGAAATAGATGCCATGATATTCTGCAAGCAGCCCAGGTAGCAACATGAGAAAAGAAACAACACCCCGTTACACAGTACTACCCCAGCAAGCAAGAACAATCTGCCCAGAATACGGAGTTGGTTGGCTAACATTATTTTCTGTGTTCCCGTTGGAAACACCACAAGACAAGACAGGAAGCATCACAGAAGCTTAGAAACTATCTGGTTCCAGACACTAGGGCATTTTCCTTGTACAGAAAGGCTACAATAATTATGAGGTTGTATTTGTCCTTCAGCATGACTCCCTGTGATTGCCAAAAGACTCCTGCATGCTCACAGAACTGTCAAGACACGGGACTATATACTCATAAGTCAAATCATAAAACTCACAAGGTTACCTACAAAAAAAACCCACCACAAAACAAAATCATGAGATTTAAAAATATAATAATTTTCTGTTCTTTAATTTCCTTCCTATTTTTCAAGTAGGAGATGCAAGATATTCAAGAAATTTCAGCACTTGTGGCATTTCTGGGCAACCCCCTAGTTCCCAAAATTGGGTCTAAACGAAAATATCAGCTACCCCAGGACCAACATGACAGGAACAACTTAGCAAGACATCCATCTGAGACAAGAGTGTGAACCTAGTTATTGGTCTGCTTGGATCAGCTAGAATCGTACTGTGGATTGTAAGAGAAGACTCCATGCCCCCACACCCGCAAACACCCAAGGGAGGGAAAGCTCCGGCAGATATCACTTTGGCTTTTCTCCAGTTCTTGTCAAAACAAATGAAGTCAGTTTAAGAAAAATCGATCAACCAAGCTTTACAATGGTATATCTGAGAATGTAATATTAACACAGGAGCTGTGCCTTGTCTTAAACAGGGGCACTAATTGTGCCGGGGCTTCGAAAAATATCATTGGGGCAGCTTAAGAAGTATTTTTAAGCTGAAACACTGGATTTTTTTTAACTGCAGCTACTAACGCAGGTTTCCTTCTTCAGTTTCTGTTATGGGTCAAGTATATCCAGGAAAGAAAGAGAAGCAAAGAGTAGTACCTTTTACAACTGCAGTAGCAAGATTGTCCAGAGCTCATCCATCAACGTCCAGAAGATACAGCTCACTAAAATGCTTGGGAAGATGACTGGACTGGGTAAGAGAAGATACCAATCACTATTTTAATCAGCCCAGGGAGTTCAAAGGGTGAGAAGTGATTAATTCTTGCCCATATCCTCACTTAAATAGCATTTCCAAGGGTTCATTTCAGAACCATCCAAACTGCAATTTCAAACTATATGCACAATGATTTGTGGCAACTACTGAACTTTTATGAAAGAGAGGCTGGGCTGAATGTTTGCCTCTAAATAGCATATGTCAAAATAGCTAGGATGATCTGGAAGGCTGGTGAATAAATGCCTGTGGTGTAAGACTTCAGACAGTGAGATTTAGGAGCACACTTATAAAAGCTGACTTTAGACTCAAAATATACTCACCTTGGTCCCTTCTTTATGAATCAGCAATCATATCTTGCCAATGATGGTTCAAAAAAACATGCTGGCCCCCAGTCTGAACTGCCGGAATCCTCCCTCCTATCCAACTGACTGCAGATAGTAAGAGTGGGTCCTGTGCATCCTCCCTGGCTTTTGGTCATCCACAGGAGCCCTCATCCAAAGCATCCCAAGGTGGGATTATGAACCCACGGCATAGGCTTTGCCCCTGGGATGCAGGCTTCATCACACAACAGCACATCTTTGACGGTGAGCTGATTCCAAAAGCAGAAATGTCTGCTCCTCATTAGGAGGAGAGGCAGCCCCAAGCTCCTGCATCTTCATTGACAGGCACAGTAAGCTGATTCAGGGAGTTTAACCATCCCATAATAAATAGATGGTTTTGTAGGACCTGCTTTTCTGCGCACTTGTGCCAGTTCAAAAAAAAAAGTGACAGGAGCAAATGGCAATGTAAAGGGAGGTCAATGGAGAGGCAGCTGGTTCTCACATCAGCTGAGTGTGATACGAACCTATCCACCAAGTATTGGTGCTATTTGGCATCTCTCCACAACAGATGGGATGAATGTATAACAGACAGTTGGGTTTTTTTGCCTGTGAGTAATGACTGTCTACCACTCATCCATCAGTGCAATACACCAATGTCTCCTCCTTTAGATATGGAGAAAACAGATACCACAGACATCTCAGCTTACAGACATACACAAGTGGTTAGGGTTTTCAATAATTAATTTAAAATAAACTGCAAATCTGAAAGAGAAAGAGATCTCATACTTCTCCAAATATAGATGACAGTCTTTCCTAGTTATTTAAGGGTGTCAGTCATATTCCTCAGTTTGAGGAAAAAAGAGCAGGTCATTTTTGTTATGTCGATGGTGAAAAGCACCTAGCAACTCAAATGCCCACTTGGAGAGAATATGAGAGATCCAAATTTCAAAGAGCTCAGCAGCTACATTTTGCAAGCCAGGGTCTTCTCCAGCACTTCAAGTGTCACATCAAAGATTTAAGATAACCTGAAATCAGGACTGACATTTGAAAAATCTTGACCAGTCCCCATCTATGAATCATTATCAGCTTGTGCTCAGAAATCAATTTGCACACTGGATTTCCCAGGAGAATATACTTCACTCAGTGAAAGCAAGCCACATATTTGGAGTCTGGATTTCAACACAGTGTTCCTGATGTAGCTGTAACCAAACTGAAATCAAGAAGAGAGCGACACTGAAGGCTTGAGTCTGAGAAGAACAATCATGACTCTGTATTTAGACCTGATGAAAACGACACAGGGAAATGGGGAAATAAATATCAAGACCAATAGTTCAAAACAAAATGTCCTCAACTGAAAATAAGTAGATGTCATTGTCTGACATGTCAAAAGATAGATGAAAGTTTTATTTCACTTAACAGAAGAATACAGTCTCCAAAAATGTCTCTGAAACTAAAAGAATTAACACAGTACAAGAATAATGCAATAGAATGCCTAACTTTGAGAAACAAAACATCAAAAACCCTACCACATAAGCGCTAGCATAAAAGGATCCAGAGAAGTTTCTTTCTCTGAAGTATTCATTGCAATGTTTTACAAATTACATAAACTCAATTTATATCACCTTTCTAGGGCAGCAGTTCAGCAAAATATTTAAGTGCATGCTTAATTATTCCAGTTCAGAAAAACACAAGTATCTAAGTACACAAAGCATCAGCAGAGTATAGGCTAATGCAACCTATAGAGCCTAAACTATACATCAGTGGTTTGCAGAGCAGGACTGCTCGCTTGAATTGGGATGTAAAACTGTCATCAACAATAGCCTTCAGCATGTAAAGGCCTATAAGTTACCTGAGTTCCGGGATAACATTATTAGGCACCTCTTCTAGCCTTGATACTCAGATGTCCACTCCACAGCTGTTCACCTGAACAAAACCAGCCTGGTTTTCAAAGGTCTGAGCAGCCACAGATTTTACCAACTCCAGCAGCTATTGCAAGAGTCAGCACTTCCGAAAGGCAACAGCTTTTATACAAGTGCCTTAAGGACATCTCAGCTCCCAGGCACCCAGCTCTGAACATCCTGAATTTCTTTTGTCCTATTGAAAAGTTCAGAGACTGGGGTTATATAATGATAATAAACACATTCACAAAATAATAAGGTGTTGGCATTTTACTATTTAATTTGTTGTGAAAACTTGCCGTTTCATTTCAAATTTAAAGGTATTTAGTATACTACCTCAAGTCCGTGTTCTTGGGGACATGTGAACAAGAATCATATCAGCTTTTATTTAAGAAAATATAGGCTTCCAGCTCTCATGATAACAAAAACATGAAAAGTGAAGATATTTATAAAAGACCCTGGCAACAAACTAAGAGAACTGACTGTCGAAACAGCTCAGGTGTTGAGGAAGCCTAGACCAAGCTTTTTTCAGTAGAGTTGGCAAATCAGTATTTACTATTCTGCTTGGACTTGCAAAAAACACAGCCAAAATGTCACAATTTGAAATCAGAATAGAAGCAAAAAAAATTTCCTTGTGTGCTAAAGTATCATTTACATGCCTTCTAATTGCCTGATTTGGGTACCATTTTGAAGACTCCATGTTACAACAGATGAGATGGAAAGAAATTTAGTTCCATAGAAAACTTATCAGCTTCTGCTACTTCTAGAAATTGAGAGCGCTAGGTTAGTGTTTGCATTTCTGCATACCTCCTGGGGATGAAAACAAGTTGATTTGATTATAATGGCACAGAGAAATCAATGTGAAAAGCCATAAGCTGTCCTCACGGTGCCAATGTGAGCTGTGAGCCTGCCGGCACAAAGTTCAATCCAATTATAATCAAAAGATAGATGGTCTTATCAGAACTGAGTAAACACAGGAGAGAAATAAATCATACCTAGATGAGCTGATTTGAATGTGGAAACAGCAGCACTTAATTTTTCTTTAAATGTGACCACTTAGATTTAGAGCAATGGAGTGACTTTTATGAATATTTTAAGTACTGCATATCTGTATTAAAGCATTCTTTATCTTGCCAGAAGAAAACTATGGGGTGTAATTCTTGTTTACAGCAGCAACTGCTTTTGGTTGATCTGTCAGTTAAAAGGGACATAAATGTAATTTTCCAAATTTGAAGATCTATTTGCCTTGCCAGTGCAACAAAAAACATCCCAGGTACAAGACATTTGTCTGGGTTTTTTTCTCCTTTTAAAGAGAACTGAAATGAAATGTTAAATGAAAATGTGACAAGTAGGGGAAAGAAACATATTCTCTGCAGCAGGAATTAATGTAAAAAATGTTTTAAGTAACAAAAAACATACAAAAACATACTCATTAAAACCTACATAGCTCTAATTGCAAAAGAAACACAAACAGAAACTGGGGAGGTTCTCACGGTGGAGTCTTTTCAGGATCTATCTAAAATTTCAGCAATCACAGCTGTGATAAGGGGAAGCCTTTCCAACCTCTTGGAGTTCCTGCGATATGTCAGCAACCACATGGATAGAAGTGTGTGTCTCACATAATCTGGATTTCAAGAAGAGTTGTGACAAAGATCTTCATCTAAAGCTCTTGAAAGCTAAAAGCCACATGATAAGAAAGGAAGTCCTTGCATAAAAAACCAACTGTTTTAGAAGTTAGGAAACATAAGGTAGCAGTAAGCATTCAGTTCCCAGTGAAAGGGGGTCATCAGTGAAGTTTCATTAGGAGCCCACACTGGAAAAGGCAAGATGACATTAGAAATCCTCAGCTAATCTACAGATTGAATACTACATGAAGTTATGGTCCTCTCACCTCAGACAAGATAAATTAAAGCTGGAATGTGCTCGTGGAAAGACAGCAAGAATGATCAAAGGTACTGCTCTGTTTAAGGAATGACTGAATAGCTTGGAACTCATTAATCTGGGAAACACCTGACTTATGGGGACAAAACAGAGGTCTGTAGAAGGATGACTGGCATCACCATGGATAACAACGGATTGATTGCTGTCTTTTTTCAAGGCAGGACCTTGAGCCTACTAAGTGAAGCTAACAGACCCCTGTTCTTCACACAGATAGGATCACCCTCTGAAAGGACACTGTAGGTGCAAGAAGGCTGCTTATGCTCAGGAGGAGACTGAATCATGAAACTGAGTTTTACTGTTAAAAAGAACTGGATCTGGAAACTGGTCCCTGGGTTTCCCAATTCAATCAGGGCTTTAAATCTGATCATTTTGCAACTGGGTAGGTAAAGCAGTTCAGGGGCTACTGCAACATATAGACCACACTACTAACATCTCCTGTCGCAAAGTAAAAGGAGCCCTACACTGAAGCATCTATGTAACACTGCATTCATTTTTACCTTCAATTTAGATCTCTTCCTCACATCTATGAATACACAGTCAGGATGTACAGAGACATCCAAGCTGAAATCTTTCCATATGTTGTATTAGGGAACCATTTGATGTTCTTTCTGCAGTCACTACCTGTAAGATGAGCAAACAGCACAACAGGAACAGCAGCTGTTGCAGAACTATTGCTCATCTCCTGGTTTATTCCATTGCCACTACAAGGAAATCACAGCTTTGTCCAGTGTAATCTGAAAGCTGCAGTAGGCACTTGCCATAAGTGCTAGTAATGTTTCCCCAGCTTCATTGCAGATTCCTGCTGGCCTGAAGCAGAAAGCTCATTAAACATCACTTGTAGGTCTAACAGTTAACTTACAGGACAATGGGAAAAGTCTGCTTTATTCAGTTCAGAAGGTGGCTGCACTTAATTGCTTCTTTCATCAAAGATCTGTTCCTTTGTGAAGAATGGTAGAGAATCACTCATCATTATTGCCAATTTGCTGAGACACTTAAAAGATCAATCTCTTTACACAGAAAGAATTTGCTGAAATTATCACCATCTACACTGTCTGATGAGCTTTTGCTCCTCTTTGCAATTTGGAAGCAGGCCACCCCATTAATATATTCCTAGACAGGTTTAAGCAGGAAAGTATTAGTGTTTCCCTGCTAGTAATAACAGTATCGTGGCCTAAGTACCAACGAACCCTCTGAAAGGCAATCACAGAAGTGTCTATAAGCTTCCTGTGCACCAGGGCTTGTGCAAAATTAAATGCCAGCCATAGAAATTAAAACCAGGACTGGTTTGTTAGCTTAATGAATGGCTGAGGTTTTACAGAATAGTTTTAACTTTAATGAACTGAGGATAAAAATGCCAGCAAAGTAGGTATTTGACTGAAATAGAAAAAACATGGTTCTCCGATCCTTGTTGAATTAGGCTGGTGATGGAACCAATGGCCTAAATATGACACATTTAGGTCCAGATTGATGCAATCTTATACCAGGTACTCCTGCAAAGAATTACCCTTGAGAGATAACTGGAGACCAGCAACAGCCCTGTAACCTTCACACCTCACCGAAGAGCCTGAGACTTGTGGGGAGGACGTGGGCCTCTGTTCCTTTACCTAACCCCACTCCCCACTCCCACCCCACCCCCCTTGCACACACAGCAGTTGCTGGTAAAGAAAAACGAGCCACAATCGCAGCCCTTTTCATGACTGTATCCTCAACCATAATCATTTCAGCATAGAATAAAGCAACACAGAGCAACTGCTATCAAACACAAGGGTAAGATCCTTTGCAAAGGGCAGTTCAGGAGTCCTTTCTGCCATTTATCACCACACTGAAATGCCTCAGAGTCCTAAAAGCATCCTTCACTCCTTTTCATGTCCCACTCACTGATGTTAAGGCCATGAGCAGGAACATCATAATAGAAAAACCAAGAAATGAAGACACAGGAGGTAATGGTCCAGGTGGCTATTCTCCCAACTCCTGACTAAGCATTCTTCAGAACCCTGAAATGATTACTACATTGTTCCCATGGCAGCAGCTCATTTTATAGCAGTTTAATTCCACCCAAGATTTACATGCAACGTTGGAAATCATTCATGTAACTACTGCCATCTTCCTCCCACAGATCTGCAGCATGTGAGGCAAGATTCAAAGCTTATTTCGTTATTGTCTGGCTAAACCAGTGCATTCAAGAAGCCACATAAAGAACTGCCACAAGACCTGGACCAGGTTCAAATGTAGACATGTCCAGAGCCAGAGGAGTATTTTGGAAGGAGAGGAAAAGTGGGTGCAGCATGCAGTTGGCAACTTTGGCAGAGTGCTACTCTACTCTCCTGGCACAGCCCTTACGCAACCCTGACAGCATGGCTGTCAGAAAAAGTGAAGGAGGCTTGAGTATTATATAAAGCAACTGATGATAACACAATACTTTTGCTCAGCTTTTGCTTACTCAAGTATTTGCTACTTAAAAATATAAGAAGAAAGAAATACAGTAATGAGACACACCTACAAGTAGACTCCTGGAGTTATACATTTACCATTGCTGTATTGCCAAAGAACAAAGGCAAAGTTAAGTAACTGCAAGCTTGCAGCCTGCCTTTTAAAACGTGCTTCTTGTCAAGTGTGGAGAGTTGTGGATTCCCTTACAGTTTAGATGCTGAACTTGAAGACACAAAGGATTTCAAGCAATAAGTAGTTAACTGCCAACCAATTTTAAAACAAAATAACACATACACAAGACGGCATTTGTCTCGTAATTAGTTGTATGCCACATTAATTTTCTCACCAGCCTGTTCATTTTCAGCCCCTTCCCTCTTGTTTCTCAACTCCATCCAAACAATCCAGAAATGGCTCTCCGATTCTTAAAATGACCCAGCTCCTACCTTCAACTGTTCTGCAAATCAAAGCAGTCTAAGGGCTACGTAATACAGCCCTCCTGGCTACAGTCACTACAAAGGTATACACCAAATCAGTTTGCATTAGGGAAATTATGTCTGCTCCACCCTTTTATGCTATCTTCTGCTCAGGAAACACCTTTGTCTTCCAGGCTGGAAAAAAATGCACTGCATCAGTGTTTTACTAGGAATATGAAAAAGAGAGATACATCAGGAGACCACTACACAAATTAAGCAAGGAAATAGGCCTACGTGGGATAAAGTGACCCTGACTCTTGAAAAGTAAAAGTAACTCTAGTCCCAAGAGTTGGGACTGGCCAGAGGCTTCTGCTCCCACCTTCTCCCAGGGACCACTGTCACCCAGGGCCATCACCATGACAAGTAATGAAGGCATAAAAGAAAAAAAAGCCAAGTGCCCAGCATGGCTAGGTCCAGGGATGCTGTGAAGTCTCATGCACAGCCAATAAGCCTCTGTTTTTAGCTGTTCTGAAGAGCTACCCTAAAAAATGCCTTCTGTAGACCTTCTGTTCTGTTTAAAGGCAGAGACCTAAATTTGGATCTGTCTGCTAAGCCTGGCACATCTCTGAAATTAAGCTCACCAGCAGCAGCAACAACAAAAAGCCAAGTGTGGGAGCCAACAGAAAAACAGAAGTGCAGGCTGCACAGTTCCAAGGTGGAAGAGATGTTTGCCTCCTTGCTGGCAGGAGAAATAAACTGTTGTTCCAAAAAAAAAATTAAAAATCCCAAAACAAGACAATAAACAAAACAAACCTGACCCTGAAAGCTTTAGGTACCCTCCCTATTGAGGCTGATTATGCAAAAGCTGATTTTTTTCCAAGTACACCACTAGACTTGGGTGGACAAATCCCACTGGTACAGGCAGGCTTGCTGAGAAGGCATTTAAGATGAGGAAGATAACATTTAAAACCTTCATTCCCACAGGAAGGGAAATTCCAAGACTTTGTGCTTGCTGGGACACATTCAGCTTTCACTTTGTGGTACTCTTGAAAAAATTTCCAACTCGCTGCTACTGCTTTTCTTGTACACCAAATGGGGTCAGCAAGTTTGGGCCCCTTCAGCTTCTCCACAACCCCCTTTATGTGGGAGGGCACCAAAGGGCAGAAGAAAATATTAATCTCCTTCAATCTGCTGGCAACGCTTCTCTCGCAGCGTAGTCCGGCATGTAGCTTGCCTTATGCACAATGTTGGCTCATCTTTAACATTGTGTCCATGGTGACCCTACAGTCCTTCTTGGTAGGGCTGCACATCAACCAGCCAGTTCCCAGCCTGGCTAATGCTACCATCCAGTTTAGCATATGATGAATATTCGGATTTATCAAAAAACTATATCTATTTAATTCCCTTAAGGTCGGTGATGCTGCCTCTTTAATACAAGTGTAGCAGACTTACGCTAAGTAGAAGTAACGTGAGCCGTGCCCACCGCTTTGCAGAAGCGGTCAGAAGATGGGGAAGCTTACAGGGTCTGGGCCAAAGCAAGGACTTACCGGAGGCTCAGGCCAGGTTTTAATTCAAAGGAGTACACGCTTGACTGAAGTTTGTCATGCAAAACTTCTTACCTGGGATTTCCTAATTTCTGTTTAAAGAAACCTCTTGTGCCCGCTGATTGGTGAAGTTGGCTGTAGTCCTGCAAACAGTAGCAAAACCCATTCTGTGCTGAAAAAGCACTGCAAATATTTCACAGAGGCACCAAAAATGAAAATACTTTTGTAATTGCTGTTTTGCTGTGGAAAACAACATTTTCTAGTCATTTCAAAACAAGACAGCTGGTGTGCATTGACCATTGCTTATTATATTGCACGTGAAGGCTTTGCTTTTACCTTGTTCTGTCTCAATATCATAAGGTAAGACCATACATTCCTAGGACAGTGAATACTCGCCTTTAATAAACTAGGTCTGTTTAATATCTAGCACAATGGGGCTTTGAACCCAGATCAGAGGCTCTAGGTATTACTATACAAGTAAATAATAATATTCAACCAGGATAACAACAGAAGCCTAGATAAACAAGTCCTAGCAAATAGTTGCAGCGGGCAATTGCTTGGCAGAAAAACAAGCACACGAAAATGAAAGGTAAAACCTAAAGGATTAGACTGAAATTGCAAACTTCCTCTTGAATATTCTATTAGAACTGACAAAAGACTCAAAACTCTCTGAACAGAGACTCTTTGTAAATTATATTTCCTAATATCGTCTTCTAATAGCTGATTAAGCCCTCCAGCCCAAGAAGGCATGGCAGACCACTATCTGATCTCTGCTCACACAGATATTCAGACTGTTTTCCTGGGTACATACGCTGCCTCACCGGATAAACCAGAGTATAAATCACAGAAAATCACTGCGCACCACATTCCCTGTCACTTGGCTTTTCAGTCATATTTGTATAAAATCACACAGGATAGCAAAATATTTTGATAGGTAGGCGGCATTTAACTATCGCACAACAAGTGAAGTCGAAGGCCAGAAAACCACCATCCAGCCACCATCCTTGCCGCAGAGCAGCATTGCTAAATCAGCAGGCCAGACTTCCCCCAAACAAACACAAGGAAAACACTGATTTTTGACAGTGTTTCTGAATTACAGCACTTGCTCCCACATTTATGCATGAATTCAGTCATTCCTACATCATCTCCAATACAGGCAAGTTACTAAACGCATTAATAACTTTGAGATATCTGCCATTCCAGCCATATTTCTTGCTGAATCATTTTGCAGACTTAATTGTGCTTGTTGGGACAAAACCATCTTCATATGCTACTGATTTTCAGGGGAAGAATCTCAGTGTCTCATTTCACATACCCAGAAGTTCACATTAAATAGGTAAATCTACAGATTGCCTCAAGCCAGCTACCTCAGCAAAAGCCTCTGGTAACAGTGCTGAAGTCCATGAGCAGAAAGGGTCCCTTCCATGTTCATTAAGGACAACACCAATACGGTATTAAGCTAAAGTTACTCCTTTACTAAGATGCTTCACCCAAGAAGCCAGGTGACCTCACTTACCTGCTGCTTCACTTCTGCTGAGAAGTTATCAGATACTTTAAGTACTATACATGAAGTGCTTGCTTATCTGGAAGCACTGTTTCTTGGAAACCAGTCCCACTTGGCTCTCAGGGTGCAAACACTCATATTCTCACAGTCTAACAAGGAACACTTTCCCATTCCTCCTATCAGCTCTCTAAAGCCTTCACTTTCTCTCTTTACACTTCAACATCAAGAGTATACCATGATGCAACACTAATTTGCATACACGGCAATGTTTATCAGTGGGGCCTTTTCTTGCAGCTACTACCAAAGGAAAATCAAACAGGATTCTTCCTTCCAATTAACTCTGCTGCTGAATTGGCTAGAGGAGTTGATACTGAGCAGCACAACACATCCCCATCACTACGGAATAGATGGACACAATGCCAGGGCTTGACTATGCGATTTACTCACACCAGCAAACACTTGTTCGCATAAAAGGGTCCCCAATTTCAGGGAAATCATTTCTGCAAATACATACACTTTAGTATGAGTGAGAGGTACAACAGGAAGACTGAAAAAGGAAGAAACAAGGGTATAAGCAAATTAAATCACTAAGTCCACACTTGTGGTACGTGTTTTGATGCACAAAGCCTTTTTCCTCTCATCTCCAAACATTCTTTTTATCCCCAATCTTAAAAAGCTGCCAAAGTCACCTCTGAGGAAGACACAGTGACCTGACCGCTACTGTCACTAATGAAAACTCAGCTTTAATTCTGCAAGTGGCTGCTCCAATAAGAAAAGGAAATATCAAACCTGATCCGATTTCTTAAGAGTAGCACAGTAAGACACAGTAGTCTGTTAGCTAGCGGGCAAAGCATTCAACAAAATTAAGAGTAGCAAGAGAGAGGTATTTTGGTCTGGAACCATATGGACAGCTTGGAATTAATATGCTTACTGGCAACTAACAACTGTGATCAAAGGTGTATCTTAAAACTCACCATAGCAACACCATGATCCAACCACTCGCTGCCTATTTCTGAGAGAACAGAGGAGGATAAGAAATAAAGAAGCGAAGTCACTACTAAATGCATTTAAACGTTTTTGCTCCTCAAAGCACATCTCATTTAACAGAGCTGGTGCAGATATAACAGAGGTATGTGGAAAAAAACACTGTTCACTCAGAAATTTGCCAGCTTGTATCTATATTTTGGATCCATCTTGAGATTGGATTGAGCTGCAAAGGAAGGGCAAGATGACAGAGGAGAGGCCAAGGTAGCAATGCTATCTCACACTTCATATTAGCTTGCAATTGTAGGGATGTCAGACCTTTCAGCTCGTATAGCCTACAGGCTCAGCGGTGCAGCTTTCAGATTTCCAAGGTCCCCATTAATCATTTCCCCTGGAGCTCCATGGCAGACAGCTTCATATTTTGTGACATTAGGGGACAGGAAATTCAATTTTTATGATATATCTTCACGTGGGACCTTTCCCCATTTTCACAACAGTATACACCTTGGCAGCTCACTGATAAACCCTACCATCACAACAGATTCATCTCAGTCTTGAGAAGCAGATTGGGTCAGCTGAGAGACGTACCTCTGAAATCACAGGCTCCTAGAGGTAGTGTCTAGACTCGAGACTTGAGATTTCGACCTCAAGTCACAACTGTGTCTGGGGAAAGGGCTGGCAGCTCCATCTTATTTTGTTTAAACTCATACATCTGGTAAAAACCCACTTTGTTTCCCAAGCTCTTGCACCCCCCAAGCTTAGGAGAGGCTGTCTTTATTGCCAGTACCTGGATGGGAGCCTCAACACCAGGTTAGGGTTGCATCATGGTCTCTCTGCTCAGCTCCACTCATATCACCCTGAGAGGGCTTAAAACCTGGTGCTGTCAAAACTACAAAAGGATAGAGAAGCCTTTGTTCCACAGCAGTTACAGTTTGGAGATTGTGTGTGTGGAGGTGGCCAGAGAAAATGAAATGCAGACACATAACAAAAGAGCTTCCTTTTATAATGCAGATTGAGGAAAAGCAGATTTACTTTCCAGCAAGTCCAATAGATACAGAACAAAGGCAGGTGAATTCACAAAACTAAAGGAGCCCCATCCCACACCTACCTTGGAGCTGTTTGCAGATATGCTGGCAAAATTCAGACTATGATTTTCTATATTTTAATTCTCAAGAGTAAGCCAATATACCCAAGAATTCCGATGTCAATTAAGGCACCTGAGTAATATGTGGAAATATTTATTACCATGCAAGACTGCCTGGGACACAGGCTGTGTTCATATTCCAAAGCTGGCACTGGAGATGGGGAAAAATCAACACCACTTTCAGTCTTTAGCTACAAAGGTATCGCTTTCTAGCGCCTATTTGTACTTGACATGAAATCAACTTTGGTATCCATGTTTAAAATGGTTTCTAACAGTGTCTGACTGAGTAGCAACAGCCAGACTGTAGAAAATAGCTTTGTTTCTTAATTCAATTTGTGCCTCACAGAGGATGGGGCATTTAGCCAGATGGAGCAAAGCCTGCAGTACATTTTCCTGGGAGTTGTGCAAGGATAAGTCAACAAGTAACAACTTAGACTACACCAGCTTGTTCCAGCCCAGCAGGAACAACTTTTTACTTGTTAAGTGCCAAAATTAAACAAAAAAATTTAAAACTATTTAAAGGATAAAAGGAGCATATTAAAGACAAAAAGGATCAGAGTGTTTCCTCACAGCAACCTATTACTTGCAATATTGCCTGCATAATACACAGAGTGCTGAAGAGGGGCTCCGTCACTACCCTTCAGGAATCCAGTGGGAAGCCTTGCCACTTCATTAATTGTAAATCTGCTCATGCAGATTCAGCTACAGGATGCTCTCAGGTTATCATTCTGTGTTCCTGGTTGTCCCAGTGAAATTTAAAACAGGTTCACCCAACATAATGAAAAAAAGGAAACTCAAGCCACTGGTAAAACATAACCTTTTCAGATGACAGCTGCAAGCTGCTTCTGGTCCATATGACATTTTACGCCAATAAGGACTTTATCAGCAGAGAGCTGCAGCACAGAAAGATTATTTGGGGATTGAGGTCACCTGGAGCTGTTCCACTAACACCTATGCACCTCATTGCAACCAAAAGGACCTTATCCTACAGGTCCCATGAGATGCAGGACACTAACATCCTTCCCCATGTCTGGGAGGTGTGACAGCAGCTTCTGTGCACCCAGAAAGGGCAACAGCCTCAGAGCAGATGAAGAGAAGCACCTGCAGAGGGTGTCTCTGCAAAGGAAAGCCCTGTGATGGGATGATGAGCCACTGAGCTCTTGCCCTCTTTCAGAGTCCATTAAAAGTTTCCTGGCTTTAGGAAGGTACGAGCAAATGGTTCACGTGGCAAACAATTCCCTGTCCAAAGCCAAGCAGAAAACAAAATATAAATGCTAAGACATTAGCATTGACAGTGAAAGAGCGATTGCACACTTGCTGCCAGTCCTCTTCCCCCAAAAGTCTAACACTACGGTTACTATTTTCTCTTTTGGGCTGGTAGGGGATTTTTGCTCACACCTTAGAACACCTTGACCCTTTCCTACAGACCAATCATGGGAGCAGAATTTCCGGCCCTACAGCTGAATTACGCAGAGCTTTGCAAAGGCACCAGCAATGTGACAGTGCTGGGGCAGGGGGAAATATCAGGACTAGGCCCCCAAGATGCGAATTCTTAGGGTTATAGCTCTGGGGTTTCATATGTCTCAGAAAGCAAGGGCCTAATTTCACTGGCATGGCCTCCGGCACTACGGCTAAGAAAAGAGTATGGTATGAAAAGCTTGGTCAAATTCAACTCCAATTAAGCTAATGAGACTCTCAGTAGACTTTTCAAGCTTTGCACATGACACAGCCAACTAACATGGAGGGGTGAGGAGAAATCCTCTTTTTCCCTAAAGTTAGGCTTGGATGTGGGCTTAAACTTATCTTCCAAGAAATACACTCTTTCCTTCACACGTCTCATTCTGGAAACAAGAGCAGCTGGGTTGCCTTCAACTTAATGGAATGGGATGCTGGCATATGAAAAGGGAACTCACGTGACATTTCTGAGAAGGGCATTGCAAGCTCGCCAGAAAAAGCTATTCTTGTGTGCCCTTCAGTGCTGGATAGCCTGCCATTAACAGTGACACATCCACTTCCCTCTGCCACTCAGAGAGTTACACAGTGCTCATGTCCTTCCTCCCAATAAAGGGGGGAAAAACATTTACTTTCATACCTTAAAAAAAAAAAAAAAAAAGTGGAGGGTGGAGGTGGTTGGGTTTATTTGCCTCCTTCCACAGAAACAACCTGTGCACATGAAACTAACCCAGAAGAGCAGAAGAATGGTGAGATAAGAACAAAACCAAAAAACTAAACCCTCATCAACCCGCCCTTTCTTACCTGAAATTAATTCACATAGAAAAGATTCCAAATCTAAAAGGAAAAAACTATTTAGAAATTAAACTTAGAAACAAAAGTCTGCTCTTCAGGTACTTTGCTGCCAAGATAATTTTCAGTATCCTATGTTTCCTCTGTGATATTTGCTAGTAATAATTACACTGAAACAGCACAAGGGTACTGTCTCCTCTAAGTTTAGGTGTTAGCTAAAAGGAAAAGCACAAATATTGGACTCCAGCTTTGAGGAGGTTACAAGCCCTCCAGATCACCGCGGAGCGCAGAAGACCCATGAGAATGAAACTGAGCTCTCACATTTGTTGGTCAGAACTCAACAACACTAGTGACCACATTAAAAATATGTCCCACGCTGCTGGGCCCAAACTTAGGAGCAATGTGGTAACCCGCAAAACTTTAACCTATTAATCTTCCACCACACCTGTGAAAGGCCCTCAGACAACCTGTCTCCTCTAGGCACCCACACAGCACATGGGCCAATGACTTTAACATCAAGCTGATTTCTCCAAGACTGCTCACGGGCTGATGTATTTCGCAAACACGAAGATCCAAACTCATGAACTGTAATTACCGAGACGGCAGATGAATCCAGATTGGGGAATCAAGCTACAGGACAGGTTTTACTCTGGGCTATCTCTTCTGGTTATCATAAGCAGTTGGACCACAACTTAGTTTCATCTGAAGGTAATCTAGTTTGCATACTCCTGGACTGCTCCACAACATGAAATAGAGTACAGGAAGTGGAGATTACTCCACAAGCAGAGACTATCTGCAAAGCACAATCTTTATCAGAACAAAAATGCTACTGGCAACACCCTGAATCCCCTCCCATTGCACCATGCACAGCACAGCCTTCAACCTCAAAACTCAACAAGACCTTAAGTATGTACTACACATAGGTACGTGCTGTAATTCCAGTGGCACAAGCATGTATGTAAAAATAGAGACGGTTTTTCTTTCCTTTCTGAGACTTGTAACTCACACATGGACCACAAACGTCATCTAATCAAGACTCAAAATCACCACAGCTGAGATCCTGAGGGGGATCACATCTCCCTCTTGCTAACACTGCATACGTTTTCACACAGCACCCATATATGCCTGATTTGTGCAGATAAACTGGAAGGAAAGAGACCACTCTCACAATCCGGTCACTGAAAATGCAAATGTGACAGCCTGGGCCACAACACAAGCCAGTAAAAAAGGTGAATTTAGGTTTTGGGGCTTCAGAAATAACTGCTCAGAAGTGGCTCTCCTAGACCTTACATACACAACGTTGCAGTGGGCAGAGAGGGGAGCACATCCTAACACTGTACTGGGAGTCCCAAGAGCTGCCTCTTGGTTGCCTGCCTCGACCACAACTCAACTGTGCCTGTGCGTCTTTGGTCAGCAACTAGGAAGGAGCCTTCTTTCCCAGATAAGCTTTTTGGTGTGAACTGTCCAGGGGCTTTTCCAATTATACTGTATGACACAAAGCAAAAAAGAAAAATGAAAAGATTCCATGTATCGCACATGGAAAAAAAAGACAAAAGCCTATTTTGGGTGACATTTCAAAGTGATGGATCTGTGGTCTTTGTAAGGAATCAGCCTTGCAATTTGCAGCCCACATTACAGGGCTGCGAAGCTATTCACGCCAATTTGCCAATGCCGGTATTGTGTTTGTATGCTTGGCGCTTCTGGACTATTCCAGGATTTCCCCCAGCGCTGAGTGGACACATTCTTCACCACGCTAAGGGGGTGACCCATCCCCTCAAGCTGGGGGGAAACGCAGTAATTGCTTTTGAGAAACACAACCACCGTATTTCTGGCTCGTGGGGGGAACAGCTTGACCCTGCTCTCCCACCCAGCAGACCGCAGCAGCTATGTTAGCTCAATGCAGCTGCGCACTGCCTGGTATTTAAAAGGAATTTGACATTTATGTTCTGATTTAGTAAAGCATAAAGCTCAATCTGTTCAAGAACCTGCTTTATCTGATTTGCATTGCCCTTCTGCTTATTTGGCTTTGGTGCATGCCACCCAGCACTGGTGCTTCTCACGGCATGAGTGCTCGTATTCAGTAGCAGCAAAGGGAGCCCCAAGACTCATCCCCAGAACTACCCAGGCTCATCCCCTCCCAGGGCTGCTCACACAGCTTTCCCACAGCAACGGCAGCTTTTCTCTTCATAAACAGTTTTAAAAACTCCAAACCTCAAAAACCTTAACAACAATCCTACCTTCCAAAATATAACCTTAATAGACTTTGCCCCTCTTAGATTTAGTCTGAATTTATGCAATTACAGGGTGTGTCTGTACTCACAGCTCTCCAGCACTGGCAGATGCCCACGCAAGTGAGACGCTCTGGAAAAACCTGGCTTCAGTTATATGCGAGCAATGGGGTATTTCCACTTGAAAAATCCTACTGGTTTTGTGCCTTCTGGTTTTCCAGGGCATTTAGTACGTATCAATTAGGCTCACAGTGCCTCAGTGCCAGAAGGGGGTACCATCCCAAACATGGAATAAAAAAAAGCCCCAGACAGAGAGAAATAAAAATTACTTACGGATAGGTTAGAAAGGAGTCAAGTGGTAGTGACTTTCCCTGGATGGATCAGCATTAAGGAAACAAGCCGCTTGGAGCTATTTCCCACAACAAATTAAGTTGGGAGGACTAAATTATCAGGCTGTGTTGGAGAGTGCAGGGAAGAGCAGAGGAGAGAAGAAGCTGGCAGCCAGAGCACCCACGCTGCAAAGGGCGGGTGACCCTGCGGCTGGTAGAGGCACCCGCCGGCAGGGCTGTCGGGAACACAGCAATCCTGTCTTGCAAAAGAATTCAGGGCCTCAGTGTTTGTTTTCACACTGCACTGGAGGTACTGATGATGCTGAGCTCCAGCAACACTTCATATTTGAAGGACCAATCTGTCTAACTTGTTCTTTGCAAAGAACAAACCCTTAATACTCAGAGGTAGCTATGTTTAAGGCCATCAATTCCCTTCTACACACACACTTTGCAGGAGAGGCAAGTGTGTATATATATACATTTTATATATACATACTTATTTTATTTTTACATACATATTTTACTTTTTTTATATACTGAGGCCCTGTTCCTTCAATCACACCAATGTATGTGTATAATGAAATCAATGAGACTCCACATTCAGGACCTTACACGCTCATCTGTATAGGCAAGTCAACACATAGCAACCTCTGCATGAAACAGTACTATTTATACAAAATGACCATATTAAAGAAAAAAGCTATATATGGGGAGTACTATATTTATACTCTGCTATAGCTATTAAAATACATAGTACTAGTACACACTAAAATGGGTGTGATCACATACATAGTGAGGCCAACATAATGAGACAAAGGGGCATCTTCTTGGTTAGCATCACAGGTCACATGTCTTACAAACTGTACTCTATCATGGAATTTATATCATTATTTTTCAGAGACTAAAATGAAATGTCAATTTCTGGCTAGCCTATATAATATATCTGCCAATAACGAGGAGAGAGGGGGGCAGGAGGATATGGACAGACATATATAACCCACATATGAAGTGAACTGAAAACTATTTCACAGATCATGAACAAAATGCCTACGAGAGAGCGTCTGGATAGATAGACAGAAGGCAGAAAGGAAAATGACCTTGTTCTGCACAATAGAGTGATTCATATGGATAAACCAGATACAATTCTAGTAGCTGGTAGTCTGGGGTATTGCAAATGTGGCTCAACCTTCAACATAGTAAGTGCTGGCTCAATCCTACTTGCAAAATGAGAAAATATGGACAAAATAAAGTAAGTCACCTTTCTGAATGTGACCATTTTCCACCTGGGAAAAACATAGCAGCATACTGAGCAGGAGATCCAGGTGGTATAAATCAGTACAGCTCTGTTGTAATCACGGATGGTAAAGGTTAATGTATTTTTGCAGTAGTTGCTCTCCCACAGAATCAAGTGCCCGCATTGCTTCATCTCCTCTGGCAGCCTATGTGCATACACATGCACACGGGCATACCCACACTAAGACAGGTTTCACAAACCCAGTGTTACACGCCTCCGCTTCTGAACATTTCATACGAGGGGGTTTTAGCTCTACTCTGCCACGGTCCTTTTGAAGCCATCAATGGGAGAAGATTACATGGATGACAGAGTTGGAAAAGCTCTGCTTCAATTAATGCAATAAAGATGTGTTCTTCTAAGCTTTAATTTGCAACATTGTAACTTTCACTCTCCAAACAGAGCGCAAATACCTGACCTTGGCACGGAATCACAGAGGACTTGTTTTCACTCACATGGATTAGCTGTCACTGAACAACTCATCCAAGATAATTGGCACAACCACTCCTCTTCTTCAAAGCTGGCATTTCCTTACCTATTTTCTCTTTTTCCTTCAAAGAGCACATAACGTACGATAGTACCTAATGTATAACAGTGACTTGAATTACCACCACATCAATTGGCAAGAGCGTTATCCTGAATAAAGTCTGCCGATTATATTAAGTGAAGGAAGGCACTGTGCTGTATAAAAGACACCTGCAAGTGCGCTGCTCCAAGAACCAGCCGCAGGTATGCACGTTGCTACCTACTCTGCCTGCCTCCTGCGAAAGGGGATGCAGCAGCCCAGGAGGACCGCCTGGCACACACAGCTACCTCGCTTCCAGACTACAAGTAAGTTCCTATGGACAAATCTGTATCCATGCTCCTATTTGCATGTATCCACACAGTTTACATGTCAACCGAGAGGCCTATGACCCATCCATTGTATTATCTTGGAGTTAAGTCCAATATATTTTGTTCTCCTACAGAGCAAATGGCTTCCTCTGGCACTAAAGCTACTATTCATAAACTTGAAAGGTTTGGGGAGTGTAAAAGAGGATACTAAAGAGATGCTGGCTCTATTTTGTGTTCTAACTAGGGCTGCTATGGTTTGCCGTTTCATAATCAATTTCACAGTTGTTTGCATTTTTTCCTTTTAGACCTCAGGGGATTGCTTTGAAAAAATGCTTGTTTGTTTGTTAGTAAAACCTGAAATAAACACCTTTTCTGGTCAGAGAGAAAAGGAAAAGCTTGGAAGTGTGCATGGAACATAAGATAGAATTTTAACAATTTAACAGTAAAGAAAGCTCCTTATCCCCCCCTCCTTCAAGTTTCTATTTTGAAACAGAACTTCACAAGTTCTAACAACTTCAGGATCTCTGAGTCTGGCAATATTTTCGTAGATATTTAATATTATCCCTAACAAAGGGATGAGCCAAGTACTTTTTGAGAAGCACTGTCCCAGCCATTTTGACTATAGCTGCATACTAGAGCTGTAACTTTGAACATCTAATTGTATGCAGTCTGTGCTTCCGGACTTGAATTGGACTCAATTACCCTGGTTTAGGGGGAACATGAAATCCCCTCCCGGAGAGCTACGAACCCAGCGCTTACACCATTTCAAGGGATTTACACAGCTCAGGAAGCTGCCTCTGGTAAATCCCAGCCTAGATCAATTTAAAAGAAAGCAGATGACAGAAAGAAGTTAAATGCTGCTATTGTAAAGCACCTTCTTAATGTTAAACACACCTCTGAAGCAAGTAGCAGCAATTAAAACACCAGCCTTTGTAATTACAGCCCAGGAACCTGCCCCTGCCCTCAGAGCTAGCTGTAACTGCTCTCACTTCTGGAGAGCTCTTCAGCAACCGTGCTCATCCACATGGATGCTCCAGCTCTCCACCCCTTCTCCATCCAGCTTATTACCATCCTGCATCACCGGCTCTCCGGGACCTGTTTGAGCAGCATCTTGCTCTGATCAAGGATAAAGGACTTTGAAACACTAGTGCAATACCAAAGCTGAACAGTAGCATGACATGCCAAGCATCTTCTTTCAGATGAAATGAGGCAGCTGTAAGAGGAAAGGAGCTGGGGGAAATTTCAGACATCCCACAATGAAATCTTCCCTGCCTTCATCAAGACAAAGCGGTAACGTGGCCCGATCAGGGCCCAATCATTTAGATGCCAACCTGACTTATCTATAGTGATTTCTGTTCCTACACCAGCTGTTTAAGTCTCTGCTGGGCAACTTCATCAGGAATTCTATACAGTGAATGGGCCATTTCAACCACAGTATATTACCAGCTTCTCACAAACACCCCTCTCTGCTTGGGGGAGGAACATTCATCCATCAAACACCGTGGTGCCTTCTCTGCTTGCCATGTGCTGCAATTATTTGCTTCGGCACAGTAGATCTCTGGACAGCGAGCAGGCACACTGTTATTTTCCCCAGCGACAACAATAAAAAAAGGGAAGCATATAAATTATAGCAGTCTCAGGGCTACCTTCATTTATCCTGCAAGGAACAGGATCTTTTTGTGCATCTAGTGCTATTTCTTTTTGGAAAAAAAAAAAAAAAAGAAAGAAAACAAGACCTTGTATCACTGCTCCCAGATTTCCTTGCTCCAAGAAGGGACAGTGCTGAATACGTACCCAGCTGAGGCTCCTCAGTGTGCAAATAAAACTTCATGGAATAAAACCTTTTCAGCCCAAAGTACCTGAGCTCTGCATGTGCTGGGGGAGCCAGGGGAAGG
>JAHREE010000118.1:14361590-14373789 GCA_033628505.1 Tringa tobata
GTAGGGAGTGGGGTGGGTGTTGGAACTCAATGGTCTTCAAGGTCCCTTCCAACCCAAACCATTCTATGATTCTAGTAAGTCTGTTAGGTACCTGGCACACATTTGCTGGGTGAAGAAGAGCAACACATCTGTTTGGTAGAAAGCAAGTACAGAAATACACTGTGTTATTCTGCACAAGCACAATAAGCTTTAATAACATTTAAACATGAAAGGCTAGAAAAGCATACATGAATGTGACACCCCGTTATCCCTTGGGATGACAGGAAGCTGGGAATGCTCCTTCAGTCCTTACGCAGCCAGTGGCTCACTCCAGCTCCAACACATTTCAGCATTTTATAATGCAGCAGCCATTGCCAGGACAAATACGTGCTGAGTCCCAACACATACAATGTTCTGTAAAAAAAGTAAAACCCACTCAGTTGCCCAAGAGTTCTTCAGTTAACAGCACTTTTTGAAATAAATCCATTTCAACTGGATCTGGCTTGTTTCCAACACCAATTAATAACAATATTGAATTCTTGGGCAGCTAAATACGCAGCTTCTGCCCACTGGACTTTCATGTAATGACACTGTAAAATGCTAAAAAAAATAATCTGACTCGCATAGCCAGAGACTACACATGCCATTTCCCCCAGTACAGACCATCCAACACTCCCTTTTCTGAAAGCATTTACATTCAAATTCACTTTGAGGTTTGGCAGTAAGAACTGCAGCACACAATTCCTCTGTCCACCATAGCCATACAATTGTTATAATTCAGCATGCATTCTTAGATATCTACAGAGATGCTGTAAGGAGAGGTAGTAGCAAATGCCCTGTTATAAGAGAAACAAGCCAGCACTCCCTTTCAAGACACTTTTGTTCACTTCCTTTAACAAAAATACACCAGCTGTGCTGCCTCTTTGTGTGAAATAACAAACTACCCTAATTCACAGCACTAATACTCATCAATCTGCCACAACTGCCTGCTGCCCCCACAAACAGTAACCCTGAAAGGAGCCAGCACCTTTCCCTCCAAGCTCCCACACGCCCACCCAAGCTCCAGATCGCAGCCAGTGTTGTGGCATCTCCAACTTGGCTCCTGACACCCATCTGCTGCCAAATCACTACTGTTATATTTAAGCCACAGCCTTGCCTCCCACTGTATGATTTCTGTATCAGTAAGGGCTGTTTGGCTACATTCAAACGGAGGCATCTCGGACACAAAAATCATTAGGGAAGTTTGGAGGCAAAGGGAAAAAAAAAAAAAGGATGCATATCACTGAATAACTGTATTTTGGACATAACAGAGGATTCTTAACAGGTAACATGGAAAACCATTGCTAAAAATAACAATATATAAGATCTCATAAACCTGAGAGCAGAGAGATGGTTCTAGCAGCATTTTAAATCAACTTCATGCCTCATTTTCCAAGTATCAGCTTCTGATCGTTTCTTTTTGCTACTGTATTCAGTGTTCAAGGCACAATATTTTTCATGCATCTTCTCTATACCCTGCTTCAGGAAAGGACAAATCACTGGAACAGGGGATAAGGGCATACAAACGATGCTTGGGAAAGCTGCTCTAACTTTTATTTTTATACATTTGTATCAGCTGGCAATTCATCTTTGACAGAGCTGCGGATGGCTAAAATTTCATTGCAAGGAAACCATGCTCTGTTTAATAATAAGAACAATCAAATGCCATGATTTGAAGGAAGTAACTTTTTTTCTTGACCTTTTTGTTACTGGCAAAATGTCAGTAGATTATTAAAGTGCAGAGAGCACAATCTATAATAAATAACCTTGTATTGCCACATACCAGACCATAACGCCCCCTCCTCTCTGTCCAAACACATACCTTAGTTTTCCAAAACAGCTCTGATTTATAAAGAATTATAGATAACCCACAGAGTCTGAATGCCAAGTGTAATACCGTGGGTGAACAAGACTTGCTCAATTCCTGGAAGCATAAACAAGGGGGGGAAGGAACAAAAAGAAGCAGGAGCCAGAATGCAGCCTTAATTCTGTATGTGGCAGCTGCATGCAAACTTTATCTTTACCTGAAATACGGCATCATGAGAAATTGGAAAGGGCCCAGCAAAAAACCACAAGGCTGTCTCCAGGTCTTAAATCAACTGCAATGAGAGATTTAAGGTGTTCAACCGACTTATCAAAGACACTCAAAGCATCACCTGATCACAGACTGCAATTACTTAGAGGGAAAAGATGTCAGAAAGCTGGAAAAATGAAGCTACAAAAAAACCAGATCGGAAAGAAAGTACACATGTTTTATCGTAAAAATAATTACCCTTTGCACACATTGCTGAAGAGTACAAAAGACTCACCAACAGAAATTAAAATGCACTGCATGCCTAAGATACGTGCTGTAATTCAATCAGAAGTTACTAGACGTGAGGTAAGAATCCCAGGCCAAAATCCTGTGGCTTGCCGATGCAAAGTCAACTGAGATCAATAGGACTGTTTCCTCTGGCTTTAAAATCCAGGATGCAAAGAAAAGCTGAACTGTCCAAAAAGCAAACTCCAGCCTTCCTACCTGATCCCACTTACTCACCAGAGAAGCACCTTAGGAGATCACCATGCCAAGTGCTACAGAGTCTTTCTCCAGGTGCTGCCCAAGTGCTGGACCTTGCCGCGCTGTGAGCAAGTAGTGGGACAGCCTGCGACAGGCAGCTTCTGTTGCTTGTTAAACATTTCTAGCCCCCAAACATTGCATTTATTCTCCACTTATTTCTTCTAAAGTCCATTTCCAAACCAGCCCGAAGAAAAAATTGTTTTAGTGACTTTAGTAAAGTATACCTTTTTATTATTTCATATGCCGTTTCATTTTCTGGTACTCAAAACTAAATGGTACAGAATTTGCAGCACTGGGAGGCTCATCTGTAGCTCATCTAAGATAGAATCACTGAGCCAACAGCATCGAGCGCAGTAGGATTGCCCATTAAAAATACTAGGGTATAATTCAAGGCTTCCTGTAGGCACCATCTATGCGTGCAGCTCAGCTCATTTTCAAAACATTATTAAGAGCTACACTACTTAACTCACCATTTAATTTTGATGTTAAATGAAAGCAAAGAGCATGACGAAAAAGTGGCAGTGAATAAAAAAAGGAGATGGGCCTGAACGTTTCCCACTAGCTTTATCCAGAAAGTAAGCAGGCATACTCTGGCTGGGACAGGGCAGGCAGACAAGGCCAAATAACCCCCAGAAGAGGTCAGATCCTCTCGCTACCCTCCTAACAGAGTCTTGTAGGTTAGCAGTGCAGGAAAATAAAAACCTAATCCCAACACTTACTTTCTGTTCATTATTTTTCCAGTGCAGACAGAGGCACAGGGGTGGCAAGCAATCTCCCCACAGCTACGTGAAGCCTGTGATGGAAGCAGGAACCATCGTTGATCTCCTCAATCAAAAGCCAAATGCCTTAACCACAAAATTATCCTACTTTCATTGCCTCAACCTGTCTGAATCCAGAAGTACCAAATTACTGGGGGAGGGAAGGAGAAAGGGAAGAAAACAGAACGTCTATGGGGAATATTTCTGACCCACCTAGAAGCAGAAACTGCTTATATTGGTCTGAGCCTCCTATATTGCAGTCCAAGGAATTTGGAACGAGGGTATGAACTCAAAAATGTGGTCAAATTACTCAGTTTTATGAAGTTTAAGTGGGGCTGACATAGACCTTCTATTAAATCAAGCAAAAAGCCTGGAGTGCTCAAGAGATTAAATAATTCACGCACTGCCTTTCCCTGGGGGTTCACATCCAGTCCAGATCACAAGTGTCATGTACAATCACGTGTACTCTTTATAGACTTTGAGAGGTAAGAGAATGGACAATCCCCAGAAGACAAACGCTCGCATGGGACAAGTCCCTGGGGAGGAGCTTGGCAGCAGTCCTAGCAGGACAGTAAGGGAAACTGGTGGAGGGAATGCTGCAGAGAAGTGGAATCTTGGACCCCAGGGTAGAGATGTGAATAAATGAGGGGATACGCTTTGGTTTGCCCTTGACAGTCTCAACTTCTGACGACTCAGTGAAACCCTGTCCCAAATAAATCACTTTTGTCCACATGGAAAGGCGGGGTGTGCTTATAGCGGCTCCACGTGAAAAGCATAAAGATGCCATTCTCATTTGGACCAAACATGCCAAAACAAGGAGCTGGTGAGATTTCACATAGGATACACAACTCTGCACACCTTGTGATTTGCTCAGGTACTCAAACCGTCCTTCCAAGCTGCCCACAGCTCCATCCAGGGAAAAGCAGCAGAGGCAAGAGCTGGCGGATGGCGCGGGGAGTTGGTGTGCACCCACCCAACCAGCCCGGGGACCTGAGCTGTTGCAACTTGCTACGAGCAGAAAACAGCAGCAAACTTCACCGTGCTCTGTAGCGTGGGTGAAGCACGGAGGGAGCAGAGCCTCCGGGGAGCCATGCTACAATCCAGTGCCTTCAGAGCTAACTCCTGCAATAGCGTTTTCCATGCAGTGCCCCCACTTACGTAGCTCCAGGCTTGGCTTGAAGGTACAATCTGCTTCTTCACGCTATTTCCACAGCCATTTTCACTTGGAGTGCCTGCCGTTTCCTTTCAAAAACTGCTGGATCCCTAAGGTACAAAGGGCAGAAAACTCTTCCAGCAAAGCCTTGGAGTCAGCAACGGAGAGGGGAAACTAAATTATTAAGGACCGCATCGATGCAGATTTTCTTTCTGTCTGGAGCAAAACTGAAATCTCTTCTTTCTTCCCCCATTGTGGCTATGGTAATACTGCACAACTATTCATTATCCTCATCCTAACTAGAAAAGCTCCTTTCAATTTAGCACTTAATATAATTATGGCAAATTAAATAGTGTCTAGAAAAAAAGTCTTATTTTTTCAGCGCTATTATCTTACCTCTATGAAACCCTACCAGTTAAAAGTGAATCTAGCTATTAAACAATAAGGGTTTGTATCTATTCAGTGAGCAGAAAAGTGAGATGTTCAGCTGAAAATTGTTGAAATTCTATTTCCAAATTCAATACTACATCTCCAAGGGAAAACAGGAGAATCTCATTAATGATAGCACGATGTTCCTTTCGCATTGCGGAGACCGTACTTGAGCACCAGTTCTCTGCTCCCTTTCATTCACTCCAATGAAGTTTCCTTTTTTTCATACAAGGAAAAAATTAGCATTTTACAAAATAACAAAGCAAATTATTGCCTTTGTCTGCTTTCAGCAAAAGTTCTCTCCAGCTAGCAATGTATTGTTAACATGATTTCTCTGAGACACACATAGGATAAAAAGCACTTGGCTGCTGTAAATTCAACAGGAAGATACACAGACTTCAAGAGGGTCAGGTTGTCAAATACAACACAGGAGATCAAACTAAAGAGGCCAGGAGGAAACTAGGTAAGAAGCCATGTGCATTTACATGCCATCTAATAAATATATGATGATAAGTGTTAAGAACTTGGAAGATCCAGTTCTGCAAACACTGGCTCACACAAACAAGTCCCTATATACAGCAATCCCATTGCAGTGAAAGTGACTTTATTTGTTAGGACAAAGCGCAGACGCGGATTTCATACCTGCTCACATCTGTACCGTGGAAGGATGTGAAAATCGGAAACACAGATCCTTCCTAGAAGGTCAGTCTGTTTAAAGCAATTAATTTCTATACTGCTACTCAGCAAAAAAAAAAAAAATAATAAAATAGACAAAGCATTTACAAGAGGTAACCAAGAGAGGCTCTTGGTAAATGGTCATTCTATGCTCTCATAAATAAATCAAACACTGGCTTGGTAATACTTCAACTGATACTAGAAGCATTATTTTTAACACAGTATAACCGTACCAGCCATCAGGAATAAAATATTAAACAGGAAATACCTTTATTATATTGTTGTTCAACAATATTGGGAGAACATCAGCAACAATATTGGGAGAACATCAGCAATAATTAGCAGTGGCCATAAGTAACCGTGCATCCTGTGGATAACAGTGAGGCTTACATTAACACAACGATGTCAGCTGACGACAACTTTATAGCAGAGAGCAGCATATTGTGCATTTCTGGGAAAAGGAATCTTTAGCACTGTGGGGATTATTGTGGTTAAATTACTTCTGAGTCACAGTCGGTTGTTGCTCAATGTTTCTCACTCAGTCCCTACCTACCTTTTATTTCCTCGTGAGGATACACCTGTTCAGAGAAGAGAATAAAACTGGCACTGTTGCACCCGCTCTTGCAGCTAATTTAGAGGAGTTATTCAGTATCTTGCTTACACAATGGGATTATTTTTATTTACATTACAGAATAGCCCAGCAGAAGCCAAGGCCACATTGCACTAAACACTGTGTGAACTTACAATAAAAGATAGACCTTGACACCAAAGAACTTGTAATCCCAGCAGACATAAAAGAAGATGAAAAAGGCATGGGAAGCTGCTACTAACACAGCCTGGCCACGTACCTTCTTGGGGCACTCAAGAACAGGAGACCCTACGCCACACTTCTCAGATATGCTCATGGCTAGGGGAGCCTCCCAGCTTTCTCAGCACATCTCACCCTCTTGGAAAAGAAAGCTTTCAGCACCTATGCTGAGGGTTTCCACAAGCCAGAACTTGAATACCACCTTGGAAAAAATGAGGTTAGATGCCTGACAGTCTGGGCTTGGTTTACACAGCCTCCAGCCCTGTCCACAGCTAGAACTCCCCAAGTCTACTGCAATGCATAGCAGTATGAATAAATGAGTGCATAGCTGTATGAATAAATGAGTATGCTAACATGCCTTCCGTGACCTGAAGTCCAGAGACAAATTCAAGAGGTAACAGCAGAGTGATTACAAGCAACAAAGCCTGTGTGGATCAGTGAAAGAAATATGGTGCCTGGTATGCATTCACTGAACCTGAATTAAAATAAAATAAAATTAATTTATATCCATTCTTATCAAACTACATCTGCTTTTCAGTGAGGGATGTTAAAAAGACAGAGCAAGACAACAAGGTTAGGCCAAATTAACAGATGTCAAAATGGAAAGAAGAAAATCTATTTTAAACCAAACTCAAAAATACAAAGACTGTTTATTTAATGCCTAACAAGCCTGTGTCCTGCTTTAGATTGACAATAACAGAGAGCTCCACGGAAGGCCACTTAAATTACTGCCTTGCCCACTAGTGCTGTAATGTGTATGGTGCATTCACTGTTCACAGAAAGCCTTCATAATCCAAGTAAGGATTTACAAATTTATGGGAAAAAAATAACATTGCTCAGACCTGAACTGTCTTTGACCAATATATGAAAGAAAAGGTCATGAAGCAATCTGCAAATCCAGATTTTTAGCCTTAGTAAGGTAAGGGGGAAAAACCTATTCACTGTATCAGCAACTGTCAGGCTTGCAGCATTGTGCAAGGCTCTTTTGAAAGCAACACAGCAAGAAAAGACAGAAAGATTCATCTTATAAAATGGAAATCTCATCTATTTGCATCCATGTCAGGAGCTTACCAGAATAACCCCCCCAAGCATTAATTCCAGTGGCAATGTGAACATTAAGCTTCCAGGGATTTCCCAGATGAGCCAGCAGCAGCTCCCTGGGTGAACTGTGCAATATTTCATACAGTGTCAAAAAGCCTCAGTCACCCCCTACTACCACATAAAAGTGGTAAAATGCTGAAAGTCATACCAAAAAGAAAAAAGACCAAAAGACAAGTTTTAAAAAAAAATAATTAAATTTGTTCTTTTCATTCTGCCAAAATTACCCACAGTGAGTAATAGTTACCCATACCACGCAATGCAGCAGAGTTCCCTTCCTCTCCTCACTGGGATGTGGCAATTGTTTGCCGTAAGGAGAGAATTCCCTGTCATTATAATCTAAGAAAATGGCAAAACAATCGAAAACTGCAATGCTAGCGTAGGCTGTGCACTCTTAACTAGCATCAAACAACACAGGTAACAAAAGCCAAACTGTCTGCAGCACTGGAGGTGGGATGAGCAACAACACACAAAGAGTTGTCTGGAACAAACTGCATTAGCATGGAAATTAAAGTGCCTTTTAGAGCAATCTCATGTTTTTGCACTGAGAAAACTGAAGGAGAGCTGGCGGGACACTGCTTTTATGCTCGAAGCGCTGGGCTGGGATGCAGAAGGACCAAGTTCACATTCAAGCTTTCCACTCAAGACAGAATTACACATTTCATCACTCGATGCCTCTCTTCCGCATCTTACAGAGATAAGCTGCAAGTTGGCTTTTATCTCAGCTTCTGCTGATCAATTCAGACAGCACACCCTTCGGGACTCTACTACAGTAGCATCCCGTTTTGGGAATACACACAAAATAGCTATTACATTATTCCTTGGGGGAACAATTTCACATTGATTGATTCACTGACAGATTAGACAGGATGAAGCAAGAAGACCCAGTGTTGATTCCGCCCCTCTCCCCTCCCACCCAAGGATAGCTGCACCTCCCAGTTTATGAAGGACGTGTATTTCTCTTTTGCTTTTAGTTGGTTAATTTTACATTGATACTAGAATCATGCAAATGGCAACCAGGTTGCCAAAACACACAAATTTGTACAGCACTATAGCCAGTTCCCAAGAAGTCAAAGCTTGGCTTAGAGTTTAACAAAACATATACAAAACCTATTATCCACCAGCGTGATATTGGCCCATAGCACAGACCTCAGTGATACATTTCAAAACGGAAGCCTAGGTATACACCTAGCTCTTCACTAAGCAAAGAGAAGAAAAGAGCCTTTTCAATCTAGAATTTGATTTAGAGATCTATAAACCCTCAATCCAAAAGGAGTGTAAAGGAAATAATGGTACAAATTCAACCGTAGCTCTACAAACACAATACAAACTATTTGAGACTAGAGAACAAGGAATATGCTCCTGTTCTTTGTTCAGGTTGCAAGGGAAAAAAAGAAACAAAATCAACAAACACATAAGCAGCTGGATTATTCTAACCTAAAAAAAAGAATCCACTTTCCACATCACTCCTGTTGTGATGAGAAGAAACTATGTAAGGGTAACTTACTAGCCTGCTGTCTGTTTCAACTTTTACAGAATATTCCCCTTTAATCCCTTGATCTTCCCGTATTACACAGATACGTATACAGTACCTAGAGCCTGACACAAGCACAACACCCTTACACCTTTTGTCAGTATTCCAATAATGCAGAAATGTGGAAATTATTGAAGTAGTCTTGGCTTTTGAATTCCTCAATGATAAAATACTCCTGGTCAGCAGACGTTATTTTGGGAAGTTTTTGCTGTTTCCTGGCTCACCTGATCTCACATTCCAAGCCTGGGAGAGAGCATCCATGAATTAATTTAGCTCCCACCATCTCCAGAGTAGCAATGGATAGAAGCATTTTAACAAGGAGTCTCAGAGCTGCTACTAATTGAAGGCTGTCTTAAAATATACAGTACGCTAAAATGTGCTGTGTCCAATTAGTATCACAGCAGATGCACATGTGTAAATTTTGCAGGCAGGAAAACTGCTCCTGAAGAGTAACCCGTCACCACGGGGAGGAGACATGAAGAAAGCAGGCAGGTACAATGGGCAAAACCAGGGCAGCGTGCAGGCAGGCGTGAGGGACCCCACTTGGGATCTGGGATGAAGTCCTGAGCAGCTCATCCTCTGGAGCAATAAAGCAGCAGGTGGGAAGGTCTGGGTAGGATGTACGCTGCTTCTTAGTGCTTCACAGAGGCTCAGCAGCTGCTTGTCAAAAAGATGGTTTTCAGGACAGTTTTCCTTCCTCCTTTATTGCATGGCCAGGAAGAGCCACTGTGGTGGGGAGAGGCTGTCATTTAGGCACAGTTACAATTAAACACACCACAATCACACCACTCCATATGGAGGGCTGCAAGCTCCACACGCAGCAGCACCTTGGAGGAGTTTGCTCAGTCTCAGAAGCTTGGTGCTCTGGAAACCAGAGCAGAAACACCAGCAATGACAGTCAGGAGCCTGCACAAGGAGTAAGCGAGCCCAGCCCGACACTGAGACAGGCTGGCATAGCAGGTCACTGTCATTCGTGCCCAAACCCAGATGTATTTGGCATGTGGATTGACTGTTCCCATTGCCTGAGCTGCTGCTTGTGTTTCCTTTACCTTAGTAACCACAGCAGGCATGCATAAACACCTACAATGTGCTGCCAGAGACGTCTCATGTTGAAGAGTGGAGGCGTGAGGAGCAGCATTTCTCGCTGAGAAAACACTATGCTATTAATGCTCCAAAGGCAGGGAGGCCAGAAGAAGAAACACTAAATGCAGCTTTTCCTCCCCAAATAAACCAGGAGATCAAATAGCACTAATCTGTGCAGTTGCAGAAGGAGGTCTCTGCTTTGTGGCTCAGAAGCAGCAGAACCCTGCTGACACACTTCAGGGCAGACTCATTTTTTGCCTCTTAAGCTCCTGATCCAGTCCTAAAAGATCTTTGCCACTGGCAACACTGACAATCTTATGATTACCTCCAGCAAATGATGGGCCCTTTGGACATGAAGTGAGTCTAACCCAATTCAGATCAGCTTAACTAAAATTTTAATGATCTAGGAAGGTAATATGAATTATTCGAGTGTGAGTTTTGCTCAGAACACAGCACACTGGCTTCAAACACTGCTCATTACAGATTACAGAAATGGCTTTTCCCTAGAGACAGCTCAGATTCCAAACAGCAGTGCCGTATCGGACACGGAGCCATTTTTCCCCCCAAGAAAGCACCTTGCTAAATACCGAATGGAAACTGAACCACCTCTACTGTACAAGCCTCCCTCCCACTCACCTGATGAATCAGTGTTACAATAAAGCACATGGAAATTAAATTAAGTACCATGAAAAGATTACAGCAGTAAATCCGCCTTTCAGTTGCATTCGTGTAGCACCCTGATTAAATCATTCCTTAGGTTCATGTTGTCCACTTCAGACCAAAACCGGCTGCGGTCAGGACTAAGGCCTGAATCGGAGAGCTGCCGTCCCTACCTTGATCAATGGTGGTACAAAGTGAACACTGGCACTTAACTAGCTCTTGCTGCCCCACATCTTTTTGGCCCAGCTTGGCCACCACTCTTCTCACCAGGCTGGGGTGAGCATACTCTCCGGGCCACCTACCATCCCACCATGAGCTGCCCTGGAGAGAACAGCCATCCTCCACTATTGGCAAGCAAAATTTACCACGCACAGAGGGGAAGCTGCTGCAAAGCATGACTTGAGCTTCATTTCCTTCCCTTCCCCACTCACAACTCTTTGGAAACTTGCTGCCAAGGAGAAAGGGTGGCAGCTGGGGACGCATCCAATGCAGCGGCTGCTCTCTGCTCTACGGATGTTGCTGAATACTATTATCTTGTGCATCAGTGCAAGGAGAGGGAAGGAATATTTTGACAACAAAGATATTGCTGCAGCTGGATGAAGTGAGGAGGTGACTACACAGCTTAAAGAAGTTTCCTCCTCACTTACATTAAAGAATTGGTTCACACTACAGCATTTTAGGTTTGCATAGCACTCCAAAAACATGGATTCTGATCCAGCAGACAGTTCTATGTACTTATATATTTATTTCTCCAGGAATGCTGCCTGACTTCACTTAGTGCAAGCTAAAAGCATTGCCAAACTCAGGTCTACCTGCTTTTTTGACAGCAATGCAAATGGTCTCCAGTATGGTATCCTTATGAGCACCTATAGGAAAAGCAATTAACATCCTCACTCATACATAGCAAATCAGTATCAGCACAGACAGTATACTGACTATTTCCTCACCATCCTGGAAAAGGCACATTAAAAATGGGTTCCACCAACCAGATAATCCCACACATCTAAAGAAACGATGTCACCTTGACAGCCTGCAATCCCCCACCCCAGACTGGCCACACACCGGCCGTCCAGCCCTGCCACGCAGAGATGCCAGCGGGTGCGGGAGGAGCTTCCCACCGTTCCCATCACCAGACCCCAGACTGCAACAGGCACACACAGAAACGGTAAAAACACCCTTGCTACACACAGCCTGGGCACAAAGCACGGGCAGAGGCAGCAGGGTTACCTTCCCGGAGCTGCCAATGCTCAGCTGAAATCGCTCTGCTCATAAAACAACTCTGGGGTACCACGTTATGCTTAAAAATAGGCAGAGAGAGGGTCAGGGAGAAAGGCTGGCTTTGGGGGCGGAATGGATTTATTGCGCTAATTGGAGGGGGAGGAATATTTGCTTACAGAGGGTATTTTGGGGAGGATGGCTTTCGGGG